>JAMXBD010000061.1:0-1200000 GCA_024138025.1 Combretum micranthum | reverse complement strand
CGATCGGTCCTGGATCCATCTATCAAGGAAGAATAAAGAGATGTTGTTATTGTCGACATATGTTGATTAAAAACAAGCATAGCAAACATATGTTAAATCATAACTCATTAATGCAGTAATAAAAACATATGAGAATAAAGAATTACCACTACGACTCGACTGCCCCGTAACTACTCTACCCGCTGATCCCGCATTTGGACAACTCCTTCTGTTATGGCCCTGTTGCCCACAACAATCGTATAAATAACCTCAGGGGCCATCTCGAATATCCATCTCATTCTGGAATTATTTCTCCCTAGGTCGACCCCTTTTTCTAATAAGTCCTAGTTTAGGGTGCCACTTTGCTAAGTCCAAACGAGTCCAATTTGCCTTATCGGCTGCAGGAATGAAGGAACGATCATACACTCTTAGCTGGTGGTCCTACCTGTACCACTATCCTACATAGGCAACACAATCATGTGCATTGTACCTATTACTGCCATCACATGTGAGCATGGAATTCTGTATGTCTACCACTTGTTACACGTACATCTACATGCTCTTAACTCCACTTTTTGTATATGATCACCCTTCTAACCATACATTGTTGGACGTGGTGCAGTTATAACCTCGTATATCCGTTCTTGGTAGTCAAAAAATGTAACTCTATGGGAACTGGACATGTTGTTCCATCTCTCAAACTTCTTTACAGCATATTCTGTGAGCAACTTACCCATACTCATGGCATCACTGGCTTCACGCCTTTGCTTATTAAATATGGAGTTACAATTGTAGAGGGTTTTCTTTACCAATGCTGCCATAGGTAAGCACCTGGCATCTTTTATAACTGAATTGTAACTCTCTACCGTGTTTGTTGTACCTTGGCTAAATCTAACACCTTCATCGTAAGATAAAGTCCACATACATGGAGGCAACTCGCGAAAATATCGTGCTGTCCAAGGATTACTTTGAAGTGCTGCATTAAAGTATCCGTGGAACTTTCGACTATAGGCTTGATAGGCAGCTCTTTTTATTATTTCCTTACATTCCTTGCTGGCAAAATGCTGGATACACCAGCACTAAGGCCACCCTCTAGGCCACATTGCATTCTCACCTTCGACCGCACTCCTGATGCCGGCATCCCTGTCCGATATCAAGCAAATTTTGCATCGGTCTTTGATGACGTGTTCCAATACTTTTGCAAGGAACCAAGTCCATGTTTCCGCCTTCTCCTCATCGACAAGAGCATACGCTAGTGAGACTATATGATTTTCCCTATCTACTACCATTGCAATAAGCAATTTGTGCTTGTACTTGACATATAGGAAGGTACCATCAATTGTGATCATAGGTTTGCAATGATTTAACGTATATAACTTAGTCAGTGAATATCAATCAACTAAAACAAATTTAACCATGATTACAATACATACCCGCAGTAGTGGAACGCCTCAATGCAAAGACCAAATGCTCAAAAAAGCTTATCTAGGAATACGTGGCTGACGATATTTGAATCTTGAGTTTACCACTCAACCTTTGTTCCTGGATTTGTCTCGGTAATTGCATTAAGTAGATGCAGGAGCTCTACATAAGATGCCTCCCAACTTCCATACATCTACTCAATGGCCTTTCTCTTTGCCTCATGAATTCTCGTGATATGAACATTATACCTCAACTGTTTTAATATATTCGTTTGGAGATCCTTCACCCTCACATCTGGAGAATTGCGGATCTCCAATATTATGGCCTTGGACAAGCCGGTGGAGTCTAACTAAGAGTAATCTTGTCCAGTCATTTCATCCAAGTAGGTGTGAGGTCTTTCATACTTAGTGATGTGAAACCACCCACCATGTTTCTTATAACTGCCTCTAAGTCTCCACTTACAACCTTTGTTATGGATATCTCTCTTAGGTCCGAATCCACTACCTTGAAATTATAGTGGTTTGTTATGTGCCACATTTTAACTGCCCGTATGAGATGATCTTTGGTTTCAAACCGCATCCCAACCTTGAATTCATCACCGAAGCTCTAATTCCCAGCACTCATTTCCTGCTCATCATCATATGCTGCGTAAGCACTACCAACTTCAGCATTGAAAAACAAAACTGGTGCTAAGCTCCCTACTGCATCAACGTCAGTAGGAGTAATGAAACGGTCCCAGTTATTTTTCCTTTGTTGTAACTTGGGCAAAGCATATTGTTGTCGAAAAACTTCGACATTAATATTTTCATCATCATCATAGTCGTTACTGGATTCACTTGCCGATAAATCTTGCACAGCATCCATATCATCACCACCTACCGATGTAGGTCCACAAAATTCAAAGTTACCTATATCCACTTGTGCACTGCCTATTGTTTGAACTGGAGTAGAGTTTAAGTCTACCAACCCCTGGCTCCCAATATTTCTATCAATGCCCATTTCCCCTGCAGGTGCCTGTGACAATTCAGTTCCCAATATCTGCACATAAACAGCCACTGAGCCTTCTGTGTACACCAACATCTCTTGTGTCGCATCATCATCGGTCACTGGAATAATATCATAACATAGAGTCCTATCTCTAATAGCTACCTTATGATATAGCTCCATCCGATGTGTACACCTATTTACCTTTAGTCTATTGCAAATAATCTTCATTATCTGCTCATATGTTAAATTCCTACTAATACCAACCATAGCAACCGGCCACTTATCATAACCAAAACCATCATCCCCTTGCACAATATTACCATGAGCATACAGTATGAACTTCGCCTTATCCATTTTCTCACAAATCCTACCATCTCATCAAAATTAGCTTGAATGCATCAAATTCACAAAATCACACTAATGAATTGCATTCTTCATAATATTTAACATAATTTCTAAAGCTGCAGCTCCACTTTCAAAGTTTAAATTTAATTTTCTAAGCTACTTTGCTTTCTTACAAATATTAGATTTTTTCATTGCAAATTTCCATGCCATACTAAAGCTAAAGTACTGAATACACCCTGCTAACGACAATAGAAGTTATTTTTTTTCCACACTAAAATTCCTAAAATAATTATCCAACAACAACTACTTAGGATAGTATTTTTTCTTATGCAAATATTATACATATATATCTATACAACATACAAGAAGAAAAAAAAATCGTCGGCATCGGAATCACGTAACAATAACATTCTAACAACACATACAATCGACATTCAACAATTTAGCATGAATGATTGAAAAAAAATACGAAAAAACGTGGAAATCCAACCTCAATGTTCGTCGTCGGTGGTTTTGCACAAAATCTCTCGCTTTTGATCCTCCTACCCACGAAATTGCAGTATAATCAACTTGGGAGCTCCGAGATTGCCAAATGAGGAAGAACTAGGGGTCGATTTGAGGATTTTGGCCGCCGAAGGGGGAAGGAAATCATAAAATTTAGGGTTCCGACGAAAAGGGGAAATGGGGAAGAAGAAGATGGCGCGACGTTTAGATTGCGATGACGTCATCTCTTCAAGGGACGAGGTCACTCACTAATGAACTCGTCTCTTGAAAAGACGAGGTCACATGCGGTGCAACCTTGTCTCTTGAAGAGACGAGGTCAGGTACTTATGACCTCTTCTCTTCAAGAGACAAGGCCATGTTACCTAAAATTGAGAATATATTTCTTTTCGATGGTATTTTCGTAATTTTTTTAAAAAAGTAATATTTTATTCCTTTTCCCATTCAACCCCCCCTCCTCCCTCCTCGCTCTTGAGTATTCTTAATGTATTTTCAATTGGTATCATGGCTATCTCTATTATTTCTATGCTTAAGCACGAAATAAAGTAAAGATCATGATAGCTAACACACTAAGGTTTCTTGAAGGCAAGCTATAAACAAATCTCCACTTCTTAATGGGGGTAGTTACCCCTAGTAGAAGTGTAGAATGAAAATATTTTCAAAAGCCCAAAACGGATTGATATGAAATGTTATTGAAAATGGGCTTTTTAAAATTGAAGGAGTATTAGAAAAAGCTTGATTTAAACGAAATTGCAATGAATATTTTACACTGCAGATTAGACGAAAGTGATTTTAATAGAATTTGTACATGTTCTTTAGCAAAACAAATTTGGGATGAGCTAGTAAAGACTTATGAGGGAACATCTAGAGTTAAAGACACCAAAACAAGTCTTTTATGTGGTGAATTTGAAAAATTTAAAATATTTGCTAATGAATCTATTGACAAAATGCATAATAGATTCATTAATATTATAAATCTTCTAAGTGTGTTTGGGAAGAACTTTATTAATTTGAAAACTAATTATAAAATTCTCAGGTCACTCCCAAAAGATAAGGAAGCTAGGAGGACAGCTATAGAGGAAGCAAAAGATCTTAGGGCCTTAAGTAAAAAAGAGCTTTTTGATGTGCTCAAAACCCATGAGCTCATCAAGAAATAAGGTGAAGAAGACAACAAGAAGGCTATTGCCTTGAAAGCTATAAGAAGGTGGAGGATGACGGCAGCTCATCCAAGCATAGGAAAAATAATGTGATCACATGCTACAATTGCCAAAAGGTAGGACATATCCAGCAGTATTGCCCGTTGCTTAAAAAGAGATTAAAGGAGGAGAAGAAGAAGGCCTACATGGCTACATGTAGCTATGAGGACTCATCAAATTCAAATAATCAGAATGTATGCTTCATGGCCTTGGAAAATGAGGTAACATCTCCTTGTTTTTCTTCATATAATGAATTGCATGCTAAGTAGGAAAAAGTGTGTTATAAATTGATGACAGCTAAAAAGAAGAATAGAATGCGAAAAACTTTAATGATAGAAATTGGAAAATAGTTAGAAAGTTTTCATATTGGGCATGAAGAAGTTAAAACCAGAAAAGAAATGCTAAATGATGAGATAAACAGTCTGAATATAGAAAATGAAAGGATAATTATTAAGTGCAAAAATTTGAAAAGAAAAAATAATAAGTTAAAGGAAGTAAATGAGAAATTAAAAATTGAAAATGATATGCTCGATATTGAAATTAAAACTAAAAAAGGTAACAATATCACATGTGCTGATAGCTGTAGTAATGAGATAATTAAGGAGCTTGTATTTTTGAAAAATGAAAATAAAATTTTGGAAACTAGCTTGGATGATTCAAAGGCCACAATAGCTAAATTCACAAATGAAAAGAAAAACTTAAACACACTTCTTGGAAGCCAAAAGTGTGATTCAAACAGATTTAGAATTGGCTATAGTGGATAAAATAATTGCAAGTTCCTAAAAACAAAATTTTTTAAAGCTATTTATTGGATATGTAATTATTGTGGAAAAACATGTCATATTGCACATAATTGTGCAATAAGAAAATTTATGAATTTGAATCATCGAAGCAAGTTTGTTTGGGTTCCAAAAGAGAAGTTTTTGTGCTCCCTAACCAAAAAGGACCTAAACTAAAATGAGTACCAAAGATGTAATGATCTATTTTTCAGGGATCCTTAAGTGGAATCAATAAATGGTACTTAGACAATGGCTGCTCTAGGCATATGATAGGAGACGTGTTTTAAGTTCACATCACTTAACTTAAAGGATCATAAGAGTGTTACCTTTGGGGATAACAGAACATCTATAGTCTTAGGTGAAGGTAACATTCTCATTAACCAAGATTTAATTATTAAAAATGTTTTGCTTGTTGGTGATTTAAAACATAATTTGTTGAGTATTAGTTAATTATGCAATAATGGGTTTAAAATAACATTCTCTACCAAAAGTGTTCTAGACAATAACCAAGCATGTTTTGAAGGATATGGACAAAGAAATATTTATAAAATCAATTTAGATAATTTTAAAACTTCAAATGAAACTTGTCAATATTCTGAAAATGACAATAGTTGACTATGGCATAGAAAACTAGGACATGCTAGTATGGACATCATTTCAAAACTTGTTAAAAAGGATCTTGTCAAAGGTTTACCAAAGTTAAAGTTTCAAAAAAACAAGATCTTCCATGCATATCAAAAGAGAAAGCAAACTAAGACTTCTTTTAAGTCTAAGGATATTATGTCCACATCTAAGCCATTAAAAGTATTGCATATGAATTTATTTGGCCCTACCAAACCTTAAGTTTTGGAGAAAAGAAATACATTTTGGTTATTGTTGATTATTTTACTAGATACTCATGGACTTTCTTCTTTGCATCTAAAGACGAAACCAATCATGTCTTTTTTAGATATTGCAAGAAAGTCCAAAATGAAAAAGGTCTTAACATTATTACAATGCGAAGTGATCAAGGGGAAGAATTTGAAAATCATGAAATGTAAAATTTTTGCAATAATTATGGTATTGAACACACGTTTTCAGCTCCTAGAACTCTACAACAAAATGATGCAGCCGAAAGGAAAAACAGAACATAATTGAAATGACTAGAACTATGTTGTGTCAAAATAATTTACCAAAATATTTTTGGGATGAAGCTGTGAATACATCATGTTACATTTCAAATAGAGTTTTTATAAGGCTAATTTTAAAGAAAACCCCCTATGAACTTTGGAAAGGAAAAAAAACCTAACATATCATATTTTTATCATTTTGGCACAAAGTGTTATATCTTAAACAATGACAAAGAATAATTGACTAAATTCGACTCTAAAAGTGATGATGGAATTTTCTTAGAATATTCTTTAACACGTAAAGCTTATAGAATTTTTAACAAAAGAGCTTTAGTTGTTAAAGAATCTATTCATGTTGTATTTGATGTTTCTTTGCTTGATGTATGCTCATATGATGATGTTGATGGTGCATGGCTGATTTAAATAAAATGTCACTTGGAAATGGTAATAAAGAAGATATTGAACAAAAATTGTATGTTGATATGCATGAATCTAATAGTGTTAATTGGCCTAAAGATTGAAAGTATGCTAAATCACATGCTAAAGATTTAATAATTGGAGAAACTTCTAATCGTGTTCAAACAAGATCATCTTTAAGGAATTTAAGCAATTTGGTTTTTTTTTTTTATCTCATTTTGAGCCTAAAAATGTTGATGACGCCTTAAAGGATGATTTTTTGATTAATATAATGCAAGATGAATTAAACTAGTTCACAAGAAATGATGTATAGTTTTTGGATCCTAGACCTGAAAGTAGACTTGTTATAGGAACCAAATGGGTTTATAGAAACAAGCTTGATGAATCTGGTTTAATAACAAGAAATAAGGCTACGCTGGTTGCTAAAGGTTATAATTGAAAAGAATGAATTGATTTTGATGAGAATTTTGCTCCAGTTGCTCGACTATAATCTATTCGAATGCTTTTGGCATTTGCTGCTTATAAGAACTTTACTTTTTTCAAATGGATATCAAAAGTAATTTTCTAAATTGTGTAATAAAAGAAAAAGTCTATGTAGAGCAACCACTAGGTTTCGAAAATAATCAATTTCTTAATCATGTTTTTAAATTGAATAAAGCTCTTTATGTACTAAAGTAAGCTCATAGAGCTTAATATAAAAAACTTAGTAGCTTCCTGTTAAAGAATGGATTTTTAAGAGGAAAAGTTGATACAACTTTATTTATTAAAATTCACAAGTTTGATAATTGATTGTGTAAATTTATATTGATGACATTATGTTTGGAGCTACAAATATGAGTCCAATGAAAGATTTGTTGAGTCCATGAAAAATGAATTTGAAATAAGTATGATGGGGGAACTCAATTATTTTCTTAGTCTTCAATCAAACAAACTAAAAATGGAACATTTATCAATCAAGCTATGTAAACAAAAGATTTGTTAAAAAGGTTCAAAATGGATAATTGTAAATCAAAACCAACACCTATGAGCACCAGTATTAAGCTTGATAAAGATGAAAAAGGTAAAAATGTTTGTGAAAAGATTTATTGAGGCATGATAGGTAGTTTGTTATATTTAACAGCTTCTAGACCTGACATCATGTTCTCTGTATGTGTATATGCACGATTTCAATCTTGCCCAAAAAAATCACACTTGAGTGCGGTAAAACACATTTTCAAGTATCTTGTAGACATGATTGAAATTGGCTTGTCGTATCCAAAATTTACTTCTTTCAATCTAATTGGATACTCTGATTCTGACTTTACTGGGTGCAAAGTAGATAGAAAAAGCACAAGCGGCAAATGCCATTTTCTTAGAAATTCTTTAACATCTTGGCACTCTAAAAAGTAAAATTCGGTTACACTTTCGACTACTGAAGCTGAATACATAGCAACTGACAGTTTGTTGTGTATAAATTTTATGGATGAAACAAGCCTAGCTTGATTATGGTTTAACTTTTGATAATGTTCCAATTCATTGTGATAAAATAAGTGCTATAAATTTGAATAAAATCCGATTCAACACTCAAGGATCAAACATATCAAAATTAGACATCGTTTCATTAAAGATCATGTTCTAAAGAAAGATATCAACTTGGAATTTATCGATACAGACAATCATATTGCTAATACTTTTATTAAACCCTTCAGTGAAGATTGTTTCTGCACTTTAAGAAGAGAATTAGGAGTGATCAAGCAAGATGAGTGCTAAGTATTATTGAACCAAGTTGAAATAGAACAAAATATTAGGCTAAATAAGCTGCTAAATATGATTTATGCCTAAAAATCTAGTTTATACTTGTATTGGATTTGTTTATGTGCTAATATGTGATAATGTAGTTTGATTGCTACATAATTGTGAAGATAAGTGCTTTGATGTGTTTGTGTTTTGTTATACATGAGCTTGCTGTTTTTGGTAAAGTCCTCACGTGATGAGGCAAATGTAGTAAAGTCATATTATGTGTAAGCATTGTGATGTGAAGTCCTCAAGTGTTGAAGCATTTGTGGTGAAGTCCTATATGAGCATAGGTAAGTGTGGTGAAGTTGTACATGGGCTTAGGCATCTGTAGTGAAGTCCATCGGTGTATAGGCATATGTGTGAAGTCCTATGTGAGCATAGGCAAGTATGGTGAAGTTCTATGTAGGCGTAGGCATCTATGTGAAGTCCTATGTGAGCATAGGTAAGTGTGATGAAGTACTATCAGAGTATAGGCCACTGGTGTAAAGTCCTACATGAGTATAGGCAAATGTGAAGTCTGTCGAGGCATTTATTTTGAGCTGAATGTTGTATATTTGTGCATTTCTCCTTGCTAGCATATATTAAATTTGTTATCATATTATCTTTGATGAGTACAAAGGGGGAGAGAAATGGATGAACAATTAACAGTATGTATTGATAGGGGGAGAAATGACATATTAAGTGTAGTTTATAATTTCCCAAAATTTAAGCATCAAAAATCAATTTTTGAAACTTGGAAATTGAAAATTTCCTTAGAATCCAGATGCTTAATTGAGGGGGACTAAGCTGATATGAATATGAGTTAATTGTGCATAAATTGTCCTCATCAAAAGGAGGAGATTGTTGAACTTGAGAGTTCAATGTAAATTTTGATGAGATAATTTAATGCACAATCAGCTATTTTTTTGTTGTAAACTATACTTAATTAGTCATGTATATATATGCATACTTTGCACGTGTTTGTGGTGCTTTCTGCAGGTTTTAGTAGAAGCAAGAACTATTGAGGGCAAGCCATAGCAAGTGGTCGAAGATTGACAAAGCTATGATCAAGGCTCGATAAGCTCAAGTATGCCCAAACAATGGTTGAGGGATCGATTGAGTACTAAACAAGTTAAGTGGTTGAGGCTCGATAAGTTAAGTCAGTATGCAACAAGCTAAAGAAAAGAATAAGACATGTCAAAGGTGAAGTTTAGGGCTTGACGTACCAAAAAGTTGAGGCATAACCAGTACAAAACAAAGGCTTGACAAAACTAAAGAAGTAGACAAAGTTAAAGAAATAAACAGTGCTATCAAGGGTTATGTCAAGGGCTTAACATGCCAAATTTAAGGCTCAAAGAAGCATGTGTGTGGAGAGGCTATCAAGGGCAAAATTAGGGCACGACAAATTATGGTGCAACGAGTATTTAAGGCGCAACAGCTTAAAGTCTGGAGCCGATGTGGCAAAAAAAGAGCCGTTAAAATGCATTTAATGTGTAATAGCTTATAAACATTGTGTCTAATAGACTTTTGAAATTCAAAGGCTATTTATATACAAGTCATAGGGAACAACACAGTGAAAGAAGGTGTGCCAAAATTATTTTACGAGCTCATTAACTGCGATTAGACAAATTCTTTTTCTTTATTCTCTTATACATAATATTTGCAAATTATTAAGAAAAAGAAAATACACTCTAGTGCTCAGTTAATATTAATTATTGTTTCTTTTAGAGCACTTAGAGAGAAGAAATATTTTATTTCTTGAGTTGTCTAATTACTCATATTAAGCTAACTTTTGATATTAATTGAAGTGGTGGTGAAGACCTCGATAGAGGCAATTTGTGGACTATGAAGAGTAAGAAGTAGATCGAACTCCACGTTAAACCTGGCTTGATTTCCTCTAACTCTATCTCTTTATTTTACACTTTATATATATATATTATTTATTTATCCACTGCAAGTTCATTTGATTTTTATTCTGTTGAAATTAAAATTTATTATTTCAAAATTTTTGGGCAAATACTCAATTCACCTCCCCCTCTTGAGTATTCCTAGTGCATTTTCAATTAGTGTGTCTTCCTTTGATTTTTAAGAAGATAGGATATCAAGACCCTCATTCAAATGCGTAATGTCGACAAGTAGACCATCTTTAGTTGTGTAATCACCTAACACTTTGTTGTTGTTGTTGTTGTTGTTGTTATTGTTGTTGTTGTTTTCTTCTTAAGGTAAATTATATCCCACTGATATATGGAATTATAAACTTGTGTAAATTAAATTAAAAGGTTGTTGGGGTTAAATTCATTTAAGGTATCTGTGAAATTCGAACGTGTGGAAATGCAAGATATAGAGTAAAGTTAGTTGGAATTATCTATGAATGTCAAAAACAAAGGCTATAAAAATAGCTATGTAATTTAACTTCTATTTTGGTAGTTATAGAGGACTATTTATACAACTCTCGACAAACAAAACTATAACTTATACAAACAAAACACATGGACCTTTACTTACTAAACTATACCATCATATAGCATATATACAAGAATAAATATCTTCGCATCCCATCCTCAAGCTAGAGCCTTTCTTAAGCCTAACTTGAAATAAATGTCTTCGAAACATGTGGCACCTAAAAATTTTGTGAACACATCATCAAGTTGATGCAAAGTATAACCATGTAAAGGCTTAAGAAAACCAAATCCTATGTGGTCTCGGTCAAAGTGCACATCAATATTAATATGCTTAATCCTATCATTTAAACATGGATTTTAAGCAATTGATGAGATGGATTTATCACCACAATGAAAACTAACGAGATAAGGCACTTGAAAACTAAATCATGCAAAATATAAGATAACCACAACACTTCCTTAGTAGCCAAAGCCAAAACATGATACTCAGCTTCAATCATAGAAATAGAAACCATTGGTTGTTTTTTTTTTTTTTTCATTTCCAAGAAAATAGGTCATGCCCCAAAAAGATGTAAAAACCTGCAACCAACTTTCTATTAGCATGGCTAGATCCACAGTCAGAATCAGAAAACACCTAAAGTTCAATTTTATTATCAGATGGATGAAAGTGACATAAATTGTAAGTGCCCTTTAAGTAGCATAACAAATGAAACAGAGCTTGCAAGTGTGAAGTGCGTGGAGCTCCATGAAATTGACTTAACTAATGAACAACATATTGAATATTAGGTCTTGTCATGGTAATATATAACAGCCTTCCAATAAGTCGACGTAAAAGGTAGGATTAGAATATAACCCTCATGAAGTAGAATCAAGGCTAAGTCGATGTAGCAAAGGAAAACTAACATTTAGAACTTATCAAATCAGTATCATGAAGAACGTTAATGATAAACATATGCTGGTTTACTAGAAGGCTGGCATCAAATCAACATTTTTCAACGTCAAGGAAAACGCGTGCAAAACCCAAATCATTAATAGTAAATGCCTTATCTATGTGATGATTAACATGATCAATCAAAGCATGATTAAAACCGTTCAACAACATATCATCTACATAAAGCAAGATGAAGGCACTACCTGAGGAAACATGATGCACACACAATGAGTGATAATAGGAAGGTTACTTAAAGCTAAGTGAAAGAATAAATCTAGACACTTTTATATTCTATTGTCTATATGCTTGTTTGAGACCATATAAGGACTTACATAACCTACAAACTTGATGAAGCAAAGCTCTAGTATACCTTTCATGTGGTACCATATGAATTCTTCATCTAAATGTTCATGTAAGAAAGCATTATTTACATCAATTTGATGTAAAGGCCTTTAAAAGTTGAAGCCACAACAAAAATCACCCTAATACTACCTAGTTTCGTAATAAGAGAAAAGGTATCATGGAAATCCTCTCTTCAACTTAAGTAAAACCCTTACCAACTAACCTAGCTTCATATCTCTCAATGATACCATCAGACCTATATTTTATGCCATAGACCTATTTACAATCAATAGCTTTCTTCCCTTTAGGTAAAGTTGTCAACTTCCAAGTCGCGTTAGCTTCCAATGCGTCCAACTCCTTTTGCATAGCATCCAACCATTCTTGCTATTAAGATGCTTCTAACCAATTACAAGGATCTTTTGTATTTAACACATTAGCTAAGGAAACAACAAATGCAATGGTATAAGAAAGAAAATTAGACGAATCCAATCAAGGGTACAAACAACTAGAATGTGAAGTGGACTAACCTATTATTGCAACAATAAGAGTGGTGCTATATGCTAGATCTACAAAATCCTCAAGCTATCATGGTGGGTGCTTCTCTCTTGTAGAGCATCGAGACTAATAAGGCATTGGATAAGTAACACCCATTGAACTAAAAGAAGAACTAGAACGCAAATTCATAGTAGATGACCAAGAAGATAGAAACATGTTTAGAACAAAACTAGAGGGCAAAGAAATGGATCAATATGAAACTTACAAACGTAAAACAAAAATAAAGGTCTTTAAGAGTATATTAAACAAAATAGAAGAACGAACAGGAAAAAGATCTTCATAAAAAATAACATCTCAAGATTCAAGAAACTATTTATGATCCAAATCATACATGTGATAGCCCTTTTTGACCATTGCATATCCAAGAAACACGCATATTAGTTCTTTTGGCTCAAACTTATCATGTGGAACTAGATGTTTCACCACAAAACACACTCCTCATGACCCTCAAGTGATCGTAAAATGGAGGCTTGCCAAACATAACCTCATAAGGACTTTTCCAACCTAAATTCTTCATTGGCATTCTAGTGATAAAATAAGTTGCGATTAGAATGAATTCACTCCAAAATTCCTTGGGCATTATTTACATGAATCCTCAAAGCTCCAGAAGTAATTAATAAATTTCTATGCTTCCTCTCAACACAACCACTTTGCTGCAGAGTATATACCATGGACTTCTGGTGAACAATGCGAAGATCATGAAAAAAGGATTAACATTCCTATAATAGAAATTCCACACCGTTATCAATTTGTACAAGTCACAGATAGTGCTCAAAATGATTATGAACATTGTAATATACAAGTAAATATTACATAAAGAAGGATAAAAGTATCCATTGATATAAATTATAAGGTTAAATTTGTTAACAAAATCTAATTTTAATACAATTTTGGTCACATAACATACACACGACGGAAGATGAAAGGTCACTAATCCCTATATATTCTTTCTTTGTCTTTTCTCCAACAAAACCCTAAACCTAGGTTCTTATCCTTTGAGAGTTTATAGCCGCTAAAGGATTCAGAAGTCTAGATCAGGTAACTGAATCACTTTTTTTGTTTTAAGATATTATAGATTATTAGATTTCTTAGGGTTTGATTATTGAATTTGTGATATAATTGGAAAACATACATATCGGGTTTGGAGATTTGATTCTATTGGTCAAAGGAGATCTTGGAAGATCGGATTCAGGTAATCAAAATCATATCTTTCCTTTAAAGTTTTTCAATCTATGAATTACCTTAGGATTTTCTTTTGTTTTTAAGAAGAATTGGAGAAACCGTTCTAATTTTCTTAGAGATCTGAAGAGTGGGTGTTTAAGGAAGATTGAAGATCAGATCTGAGTTTTGAGTAGAACGATTAGAAATTTGAGATCCATTCAAGGTAATGAAATCCCTTAATTACATATGTAGATTTCGTCGAAATGATTTCTGATTTAGGGTTTTGTTCGTTCATGATTGGTGATGTTCTAGGGTTACGATTTCTTTGCGGTGTTTGCTAATTTTCTGGATTTAGAGTCAAATCAAAGTAAGTTTCATCCTCTATATCATAGATTCATTAAAAGATCGAATTATAATGATGAATTTGTTTGTATTTATTAATTTATGCAATTAGGGTTTTGTGGAGATTTGAGTTTTCTGGGGAATTGATCGTAGAGATTCTGCAGTTGTGATTTTTTGAGAGGTTAGCGTTTTAGATGATTTTGGAGAATTGGATAATTAGGGTTTTGATGTGATGATTTATATATTGTTCTTGTTATATGTTATATTTAGGAAATTGGGAGATTTCTTGTTGTTTTTAAGAATTTGTGGATTTGGAGAGATTGTTCCTGGAATTAGAAAATGTACGACCTTTCCTTGTTTGTTGTATTTATTTGCAGGTTTAGTTTTCTGATTGTTTCCTGTAGGAATAGATATATAAATGAACTTAATTATATTTGGCTTAATTTGTTTTTCTGGATGTCATTAGCTTTGACCAGTAAAGACCTGGCAGATAGTGATACTAGTGAGGTACCCTGATTATCCTTGCGTGTCGTTGTCCCTAGTGGAGTTGCACTTAGAGATGATTCCGGTAGATATAGGTTTATTGGTAGCATGGATGTAGGTGTTTGGGGAGTACCCATTCACCAATATATATATATATATATATATAATTATTTATTTTCGATATCTGATTGTTTTTCAGGAGTTTGAGTAACTCCAAGTTTGGGATCAGAGATCTATGATTCTGAACTGTGTTGTTTTGTAGGCTTAATGAAGATAATAATCATGTTGTTTGCATTTAGTTAGTTGCACGTATATATATATATATATATATATGTTGTTTGTGCATTTGCATATTGTTTGTGGACTGGCGTACTGGGCGTTTTCGCTCATTTCTTTCTTTTTCAGGTACAGGTGATGGAGATATTGTTTATGACTTGTTTGGTTATGACTTATATTTTGATCATGTGGATCGCGATAGTGGGCCTGACTATACTGCAGAGGAATAGGATGTTATATAGGACATATGAAAAAGGATTTCTTGAGTTTTTGAAGATTTTTAAAAAAATATTTGGATTATTTATCTTTTTGAGGATTTAAAGTATTGGTTTTTATGTAATAGTTTATTAAACAAGATTATATGATTTTAAGTTGGAAGTTAGATCTTTTTTGGATTATTGTTGGCTTTGGTTTTGCCAACTCGGATTTAGTTTATATTACAGGAAATATTTGAAAGTTATAAATTAAAGGTTTCATGGGTTTTGTTCCTTCTAGAGTACCCTTAAATGTGGGTTCATGGAGATTTCTATATGTTTATATTTTGTGGTATTAAGATTTAGAGCCTCTGCGTCTCTTTTAAGAGAGGGACACGTGGCAGGTTGTAATGCCTTAGTTTAGGGCGTTACAAACATATTAAATGAGTACCTTCAATATATGATAGACTTGATTCTTGTAAAGGAACAAAAATGTCCATGTAGAGCTCAAGAAATTATCAATAATTGTCAAAAAATATCTCACGTTTGTAATAGAAGTCACTCCATAAGTGCCCCATATATCTATATGAAGTAATTCAAAAGTGGAAGTAGAAAAAATTGTATCTCTATGGAAAGGAAGCCAACGGAAATTGGCTTCATGATAAATAAAATCAAAGAAATTACAAGATTTACAATTGTCTAAATGACAAAGTTTGGACAAAGAAGTATGACCCAAACAAGCATGTAACAAATGAAATTTGTCATCATGAAAAGAATAATTAATCATATTATAAGTTTGAATGGCCTTAGAGTTAGACATAGTGTGTAACATATTGTCACAAAGAATATCTTCTTGAGCATTTAGTACATATAATTCATTCACCACAACTGATGTTGCTACAACATTATTAAACTCCTAATCTTGCAAATGACATTCAAAACCATTAAATATAGCTATTATATATTGTTGAATGGCCAAAGTGTGTATGGATAACAAATTTTGGGCAAGACATGGAACATAGAGAACATTGTGAAGCATAAGAGTATTGGTTAGATGAATTAATCCCATTTTGGTCACTATGATGACAGTATTACTTGGAAGTTTAACTCTAACATATTGTGTAATAGATTGAATATTAACTAAAATGGATAAATGTTGTGTCGTGTGCTTAGTAACACTTGCATCAAATATCCAAGAATGTTTGCAATTACTAGAGGCATAAGAACGAGAAGTTAGATTACCTACAAAGTGAACATTATGTTTCAAACTTAGCTCACTATCCCTTTGCTTTCATCTTGTACATTATCTCCATGCACATATTATGCAACGTATTTTGATCAAATCCATCACCTTGCTAACTTTCTTATTCAGCTTTAGCAATTTCCATTTGATGAAAAGGCATAGAGAACTTAGAAGGAACAACACTCCCAACTGTTGAATTTAAAGGAACATCATTCGAAGATGCAATAGCATTAATAGCAACTTTCTGTTTCCCTATGACAATTCTTTTCCCTTTAAACCAATCAGGGTATCCTCTCAGTTGGAAACAATTTTCTATTGAGTGTCCCTCTCCTTTTAAATTCTGACATATCAGCTTTGCTTTCAACTTTCTTTTCTCAACATTAAAGTTCTTTCCTCTAACCGCAAAAGCAGCCATATCAGGTTCTAAATTCATAACTAAGAAGACTTGTTTTTGCTACTCTATTTGTTGAACAAAATAAAAAACTCTATTTAGGGAAGGCACAGGATCCATGGACAATATGTGATTTCTCACACCTTCATACATATCGTTAAGTCGCATCAAGAATTGCATTAACTTGCTATTTGACTCATATTTTTACACACTTTCTCAAATCACAAGTACAATATGCCATACAACTATAAGAACATTGTGGATAAGCATGAAGTTGATTCAATTCATCCCAATACCTTTTAAGTTTGTTGTAATAGTAATACACACCAACGGATTGATTATGTTGCTTCAAATTACAAATCTCATATTGCAATTGAAAAACAAGTGGTCTATTTGATGTCGTATTTTATTCTCTAATTTCTTCCCACAGATCTCTAGTGGATTTAGCATACAAGAATCCATGTGACAAATCAGGAGTCATAGAATTGATGATTCAACATCTTACCATGTTATCCACTTTAATCTAACGCACTAAATCAGATGAAGTATCTAAAGAATGAGGAATTGAGCTATCAACAAAACCTAATTTGATTTTGGCTTCTAGCCTAATTTTATTGACCTATCCTATCCAAAGTAATTAGTGCCATAAAAAATCAAATTTCGATTACCATATTCAGATTATTTGATCCAAACAAGTAATAAGGTTATACAATTTCAACTTTGCAATCAATATCCCAATTTTTGGTTAACTGCATTTTTTTTTTTAATCACTCAATATTATAATACATGCACCATATTGTTATTACTTCCACAGTTGAAACTATCAAAACTTTTAGTTGAAATATCATTGTTACTAAGCCCCGTAACTCTGCCGGTATGAATATCCGCATGATTATATTATGAATTCGTCCATCGACTTTCAAAAGGTGCAGTGCAAAAAGGTTGCTTGAGTACCATAAGCTCTGTCGGTGTGTGCCACGTCAGCCCCGTTCCTTGAAGTGGACCCAGGTTTGGTTGTTAATTTCCCAATAATCAGCCGGACACAGTAACCTCGCCCGCTTGCGTATGATAGAGAGTATGGACAAGGAGAGAAAACGATAAATTTTTGGATTTTTCTGATTGGTTAGATAAGCTCGTGATTAACTTCTCTTCCTCCGATCCCATGTTGGGTGGTAGGTGGAGATTTAGGCACTAAGCAAAAAGAATAATTATTTCAATTCTAGAATTTTCTAGCTAGATATTGGTTTTTTTTAACTTTCAAGTCAACGTCGACATATATTGTCATAATAAGCTTAGAAAGAGTATACATTTATCCTTTCCTAAAATTTTATAAATGGCAATTATTTTCAATCATAGAAAAGGTATCATATGAAATTAAGTGTTAGGAATGGTTTCAAATCTATCTAATCAGCCAAAATAAAGGCCAATAAACTAGAGATATATCTAAAGATTAAGCGTTTCACTCTAAAAGGTCGATCGTCAATCTTAATAGTTAAATTGGAATAACCAATGATCGTTATGTGTCCTATAACAGCTAAGTAACCTATATTTTCCTTTATTATTTACTTTGGATGCACTACATCTTAGATTCATATGGTGTTTAAATAAAAAATTTATTGGTCCCCTTTTAAGATTTTGGTTCAAATTCATATTGAGCAAAACCAATTTCTATTTTTTATTATAAGAAAATTAGGTTTTAAAAATAAAATTTTTATTTTTAAACATAGATTTTTGCTCATTCCTAAAGATAGAATTTTTATGATAAAAAATTATTAAAATAATAATATATTATCACAACTTGTATCGATGCCGCAATTGCTACTACTAGAATCTAGTACAATCATTAATTCTTTCACCCAAAGCAGCATGAAATTTAATTCCATTTTGCATACCAACGGTCCAAGTTGCAGTAGTAGTTGACCTACTTCATTACATTTTCCTGGACATAAACTAACATGACCCCACCGATTGCGACTGATTTACGATTTTCGCCTTTATAAGGAAGCACGCTTTTTGCCTGCGCCAATTAGAGTATAAGAAGCATACGTGGATAAAGCGTTGGCCGCATGGTATCACCCTCTTTTTTTCCCTCTTAACGGACTTTTTATGTAGGCCACTGTCTCCTAGAGATTAAAGATACATAATGGTGAAATTGTAAGGTTAACTCCCATTCGTTAAAAAGTCAAAAAGGTCGATTAGTATCCAACCTAATTACTTCTAACAGAGGTTTGATGATTCTAAAGTAAGAACTGCTCGTTTATTTTATTATAATTATAATATTATTTTTTATAAATAAATATTATGATGTTTAGTTTATTGAATAACAATTTCATAATAAATTCTTATTATAGTTATTTTTTATTCAAATCTATTAATACTAATTCAATATTAAAACTTTTTTTTTTAAATACTACCATTTAAATAAAAATTTAACAAAAAAATCCTATTATAGTTATATTTCATTCTAAATTTCATTACAATCTTATTTGTTCAGTAAAATGAACAAGTCGAAAATCTAAGAGAGTTGGAAGCAGTGCATTTTATACTCCATGCATCTATATTGGTGACTTGAAGCAAATAAAAATACAGAAAAATCACCAACAATAATAGTTGAATGCTTAAAAGGTAAGCTTCACAATCCCGTAAATAAGATATATCAGAGGAGCAAGTACCACAGCATGCAATAAATAAAGAGATAGCATTAAACGAGAGATGGAAACTACTTTGTCCGAAATTAATTGATTAAATAACTTATTTAAAGACTATTAAAAATTCAAATTTCTTTAAGTAAAAAAGAAAAAAAAACACTATCGCAGGCCGTTTCACTAACTTTCCATCCACCCATATCCGTATATTGACATATGCATAGGAGGAAAAAGGTTTCAATGAAGGGTCCATTTGTTTAGCTTTTTTTTTCCGGCAGATACAGGCATTTTTTCAAACTTTTTGCTAACAAATTATTTATCAAAAATAGATATAGATAAAAAAAAGTTGACAGTTCTCATCAAAAATCAAATGAAATAAAATATAAAATTTAGATGCAAATCGGATATATTTATATATCATTTTAAAAAAGATACAGATACAGATGAAAAACAGACAATCCAAACAGTTATATCCAAAGGTCAAAAAAATAAAAATAAAAAAGAATATTATACGCTACTTTTACATACATATAGCATATATTACCTTTTCAATATTTTTTTACGTGCTAGGCTGTAACGCAACTCAATGCAAATTGTCATAAACCCCAAAAACAAGTTGGCATAAAACCCCAAAAACAGGAACTATCAATCTATCACCATCCTATCATTTCCACAATTCGATGTATGGTCCGTGGACCTAGCATTTCCAATGGGTATGGATTAGGGTCCACAAACTTATAATTATGCCCTTGTTTTTTTAAAGAAAATTTTATTATTCCTCCCTTTCTTTTTACCCAATAGTAAGTATTTAATTTATATAGATTCAATATTAATGAATAGATGTTACTTTGTTTAATTAACAAAGAAACCCTATAGACACCATAGTGGAGCTACCCATAATTATATTGATCTAAATTATAGGGTACAAAAAAATAGGAGGACACATAATCTTTCTCTTATACATGCAACTTGATGGGTGAGAATAAAAAATAAATAAGGAAATACAATTTCCGACACAAAAAAGTGCAATGTCCATTCATAAAATTAGATGACATAATATACCAACTAGCGCCCTTATTTAAAGCACAGAAGAAAACAAATGAAAAACAATGCATGTGGAGGTTTGAATTCTTGTTGATATTTTAAAAGCACTGAAGTAGCCATCCTCTAGGCTAGATGTGCAATAAATTATTTGTCCCCTCTTCTTCACTCTCTGCCAGTCTTCCATGTGTGTTTGAAAACTTGTTAAGAAAGTGGAATCCTATAGAGGGTCTATTTATCTAGTTTTTTTTTTTCGGTAGATAAATAATTTTTTTTTTTATTTTTTAATAAATTATTTATTAAAAAATAGATATAAATAAAAAAATTAGTAATTTTCATGAAAAGATCAAATAGATAAAATATATATATGAATCGAATATATTTATATATATCGTTTCAATACATATATAGATACAGATGAAAAACAGACCATCCAAACAGATCCATAAATTAGTGGAAACGAAATATAAGGAAAGTAAAATTTTAATCTTGTATGGATATGATAAGTGGAAATGAAAGAAAAAAAAATAGTAGAAACATTTCCTATCCTCATGTTTGGTTAGTATAAAAATAAAATTAGAGGAAAGAAATATTACAGGAATATGACTAAATCACCCTTATCTTATATCTTGCCATGTTAAATTCCAAGAGCATTTTAGTAACTTTACATAATTTTCACTCTTTTCGATTGCTTTTTGTCAAATTTTAAAAAGAAAGAAAAGTGTATCAAAAGTGGAAATGATTCCTTTCATTTCCATGGACTTTATTCTAGTTCCATCCTAACCTAAAATTACCAGCACATGTTTTCTGTCCATTTCCCTTCCTTTCTTCAGCTTTCATCAGCTTTGCTTCATGCCAAACACAGCGCCCAACACGGACAAACACTATTGATAGTTTGTTTTAGTGGTAATCTAAAATAAGTCCAAATTTGCCAAATGCTTGCTTGAGGGTTACCGTTGACGCTACAGCTCCGAAAATCTTGTTGAGCCGTGTAAGGAAGTATATATAGGAAATGTCTCCATCCTATAATTTTATCAAACTCAAATGCAATAATTAAGTAATTATCATGTTCCATGTGCTAATCTTGTTCCTATACCTCCCTTGTTTTTTCTTTTTATTTTATTTTTTCAATTATAGTGTTTAGGTCATCTTTAAATGGGTCCATCAAACGAGCTCCCATTCGATGCACATGAAGGTAGGAAACTATCTAAAACTTGATCACAATAAGTCAACGAAAAACGATACTCAGGTCGGCTCAGCTTTTGAAATATTGCTGACTTATTAAGAGTATAAGCATCTTAAGTATCGGGCATTTTTGTCAATTTGCTCATAATATGAAGTTAAAGATGCTACTTCTATATTATCTTGAAAAGATCAACAAAATAAATATTATGAATCTTCCTATAATAAATAAAACTTCCTAGTCATCTTTCTAACGTATAGTTGTTACATCGCATCAAGTCGGGAATGAGATTAGGTTGCAAGAATGTGTGTTTAAAGCTTCTAAAATATGTAAAATGAATGCTTGGACAACAAACATATGAATATATTTTCATGCTACCATATGAAGTTTTATGCATATGCAATAGCTTCATGCATACATCATAGTTGTTAGGATAGAGGCAAGCAAATTATTATGAAGTAAATTACACTAGAATGTATCAATTTGTTAGGATAAATTCATTTAAGATATCAACATTTTGGGTGGTTAAAAAAATGAATTAACATTTGCAAAGTGATTAAATGAGGTATCAATATTTCGCAAAATTCATTTAAGATATCAATGTTTGAATTGGTTTTCAATTAAGTTTCGATAATTTTCTTCAATAATTAATTATGAATACCTTATTGACTCAATTTATGAAATGTTGATTCCACTTTTTAGGTACTTTAATTGTTGTTGTCTTAAATGAATTTATATACAAATGTTAATTCCTCTTTTTAATCGCTCGAAATAATGATACCTTAAATAAAATTACCCTGAAATGTTAATATCTACCGTAAATAATACCCAAAAGTTATAGGGAAAATTACATAAACATGGCCTATAATAAGTTATTTGAATTTTGATTTTTGACAATGCATAGCTCATATTTTGATATTTTGACAATCAGTGAGCTGAGTTTTATTTTTGACAACTATATGACCCGTGTTTTGATATTTTTCTAAATAAGTGACCTAAATTTTGATTTTTAACAAACATATTACATATATATTAAGCACAAACTAATAAAGTACAAGTTATGTAATTGTAAAAAATAAAAAATGAGGTCACTTATTTACAAAAGTGTGAAAACACGAGTCATGTATTTGTGAAAAAATAAAACTTAAATCACTTGTTTGTAAAAGCACTAAGACATAGATGATATATTTGTCAAAAATCAAATCTCATGTCACTTATTTGTAAAAAATACCAAGATACGGGTCATGCTTTTGTATTTAACCCAAAATTATATAATGCAAATTTGTATTGTATCTTTCATTAAGAGAAGTTGGTGTAGAATTCTACCTATATCACATGTCCTCTTTAAATTTTCTTGATCTCTATAAAATATATAAGCAAAATCTTGATGTGCTTCTGATACGTGTATTTTACTCTATTCTATTCATAGGAATTTGGGCCTAAATTCATATATTTATGGATAAATTCCTATGAATATGGTGCTTTTAATGTTTAATTATTGTTTTACAGCTTATTGAATTGAAGGAAGAAGAATTAAAGTGTTTAGAATTAGATTTGGAGCAAAACAGCAACAATATTTGAAGACAAAATCAATTGAGGCCAAAATATTGAGGCAAAACAAGGCAAAATTAGTTTGTCACACCCTAAATTTGGCCCTCGACATGACCCTCGACATATTTCTGAGATGATCGAGCCTTAGATTTGAAGAGAAGTCTCTCTCATGCCATACTGTCGAGCCTTAATCTTGACCCTCGATGAAGACTTAATGAAGACCAGACCTTTGTTTGACTTAAGTCGCACCTCAAAGTCTCAAGCACTCAAAGCCCTCAATTTATACCTTGATGGAAAAACGGACAGACTCGATAACGTTTTATTAGCTCAAGTCGAGACCTATCTTTAATGCAACACTCAACCTACCCCTCGATGAGCAATTGTTTAAGCAAGCGAGCGCACGTATGGATAAAGAAAATGCATTCCATTACAAAAGAATATGCCACGTCAGTAATAAAAATCTTTATGATTTTCGTGCCCTGAGTCTATAAATAAGCATGTAGAGGCATGTAATATGTATGATATAGAGAATGTACAGAATATTTTTGTAACATATTCCCTTAACCTAGTATAGAGAGAGAGAATTTCAAGGTGAAAGAACAAATTTCTTTATTCTTTAGAAATCTCGTGTTTTCTAGGTAAAATTAATTAAACCTATTGTTTGTAATTTTTGTGAGACTCTTATCGTAATTGAAATATTCTTTGATTCGATTTTATTTCTTCAGAAATTATGCTTAATGTTTAAATCCATGGAGAAATAATCTCCTATAGCTTAGGATTTATGAATCCAAATTTTGATTCATGGGAGCTCAAATGCACTTTCAAGTAAATTGATTGGGTACATGTGATTAGTAGCTTAAATTTATTTTCATGAGTCTAATTGCATGGTGCACCTATTAGACCCATATTTGATTTCAATTTAATAAGCTGAGAGGTCATTCTTTTGAATAGATCTATGGCTACTAATGGAGTTGGTCATAATATCCTTAAGAGAGAGGTTGTGAGACTTTTTTTGTCTCTTATTTTTAAAATCCATCAAGTTAGTTTTAAAACAAATGATTCTTAAGCTTTACGCCGGTCTAGACCGTTGATAAGCTGAGAAGAGATTCCGATAGTCTGATCTAAGTCTAGAGTTACTGACCTTAAGAAAAGCTTTATCTTATCTCAGTGAATCCGACAATACAAATGCTTCAGCAACAACTTTCTTAGAGTTTTTATTTGAAATTACATGATAAGGAATTGGTGAAGCAAACCCTGGGCTATTGTCTTGCATTTTTACAAACCTATCCTAAATTTTTGCCTTAAAAGCGTTTGTGAATATTCATTAACCTAATTTTGCTTCTGTTTTTCAATATGTTCTTTTGATTTTCTTTGGCTAGATAATAGATGAAATGGGATTAAGATGGTTGCAACTGATTCCTTTGGAATCCGACCTAATATTTTCTATGCTACTTCTATAGGTGTGCTTACCTATTATTGGTAATTGTTATCCGAAGTTGAACAGAACCTATTAGCTTTATAAATTTTTGGAAACTTCAACTTCGTATTCTTTAAAAAATAGTTTTATCCAACACAATTCATTGATAGATAGATAGATAATCTAACATATAATTAAGGGCTAATGTCACAATATTACCTAAACTTTACTAAAATATTCAACAAATTACTTGAATTTTAGTTTTGCAATTTACTGTGTAAATCAACTTTTCATGGTCATAAACATTACCTCATCTGAGTCTATTACCTCTGTAAACCTTTAGATTTTTCGATAGTTTTATAAATAGAACCTTAGACTAAGAACGAAGCCAGAATCTTAAAGTCAAACCAAGCCAACCTTAGACCTTAAAAACCCTAGACTTAATCAAATAACTTTTAAAACCCTAAAATACTAAGTAAATTAGAAAAATAGTATGAATGCAAATTATGATTCAAATGTGTATTATATGCCCTAAAATGACCAGATTTGTCAAAATTTTAATTATTTTAAGCCTTTTAAGGATCAGTTCCCATATTTGGATGCCTACATGCAAAACAAGCCAAAAGATTCTGCAAACAATTTATACTAAATTTTTTTTGAGATATTGATAAAATTTTATTGGCTCATAAAAACGTCACTTATAGCTTTTATATGAGTATTTTTATCTCTATTGATAATTTATTTGTCTTGTCTACTATTAATTACTATTCACTCTACCCTACTTTTTCTTACTACTCCTACACCTGTTCTTATATCCTTATATACCTACATCTTACATTTTCTTTTCACATAAATCTTTTACTAAATTTTATACTAGCTTCTCCTTCAGTTCTCTCTCTCCCCTTCTCCCTTCCCCCCTTCTTTTTCTCTATTTTATTTTCTTTTTCATTTATTTTTCCTCCTTTAATTCCTTTCGTTTTTCATCTATAAATACCTATTACTTCACTCTCATTTTCACACTCTTATTTCTCTTTATTAGCAAAACTCTCTCAAAATTTTCTCTCAAACTCTCCTTCTCTTCTTCCCTCATTGTCATGACACACCTTCTCTCTTTGCCTCTCTCTCTAATTTTTCTTTCATCTCGTATTTTAGGTAAACACTAAACCTCCTTCACGTGTTATATTATGCGATATGTAAATTATGTATGTCTTTAAATATTTTTCCATAAAAACATCCCTATGATACATATGCTAGGATATGGAAATACAAGACAACATATTATTCATATCACAATTTTTATATTCATGATTATAATATGTTCATGTTGTTAACTTAACTTTCTATATATTAATATATATATGTTGTACTTATAATTTTTAGAACTTGATGCTCACTAATCTAATTTTTTTATTTTATGCTCTTTATTTCAAGCACTCCATTTTTTTCATGTTATATGAGACTAATCAATTTCTAATCTTAGATTGATTAATAAATCAACTCTGATGCAGACTGAAATAATTCAAGTTTTAGGGAGCCTTGGCACACATATAAGACTCCCATGCTTTTTCTTTATATCTATGTTGATTTTATTTATGAGACTAGAATATTTCAAGTCTCGAGAAGCCTTGACAAAAATCTAATACTTCCATTTTTCATTTCTTTACGCTTTGAATTTTATTTATTATACATGGTGAATGGATTATTTCAAGTCCCAGGAAGCCTTAGTCATAACCTAAGACTTCTATGCTTTTGTTTTTTCTTTTTTTTCTTGTATTTTTATTTATGATCTTGTTTATTCCTTATTCTCAGTAGGTTTTGATAAATTGAATAAGTGTAGTTAAGTTAATATATATAGATGCTCATGGTGATGTTGTCATAAGGATAAAGCAAACCCTTAAATTTCTAATGTCGATAATTCTTTGTTATAGAAATAATTTTCTAAATCTTATTTTCAAAGCCTTGGGAATCATTTGAGCAAAACCAAATTTTGAAACAAAAATCAATCTCCTATTTGAAAAAAAAAAAAAAAAGACATGGTCCTTATGTGATCATGGGAATTTTAAAACTTGAAATTCTTTTCTTAAATACACATGAAACACTAATGTTTTAACAATCAAGCATTCAATAAAAATACTAAACAAGAATTCTAAGGAATTAAATAAAGAATGGTATTCTACTTCCAAAATTGATTCATTTGTTTTAAATTATTAAGAAATAAGAGGTTACTACAAGTTTTCAAAATTAAATCTTTGTAAACTTGAGAAATTTCTATTTTCATGAACCTACTTAATGAATCAATTTCTTTTTAGCAACATCACTAGGATCATACATGTATTATGAGTTATCTTTAAAGTCTCTAATGTATTTTAAGTCCAGGAATATATTATAACTTGTCCTAAAAGGTCTACATGAGATAAAAATTGTAAAAAGTGTTAGAAATTAAATTCGGAAAAGTCTAGATGTAATTTGTACCATGCAATTTCGAGGCCTAAATGACCTTAAAAGTTTGAAATAATCTTAGAAATTGATTTACGGGTACATTTTGTGGGAACTTCTCAATAAGCTAGATATGCTTATACCCTGATAGATTCTTATTGCAACAAGAATACATGTGGCTTTATCTTAAAGAGATCTTTCCTCAGGTAATGACCAAGGAGATTAAGGAGCTTTTGGAAGAAATTTACGAGATAGTTTTCACGTAGACTTTCATAAAAATCTTCTTATATAAAATTTAGTTTCGAACCTTTTTCTTTTCTTTCTTTTTTTTTTTTTTTTTTTGCAAAGACTATTTTGGGTGGTATAATCTTATGATTTGACTGGAGTATGCCCCTATGAAATGTAAGACTCGATCTTTAAGTTATAATGTTATGTTTTATTATTCTTGAGTGTTATTTGTTGTTATCTCCTTAAACTACTTAATCTCAATGGTAATTCTCCTATTGTCATGTAAGTATACCTTGTACCTAATATTGAAACTTTTGCGTGATAAAGATAGTTATTCCTGAGCTTTAATATTGAGTGCGGCGGACTGCAATATTTATGATACCCTTTAGGTTATGACAACCTTCGTTAGTACAGCTAACATTAATGACTTATCAAGTCCTAACACATGTCTTTATCCGTAAAAAAAAGTTACATGTGTCCTCTTCCTCATCCTCCTCCTCCTTCTTCTTCTTCAAACGCTCTCTCTTCCCCCTTTACTTCTCTCTCTAAAGCCAGACACTAGCCACTACTCTCTCTATACAAATCAAACAAAATCTGAATCTCTTTCTCTCTCTCTCTTCCCTTCACTTCTCCCTTATCAAGAAATGGGGAAATTCTAACAGATAAATAAATAAAATTGAAGGACCTAGACTCAAAAGTACTTCAAGTTATGGGTCTAAGTTCTTCGATATTACCCTGTGTGGGTTAGTCAATCAATGGGGGGTATTTGGTTTGAATGGTTTAGGTCCTTTGGGTAGGTGAGTTTCATAGAGGAGATAGTGAATGACTAAGTTGACTCACATAGGGTGTATTGACATGTGGCTAAGAGTTTAGTTGGGTTAGAGAGCATGTGAGAATAAGGTGAAATTGTACTGAGACAGTTTGGGGAACAAAAGAATTCCACATCATTTTACTTGGGTAGTTGAGGTACACATGTTATGCTAATATAAACCATTAATGCTAATAGAGAAAATAAAAGCAATGGAGTTAGATGAGGTAGTTTTTATGACCATAAAACGTTGATTTAGGTAGTAAATTGACTAGACCAAAGTTGAAGTAGTTAATTAAATATTTTAGCAAAATTCAAGTAGTATTCATGAAATTAGCCCTACAATTAATTTATTAATTTAATATGAAACATTTAAAATCTAACACAAAAACCCTGTCCTTAATACGAAGAGATGCAATATGAAACAAGGGCAACAAAGACCATAAAAGAAAGGAAAAAAAAGATTCTTCCAACATAGGTTGGCATAAGGGTTGCCATTCGGAATTATATATATTACGCACTATGTTATGTTAACCTATATATAACATAAAATATTGTGTATGATATATGAATATGTAAATTTTAGAACATAAGATACAAAGACAAACAACTTGTATCCACCCTATTCCTCATAAAACTTACAGGGTATAAGGTATTCTATAGAATATGTAAACTTTTTTTTTTTCCTTTTTCATTTCTTATTTCGTTGAAACTAGATATAGTTTGTGGAGAAGAAAAGGGAAAAGTGCGCAAAGTTTTTGTAAAACTACCTTATTTTTAAATATTCATCATAAAAAACCTACCAAAAAAATTTTAATATCACAATTTCCACAATATTAGAATCTGTTTATATGTTAAAGTTGAAATTTATAACATCTATAGAACCTTATTACATGATTTTAATAAAATTGTAAAGCATTTAGCAAATTCTAAAATTAAACAAAAAAACTTTAGAGGCACTTTTATATCAATTAGCTTCAAAAGATAAATAACACTTTTATATAACTTAAATTCAAGTACATAAAATTGAAGTTCTTCCAAAATAAAAATTATAAATACTTCCAAAATAAAGCAATACGAGTCTTTCTAAATAAAATTTTCTATGAGTAACGTAAAAATGATAATCTTAAATAATAGCTCATTATTTATTTATATTATTTTATAATTTTTAATATAGTACAAGTTCAGGATAGGTACAAAGTGCATTAGAACTTGTACCCTATATAATAAAGCATAGGTTTTGGGATGGGTACAGGGTATGAAGATGTCATACCTGTACCCTTTCTTATTAGAGCAAGTTGCAAAATAACTATACGCACACTTTACCCCATGACCATCAATACCCATTCAACCCTTACCTAGTCGAGTAAGATATGAGTTGGTACCATATACAATAAGGTTACCTACTTAGCCCTATGGCATCTCAAATCCTTGATTTGGCTTAAATCTTTTCCTCCTTTAAGTATTTAAGAGGAAATCAAAATGCTAAGTCATTGAAGACAACAATGCAATTAGTTTCCATAAAACATAAGTCCATTAATATATCTCTTCCTCACTCACTACTGAAGATAAGTATAATTTCTTGTCCCGAAGGGTACCCTAAATGTGGCAGCCCACCACATATAATATCAAGACTCAAGAATGACCAACATAGTCACGTGAAAGTATTAGTATTACATGTAAGACGTCTAACACGGTAATAGGTACCCTTACGTGGATCAAAGGAGATCTCGAGTACAAAAACAAGTGTGCCTAAGAATGCAAATAACTATAGAAGCATAAGCTTACGGGCTTAGTGAGTAAATCCCAAAAATTCATATTTAAAAACAAAATATCAACCAAGTTTATTAAGCAAGCAAATGAGATGCAGCAAGCACGTAAACATACAAGACATATGATTTTTCGGGAATCATATGTTGAATGAATTACGCTCTTCATTCATGGTTAGGTATTCCGGCCCATTATGTCCACTACATTTTAAAAAAAAAATTTATAGATCTTACCGGCTCCTATACACTATAAAAAACACATAGTTATTACCGGCTCCTACTAGCCATCATTTTATATAGTTTTTATCGGCTCCTACTTGCCACATACATAATATATCGGTTATGCCTACTAGCACTATCATATACTTATCCCACCAATTGTATAATAGCGAATGTAATGTGACTTAACATATGAAGTGCATGCATAAATTTTTAATTAAAGCCTAGCCGTTATATTTTACTTTCTTACAAATGATCAACCAATTTCAAACACTTCAATGTGATAATAAGCATACAATTTATTACAAGTATTTCATGCTTCGATATACTTAATATTATTTCAACATATTATCATACAAATTCCATTTTATCTTTCCTTAAATCTAATGCAACTAAATTTACAAGCACAAACATATGTATGAAAAATAAAGGGGAGTAGACTCACTCGACCATGATGATACTTCTTTCTTATGGATGAGTCGATTGGTAATTCCACTAATCGAAATAATCTTCCGGGTATGAACACTCCTCTTCGGGATCACCTAATCAAGAAGAATACTCATAATAAGTATTTCTTGTTGATTCTATGGTACTTATCAAAAACTATGTCATAAGACCGTTAAAATTCGTATAGAGGGTAATTCCAACTTAAAATGGCTATAACTTGGTCATTTTAACTTGGAATTATGAGTATAATATACCGTTTTCTACCTATTCGAAAAGAACTATCCAATTATAAAACTATTTTCATCAAACTAGGTCATTTGAGCTTCTAAACACTGGTGATTATTCACCATGAATTTTGCAAAACTTACTTTTTCTTCTTTTTACAAAAAACTTATATAAAAGATATAGATATTATAATGGTTTGAAAGACCTTTGAAATATATATATATATATATATATTCATTGGCTCATGAAATTAATGAGTTATCTCAACCATAAATTTTTTGTAAAAGTAAAGTATTCTAAAAATTTTGGAAAAGTATAACTTTTGAAAATTTCTTTTTAGCTTGCTAAAAAATTTCTCAAGTTATTTTAAATGATTATTTTCTTTCCCTTAATTCCATTTCCTTAGTCTTTTTAAATTTCAAAAGAATGATTTTCAAACATGGGCTATGTTTGACCTATTGCATCAAAGATAACAACTTTTAAGATCATGCCTTGATCCATATACAAAGCTTAATTTAATATCAAGCATCTAATAACAACAAGATCAAGAGAGTATTAAGCCTACTAAAAAGAGAATGGCTAATGGCTCTAGGCCATTCATTATAGCCATTTACCTATGTGACAGGGACCCTTTTTATATTAAGCTTTACATCTTAAAAGTTAAGGTTAAAAGAGATAGTTAGTTGTACTCGCAAATCATAATGAAAAGAAGGCAATAGTTAGGAGCTAAGGCTTTAATTAATCAAAGTCATCTAGCAAAGAAGCGATGACTTATTCTTTACAAGCCCATCCATGCTAAAGCTTCTTTTAAAGAAGATTCAATATTCATAAGCTATGAAGACAATGAGCATTTAACAATGACCACCATGAGCCATCTTCATTCTACCTATTAAGGTCTAAGAGGAAAGAGGAGGTGATATGAATCAGCTTCTAACAGATCTTATTACAAGAGCCTGAGCTAAGGGGTTACAAAATTTAGCTTTAAGAATTCTATCAAATCAATCCTCTAAAGATGAATACAACTTTGTAAATGGCTATGAGGTGTATTACACAAAGGAACATGGATCAATTTGTAATGAGTTAGAAGGAGAATATGAAGAAAGTGAAGGAGATAGGTTAGCCACGGCCGTGACCCAGGCCGTTATTATGAAGAAGGAAACAATATTTACCCAATACCTTTTCATTCAATATTATGTTCCCCATTAACTTATTATCCTTTACCATCTGATCAAACCTATGTCAGTGATGTCAATGATTTTCCTAAGGCTCGACTGGTGGTCTTATAATGCTACTAAAACTACCCTAATCACCTCGGTGGGTGATGATTGGTGCGTAGGCATTTCACTTCCTTTTCAACAACTTCTTTCTTAGGACCATCTACAAGAATAAAAATAGATTCTATTAGTTTAAGGACCTAAATATAATTGCATTTATCACACAACAACATTAATAGCATGCATATCACAACTCATAATTAACCAACTGGAGTTAATGAAATTACTTTTAGTCTCAGATATTAGATATTCAAATGCTTAAGTGCTCCTCATGTATGAAAACTAAATGTGAGATAACCTAATACATTTAGACATTGAACAAACATGGATAACTCTATAAATAACTTAGATCAGCACATCATCATTCACATTACAAGAGACTTAGCTTTCTAAGTACTAAAAGTTAGAAAACCTCAAATTTGAAAATTAGGGGTTTTGTGCCAACATAGGGTTCCTCACCATTAAAGTACCCAATATTTGTCTAAACATGATATGATATTACAATATTACAAGAATTGAATTCTAAAGTACCAATGTACCCTAAATTTCAAAAAGCCTCAAAATTCGTTGAGTAATCGATTTGGGTAAAAACTTAGGGTTTATGTTGTAATTTGTGAAATTTAAGCGTGAAGCAATAGATGATAGCATGTATAAGGCACATGAACGTTAATAACTAACATACATCAACATCAAAACCTTAAATTACTACAAATGACAAAACCCTAAAATTCTAATTTCCGCTCAAATCCCCTAAATCTCACAAAAAATAAAGAGTAAAGTGTAGAGATTACCTACCTATTGTCCTTAGTCGTCTAATAGTTGTGATTATGCAAGTGAGAAACTAGAATAATGTTGAAAGTGTGTAGTTGTGGATATAAAGTTCGAGTGAGAGGGTGTCCTTTTTAATTTCCAACAAAGGTTACAGCCATTACATAGCCTGTGATCTATTCTGGACAAAAAATTTTCATCTAACCTACTTAAATCATGGCTGTTTTAAGGCCAGTGATATATTTTGTGCAAAAATTGAAATGATTACTAACCTTGATAATGGCCGTTACCTTGGATAAGAATCTCTCGAATTTTAGAAATATCTCGAGCTTTTAAATACGAACATGTCAATGATGGTGATTGGATATGAGCATCTTGATGCCCTTATCATCGCCATTGTTCATTGATATGATCCTATCACGACCATTTTTGACAAGAGGATCTCCTAATTTTGTAATGCTGTAATGCCACGAGCATGATGGGGATGGTTATCTCCTCTGATCCTCAATTCCTTTGTTTTAGCACCATTAAGTCAGATTTTTCCAATCTATACTTGATCTACCTCCTCTATTGCCTTCCTAATCTCGAACATGCCGAAAAACTTCATATCTCTATCAATAAAAAGACATTTACTAAGTTAAATCATATTAGACATGAAATTATATCTTAAAACTACCTAAACTTCAAAACAAAACAACATAAAACAAAGCAAAAATAAACTAGGGATGGGTTGCCTCCCATGAAGCGTTTGTTTAACATCATTAGCTCAACTTGACATTGTTCTACTAGGTTGATTCAACTTCTAAGACTTTGAACTCCTCCTTTCCTTCCTAATCCTCTTGATTTCCATAATAAAGTTTAAGGTGTTGCCTATTGACCTTGAAAACTCCCTTATCTAGGTGTTTTACTTTTATTACTCCATGGGGAAAAACTTTCCTTAAAATAATTGGACCTGACCATCTTGATTTAAGCTTTTCTGGGAACAATCTTAGTCTTGAGTTATATAATAGTATTGGTCTCGTTCCTTGAATTGCGTCGGATGGTGGATTCTAGCATCATGTAGTTGTCTAGCTCGCTCCTTGTACATCTTATTATTCCCATGGGCTACTTGCCTCAACTCATCTAATTCATTTAATTGGAGATGTCTATTCCTACCTGTCGCTTCAAGATCAAGATTTGCAGCCTTGATAGCCCAATATGCCTTGTGTTCTATCTCTACCGCAAGTGACATGCCTTGCCATACACCAATCAATATGGTGTAACCCCAACGGTGCCTTTTAAGCTGTCCTATATGCCCATAGTGCATCATCCAACTTCTCACTCCAATCACTATTGGCTACCATTTTCTCCAATATCCATTTTAATTCCTTGTTTGATACTTCAACCTGACCACTAGTCTATGGGTAGAAAGGGGTGGCCAATCTATGATGAACTCCTTATTTCCTTAACAGTTAACACCTTCTCTATCTAGGCATTACAAAAGTGAGTGCTTAGGGAGTACCAAACCTAGAGAAGAATTTCCTTAATAATCTTGACATGACTTGTGCATCATTTGTTAGTAAAGCCTAAGCTTCCACCCATTTGCTTACATAATCTACAAGCACCAAAATACACTCATTGTCAAATAAGCTAGGAAATAGACCCATAAAGTCGATTCCCCACACATTGATAAGATCATATTTTATATGTGCAATTTGAATAAACCTATCTTAAATTCTATAAAAATTGCTTAAATGAATACTTGTTTTGATTAAATTCATGTTTCAAATCTAATTTGAGTAAAAGAAAACAAAACAAGCATTGTTGAATTGAAAACTCAACTGTACGCCAGCTTTTCTTAAGTCAAAGCCGTTGGCGTAGTGCCAGCTCAGAATTGAAAACTTTAAGGCCGCCTCTATGCCGCCGGCCTTGAGGCGGTGTAAGATGTGAAAGAGCAAACAAAAACAAAGGCTAGCTTAACGCTGCCAGTGTAAAAGAATGAAAGCCAGCATCTGCAAATATATTCAACACCGGCTTTCTAGGATTTAAAGCCACCGGCATTGAGACGGCTTTCATTGTGCACAAAATTGAAATAATTAAGGCTGTTGACAAAGCTATCAGCCTTGATTATCAACAACACGGCCTTCAACTTACGCCGGATAAATCAAATACTACGTTGCCGACTTTTAAACTGCGTAGTTCATCATAGAAAGCTAAATTTTAAGGCTGAAGTTAACACTGCTAGTGTTCACTAACTTTTCACATGTACGCCGCCTATAAGCCGCCGACATTAGATGTGTAACTACTGGCGTACAATGTTGTAACTGCAAGATTTTGCAATTAAAGAGTCCAAATTTCTTCTATATAAAGATAGGTTTTCTTCATAGGAAGAGATATATGAAAATAGATAGTTTGAAATTCCTTGTAATAGTTTAAGAAAGAATTTGAGAGATTGAAGCTTTGTATTGACAAGATTTTGCAAGTGAAGATTTAAACAAATGAATTGGTGATTTCTAATCTTATTTCTTATGCAATTCTTTTGTTTGATTTTTTTTTTAATATGATATCATTTGCATTTTCTTATTTGATTGTTGAATCATTCATGAACAACTAAATTTTACTTGTGGGAAGAGATGAAATCCTATTCTTGTTAAAATGATATTTGAAATTATATTATAGGGTTGTTAGAATTTTAGAATATTTGTATTGAATTCTAATTATTTATCTTGTTTCTGTATGAAATTGGATTGATAAGAATCTTGATAATTCGGAAGAAGAATTAAGGTTCATAAGAATTCATAAAACAAGATTAAACAACAATTGCGTAAGCGGCGAAGTTTAATCTAATTTGGAAATTGTCTCATATGATTCATGTAATGTTTTAATTTAATTTCTTACTAAGGAATTAGGAGAAATTGATTTAGGACATTAGACAATTATAAAATCAGGAGATTTATAATTGTAAATTCGATTCCATTAATAATTTATTTAGCGGAAGCTATTAGATTATTTTGTGGTTTCCCAAAACTTGTAGTTTTAGGTCTTGACAATTTCATATAAATATCTATAATTCTAACTATTCATATAATATAATTTCAATATGATTAGCAAAGATTAGAATGGATTCTACTTCTTCCCACATTTTGATTGATATATCTATCTCATTCTCACATTTCATACTTCTGTAGCATCCATTGTTAGAAGTAGAATAGATAATTATAAAATCTTAAAGTCAATAGCCTAAATATTAGTTTAAACTGATACCAGTCTAGTAATTATAAGAATTCCTCGTGGGAACGATACTTGACTCATTTTTCTATATTATTTGATTCCATCCAGTATACTTGCTGGTAGTAATCCGTGTTTTATTTATCTATACATTTCAGACGGATCACAATCGAATACTTCTCACTCAAGAATATATTTTTGTCGCATTTTGTCCCTCTTCGAGATGTTTCTCATTCTCTAACACCTGTCACAAGACAAAATAAACAAGTGAGAATCTTTAAAAATAGTTGGTCAGTGAAAACTTTATTTTAAAACCTGTTGAGCAATCTTGTTCGCACTGTAGTGGCTACAGTTGGCCCGCTATGACAATGAAACAAAAGTTCTTGTCTTTCCTCATGGGATATACATTACCTTATAACTTGGTCAGTGCAAACACTGAATAGAAAAGGTTCTTCCCAAAAGTAACGCTAGGTTCTAAAAAGAACTTCTTCTTCTTGTGATAATCCATGTCTTGTCGTAAGACCTTCCCGACTAGATAGTTTGCTATGTCAGCAAACCAAGGAATATCAAGGTCCTTCACCGTACATACCGAAAACAAGCTCTCCTCCAGAAACTTGTCACTAATGTCCTCTTCATGCAACTCGACCAAATGTGGATTATCCAACCTTGACAAGTGATCAGTAACTAGGTTTTCTACCCCCTTCTTGTCCCTGATTTCCAAATCAAACTCTTGAAGGAGAAGAATCCATATAATTAACCTTGGCTTTGCATCATGTTTGACAATAGATACTTCAATGCTTAATGATCTCTGTAGACAATAACTTTAAATAGTATCAAGTAGGGTTTGAATTTGTCAAAAGTGAATACCACCTCTAATAACTCCTTTTCTGTAGTGGTATAATTTTCTTGAGTAGGTGTAAGGGTTTTGCTAGCGTAGTAAGTGGCTGAAAGTGTTTATTCCATCTCTGTCCAAGCACAACCTTTACTGTTGAGTCACTGGTGTTACACACTAGCTCGAAAGGTAGGTTCCAATCCAGTACCACCATTATTGGAGCATTGGTTAGTTATCCCTTTAATAAATTGAAAGGTTGCAGGCAGATTTCATTAAAGTCGAAGAGTACATCTTTCTCCAATAATTTGGTCAGTGGTCTAGCTATCTTAGAGAAGTCCTCGATGAATCTCTAGTAGAACCCCACATGCCCCAAGAAGCTTTCTATAGGCTTAACCGATGATGGTGGTGGTAATTTTTCAATAACTTCTACCTTAGTTGTGTCTACTTCAATCCTCTTTCTCGATATCTTGTGTCCTAAAACAACTCCTTATTGTACCATGAAGTGACACCTCTCCTAATTCAATACCAGATTTGTATCCTTGCATCTTTGGAGCACTGTCTTTAGATTTTTCAAGCAATCATTGAATGTATCTCTAAAAACAGAAAAGTCATCTATGAAGACCTCCATCACATGCTCTACTAAGTCCTTAAAAATGGCCATCGTGCAACGTTGAAAAGTTATAGGGTCATTGCATAAATCGAATGGCATTCTTCAGTATGCAAATGTGCTGTAAGGACAAGTGAAGGTGGTTTTCTCTTGATCTTTTAGTGCTATAGGGATTTGGAAGTATCTTGACATGCCATCTAAGAAACAGTAATATGCATTTCTCATTAATCTTTCCAACATTTGATTGATGAATGGCAATGGGAAATAATCCTTCCGAGTGGCATCATTTAGTTTCCTATAATCAATGCACACTCTCTATCCAATGATCGTGCGCATTGGGATTAATTCATTCCTTTCATTTGGAACCACGCTCCTCCCCCCTTTCTTAGGAACCACTTGTGCTGAACTTACCCATGAGCTATCAAATATAAGGTAAATGAGTCCTGCATCCAAGAGCTTGACTACTTCCTTCTTAACCACTTCCTTCATGTTTAGGTTCAATCTTTGTTGTGGTTACACAAGTAGCTTGTACTCGTCTACCATTAAGATTTTGTGGGTGCAAAAGGAGGGGCTGATCCCCTTAATATCTAAACTCTTCCATGCTAAAGCTCTTTTATGTTGTCCAGGAACCATAAATAACTGTCTTTTTGGTAATCCTCAAGCTCTAATAAGATGATGACCGAAAGCTTGAAATCTTTATCTAGAAATGCATACTCTAGGTAATCTAGTAACTGCTTTAACTCTACTTCTGCTGGCTCCTCCATAGATGGTTTCAACTTTACTATATCACCCCTCACAATTTCCTCAACTATTGCTTCACTACTTAACTCTGGTTGTTGCTTCCAAATATGCCCTTATCTCATTCACTTCCTTACTTGAACATTCTGCTGGTGTCTTTTGGACCAAACTCAACTTCAAGGCATTCTTGCTCTGAAATTACTGCATAAAATCAAAAACACTCAAATCAATTGAGTCAACATTAAAACATGTGTTAACAATAAAACATGTATCATCATTGGCCATCATTTGCTTGAAGACATCTAGCATTCAAATAACCATCTCATCTCCACCAACTCTAAGAAATAGTTTGCCATACTTGGCATCAATCACTACCCTAATAGTAGCCAAGAATGGTCTTTCCAAGATTAGTGGCACATCCACATCTTCATCCATATCTAGGATGACAAAATCAGCTGGAAAGATGAAATCCTGAACCTTGACTAGCACATCCTCTACTACTCTCCTTGGAAATCTCATAGACCTTTCCGCCAACTGCAAACTCATGTGAGTGGCCTTTGGTTCCCCCAAGTTCAACCTCTTAAACATCTTTTAAGGCATGAGATTTATACTTGCTCCCAAATTTACAAGTGTCCTCTCTATAGGTAAGTCACCAATCAAACACGGGATAGGAAAACTACCCGAGTTCTTCATTTTGCATGGTAACTTATTCAATATGACAGCCGAACATTCTCCACCTAGTGTGATTGTGGAGAGTTCTTCCAATTTCCTCTTGTTAAAGAGTAATTCCTTGAGGAACTTTACATGCCAGAGCATTTGAGATAGTGTTTCTACCGAGGGTAAGTTAATATGAAGCTGCTTGAATAATTCTAAGAGCTTTCCATAATGCTCATCATCATTAGTCTTCCTTAACCTTGCCAGGTATGGTAACTAAGCTTGAATTCTTTAACACGTAAACTCAAATCATCTCCTGTCGAATATTCCTATTGATTTTCAACCCTAGCTTTTGAATCCTTCTCCTTCTCCTTCTCCTTCACTTTATCTAGGGTAACATTCTGAACATATAACTCCTTTCCACTACTTAATGTCATATCCTTTACTTACTCCTTAGGTTTTGGTTCAGTATTAACCGGTAAAGATCCTGAAGCTCTCTTATAAAGCATTTTGGAAATCTGACCCAACTGGTTTTCCAAGCTGTGGCCCGAATTTCTGAGAGTTGCTTCAGTCATTTGTTGGTGTGTGTCTAACACTTTAATGAATTAAGTGAGGATCTCTTCTATTGATGCCAGCTTGGGTTGAGCAAGTGTGGGTTTATGAAATCCAGGAGGTTAAACATTGGAAGGCTGACTAATTTGGTTATTCCATCTAAAGTTGAGATGATTCCTCTAACCCAGGTTGTATGTATTACTATATAGATCATTTCGAGGTCAGTTAGGAATTCCCATATAATCGGCCTGCTCCTCTAATCAAATTCTTAGTTGCTCATATTTGCAACATCCATACTAGCCAACTATTTCCTTTGTGACATGATCAAACAATCTAACTTCTTGGATAATGCCTTAACTTTTGCTACCAAAGATGTTGACCCATCTACCTCATACATACTCACTGGTTTCTTCTCTGTAGAACGTGAGGATGACCATTGATAGTGGTTATTTTCCATGTCTTCGAATAGTTGAATACACTATTTAGGTGACTTGTGATTGAGGCTCCCCTATGCAGCTTCATCAATTAACTGCCTAATGGTGTAGTTAAGACCATTGTAAAAAGTCTGAAGTTTATGCTACTCAGGGAGTCCATGATGGGGACATCTCCTTAGTACCTCCTTCCATCTATCCCAAGACCCATACAAGGTCTCCAAATCCATCTGACTGGATGAAGAAACATCGACCCTTAACTTTGCGGTCCTCGATGATGGGAAATATTTCATCATAAACTGTTCTGACATCTACTGCCAAGCGGTGATGGAATGTTTAGGCAATCCATTCAACCACTTCTTTGCATTGTTATTCAAAGAGAAAGGGAACAAACGCAGATGAATCGCATCATCTAAGGCCCCGTTGATCTTGAAAATATCACATATCTCAAAAAATTGTTAGAGATGCGTATCAGGACCTCATCTTGAAACCCATCAAAGTGAATGTATTGCTAGACCATCTGAATTACATTCGATTTGATCTCAAAATTGTTAGCAACTACTCTTAGGTATGCTATGCCTGTACTTGCACCATCAGAATTCAGTTGCCAATAATCCATCATGGTTCTAAGAGCCACAAGTTGATTGGTTCTAGCATCATACCCGTTATTTCCATCAACTCCAATCGGATTATCCCCATTCCGTGGTAGTACTCTTTCGTATACATTCTTAGGATTCTCAACTCTTCTATCCTTCTTTAGTTTACATTTTTGTTTCCCGTACTCATCCTTGAAGATTGTGGTTTAACTTCTCTCACTCGGATAGGTGATCTCTGTAGAATCTCTCTGATCTTTCGAAGATTTTGATGAAGTGTTCTCTCAGGCTCTAGATCGAACTCAGCTAAGTTAGTTGACTGACTTCGGGTCATAAATCTGAAATCAAATACAAAATAAAGTTTAGCAAGAATAAAAATAACTACTACAAAGTAACAAGGCTAGATTAATAACAATTCGATTTTCCTAATATTGTCGATTTGAGCTTCATCGACAATAGTGCCAAAACTTAGTTGTTCTATTTCTGACCGAGTTTTAAATAAATTAATTCCTATTATCTTTTTCCTATGATCTGGTCAACACTAAGCAAGTGCACCTATTGCATGTAGTATAGGAATGAAATATAAGGTCGTATTCCTTGGGGTCGTCAACAAGTACTATTACTTACCCTATTGATTATTATCCAGCAAATTAATTTAAATCAGCAATCAAAATTTATCCACTAACAAATTATTAACTACAACTAGGTTCATTAAAGTGATAAACAAATTAAGATTATTCTAACAAACAATACATCAAACTTACTTCACCATTAAATTAACATGTAATATAACTTTATTATACATTGTGTCCTTCCTAACTATGGGATTCCACCAATTAGATCAATATCTCTTTCGAGTCTATTGAATCATAATCCCAGCCTTGTCGAAACGAAATCTCTTCCTAGTTAATAAATGACTAGAATTTCTTTAGGAAGATGATCCCAAGGGTAATTTCAACTATATATGTAGAAGGTTTCACAATCTTATCTTTAAGCATTATGAGCAACCTCTCTCTATAGCCGTAATCTATTCCATAAGTAGATTTATCAATTTCATCTTATAAAAATCTAATCAAATCATAAGTCGTGCCCTACTTAAAATTAGAATAAGTTAATACAATATAGAGATTAAAGAATTGTACAAAAATTCACATTCAATTCCTACATGTACATGTTAACCATGGCTATGCAAGTCCTAGCAACTACTCATGCATAAAAACAAACATGACAATGAATGTAAAACTTAGGAAGGAAAAATGTGAAAGCAACCCTTAATCAATTATATTGAAAGAAGATCGCGACCATAATTTGATCTTCATAAGCTTCTACAGATAAGTCCCCTATTCGTGATTAGAGGTCGTGATCTTCAATGTGCTATGAAAAGTCTTCATGGATTACAGCTGTTTCTGTAAACCTTAAGAATTTTTTTCATACCAGTATAAATAGACAAAAATATAAATATAGAAAATAGATGGTTAGTATTGAACTCAACAAAGACTATAGAATAGAACTTCGAGTAGTAGAGAGCCTATATATGTTTTAAACCTTAAAATAAAGTTTTCTAAATAGTATTAAATACTACTAATGAGATTTCATAGTGGGTATCGAAAACTCAAGAAATAAGAATAACCTTGGTAAAGATTTTAAGTGTGATAAAGAATAAATAACTAATTACGCTTATAGTTAGAAAATGATAACCTAAAAATAAATCGTTAGGGTTATAAATACACAATAAAAACATAAACAGATTTATAACTAATAATCTAGACTCCAAATAAATATTTGGATCACACCATTGTTTTAATTAGACTATTCTTAAGCTATTAGAGCCGAAAACGAAAATTGACCTATTAAGCTTAGAAAACCCTAATCGGGTGATATAAAACTAAAAATAATTAATCGCGTAAACTTTAAACTCAAAGTTGAACTTAATTATAATCTAGAAAATTTGTAAAACTCTATATAAATTTTTGGAGATAAAACTCCTAAATAATTATCATATTTGTATTCATTTAACTTAATAAACTATCCTAAAATATAGATAATTATTAACTAACTAATATTATATTAATATATGTATGTAAATATGGTGCAAATTGCACCAAAATACATGGTTGTATTTGCATTAAAATTTGCTAGCCAAAATGCATGGAAAACTTGTCTAAATTACCTACCAAAAGTCAACAAATCAACACATATGAACCAACCAAAATTAGCTAACTCAAGCTCTCATTTAATGCAAGAGGAATTGCATGAAAGACAAGCATATTCGGTGGATCTCTTCTCCTTTAAGCTAAGTCTGTTGATCCTTCTTCATCTCAACACATATATATACATGGCTTCATAATTTACAAAGAAATAAGTCATTTAAGAACAACAAGAAAACAACTTAAACTACACCACAACAACAACAACGACTCCAAATTCGTCCCTCCCAAACCATCAACATAATCAACAACTCAAACAAATACAACTCCATTAAAGCACAATAATAAGCTAGGATAAGGAGCAAAAGAGGTAAGTTAATTTCTTTTTAAGTTAGTTTATACATTAAACATTGTCTTAAACAATGTTTTGTTAATCTTAGGTTCAAAATCAACTCAAGAAAGGAGCTTAAAACATCCACAACAAGATAAACTTTCATAAAACCCTAGTTACACCCTTTATGCTCATAAAACAAGGATTATATACATGTTGATGTATTATAAGATGATATATGTATATATATATATATATATATATCATGTAAAAACACTTAGGAATGACTTATAAACAACTATGACGTGGAAAATTGAAGAAAAATTGATCAAAACTCACGTAGGACTTAATCCGCAGATGAGCACGGCTTGTACACAGGGAGTTCATCACCCTGTGTTCCTCTCGGCTTCAATTAAAAATTAAAAAATAATAATAAAATAAAAAACAAAATATGTTTTATTCCAATTATCATCATCATCATCATCATTGCTAATATTAGTATACTTTATAAATAAGAATAAATTATGATAAATGTAAAATACTTGTTTTATATAGGTAAATATGTAAGAATGGAAATCTAAATAAGTTAAAATTATGAATAATGTGATTTCCAAAAATGACAAGATCATAATATGAAGTAGATTAAGAGAAACACAACGAAACTAAATAATAATAAATAAATATTAGCTACTATAATAGATTAACTAAAGAACAATATAAAAGTGATGATAATAGTAATGATAAGATATCAATCTACTAAATATAAATTCTTCAACTACCTGATAAAAATATATAAATATCAAACAAGATTAAGAAAAGCAAAATGAAAATAAATATTAAATAATAACTGTTATCATAAGACCATTAAAGGACCAATATAATAATAGAAAGAAAATCGAATATCAATATAGGACACAAAACACTCATAGGAGTTTAGTTTTATAATTTATGTTTTATTGATGAATATTTTATTCATCTCAATAGATGATGTTGAAACAATAGAGGATTTTCCAGCTGAATATTATGACTAGCTAATATGAGCAGGTGAGTAACTTAAACTTATTACATTGTGTGTGTGTAAATCCCCAAAGTTTTACGATCTATTAAGCTTAAACCCTAATTAGAAGGTCAACGGAAACTTTAAAATTAACAAAACCCTAATTAGACGTAACAATTTAAGTCTGGCAATCTCCCGAATTCGTAACCCTAAGAGAGTAAGTATGAAATTAGTAGGTAGAATGGTTCGTAATAACATAGCAAAGTATAAAAATATCATATTAGTCAAACCACAATTCGTTTTAAACCTGATTGGATACAGTTTTTCAAAAATGTGATCCGGGGCTCAGAATAGTAAAAATATTCCGAATATACCGCTAGACTAATAAAAATATAAGGTTTTCAAAAATATTAGTTTTATAATTTTTTAGTAACTAAAAATATTAGATATCGCATTTATACACGTATTTTCTTACGATCGGTATTTTATTAATCATATCTACTTTACATTGCACTATTCATTACTATTCTATACTATTAATCTATATCTACTTTTTCTATCACCTACTCTTATACTTTACATACCTATTTTTCTTACTTTTTACCTTTCACATACACTTTATATTACATCTATCTTACATACTATTATATTTAATTAACAAAAATACACAAAAATAAAACTTCTCTCTCTCTTTTTCTATGTAGCCTGCGCTTCAACAACACCACACCCCCCCTTCCTTCACTCATATTTTTTTTTTTCCATTTATTTTAATCACACAATTTCCTCTCCTCATTTTCCTATAAATACCTATCTCCTGTTTCATTTCTTTGATACTTCATCTACTCACAAATTACTACCAAAAACTCTATCAAAATCTCCTCCCAAATACATTTCCTGTTACTCTCCTAAAACACTCCCAAGCTTTCTTCTTCTTCATACACAAAACCCATTTACACATACTACTTCCATATTATCTTTAGGTAAATATTCTTTTTATATTTTTTCTACCATGTCATATAACGTTACATGATCATGGTGTGAGTTTTCTAAACTTATTGTTATGGAAGCTATACTATATTCATGTATTATTCTTATTCATGAATATCCATTTCTATATTTTTATGTTGTTATTATACTTTGTTCATATTATTATTGTTATTGTGCTTCCATATTCATATCTAACTAAATATATTTATGTATCAATATATATTCTTTAGAGCATATAAGCTCACTTGTTATTGCAATTTATTTACTTTCGTGCTATTTTAAGACTAGTTTTTTAGTCTTAGACTTGTCCTCATCAAGTCAAAACAATTTTCAAAATTTACTTTTCCAAAAACCAAAGAGAGCTTACCATGATTTAGCAAAATTATTCTATTTTGAAAAAGTCTTTTCAAAAACCATAAGAAGGCTTGTTTTTGTTAAATTTATTTTCAAGTTGATAATTCTATGTTATACAAATTTTTCCTAAAAACTAAATTTAAAAAGAAACTCCCTAACAAAGAAATAAACAAGCCTTGCGTCAAGTTAGAAGATCAAAACAATACTTGAGAGATTATAATGCAAACCACACTAGTGAGAGATTTTTCTAAAGAAAATTTTAAAAGTTTATGAAAACCACCCAAGAAACTACTGAATAGAACATAAAGATACTCATTTTAAATAAAATAAAAAGTAAAGGTTTTATCCCAAAGATTTACAAAAAGGAAAAATTTTTAACTTTTGATTTTTCACACTTTCAAAAAGGCATTATTTTTCATAAAGACGTTGTTTGGACAACAAAACTTGAATCATGCATGAGATATAAGTTTGTATATGTATAAAAAGGTTTTTCAAAACTATATTGATAACTAAGTAATTATCAAAAGGATTTTGAATCAGTTAAGGTTTGAAATGATTGTTTTTGGGCTGGGAATTTTCATGGTGAATTAGGTCACCCATGTTTTTCAACCTAAAAGATCTTGTTTGATAGAAATAACCTTAGAAATGGGTATATCTTTTCGAATAGGTAGAAAACGGTATATTATATGCGCAATTCCGAGTTAAAATGAGCGAGTTATGACCATTTTAAGTTGGAATTGTTTTCGATACGAATTTTGACAACTTAATGACATAGTATTGTCAAATTTCAATATAGCTATCAAGAAATACTGATTGTGGGTATTTTCTTGTTTAGGTGATTGTGAGGAAGATCTCCCCTACCTCGAGGACTACTTTGACTGAAGATTGGTGAACCAATGGTCGAGTGAGTTTATTTCCATAACTTATCTTGATTGTGCTTGCAGTTTAGAAGTACGAGATTTAAGGAAAAGATTAAATGGTATGCATGTAATATTGTTTGAATGAATGATAAGAATATCGAGACGAGAATTGATTATATTCAATGCTTGATTTAGTTTAGAACTTGATTTGTCTAAAATTCTATGGTCACCATAAATTCTTAATAATTATGCTATGAGCCTTTAATTAAACTAAAATCATGCATATCATTTGTGAGTCACATTGCATGAGATCACTACCCTTGTAGGGGAAAGGGGCAGTGGCACGATCAATGGATCTTTATTAAAGCTTCGGGATATTTGGTTAGAAGCATATAAATTGCCACCCCTAACCTTGAATGAAGGGTGTAAATCCATTCAACATATGATTACTGGAAAATCATATGTCTTGTATGCTTATGTGGTTGTTGCATTTCACTTGGTTGATTAAATAACTTGTTTGATTATTGTTATTCAAGTATACTTATCTGTGGAAATGATTCTTAGTAAGCTAGAAGCTTATACACTTATATCTATTTGTTGCAGTTTCCCTACCTTTGGCTGAAGCCACGTGGGCCTTGTTCCCAGGTACCCCCCTTTTTTATTAAGAAGTTTTTGGATAAAGTCCAGTACTAGTTGTCACGCCCCAAATGGTATCCTAAACGTAACAGTCCATCGCATGCTAAACGAGACTTAAGAATCACTACCACAGTCATTCAAAAGTCTTGTATTAGTATGCAAGGCGTTCTCTTACGACAATAAAATACATAAACAATTGGAGATAGATAGTTCAACCTGATAGGATAAGCATAAAAATATAAACCACAAATATCTCAGGATTAGTTACAAAACGTTAAGGGACATTCCCCTACTATACATAAGTTTAGGTATTATCTTTTTGGTAACACTTGATCTTTTTAGTTTCACTACTAAAACTATACAAAACCAATCATAAACTTCTAAGGAAATAACTCCTAGTCTCGCATTACCTGATTTAGCTAGGTCTAGAAACGCAACCATATATACGAGAACTGCATTAGAAAGAAACTGTGGGGGTATAAGCTACGCTAGCTTAGCAAGTTTCACTTCCAAAATTAAATGCTCAATAAGTAATATATATCAGGCAAGTTATATTAACAATCATATGAAATGCACAAGCACGTGAGCATACAATACATAAGACCTTCTAAAATCTTATGTTGAATGGATTTATGCCCTTCATTCGAGGTTAGGTGTTTCAGGCCATACGACCATAGATTTCAATTTTTCTCATTTATATTGTGGTTGATATAGGTGCCCACCCACATATTTTCAATTCTGGCCTTTATGCCAACATTCGAGTTTACAGGCCCCTCGTTGCCCAGCTATTATGCCTTCTTCCTATAAAGGTGTAATAACTTATGCAATGTGACTCACATATGATATGCATGGTCAATTTGATTATAAGTTCATGGCACATTAATTTACAATTTAGGGGTGATCATAGATATTACAGACACTCCAATTCTACACTAAATCATACAGATATTTATAACACTCCCATCTCGATATTCTTATCATCGATTCACCCAAATAAAGTTCACATACACAATCCAATTTTATCTTGCCCTAAAGGTAATGCCACTATCATTACAAGCACATTCATAAACATATAATTTAAAGATAGTGAACTTACTTGGCAATGGTCTCCGGTCTTTAATGGTAGTGTCCCAGAAACATGAATTTTCCCCGATTCCAAAATCATCTAAACGAAAGAAATACTCCTATGAGTATTTCATACCATAACTAATTCTAAACTTTTCAATTAAAACTCTTTAAATTCGTAATTTCCGTGGTAATTAAAAATTCCAACTTAAAATGGCCATAACCTGATCATTTTAACTCGGAATTTCGCAAATAAGCTATCGATTTCTATCTACTTTGAAAGATCTATCTATTTATGATGTTATTACTAAATTTTGAAAACATTTAGGTCTCAGAATGTTCGGATCAGATCTGATCAGTAACTAGAATTTGAAATTCCGAAATTGTTTTGTGAAATTTGCATTTTTTCTAACAAGTATATTATATGTACATGCAATAGCTACAAGTTATGATCATGAATGACATGATATGGGCTAGCTACTTGTAAATCCTTAATGATTTTTGATTAAAAATAATTGTTTGGAAGACTTTTACATTGCAAGAATTTCAAGAACACTTTATTGGAAAACTAGCTTTATTCCTTTGAAAATGATACATATTTTTACTATGATAATGCCTTGATGACCTATATACCTAACACCTTCATTATCTTAATAAATTTCCTCATTTAAAGGTTGGAAAATAGATGTTTTAAAGTGATTTTTGCCTAAGGACGAATTTTGCATAATTTTTGGAAAGGAAAATATTATTTAATCTTAGTTGGAAAAACTTTTCCTATGTTTTAAGTTTCTACTTTGATAAAACACATTTACTCTTATAAAATTAAGTCTTTATTATATCTATTCCCTAAGACTTCTATTTTTCCCTTAAAATACTCATTTTGACATTTAGAAATAGGTATTTAAGTGGGGTTCATTTTTAAATCCGAATTTTGAGAAATTGTTTTTTTGAAATGGTTTCTTGTTAAGAACTCATTTAATCTTTCTAAAATTAAGTCCTAATCAAACCTACTCCCTAAGGCTTTCATTTCTTTAATAAAACTCTTGTTTTAGGATTGAAAAATAAGTATTTTTTGGCATTTCACTCTAGTTACGAATTTCTACATTTTTGTTGGAATTGAATCATAGATCTAACTTAACTTTTGTAATCATTTTCTTGTTTTGAAAATTTCTCTTAGTAAAACCATGATAAGCTCATAAAAATCACTACTTAATGATATTTATTACCTAAGTCCTTCATTTTACATGTAAAACTTTCATTTTGAAGTTGGAAAATATATTTTCTAAATGGTTCTTTCTCAAGATCCGAATTTTAAAAATCACTTTTTGATAGAAACAAAATGGATCTTGAGTTTTGATCAACATCTTCATTAGGACTTTCATGTAGCAAGACTTTCATGCATGTAAAACAAGTATCTATGTCATTTTAACTACTCTAAACAAGTGAATCTACTATACTACTCATGCTATGAATGTAAATGCATCAGGAAAAATATGTAGATGAGAATAAAAATGAAAATATATGCATAAAATTTCCATGAGAACAATATATAACAATAATATAGCAAAATAATAGCAATATAACTTAGATTTCAAGATCCACAACATTGTGATGGAAATGATCTCATGCTTAAGTGCTTCCATATCCCTAACTTAAAGCTCATAGGGATTTTTGTGGAACCACACATATATAATCTTGCCATTACATGCTTTAGTAAGGCAGGATTAAGATCTATTACCTATTTGGATGTGTGGAGTAAGAAGACTTGAAGAACATTTGTGTATGTGTGTGTGTGTGGGGCAAAGGTCACGGCAAAGATAGAGAGGGAGAGGAGAGAAAAAGACTTCCAAAAGTTGGTTTTATGAGAAAATGAAAAGAATGAAAAAGTGAAAGGTGAAAAAAAAGATTATATAGGAAATAGAATTTAGGGTTTGTGTGAGTAATAAATAAATAAATAAATCAAACAAATGAGAGAGGGAACAAAGGAGGGGCGCCGGTTCTTGTAAGGGGGAGAGAGAGAGAGGTTTGAATTTGTTTTGTGTAATAAAATTCAATTTTCATAATTAACTTTAAGCAATAAAATGTATTGGAAAGGTAAATTTGTAAGTGATATAAAATTGTAAGAATAGATTGTAAGAATGTAAGAATAGGGTATGAGTGGTTGTACTTGATGAATAGTGTGAAAGAAAGCAAAAAGTTGATTGGACAATTAAATTATAGGTTTTAATGAAAATATGATAAAAATGTTATAACCGTAAATTTTATAACTCGAAAAATCATATAACTGATATATTTAGAAATATTATGAAATTATGAATCTAATGGTACTGATATCATATATTTAATATCTCGAGCCCCAGGACACGCTTTTCAAGATCTGTATCCGATCGGGCCCAAGATAGGTCGAAAATCCACTCACCTAATATTGTTAAGCATTATAATATTAATACGAGCCAATCTACACTTTCCACTTATATTTTGACTTCTTGGTTTGAGAACATGAATTGCCGGATCTAAACTGCTAGGGTTTCCTAAAGTTTTGTTGACTTAGGATTTCTGGTTGACTTTCTGATTTAGGGTTTTAATTTGGATTTAACTCGTTTCTATTCTTCCAGGGTTTCATTCTTGGCATTGCCGGACATAGGGTTTCTAGGTCCGATTAGTCCAGAGGCATTCATTTAGGGTTTCAGTTTCCAGTTTTAAGTTTCCTAAAATCAAATTCAGGTTTGATAAGAAAATGAAGGTTTACATAAATATAGATGTAGACTTCTAGCGAAAACTTCTTGTACACGATACAGCTTTGTTAGTATACTTTTGGCAAGGAAATGCCCTTAAGATCCTTGTAAGACTTTATATTAATATTATGATTTCCATTTCTTATTTGTTACTCTATCTCTTAAACTTCGTATTTCAAAGTATGGTCCGCTGAAATTGTAAGAGCACGCCTTACATTTAATATATAAGCTTTTGAAATGACTAAGGTTGTCATACTTAAGCTTTAATATTAAATATGGCAGACTATTATGTTTGGAGTACCCTTTGAGATATGACAGTATGCTTGTAGCTTAGTTGATCTTAAATGAAAAATAATAACATGAATTTGCTATATGGGTTTATGGGAATTGTTTGTTGTATGAATTGTTGATTGCTAAGCTACTTTAATAATAGTGATAGTAGAATTCTGTATGAACGTGTTGCTTGTATAGCATGCTTGTTGTCTGTGAAATGATTTATCACTTTAAACCTGATTAAAAACTACTAGTACCATAAATGAAATGAACATGCATTGCATGATTTGCATAAGTAACATTTGAGTAAGTGGCAGCCTACTACGTGTTAGTGTTTTGGATCTCTAGTAATGCTTGGTTTTTCTAAGCAAAGAGACTATTAGTTCTACAAAAGATTACCTTTGTTCTGTCGGTACAATAGGAACTAAATATTAAATGAAGGATGTCGCTTATAGTATCGCTTTTAAATGACTAATACTTAGTGGAGTTATAAGGCTAAAATAGGAAATGAGTGTTAAAGATATAATAAATTTAAAATGATAATTAAAGTGAGTATTGTTGTTTTCCTATATGCTTGGTCTCTCCTGAGTAGGTAGGCCATAGTATTGTGTTCCTTCAACCCTGATGAGAGGGTATAAATCTTCATCTTCCTTTAGATTTCAGGTTATCTAGGCTTGTATATTGTATATACTTGATTGATACATTTCATATGATTGTTAATAAACTTGTTTGATATATGGTAAGTTTTAGTTATTCACTAAGCCTGTGGTTTCGCTCACACTCCAATAATCCTTTCAGGTTTACACTTGGGCCATGGCTTTTCACTTCAAGAATTTAGTTCCAATAAGAACTTCAAGATTGGAAGTTCATGGAAGATTATGGGATAAGTTATTTGCTTTCTTTTATTGTTAGTCTAAATTCGTTAGTATTTAAATTATCAATTATGTGTTTAGAGATTTTTTATAAAGACAGTATGGTTTGTAATAATATATTCAAGCACTGAGATGATGATAGTTATTTCCTAATTTATGGCTTACATGTATTTGCCATTTCTTATCAAAGCAACTAAAAGATCCCATTGTTTGAAAACATGTCACTCTCTGAAGGTAATCTAGTGATAATATTCAATCATAGCTTGTTTACTACTACTAGGATACCATCGGACATGATGGTTTCACTCATTTATGATAAGTGAATGGAGATCTCCACCTTGATAATTGTAAACCCTTAGATTTTATGCTAAGTTTATATTTAAACCCTAGAATTAAAGTTCAATTAGAAACCCTAAAAGTCAACAAAGTCTATAACAAACCCCAGTGTTTAGATCCGGCAATCTCATCCTCTTAATCTTAGAACAATAAAATTGAGATAATTGTAGAAAATAGTTCGTGATAATATAAGAAAGCCTAAAAGGATCAAATTCATCAAAATTTAACTCGTCCCGAACCCAAATGTGGATTAATTCTCGAAAAATGTGTCTCGAGGCTCGAAATAGTAAAAATATTTTGATGATACCGTAGACTCGTAATAATATAAGGATTCCAAAAATATCAGTTTTATAATTTTTCAGTAAATAAAAAAATCATATATTATGCTTTTACATATATTTTCCTTAATACTAGTATTGATTTGTCTTGTCTATTAATTATGTCACTATTCATCTATCTCTACTTTTTCTTACTGCCTACTCTTACTTCCTATACAGCTATTTCTCACATTTTTCACTTACGATACAACTTTATATCACTCACATCTCACATCTTAATTACTTTTCATTATAAAAAAAATACAAAATAAATAAATTCTCTTCCCCTTTTTCCCATGGTCGGCGCACACATCCATACATGCATCTTGATTTTTTTTTCTTTTTTATTTTATTTAATTACATCCAATTTCCCTCTATCTTTAATTGTAAATACCCCATCTCCCTCCACTTATTTCACACACTTCATTTACCTACAAAAACTCTCTCAATTTTTCTTTTCACAAATTTCTCTCTAAAAACACTTTCTAACTCTCTCATCATCTTCTAACCAATAGATAAAAGTTCTAATACCTTCTTTATATTTATGTAACTTAACATAACCATAATGTGTGTTTTCTAAGAATCATGAGAGTTAAGACAGCAATAATATGTTTATGTTTTGTTCTTGTTCATACTTAAATTCTATGTTGTTATATTATTGTTAATATGCTCTCTATGTTCATATAACTTAACATGACCATAGTGTGTATTTTCTAAGACTCATAAGAGTTAAGAAAGCAACAATATGTTCATATTTTATTCTTATTCATATATAATTTTATTTATGATGTTGTAACATTATTATTGCTCTTATTATGCTTTTTCTTTTCTTTCTTTTCTTTTTTCTTTTGGAACTAGTCTTTTCTTAGTTTCAGGATGCTTTGATGAAGCTAAGGCTCCCAATACTTAACCTTAATATTATGCTTCTTACATCTCTTTTATCTTATTATGTGATATTATTATCTTTCTCATAACTATCTATTCATATTCATGCATAGCCATATTGATATTGGCTCAACAAAAATGAAGAGGGGTTTGTCTTAAATAAAGAAAAATAAGACTAAACTCTCTTTTAGAATGGATTTTTATCACTTATCAGGGATTTTCCCATCAAAGGCTTAGAGATTATTTATAATAAATTCTTTTCAAAAACTTAGACAAGCTCATCATGAATTTTTCTTAAAGTATTAATAATAAAAATTTCTTCAAGGATGTAGCTAAATGAATACATACTTTCTTTTCAAAATGGTAACATGAAAATTTTGACTTAAAACTTTAATGTTGATAATACTTTGCTATACAAAATTTTTCATAAAAACTTATTTATAAGAATTTTACCAACTTTATAATAAACACCAAGATCTAGACAAGTTTTCAAAATTAAGGTAAAACCAACTCAATAGTTTATAAACCCACTTAGATAAATAAAATTGGCCAAAGAAAAGAGTTTTAAAAATGATAAACTTATTTGCTAAGAAATAGAAAGACATAAATATGAAAAGGAATATATATATATATATATATATATATATATAGCACAACTCTAGACATTAGAGACAATCAACAATTTAGGAAAATTTTTTAAAACTATATTTTCCAATCACTAGAAATAAAAATTTGTAGACACTTAAAGAACCAAATTTTCTTTGAAAAATTAATTTATCATTGATGAATTAGGAAATAAAAATATAAAACACTTATTTATAATAACCCAAAAATTTATAGTTTTCGTTCCAACCACCTAAAGAAAAAATTGTCAAAATCTATTTTTTTAAACCCATAAGAGAAGTTGTTTTATGAAAAAATAAATTGTTGAGACAACACCAATAGCATCATGCATAAAATATGAGTCTATTTATGTATCAAAAAGATTTTTTCAACCATAGACATATCTATGTTTTTGCTTGAAGATTTTTGGGTGATGAAAGGATTGAAAAATTGTGTTTTTAAGGGCTAGAAAATTTGTGGTGATTCTGTATCGAACCAATTCGAAACTCAAATGACTTTTTATAATAAAAATAACCTTAGAAATGGATATATATTTTCGAGTAGGTAGAAAAATATATATAATATGTGAAATTCCGAGTTACAATGAGCAAGTTATGGCCTTTTTAAGTTGGAATTTCTAGAAATCTGAATTTAACTGCAAATAAAGATAGAAAATTTAAGTAGAAATTCTATAAAATATTCATTTTGGGTATTTCCTTTGTTTAAGAAATGAGGAGGACGTTGTATGCTACCCTGAGATTATTTTGATTAAGAAAGCTACTATCAAGATATGGCCGAGCGAGTTTACCCATTCTATTTTTCATACTCATGCTTGTACTTATAGTTTAGTGGCAATAGAATTAAGCAAAAGATAAAATGGAAAAGTACATATGATTTATGATGATTGACGAATTTATGTTAAGCATACCGAGTGTTGAATTGTCTATAATAAAGTGTATGCTTTACAACCATGTTGAAGTGTTTGAAAATTGTTTAATCGCCCTCAAAATTATGTAACTAAATACTAGACTCTTAATAAAAGTGAATCACACTCTTCATGAATAGAGTCACATTGCATTTGCTATTATACATTTAGTGGGACAAGTGTATGATAGTGGTGGTCGGCATAACCGAGTATCTGCATGTGGCGAGTAGTAGCCGGTAAGATCTACATGTTTTTTGTGGCGAATAGTAGCCGGTAAGAATTATAAAATTTATTCGTTGGCTATAATTGGTCAGTATACCCAACCCCGAATGAAGGGCGTAAATTCATTCAACATATGGTTCCTAGAAAACCATATGTCTTGTATACTCATGTGTTTGTTGCATCTCGCTTGCTTGAATAATTAAACTTGTTTGATCTCTTTTTGTTTTAAGTATGGTAAATCGGGAATGTTGTCACTAAGCTAGTCATGCTTACACCCCCATAGATTTTTGTATGCACAAGAGTATTTGCTTTTGTACCCACGATTTCCGTTTATCTGCGTTAGCTATCCTTTAGGACTTTTTTGGGGAAATCCAATCACGGACCTAGATCAAACTTCCTTTAAAATCTTTTGGTGATGTTATTTAAGTTTTATTGTAAAGACTAAGAATTTATGATTTGATCCTTGAGTTTTTAGTGGGGGAATGCCCCAAAGACTTTTGTAATGAACTTATGAATTATATCATGTGGGTTAATATTTATCTAAATTCTTACATGCTTTACATTACTTACTTAAACTACGCTTCCCACCGGCGTCTCTTATTACCATGTTGTATGCCTTACCTATGATATCGAGACTTTCACATGACTAAGGTAGTCATTTTTAATTCTTAATATCGTATGTGGCGGACTGCCACGTTTTGGGTAACCTTTAGGGCGTGATAATAATGGTCATGATACGAGTCATTATCTCCACTGTGGCCTACTCATGTCTAACAAATAATGGCTGTTTTTACTTTTGATTCCAAAGCCCGAGAAGATCATTGTCTTCATAACGAGAGTATCTGAGCCTATGATCTTTTCTGTGGTAAAAGTTCTCATCTTTTCTTTATTGTCACACCCATAATCTCCTTTTTATATAAGTCTGAAGAGATCACCGTCTCTATCACGGGCGTGATCATGCCTAGTTGATATGTTTCACTCTAATCTTGTCTAATTTGATCCAATTGTTTATGTTTCTTCTTTTAAGACCTGAAATGAATATATTTTCTAATAAATTATAAATCCTCTTAAATAAATCATGAATTGAAGCATAATTGACCATAAATAAACCCAAAAGAGTATAGTCAATTAGCTCTATCAGGGACAGTATGTCAGCTACTACATTTGAGCTTCCCTTCTTGTATTTGATCACATAACTAAACTGCTCTACAAACTCCATCTATCTAGCATGTCATTAAGACAATATATTTTGACTCTTCAAGTGTTTCAAGGACTCAAGATCTATATAAATAATGAAATCACGAGGCATGAGATAATGTTGCCAAGTCATAATAGCTTGAATCAAGGAATAAAGCTCTTTGTCAAAAACAAAGTAATTCAATGTTACTTCTCTCAACTTCTCATTAATAAACGCAATAGGACGTCACTCCTGCATCAACACAGCGCCTATCTGCACTCCTGAAGCATCGCAGTCCAACTCAAAGACCTTCTCAAAGTTGGGTAACACAAGTATTGAAGCAGTAATCAACTTCTGTTTAATATCCTCAAAACTCTTCTAATCCTTTTCATTCCACTTAAATTCTCCACCCTTCCTAGTAAGCTCAATAAGTGGTATAACAATAGAGCTGAAGTTTCGAATGAATCTCCTATAGAATGAAGCAAGTCCATGAAAGCTTCTCATATCATATATACTCTGAGGAGTAGGCTACTCAGTAATAGCCTTAATCTTTGCCTCATCTACTGTAATTCCATCTCCAAAAACTATAAACCCCAAAAATATAACTTCTTCTTGACAAAACATGCACTTGGCCAAATTTCCATACAATTTCTCTTCCCTCAGTTCTTCAAACATAGCAGACATTTGTTTCTCATGCTCTTCTAAATTAACATTATATATGAGAATGTCATCAAAATAGATAACAACAAACTTACCAATGAACTCCTTCAAGACATGATTCATCGCCGCATAAAAGTACTTAGAGCATTAATAAGCCCAATTAGCATTACAAGCTATTCATAAAGACCATGCTTGGTTTCAAAGGTTGTCTTCCACTCATCTCCTGGCCTCATTTGGATTTGGTGACAACCATTCCTCAAATCTATCTTAGAGAATATCTTTATACCATGGAGCTCATCAAGCATGTCATTTAATCTAGGTATTGGATAACAATATTTGATAGTGATGTGATTGATGGTGCGACCATCAATACGCATCCGCCATAGACCATCCTTCTTCGATACTAATAAAGATGGTACCGAATGTGGACTCATGCTTGCCCTCACAATTCCCTTCTCCATTAGCTCATCTACCTTTCACTTGAGTTCCTCTGCCTCTTCTGAATTCATGTGATAAGCAGGCCTATTTGATAATGTTACCCCTCGAATAAGATCTATAGTATGCTCAATCCCTTGATTAGAATGTAATCCTGGTGCAACTCCTCAAGAAAGACATCAAAAAGTTTTTTCAAAAGACACTAAATTACCTCAGGTAGAGTCGTTGGACTATCTACCTCTAATATCTACCTAAATTGTAATAAGAATACTAGTTCACTTGAATCAATAACTTGTTTCAACTTGCCTTTAGTCATCATCAAAGCCTCTTTCTTAGGTGGGTTGATTTCAAAATAGGTGATTCTAACCTCAGCTAGACTCATAGGTCTTAAAAGTATCTTCTTACCTTCATTCACAAAGCATAAGTATTTTTATACCCATCATGAAGAACTCATCGATCAAAAAGCTAAGGCCGACCCAAGAGAATATGAGCAGCACTCATTTGTAGAACATCACATAGTTTCTCATCTTCATACCTTGCCGAAATCAAGACCGACACTTTAACCTATTGAGTTACCTAAACTGAACCCTTATCACATAGCCAATGTAGCTTATAAAGATACGGATGTGGGGTAGTAGGAAGCTTGAGCCTCTCGACCATAGAAATAGCCGCAACATTTGTACAACTTCCTCCATCAATTATGACTGCACAAACTACATCCTTCACCTTACACTTGATATGAAATATGTTTTCTCTTTATTCATCATCGTAGTTTGAGCTACATCAAGGTGCATCTCACTACTAAAGACATGTTAGTAGCAAGACCTAATACTCCTGCAGTTACATCTTCCTCCTCGTCAAACTCTCACATTAAGTTCTTTTCCTCCTCTCTCTCTTCTTCACTCACAACTTCTAACTCAGCATGTTCAAACATAGCAGCCATAAATCTTCGATTTAGATACTGAGCAGCAACATGTCCATACCCTAAATGTTTCAAGCATTTTACCTTGCTACTCCTGTTACCAGCCATTTGTGCCTCAGTATTGACACCATTAGTAGCAGCAACAACCTTACCTCGATCGTCATCTCGTCTATCCATCTTCCTGGTATTTCCACTACCTTCTCTTTTAATTCTTCAGTCAAGGAATGATTGATTGAAACTATATCTCAATTAGGAACTGATGAGAATCGATAAAGAATTCTTTTTCATTGCCTTCTAACCTTGCAAGCCAAATTAATAAGTTCTTCTAAGGTGTGGAAACTCTAGAGTTCCACAACACTAGCAATCTCAAACTTCCATCTAGTTATGAAGTAAGCTATAGTTTTCTCTTAAGGCTCTTCCACATTACATCTGATAGTCATCATTTCGAATTCTTTGAAAAAATCTTCCACACTCATTCCACCTTGTCATAATGATTGCAACCTCAAGTATTACATCTATCAATAATAGTCTGGAACAAACTCCTATGCATCACCTGTTTCATCATTCGCCATGTGGTAATTTTAACTTCTTCGCTTCTCCTCCTCCTACTAATCAATAAATTATGCCACCATAATGTGGCATACCCAAATAATCTTAATGCTGCAAGTCAAACTTTAGTAAGGTCGTCATATTCACAATACTCAAAAACTAGCTCCACATGTTGTTCCCAATCTAGATAGTCGTCGAATGATCTCCCCCATTGAAGGGTGGGATCTTGATCTTAACCTTTTCATTTCCCTATTAGGTTTGAACTTCTCGAGCAACAAAATTGTCACCCCTACCTTTAGCTAAGGGTTTTCTTCTTAAATTGTCCTCTGTACAAACTTCCATTGGACATAACTAACCTAAACACCAATGTAACACTTCACAGGAATTTTATCGAACACTTGGTGTGTGAGAATATCACCCTTATTTCAAATGCAACTTGAAGTGTCACAACAACCCAACAATACCACAATACTCCACCAACATAACTATCAACACAATGCAACAATAATCAACAATCAAATGATTCAATACTAAAGAAGGACTTGGCTGAGACATTTCATCAAACACTTGGTATGCATTCTTCCAAACCCATAAGAACATGACACAAACAAGATCACAACTCCTCAACACTTCCATGTGGTGATGGTAACAATAAAATTACAAGATTCTATAACTCAATCCACTACTTTAAGCACTAGTTCTACAACTTCAACAAGAAGCACAATATACCTAGGGTTTTCTACACAACACTTACCGTTGTCGTGACTTGAAGGTCTTATACCAAAAGATGATATGGTCCCAGCTCATATTACGATTGAGTAACCCCTAAAACTTTATTTGCAATGAAAACAAGATATGAATGGTGTTATTATCGAATATTACGCATTGATACTAACCCTAGCTATACTCTCTCTCACTTGATATTATGCACAAGGTCGATCAAGTGGTCATTCACCACAATCTGGAGTAAATTGATAAGAACTAGGTATTTTGGCTCTCAAATGAAAGACATATACAACGAAAGTTGAAGACTTGATGTCTGGATTAAGGTTTACATCTAAAAAGAGCGTATTTATATAGCCCTCATTAATGGAAAAATGGTAAATAACACAACTTAAATAAAGGAAATTTTGTGCAAAACACTGAATAATGATCACGCCCTAGATAACAGGCATTATCTCCTATCACGGTCGTCATCATGGCCGTATCATAGGTCATAATGTCCTTTGGGCAAAATCTCTAATGTTGATAACGTACTTGATCATAGGCGTATCACAGGCCATGGCCTCCTCAAATCGAATTTTCTAATATTGATCACGGGCGTGATTCAAATGCAGCCCTTAGTATGAATGTGATGTGAGATCACGCCCCTCATCACAAGCATGATGTCGTTCGTGTTCTCCTTTATTTCCTTCTTCACCAATAACAACCTGGGTCACGGCCGTGATTGACTTGTCACCTTCACTTTCTTTATGTTCATCTTTTAACTCCTTGCAAATTGATCCACGTTCCTTTGTGCAATATACCCCATAGCCATTTAGAAAGTTTTGAGAGCCTGAGCTAAGGGGTTACAAAATTTAGTTTTGAGAATTCTATCAAATTAACCCTTAAAGATGAATATAACTTTCTAAATGGCTATAGCATATTATCTTATGATAAGACATTGTTTATGATTGAGGTACTAAGGTATTATCCGATTTAAAGCATGACAATTAGTATGAAAAGGTACTACCTAAGCCTAATGTGCCAAACCTTTATATGAACTTAGAGTATAATTGATAGGTGATAAGGTAGTCCTAGACTTAAAACATGATATTTGAGATGGCAAAGTATTGCTTAGGCTCAAACAACATTGGCTATGATGCTAGGGTAATACATAAATTTGAATCATGAAGGTTGTGATGTCAAAATACTTTATGGGCTTAAAGAATAAAGGTTGTGATGTTAGGGCATTGTATGGGATTGAAGTTAAATATTGAGATGTTAGGACATTACCTAGTTTTAAAGCTCAAAGGTTAGGATGTCAGTGTGTCAACTAGGTTTGAAGTGTGAAAATAAGGTATAGGATACCATCAAGGTTTAAAGATCATGTGCTATTAGAGAAGCAACTTGGTCTTAAAGAACGCATCACAAAAAGGAAGCTTCTTAGTCTTGTAAGATTTATGATGCTAGCAAACACAGCTAGTCTTATAGACTATACATATACTTTCCATGCCAATTAAAGGGGTATGTCCATTGAATGTTATGATCTACTACCAAACTTATTCCAATTCCAATTACAATCTCATAAGGATAAGCTAGCTCCAAACATATGAATTATTTTATAAGTTGGTTGTGTGATAAGAGATTATGAGGAGGGAGATCCTAAAGTTCTAATCTAGATATCATCATGTGTTGCTAGAAGAGCCTTATTGTCTTAATTACTTCATGAAAGTATCCCAGTCGAAGATTCTAAAGGACTAAATGGTGTCGAGAAAGTCTCCTTGTCTATTAGAAATAAACAATGCTAGTAGAGTCTCATGGTCTTTAAGTCGTACTAAAAGAGCTTCTCACAAGGCTATACAAAGCTAAAAAGGTTATTATCATAGAGCAGCAGGTGATGTCTAATGGTTTCTAGTCTTAAAAGTTGTATGATGCAAAGGAGTCGTTAATTTTAAAAGAATATTCTTGATAGGGAAGTTCATGATCTTTGAAAAACGTGTGGTGTTGGAGAACTCTTAGTTTAAAAGGAATCATCTTTTGTTAGATGATGATAATTAGCATAAAATTACTTTTCAAGCTAACTTTCTTCCTTTTAAAATAGAGATGAAAAATATAATAAATGAAGTGTGGTTGAATACTAGTCATTACTTCCAAGTGTCAACCATGACACTTCTCATGCATACATCGATTCAATATGCACGATGCCACATAAGGCATTGTATGCTAGAAGCAGATTGATGTAAAACTGCCATCTTTAGTGATAAGCTTTCTAAGTTGTATCTTATTCCAAAATATTCTATTCAAATGCACTTTGTATGATGATTCACTATTTTAAGATATCCAAAAAATGTAGGCTTATTGTTTTTTTCTCAGTAGGTGAGCGATTAATCTCAGCAATAAGACATCTTGGTTTACAATCATCAATCAAATATGGCATGCACTAGCTTTACTAGGCATAGGAATGAAGATACTTTCTTTAATCTTTTTTATAGGTCATTTATAAGCCCTGGAAAATTTCAATAAATAATTCGAGGATGAACTTCGAGAATAACCCTAAAAAATCACTCTAAATTAAAACCGACATTTCGACACAGTCCTAAACATGAATTGAATCCAAAAATTTCTTATCATGAGAAAATGAAAATCCTCAAATAAAATAAGAACTCAGTCTTCAAATTCAAGACCACTACGTACGAAAAATTCCATATTTAACTCCGACTTATAAAAAAGGGTAATATAAAGCCCAAAAACAAATTATTAAAAAGTAAATAATGATTAACTTTCGGAAATGAAACCCAATTCAAAAATTCCGAAAACGTTAAAAGATAATAAATACTTACAAAAATAAAATTTAAAATAAACTTTTCAAATTAAATATGTTGTATGAACATAAATATCAGTTTCCAAATTGGCAAAGGTCTAAACTGAAAATCACCCAGAAACCCTAACCGGAATACAATAGTGTATGTCCGGCAATCTAGTGCCCCTAACCCTAGAGGCCGAGATGTAGTTTAAATATATAGAATAGCTCATAATAATATGAGTTTGTTTAAAAATATCAGATTGGTAAATTTTTTACCTATTTCAAACCCGTTCGGACACAGACTTCAAAAAGCGTGTCTCGGGGCTCGAGATATCAAAAATATACCAATAGTACTGTTAGACTCGTAATTTCATAAAATTTCTAAATATATCAGTTATGAAATTTTTCAGGTTATAAAAGTTACAGTTATAACCTTCTTATCGTATTTTCATTATTACCGGTAATTGATTAGTCTTTTGCACTATTCATTTTTATTTCATTACAAAATTTTATTATTCTTATAAACCCTATATTATTAGATCAATATTTTATATGTTATAGAAAATTTTGCTTTTCTAAAATTTAGTGCGTTTCAAGTCTTTACGGATCAGATTCTGTTTAAGACCCGATACTAAAAATAAAATAAATTAATTTAATAATTGAAAAATATTTTTAAAAAATATTTTTATTTTCATAAAATAATTTTTTATAATTTTTCGGGTTATAAAAATATTATTTATAGCCCATATTCGCGTATTTTGATCATACCGGTAACATAATTATTAAAATACTAAAATAATTCAAATAATTACTTAATTTTAATTATGAAAAATCTGCTACAAATATTTGGAATAAATTTTCTAATTTTATTTTATTTTTTTTATTTTATTAATAAAGTATTTTACAACCCATACCTTCAAGTACACCTTACACATATCACTTCTTTTTCACTTCAATCTTTCTACACATTATTCCACACACCTTGGCAGAATTTTTTACCTTCTTTGCTGCCATTGTCCTTTTATTTAATCCTAATTTGACTAAAATAATTATTTTCCACTCCTTCTTAAAGAAGCTACACATACACATTTATTATACAAATTAAATTCAAGTCAAATTCAACATAATTCCTCTCTCTCCCTCCTACACATTCACGTGTAGCACACACACACATTGGCTACCTTGTTTTATTTTTCTGTTCTTTTCTTACAATTAAAACACTCATTTTCTCTCACTCCTTCATTTACTCACTTTCCCCCTTTCATTCTTTAACCTTTTCTCTCTCTATTTCCTCTCTTTTCTTCTTGTTCTTGTTCTTGTTTCTTCAAGAACCAAGCTGCCCCCACATCTTCCATTAGCTTCCACCCATATTTCTTGAAGATTTTTAAGCAAATCTTCATCTCAAAGCCTCCATAGGTGATATAGGTAAAGTGTAATGAAGGTTTCATGCATCAAATGACCTTCCATAAGCTTAAAAGCTTAAGATGATGATGCCAAAAATGAAACACTCCTTTTCTCTACTTTTATTATCTTGTATTTCAATTATTTTCTTGTTTAAAGTTGATATATATTGTAGATGTAAATTTTTATAGCTTTGATTTTTGTTTATGCCATAGATCTTGTTATTTAAGTTGTTATATTTGTTATTTCTTATGATTTATGCATAGATCTATCATCCACATATTCATCTTAGTGATTCATCCATTTAAAACTAGTTTAAAAGACTAGATCTAGTGTTTTGAGTTCATAAATGCATTAGACCTTTGTTTATGTTCATGAACAACTTGCTATAACATGATGATGGTAGGAAAGCTGTAGGAAACTCAAGATCTATTTTATTTTCAAGCAAAATGATTTTTGAAAATTCCTATGAAAATGAGACCATATTTAGAAAAGTGATTTTTCAACTTCAAAATGTGTATTTTTCATTTAAAATGAAGGGCTTAGGGTATAGACAACATAAATAAATGATGTTGATAAGTAAAGTTTAGATCTATGAGTTTATAGTTCATTACCATGGGTTTCATTTAGATATATGTTCATATTATGTGTAGATCTTAGATTTGAACTTGAACGAAAGTAGTGAAATTTGTATTTTGGCAAGACCAATATTTAAAAGCCACTTTCCAAGTGTCAAATGTAATTTTTACTTAAGAAAATGAAGGCTTAATATATGTATATCATTAAGACTTCTTTTTACAAGAATCAAAAGTGATTTTCAAAAGTTATTTTCAAAATAAAAATTCTATTTTCGGATTTTGGCCAAGGCCTATTTTAAAAACATGTTTACCAACTCAAAAATGAAGTTTTTATTTAAGAAATGAAAGGCTCTTAGGATAGGATATGTAAGGAATGGATTTTCATGAGCTTAGATAGATTTTATCAAAAGATATAACCAAAAATGAATTTTGTAAATTCGGATCCCAACTAAGACCAATTTTTAGAACCCATGTATCAACTCCAAAACTCATGTTTTATATGAAAAATGAAGTATATAGGTAATAGATATCATTAAGCAATGATTTTTACAAGTTAAAATGAGTTTAGGCATGAGTAAGTGTTAAACAAGTAATGGAATTAAAATGAAAATTTTGAGTTAGTGATCAATTGTCAAATTCGTAATTTGAGATGATGCATAAGTAATCACTTAGTATTTGAGCTCAAATTGCAAGTTTTATGTGTTAAATGAAGTCCTTAGGTAATTGATATAGTAAAGCCTTAAATTTTAATGTCTTAAACAATTTTCCCCAAATGAATCATTGAAAAGGTGGATTTTCTAAAATTCAGATTTTTGAGTAAATCATATTGGAAAACATATTTACAAAGTGTAAAATGGAAATTTTTACGTAGAAATGAAGGTCATAAGTAATATATATAATGAAGACTCAATTTTAACAAAAATAATTATATTTTCTTAAGTAATAAATCCAAAACAAATGGAAATGATCAAAGTTAGAAAACTAGATTTTTCAAAAAGTATTTATAGTTGAAGTCTTGCAAAATAAAGAGTTCCAAAATTTTCTTTTACCAAAAATCATCAAGACCATGCATAAATGAAACTCATTTCATGCCATTCATGTTAGGAAATCACTCATATTGCATGTATGGCTAATTTATATAATAAAAACATTACAAACATTAACAAAACTATTTTTCGGAATCGAAAACCGTTACTGATCAGATCTGATCCCTCTGTTCCGAGACCTAAGTGTTTTTAAAACTTAAATATAATATTAGAATTAGATAGATCTTTCAAAGTAGATAGAAATCGATATATAATTTGCGAGATTCCGAGTTAAAATGACCAAGTTATGGCCGTTTTAAGTTGGAATTCCCGCTTAGGACGAGAATTACGAATTTGATAGTTCGTATAAGATCGTTTAGATTAGTTGAGTTGAAATACTTATTAGAGTATTTCTTCCTTTTTAGGAGATCCCGAGATCGACGATTCCCTGCCACCGAATTATTATTACTAGAAGACCGGTGATCCAATGGCCGAGTGAGTTTCTCCTTATTTTGTTACCTTGTTTGTGCTTGTAGTTAGTCGCATTAGAATTATAGGAATAAGATAAAAATCGATATGAATGGGGATGGGATATATGATGAGGCTGTGATGAATGTATGCCAAATAATACTAAAGCATATCGAAACCACGATTTGATTGGATAACTGCATCGTTCATATTATTTCTGTTATGCGTATGATATTGGCTGGTCACTCTAAAGAATGTATAAATATTTTGACCTAAGCAAAAAGTAAATTAATCATGCATCGCATCGGACATATGGCATTTGGTAGCATGCTACTCCTACGCAGGTCGATCGGTATGGTCCGTTGATGCCTCGTTTGAATAACGAGCCCGGTGCTAGAGCTCATTCAGGGGTACTAAGACGCATGTGGATGCATTCTTGGATGAGCCTAATCGAGTCAAGTACTAAGAGCCGAGGGCTTAGGGACTAAATGCTGTCGTGTAGACTCAATACCATTCCTAACCCAAGATACGGAGGGCGTAAATCCGTTCTGTGTGTGGGTTTCGGATACCCATACATAATTGTTTGCTCATGTGTTTGTTCATGCACAGCATATGATTGATTATAACTTGTTTGTTATGGTACGAAATTAAGAATTCTCACTAAGCTAGTGTAGCTTATACCCCAATAGTTGTTTAAATGAGCAGGTTATCCCAAGAATGCTAAGTAGGGATCAAGATGGTTGAAGCCGAGAATGACTTCGGGATTCGGCAAGATATAAGAATGCTTGAAGTTTTTGGCTAAGCTTTACGATTTGCCTTGTAATAGTTTTATGTAATGAAGTCTTGGGATGAATGTAATTGAAGTTTGATGAATTGTATTTTGAGGTATAGTGTTTTGTATTTGGAGTATAGTGGATTGTATTTCCTTTACATTGTTGCTCAATTGTATCAACATAAAATGTATCATCCCAATGTGTCTTTTTTTATGTGTTAGACGCCTTGTACATAGTATGGAAGCCTTTGCGTGACCGAGGTGGTCATTCTTAGGCTCTAATATTGTGTACGGCGGACTGCCACGTTTAGGATACCTTTCGGGGTGTGACATCATTCTTATAGGCTCATTATGTAAGCCCCTAGATTTTGTGCTACGGTTTATACTTAAACTATAAACCAGTAGTCAACCGGAAACCCTAAAGTCAACAAATCTATAACAAACCCTAGTAGATTTAAATTTGGCAATTCCAATATTTTAACCCCTACACAACAGAATTGAGATAATTGTGGATAATAGTTCATAATAATATAAGGAAGCTTCGTTAAATTTTTGTGTGTGTCGAATCCGAATAGGATTAATTTTCAAAAACCGTGCCTAGGTACATCGGACGGTAAAAATATTATGATAACACCATTAGATTCGTAAAAATACAAGGATTTCAAAATATTAGTTTTATAATTTTTCAGTATCTAAAAATATCATATATAGCTTAATTACGCATATTTTCTTTACTATCGGTATTAATGATAAGATCATATTGCATAATAGGGATAAAAACTAAGTTGAGTCAATAGAAGTACAAGTGACACAATGACATTTGAATCTCCACGTTAATGTAAAGTTTGACCTTTGGAATTTAAATTGGAAACTATGGTGGTAACATTTTTAGTCTTCAAAACATCGCTAGAGGGAATTGAATTGGAGATTTTGTGTAAGGGAAGTTTTAAAAAGGAAAGATAATAAATGGATGCAAAGTTGATAATAGACATTGTTAAAAAGTTTGAATGATGATCTTGAAGCGTATCATATAGATGTGGATGAAGTTTACCAAAACTACACAATAAAAGTATGAGTTATGGAGATATTGACTGGATTAAGTTATGGTTTATAGGTTTAATCCCTAAGAAAACAAGAAAAGAAGTTTTGAAAGTAAAGTATATGGTATGAGAAAACAGTGGTTGAACATAAAGAAATTGAATGCGGAAAAGCAGATGAAAACATGAATTACGGAGTTGGAAACAAGGAATTTGAAGAGTTATAGAAGTTTAGGTAACTTTCGAGGACGAAAGTTCTTTTATGAGGGGAGAAATGTAATATACAAATAAATATTTTATGTTGAAGGGTAAAGATGTCATTTGATATAAAATGAGAGGGTTTATGGTCCATCCTCATAAGTTTTATTTTGTATATTATATGGCAGGCATATAATACATGAGGTGTCTTTTCGTTTCTGTGCTGTTACAAGAATTGAAGGGTTTCGTATCTTTTTTATTCCTATGTTGTTACAACAATTGAAGGATTTTTTGTCTTTTCATTTCCAATGTACTGTTATGGAAATTGAAGGGTCACAAAAGTTTATTTATTTATATCTTTATCCTATTCCTCTTCTTCTAAATCTAGAAACCTCTCTAAAAAGATCTATTATGAGTTTTTCATCAAGAGGAGATCAAGATTTTGGTTCAGCTAAGAAGATCTAATCATGATTTTTCAAGGATTCAAGAAATCTATGTCTTTTTTAGGATTCTGCTTGTGGTTTTTGAAGGAGCTTTCGAAGAAGAACCCTATTTTGATTCAAGATATGGTTTTTAGAGATCTAAGAGAATCTAGGATCAATTAAAGGTAAGATCTATCTTATAATTTGTAATTTCTTAAGATTAGCAAATTATAGGATGATGATCGTAGTTTATTATTTGTTTGAATTAAGGTTCTATTCAAGCGAGATCTACACGTTCTAGGTAAGTGTGGATCTAAAAAAATCTTTGTGGTTCTAAAATAATAATTTTTTTTAGTAATTGATTTATTAATTGAGAATCTGCATATTGAAGGAATTGTGGAGATAACTAAGAATTTTGGTGAAAGCTGTGTTTGAAGGTTTTACTTAATTGTGAACAAAAGGAACAGGTGTGTTAGTCTTTTATAGATCTGTGATTAGGAGTAAAATTTATGGAATTCAAGGTTAGGAGTTTATTATGTGCATGAAATCGAAATTGATTGAGATATGTTGTGGATTAGGAATTCTTTTCTGATGGAAGTTCTGTTGGTGAGATTGGAGTTGAAGCGAATCCAGGTACGACCTTATCTTGTTTGTTGTATATACTTGTAGGTTAAGATCTACTTGTTGTATGTGTGTAGGGTTAGAATATCAAATCAATTTAATTCTACATGACATATTAAATTGTTTTGATGCTTGTGTTTGGCTTTGGTTAGTAAAGACCACACAGAGTGTGATACTAATGAGACACCCTGATAATCTATGGTGAGGTTGTTCTAGTAGACTCGTGCATAGAAATGATTCTGGTAGATTAGGTTTTGGCAGAGGCCATGGTGTGTGGATGATTCTACAACACCAATATATGTATAATTACATATTTTCTATATTCTTGTTTTTATGGAGTCATGAGTTATTCTAGGTTTCAGATTGGACTACAAATAGTTCTAAACTGTGTTGTATGCTGGCTAATTTAAAATATAATAATTTGTGTTTATTGCATTAGAAATAGTTGCATTAAATATATATGTTGTGTGTGCATATGCATTTGTATGTGGTTTGGCGTACTAGGCATTTTCGCTCATTCCATTTATTTTTCAAGAACAGGAGAAGATAAGGTGATTTGTGATCTTACTGGATATGACTTCTTTGTAGCTCATGGGGATGGCGATAGTAAACTTGACTTTTCTGCTAAGAATCAATAGAGATAGATTTTGGTTACATGGAGATAGGAAGATGATTTAATAATCTATGAAGTAGTTTGAAAGAATTATTTACTTTATGAGTTTAAGATTTCTTTATGGGACTTTTTAGTTAAGTTATAAGTCAGGATGATGTTGGCTTTCATTTATGCTAACAACTTAATTCAAGAGTATTATTTATATGATGAATTGTTTAACAGATACCTTTTATATGTGAGTATTGGAGTTGTATTTTATATGTAATATATGGATTAGTATTTCATAGCCTTAGCGTGTTCTTATAAAGAGAAGGACACGTGGCGGGTTGTAATGTCCTTATTTTAAGGCGTTACAGCTTAAATGGTAAAAACTTGATTCCCTTAAAATGTGAGTTCAGATACTACCAGCAAGTATACTGGGTCTGATCAAATAATACAGAAATGTGAGTCGAGTATCATTCCTACGAGGATCAATTTAATGACTAAATCAATATTAGCTTTTACTAATATTTAGGCAATCAAATTATATCAATTTAAACTATTTAACTAATTCTATTTTAACCTTATAGCTATTGATGAATGCGATGAGATTATGAGAGAGATATATCAGATAAATGTTGGAAGGAGCAAAATCTACCCTAATCTTTGCTAATCATACTAAAGTTATATTATATTAATAGTTAGAATTGAGGATATTTATATGAAATTGTCAAACCTAAAACTATCAAGTTTTAGTAAACCACAAAATAATCTACTAGCTTCCGCTAAATAAATTATCAATGGAATCTAATTTATAATTATAAATCTTCCGATTCTAAAATTGTCTAATATCCTAAATCAACTTCTCCTAATTAACATAAAACATTGCATGAATTACATGGGACAATTTCTAAATCAGATTAAATTCGCCGCTTCCGCAATTGTTGTTTAATCTTAATTCATGAATTCCTATGAACCCTAATTTTTCTTCTGAATTATCAAAATTCTTATCAATTCAATTTCGTACAGAAACAAAATAGATATTCAGGATTCAATACAAATATTCCATAATTCTAACAATCCTATAATATAAATTCAAAAATCATTTTGGCAAGATTAGGGTTTTCATCACTTCCCACAAGAAAAAGTTTAGCTACTTATGGATAACGATTCAATAATGATATCATTATGAACAAAGAAATCAGATAGATGGATTACATAAGAAAAGGGAGATCAAATATCACCAATTCAAATATCAAAATCATCAATTACAAATTCTTGAAAGCTTCAAATCTCTCACAATTCTATATGAAATGCTAAAAACTATTTATCTATCTACAGAATGTATGCAGAATTGTATCTCTGATTTTTTTTATTGATCAAGCTAGAGGAGGGAAATCCCTTTTATATAGGAAAAATTTTTTGAGAAGCATTAATGAAAATTTTCAGTTTTAACTTGTACGCTAGCAATTATACTTCCTACACCGGCGGCTTACACATGGCGTAAAGTTCCTTCCTTGATTGCACCGGCAGTATACTGGCAGCTTTTGTCTTCGGTTACAAGTGTAGGCCGCTTGTACTCTAGCGGCTTAGGAATGGATCTATCCGGTGTATATACTCATAAATGAAAGGATGGCCATTTTATAGGGAAAGTCATCTAAAAGCCAGCGGCTTTCATGCCAGCTTAGATAATGCATGCAATTTCGACCTTTCATTTTGTAACGAGAACTCATGGTTGATTATGTCTCCTGATCTTCAACCTACACTGCTGCAATGCCGGCGGCTTATAGTCTAGGCGTACATTATAACTCCTTCTACACTAGCAACTCTTGAGCTATGAGGCTTTCACTCTACACTGCCCTGTTCACCTTATACGCCAGCAGCTTATAGACGGCGTACATTCAAATGTAATAAGGCTTGTAAGGCCGGCAGTGCATGCAACGCCTTTGAGGGTGAAAACCTTTCATCTTGTAAGCCGTCTTAACACTGGCGGCTTTGAATCCCGAAAGCCGGCATTGAAGAAAATTGCATAAGCTGCTTCTTCTTCCCTTTACACTGGCAGTGTAGAGCCAGTTTGTTTAGCTTTCCACAGTCAATACCGCCTCAAGGCCGGCAATGTAAAGGCAGCCTTAAGGATTTTGATTATGAGCAACTTGAAGGCTGGTTGTACGTTGGCTGTACGCCGGCGGCATAGGATTCAGAAAAGCCGGCATACCCCTTGAGTTTTCCTCTTTTCAATTCAAAGTTGCTTGTTTTGTTTCCCTTAGACCTGAAACATGAATTTTAACCAAAAAAGTACCCATTCTAGCAATTTATGATAAGCCATCGATGTATAGCCAGCCTTCGAGATGCTCAAAATCAAAATCCTTAAGGCTGGCTGCCTCTACACCACCAGCCTTGAGGTGGTAAAGACTGTGGAAAGCTAAACAAACTGGCTCTATACTGCCAGTGTAGAGGGAAGAAGAAGCAGCTTCTGCAATTTTCTTCAACGCCGGTTTTCTGGGATTCAAAGCTGTCAGCATTGAGACAGCTTACAAGATGAATAGGTTTTCACCCTCAAAGCCGTTGCATGCACTGCCGGCCTTACAAGCCTACTTACATTTGAATGTACGCCATTTATAAGCTACTTGTATAAGGTGAACATGGCAGTGTAGAGTGAAAGCCTCATAGCTCAAGAGTTGCTAGTGGAGAAGGAGTTACAATGTACGCTAGATTATAAGCCGCCGGCATTGCGGTAGTGTAAGTTGAAGATCACGAGACATAATCAAACATGAGTGCTCGGTTACAAAATGAAAGGTTGAAATTACATGCATTGTCTAAACCGACATGAAAGCTGCCGGTTTTTAGAAGACTTTCGCTATAAAATGTCCATCCTTTCATATCTGAGTATATACGCCGGATAGATCCATTCCTAAGCCACCGACGTACAAGCGGCCTACACTTGTAACCGAAGACAAAAGCTGCCAGTACACTGCCGATGCAATCAAGGAAGAAACTTTATGCCATGTATAAGCCACCGGTGTAGGAAGTGTAATTAGCGCCATACAAGTTAAAACTGAAATTTTTCATTAATGCATCTCATGAAATTTTTCCTATATAAAGGGGATTTCCCTCCTCTAGCTTGATCAATCAAGAAAATCAGAGATATAATCTGCATACATTCTGTAGATAGATAAATAGTTTTTAGCATTTCATAGAGAATTGTGAGAGATTTGAAGCTTTCAAGAATTTGTAATTGAAGATTTTGATATTTGAATTGGTGATATCTGATCTCTCTTTTCTTATGCAATTCATCTATCTGATTTCTTTGTTCATAATGATATCAATTGCATATTCTTATCTAATTATTGAATCGTTATCCATAAGTAGCTAAATTTTTTCTTGTGGGAAGTGATGAAACCCTAATCTTGCTAAAATGATTTTTGAATTTATATTATAGGATTGTTAGAATTATGGAATATTTTTATTAAATCCTAATTATCTATTTTTTTCTGTACGAAATTGGATTGATAAGAATTTTGATAATTCGGAAGAAAAATTAGGGTTCATAGGAATTCATGAATCAAGATTAAACAACAATTGTGGAAGCGGCGAAGTTTAATCTAATTTAGAAATTGTCCCATGTAATTCATGCAATGTTTTATGTTAATTTCTCACTAAGGAATTAGAGAAGTTGATTTAGGATATTAAACAATTGTAGAAACGGGAGATTTATAATTATAAATTAGATTCCATTGATAAGTTATTTAGCGGAAGCTAGTAGATTATTTTGTGGTGTACTAAAACTTGATAGTTTTAGATATTGACAATTTCATACAAATATCCTCAATTCTAACTATTAATATAATATAACTTCAGTATGATTAGCAAAGATTAGGGTGGATTCTGCTCCTTCCCACATTTATTTGATATATCTCTCTCACAATCTCATTGTATTCATCAATAGCTATTAGGTTAAAATAGAATTAGTTAATTAGTTTAAATTGATACAATTTGATTGCCTAAATATTAGTAAAAGCTAATATCGATTTAGTAATTAAATTGATCCTCGTGGGAACGATACTGGACTCACTTTTCTATATTACTTGATCAGACGCAGTATACTTGCTGGTAGTATCTGAACTCATATTTTAAGCGGATCAATTAATTTGTCCTATCTACTATTCATAGTACTATTCTACACTATTTATTACTATTCACCTATTTCTACTTTTCTACACCTATTCTTATACTCTACCATACATATTTTCTACTTTTTACTTTTCTCACACATCTTTAATCACATCATACCTTACAAATTATTACTTTTAATTAACAAAAATACAAAAACAAATATCTCTTCCCCTCTCTTCCCTCCAAACCGGTACCCCTCTCCCCATACACATACATATATTTTTCTTTTTCAATTTATTTTATTCACATAATGCTTCTCTTCTCAAAACTCTATAAATACCCCATCTTCCTCTATTTCTTTCACACGCTCATTTACATTAACAAAACTCTCCCGAAATCACTCCTCAAATCCTCTCTCCAAAAATCTCTTTTCACCTTTCCATATTCCCCACATTTCTTCTATCTACATACTACTACAACCTTTCTTTTCTACCAACCATATTTCTATCTTAGGTAAATTTTTTACTTATATTTTTTTACCATGTCATGTAACTTAACATGACCATGGTGTATGTTTTCTAAACATCAAAATGTTATGAAAGCAATCATATATTCATGTTTTGTTCTTGTTCATGAATAAATATCATTTCATTACTATGTTGTTTTATTATTGTTATAATGTTACATGTTATTATTATTGTTCTAATCTAACTTTTTATTATATTATCTATATTTATGTATCCATATATATTTCTTAGAACATATAAGCTCACTACCATAACCGTTATTTATTTATTATGCTTTGCAATTTATTTATTTATTTATTCCATATTTTAATATTAAGACTAGTCTTTCTAGTCTTAGACTTGTCCTTATCAAGTCAAAAAGATTTTCTTATTTCTTTTGTTTTTCTTTTTGGACTTACCCATGTCTAGATCCAAAAGCCTTGATTCAAGCTACAACTCCAATACTTGATATTTATTATTTTGCTTATCTCTATATTTTCTATCTCTCTTATTAAATATTTTTGTCTTAACTATAAACCCATATTCATGCATGATTATGTTGATTGGTGTCTTAATAAGAATAAAAATATTTTTTTTGTTTATAAAAAGGAAATAAACTCAACTTACTTTAAAAATATGATTTTATCACTTAGGAAAAATTTCATTAAATATTAGAAACTTTATATCAACAAAATGCTTTTAAAAAAATCTTAGACAAAGGTCACCATAGAATTTAGTATTAATAACATACAAGGATTTTCAAAAGTTAACCAAGAAATTCTTTACTCATTTTAAACTACCATTAAAAACCTTAATATTAATAATACTTTGCTATGGGAAAATTTTCTTGAAAAGTTGGTTATAAAATTCTCACTAATATTTTAATAAATATAAGGATGAAAACAAGCTTTTCAAAACAAGTTAAAATTAACTCACTAAGTAAAATCTATTAAGGAATAAAATTTGTAGATAACTTGGAAAGACTATAATTTTTTTAAAATAAATTATCTTTTAAGAGTTAAGAAAGAATAAATTGTATCAGACATTTGATGACTCAAAAATCTTTAGTTTTATGTCCAAAACAACTTAAAATAATTTTGTCAACTTCAATTTTTCAACTATAAGACAAATTATTTTATGAAAAATCATTGATTAAAACAACATCATTAGAATCATGTATATAACATGAGTTACATATGTATTAAAAGAATTTTTCAACTATATATATATATTTATTTACATGTTTATATGGGATTTTTGGCTGATAAAAAGTTTAGAAAAATCATGTTTTAAGGACTGAGATTTTCGTGTCAATTATGTACCATGTCTTTTTGGAACCTAAATGACTTTTTATGATACAAATAACCTTAGAAATAAATAGATCTTTTCGAGTAGATAAAAAAGGGTATATAATTTGTGAAATTTTGAGTTAAAATAAGAAAGTTATGGCTATTCTAAGTTGGAATTTAATCGCATACGAATTTTGAGGAACTTAATAAAATAAAATTACAAGTTTAAGTAGAACTTCCAAAAAATACTCATTTTGGGTATTTCTTTTGTTTAGGTGACATGAAATTTGAGCTTCCTCACTTCGAGGACTTTTTTGACTAGGAGTTTCTGCTACGACTCATGAGTTTAATTTCTTACATTCTTGTACTTATATTTTTGCTTGTAGATTAGCGACATTAGAATTAGGTAAAGATAAAAACATGGAAGCGCATGTGCTTTACATATATGGTTGAAATTATGCTGAAGCATATTGAGGTGGAAATTGTCCAATAATCATTATATGATTAGTATAGGAATGATATGTTTGCGAACTTTATGATCACTCTTAAAATATCTAATATTATACCATGATTACTTAAATAGAATGACTCATGCATAACATGTAGTAAGTCACATTGCATTCATTACTATGCCCTTGGTGGGACAAGGGTATAGTAGTGAGGCCCATGAACTTGGAAATCTACTATATGGCAAAGGTTCACCCGATTAAAATGATGAGTAGACACCCGAATCAACTACATTTTAGTGGATAGTAGTGGCTCATATAAAAACTACAAAAAAAACATCATTAGCAAATTATGGCCTTACGGCCCAAAACACCTAAGCCCGAACGGATAGATAAATCCATTCAGCATATGATTCCTGAAAAATCATATGAATTATTTGCTCACGTGTTTATTGTATTTCATATGCTTAATTTGAATAACTTTTTTGGATAATGTTTGTTTGAGTACTTTATTTGTGGAAATAATTTTCACTAAGCAAGAAGCTTACTCCCTTATAGATATTTATTGCAGCACCCCTATCTTTGGTTAACGCTTAGAGGATATTTCTCTCAGGTACTATCTTTTTAGACTAAGGAGTTTTTGGATGAAGTCAAAGACTAGTTGTAGACTTAGACTTCTAAGTAAATCTCAAATGTAATTGTTATGGTTAGATTATGATGGACTTTATCTTTTGAAGGGGAATGCCCCTTTAATATTTTGTAAGACCTTATTATTTTGATATTTAAGATGCTTATGTTTTGATTTCCATTCTTAATTGCTATGTGAATGTCTTCTTAAAAAACTTGTTTCAAAGTTGGTCCTCTATGATCGTGAAGGTACATCTTATACCCAATATCGAAGCTTTTGGGATGACTAAGGTTGCCATAATTAAGCTTTAATATTAAGTATGGCGGACTATTGCGTTTAAGGTATCATTTGGGGTGTGACACATGCCACTTATGAAGTTTGCATCCTAAGTTAAATTAATGCATGCTATCCGTTTGTTAAACTTGTTACCTTCTACTCATAGCCTTGGAATGGAATTGTTGGTTATTTACACATCGTTTATAAGAGCAAAAGAACATAGAGAAAATTTTCACTATGTATACTACATAGTTAGAGGTGGCACATCCATTGTTTCTATCATTAAAAGATCATGGGTAGCAACATTTGTGGCATCAAGATTCTCATATTGAATATTTTCTTTAAAATCCAATAATCTTAAATAGGATAGCCCATAGCATTATGAAACTTATAGAACTTAAACTCATTCTTCTCTTCCATTATAGGTAGATACTCAATCTTTGAAAGCATATTCTCATTGCAACCACTAATTATGCATCCCATAATATTGCCCATTAGATATGGGATTGTCACTAGCAATTCAAAAGTGTCTAATCTTCTCATTTCCTAACTTCTTTCTTAATTAGAACTTCTATCCAAGACTATTGTCACTAATGATGTCACGCCCCAAAGGATACTCTAAACATAACAGTCCGCCACATACCATACAAGACTTAGGAATTACTACCATAGTCATTCAGAAGTCTAGTATTCGATGCAAGGTGTTCCCTTACGACAATAGAATACTTGAGCAATTGAAGATAGATAGTTTAATTTGATAGAAAATGCATCAAAAATACAAACCACAAATATTCAAGATCATTTACATAAACTAAGGGGCATTCCCCCGCAAAAGAATAATAAGTCTTAGTAATAGTTTTTGACATCACCCATTAACTATATCATTTTATGGCTCACGGGCAACCCATTTCATTCATACCATTTATGGATCACGAGAAACCAACATGATTAAATGCACCATCTCCAATGTGAAATGATTATGTTCATGTTACTTGTTAATCTAGTAATCATTAATACAATTTCATAGGTGACCAAGCAATTCTCAAACAATCATAATCATGGTATATGGACATACATCAATTAATCGTCCGATTTCGATGTTCTTAACACGTTTTTCTCAATACATCAAGAAAGCATATATAATCCCATAATCGCCCATCATGCATTTCCATTTTTATCTTTGCCTATCGTTCTAATGCAATTATGATTTACAAGCACAATAAGAAATCGTAAATAAGAAGTATGACTCACTTGGCCATGGTCTCCAGTCTCTATGCATAATAGTCCGGGGGACAAGGAATCCTCCGATTCAAAATAACCTAAACGAAAGAAATACCCAAATGAGTATTTCAAACCATAACTAATTCCAACTTATCAAACAAAAACTTTAAAATTCATAATTCTCGTAGTTAGTGGAAGTTCCAACTTAAAACGGTCATAACTTGGTCATTTTAACTCGGAATTTCCAAATAAGTAGTCGATTTCTATCTACTTCAAAAGATATACCTAATTATAATGTTATTCCTAAGTTTTGAAAATTTTTAGGTCATGGAAAGTTCGGATCAGATCTGATCAGTAGGTAAAATCATGTTTCCAAAATTGTTTTGTGAAAACTTACATTGTTTCTACCATGTATATTAAATGTATATGCAATATTAACAAGTTAATATATGAATGATATGTTATGAGCTATCTATATGTATGTTCTTAATGATATTTGGTTAAAAGGAACTTTTAGATAAATTTCACTTTGTAAAAACTTCAAGAACACTTGATTTAGAAAAACTAGTTTTGTTTCTTGAAAAATCGTCTTTGTTTGTACTAAAATAGAGCCTTGATGACCTATATTTCTTCATCTAGGAGTTGAAAAATAGATGTTTTAATGGGGGTCTTGCCTAGTTACGAATTTTACAAGAATTGTTGGTGATGAAACTAGAGTTTGATTTATGTGTTGAAACTTTTCCTTTGTTTGAGAAATATTCTTTGGTAAAATTCATTGGTTCTTGCCACAATTTAATTCTTACTATACATATTCCCTAAGGCTTCCATTTCTCAATTAAAATCCTCATTTTGGAATTTGAAAATAGGTGTTTAAGTATGACTCTTTTCTAAATTGGAATTTTGAAATTTGTTTTGAGATTATTTCTTAGGTAAAACTCATTTGATCTTTCTAAAATTGAGTCCTAATCAAACCTATTCCCTAAGGCTTTTATTTCTTTAGTAAAACTCTTATTTTGGGGTTAGAAAATAGTTATCTACATATTAACTCCTCTTAGTTACAAATTTTATGTTCTTGTTGGAGCTGAGACAAAGTTTTCACTTTTGCAAAGTTTTCTTATTTTGAATATGTCTCTTAGTAGAACTAGATTTAACTCATCAAAATCATATCTTTATGACACCTATTCCATAAGCCCTTCATATTTTATATAAAATCATCATTTTTGAGTTGGAAAATAGGTTTTTAAAATGGGTGCCTTTTTAAATCCGAATTTAAAATTTTGTTTTTGATGGAAACAAAGTAGATCTTGAGATTTTGGCAACATCCTCATTAATACCATCATATTTAAAGTCTTTATTCATATAAAAAAAATTTATGATATTTGTATACTTAAAACAAAATAGATATATGATGACATTTATGTTATGGATACAAATGCAAGATTGGAAGCCTTAGATCATATTCAAGGCTTCCCAGGACTAGACAGACTAGTCTCAAAAGTTAGATTAACATGTTGATGATGTCAGATGCATGAAATGCAAGATAAAACATTATGATGATGAGGTCAGTATCAAGATATATTCACAAAAAATATCAACAAGAAGATATATAGCAAGATATAGCAAAAGAATAACTTAAATAAAGAGATCAACAACATTGTAATGGTATGAAAATCATGTACAAGTGTTTCCACATCCTTGGCCTAAAGCTCATGGGGATTTTTTTTTTTTTTGTGGAATCACAAATGTATGATCTTGCCATTACATGTTTTATATGTGATAGGGTTTAGATCTATTACCTAAAGAGTGTTTGGAACAAGAAAACTTGATGAATATATGTGTGTGTATGTGTAGGGGGGGCTCACGACACAAAGAGAGGAAGAGAGAGTTGAGAGAAAAAGAAATTTCATAAGTTTTGTTAAGCGAAAGAAAGTGTAAAGTGAAAGGCATAAAAGGGTTTATATGAAGAATGAGATTAAGATTTGCTTTAATTAAATAAAAGGAAATAAAACAAAATTGAAGGAGGGAGAGGATACAAGGGGTGTTGGTTTGGGGAAAAATGGGGAAAGGAGAGAGATGTGTGAGCTGTGTTGTGTAAGATTCAAATTTAGTTAAGTAATTTAAGTAATAAGATTGTATTGGAAAAGTAAATTGTAAGAAATATGATGGAAGGATGTAAGAAATATGTATGGTTGGTCGTACTTAGTGAATAGTAATGATAAGAAATCAAAAAGTATATTAGACAATTAAATTACCAATAGTAATGAAAATACGATAAAAAGATTATGACTATTATTTTTATAAACCGAAAAATTCTTTTAATTATATTTTTGAATTCCTTATTAAATTTTGGTTCTAAAGAGTCCTAAGGAATATTTTTCTATTTTTGAGTCCTGGGGACCGATTTTCCAAAACAGATCCCGATCGGGTTCAAAACAGATGAATTTCTCCGAAATCTGATCTTTTTATTTTTTGATATATTATTTAGGACTATATTCTAAAGCTAACTCATTTTTTTTATTGTTCTAGAGTTTTGTTCTTGGTATTATCAGACTTAGGGTTCCTAAGTTCCATACTAGCCATAATAATTCTTTTTAGGGTTTCGGCTTCCGATTCTAGTTTCCGAAATCGAGTTTGGTTTGCTAAGAAAATGGGGGCTTATAAATTATGCCTATTTGTTAAATTCCCTCTTTTTGTCATGTTATTCTTCGTACATTTTCAACCAATGTCACAAATGAAACCAATTTTCTTGGCGTATGACATACAAGTTGAACACCCTCTTAATATTAATCTTTACCAATTTTTCTAATACAAACCGAAGAATAGATCTAGATACCTAAAACTAAGTTGATAGGAAATATCATGCCCTAAATCTAAAATCCGAGTGTATCCAGCCCCAACCGCATGTAATACCGAAGTACTACCCGAAAGGCTGTCTAGAAAGATAATGTTCATGATGACTGTTTACTTAAGCTTGCCTTAAAAACATTTACAAAATCTACTCATTAGAAATAGATAACTTGATGATAAAAGTTACAACATCAATACATCCCATGTCGTTACTTTAAAGGATTACAAAGTTTTTGTTGTCTTAAAATATAAAAGTAAACTTAATACTTTACATTACAAACCATAGGCTTATAGGTAAGCCTTTCACAAAAATTACATCATGTTGAAAAAGTTTCATTCAATCTATTACAAACTTCTAATATCTTAAGGTCAAGGTTCTTGATTATCCTATTCATCTAGAAACTCTTCAAAACCTGTGTCATAACTCATATGATCATAGAACTCATCTTCATTAACACCTGTAAATGCAAATGTGAGTCAGAAGCACAACACAAACAAATATAAAGTGACTTGTGTTCTTAACCTAATGTAATGCAATATCCATTAATTGATTTTTCTAGTAATTAAGTGTAACAAATCAATATTGGAGTATTCAAACTCCAATAACAAGCCATTAGGAAACTGGGGGTCCTTAGTAATAGCAGCTGCTCAGAGGGTTGATATATACAGTCCGAATAATTATATCTCCTATAGGAACATCTACAAAGATAATAGTTTTATTTAGATTTCATAGTCATTTCTCATATTTATTTAACTTAATCCATAATATTACTTATTTAAACCAATCCTATAAACATGAACTAAATCATATTGCTTCCCTTTTAAGAATAAGTAAACATTATACTAATACCGTTACTCCTATCAACAAGTCGCTAAGCTACTTATAGATTGTCATTGCATCATGACAAAGGGATGGCCCAAATGTCTAACTACCATGTTAACATCACCAAACGGGGTTGCCACTCCTCGAACCACATTAAATGGCATAAGCATAAACAATTCAGAACATTTTTTGGGTCATCTTTGTTTATAATCATTTTAGAGATGCTTATCCTAGCCACCAACAATCAAATTACTGCATACCTAAATGAACAGATATGTCTCATAAAAGATCAGTAGACCAACATAACTGAGTAGAAGAATCTGTTAAAAAGAAACCATTCAATATAAGATTTAACATCAACCATAATTAAATATTAAGTCCCTTGTTAAATATCAAATTTAAAGAGCACATGCAAATACACCAGTCGTGTTTCCCCTATGTTTCTTCATATGAGAAACACAATAAAAAACAACTCATCGTATTTCTATCGTGTTTTATTCGTGGATTAGAATCCAGAGAGAAGCACGGTGTGATAGGGCATGTTATGTTCCAATCGTGTTTCTCTTTAAGTTGAAAACCAAAGAGAAACATGGCATAATAGAACAAGTTGTGTTTGTCCTGTGTTTCATTGATATGCCAAACACTTTGAAGGTCAAAGAGAAATACAATGCGATAGAAGTAACCATATTCTAGCCGTATATCATTGACAAACCAATTCCTTAAGAATCAGAGAAAAACACAATGAGATAGAAGTGACCGTATCCCTCATGCTTCTTCTTGAGTAGCTTAATTTTCAAATCTCAGTAAGATGCATGAATGGATTTATCCCCTTTGGTCTACTTCGAAAAACAGAGGATGCTAAAATGTAATGCCCTAACCTGAAGGCTTTACAACTTGCCACATGTCCTATATTATATAGGATACGCAAAGGCTCTAATATCCACAATAATATATTAATTACCTGTAAACACACATAGGATATCTAATAGGATACGAAACCTGTTTAAACTAAAAACATATACTTCATAAAACATAAACTCCTGGTTCAAACATAAAATCCAAGTCGGCATAACATAGCCAACAAATCTAACAGAAACTAAAAATTGTTTACATCAAAATCCATTCATTGAAACCAACCTAAACATCCAACTACAGCTTCAAATGACCTAAACGTGTCTTTTCTTTAGAAATCCTGATATCTGAAGCCTAGCTCTTGGCTGGGTAGTTGGGTCCACTATCGCCATCCCCATGATCAAAGAAAAGCTCATATCTAGAAAGATCATATACTATATCCTCTTCTCTTATACCTAAAATTTAAAAGAATGAGAAGCAATGCCCAATACGAAAACTCCAATCCAAAAACAAATGCATATGCACATACAATAGACAGGTAATTCATGTAACTTAAACTAATGCAAATAGCCATATTATTATCTTTCTTGAGCCAACAAAACAACATAGTCCAGTATTAGGTATACTCTAATCCCGAACTCGGAGTTACTCAGACCTCTTGAAAATTGAACAACCCTTTGAAAATAATAATCGTATACATATATGGATGAGTGGGTACTCCCAAACACCCCGAATCTAAAACACTTAATTCTACCGGAATCATCTCAATGCACGAGTCCACTAGGGACAACCTCACACAAAGATCATCAAGGTGCCACTACAACATCATTGTCTGTCAGGTCTTTATGGTCATAGCTAATCACACCCAGCAAACAAGTTATTGAGCCACTTATCATTAGATTCGTTATAAGTCTATTTCCTACAACCAAACACGCAATACTAACGTACAAGCATAAAAGCAAACAAGGATTGGTCGTACCTTTCTCAGTTTTAGGAACTCTAATCTGAATCTCCTAAAAATCCTTTATCAACAACACTCAACCACAACCAAATACCCGAATCTCCACAATACTTCAATTAATAATGACAATACAACAACAACCAAAATCTCTAAATTCCTGTCAACAACATACATATATAGAACAGATAAGAACACGATATAAAACAAACCCTAAAGTACTATAACTCCCAAAATCCTAACCTGACAAAGAAAATCACCAAGTTGCACCGCCTAACCCGATCAATCTTCCACAACAATCTACAGAACTCGATAATCCTCCAAAACTCTAATATTCATAACAAAAAGAACAATCACTTTCATATCAAGAATGAACCTTTATTGAATCTTTACATTTAAAAGACTTTACTTACTTTCTTCGATCACCAAACCTGAATCCTTTTTGAAAATTTCAGATTCCACACAAAGCTAGGGTTTTTCTCCAAAAACCTTCATGAAAAATCCATGAAACCCTACGAAAAACTTATAAAAATTTGTATATAACACATAAGAGAAGGTTAAGATCACTTACTTTGGATCAAAAACACACTCTTGATGATTCTCCAACCTTAGAACTCCAAGAATGCTCCAAAATTCTCTTTTAAGAAGGAAGAAGATAATAAAACGTTTCTATGGAAAACCATCATTTCGCATCTCGTATATATAGAAATTGCTCATACGCCGGCGACGTGCTTATTATTTTTCCGGCGTATACTCTATACTGGCAAAAATAACACAAACATGGGCGGCATTCATCGAGACGTTGAATTTTCTAGAATTTCGATCAAACAAGATACGCCGGTAAATCCATGACCAACGTCGGCGGCATTCCATCCAGCATTGAAAGAAACCATACTGATCAAATCAACGCTCGCGTACATTGGCAGTGTTCCATCCAGCATTAAAAGAAACGTACTGTTTCTTCCTACGCCAATTTCTACACTGACGGCGTAGCTTCGCCAGATCATGGTGTTGCATCTATAAAAAATTGTAGAAATCCGAATTTCAACATTTTTTCAATAATCAAACTTAAACTTTTACAACTTAATTATTTTGACCTTAAACTCACCCTATATCATCTTATGATTCATAATTCATTATATTTTCATCTTCATATTTCCGTATATTACATAAAACCTTACACTTCAACATCAAATTTCACTTCAACTAACTTACATGCACTCACTACACATACTTAATAGTATCATATATGCATAAAGTTAACATTTATTCCATCATGAAACTCAATCTTACTTTGAATACCAGAGCAACACATCAACCAATCAAGTTTAGTTATCTATCAAAACAACTAAAACAATTTCACAACTCATCTATTACAAACTTCAAAAGTTCATCTAGTTCTATAAATCAACTTAGCCCATCAATACCATCTTTAACTCAGTAAGAACTCAATAGAGCATAAGTTTATTTTCATGAAAGAAGTAAGTGAGTAGATTATTGAAAAAACATGCAAAGATTTACCTTATATGACCTTAATTTGTAAATGTAGTCTTGATGAGATTTTGGTGATTATTGAAGTAAAGTTTATGAAAATTTATCTTTCTCTTCTTCTCCTAAGAGTGTTAGTTTAGATTATGTTTTTGGGGTAGGTTTTGCAAAGTTTCACTTGTAATTATCTTATTTATTATGGTTGCCAATAGTAGAACATAGCTCTCAGTCCACTCGGTTTGTTTGGCTTCAAGGCCCACGTATACTAGAGGGCCCCTAAAGGGAGCCCATGCTTGTGACAATTAAGAAACCTCACCTCAGAAAGGCTAGAAGAGCCACATGAGCTCGGCGATCTAGTAAACTCGACCTTGTGATCTCAAACCAAGGCCAGTGCTCCAATTGCATATCGTGACTAGGGGGACACCATCAGTTCGGCCCCACTCCAAGAAGCCTTGACTCTTTAGCTTAGGTACCCTCACCACATTGGGTACTAAGTCAGCTACCAGGAGGTAACCTACCTGGTATGACCCTAAACACTTTATATACCCCCATTCCCTCTTGGGAAGGGGGACAAGAAGAAAACAAGGAAAAAAAAAAGAAGAGAAATAGGCTTGTTAGTGGAAAATAAATTTCAATTCTCACTGATCATTGACTGAGTTTTTCAAATTTGTAAATGTTTTCTAAATCAGATTCAATAACTACAGTCTCAAAGGACAAGTGCACCCATCAAATGTAGCATAGGTAATAATTTAGGTCGGTCCCAAGGGAATGATTGGCAGCTAGTATACTCTTAAACTCATTAATTGTTTAGCCAAAGAGAGGTTTAAAAAAACATAAAGAAAAAAAAAATGAACTATGCTAAGTTAGGAATATTCACAAATGTTTAATGGGTAAAATGAGAAATAAGCCTGTAACTTCTATGAAATAGTAGCTTGGGGTTACTTCACCAATTCATTATCAGAATGATTTCTTAAGAATAGCAAACTTCTTAAAAGTTGTTTGAATGGTGTGTTTATACCGCTAGATTCTCTAATTTAAACTAAAGCTTCTCTCGAAGTCAATAGTTCTAGATCTAGCTAAAACCAATAATCTAAAGTTTCGATTAGACCCGCATAAAGAATAGGATTCTATTATTTCGAAAAGACAACTCAATGAATTTTTAAAACAAGTGACAGAAAGTTTTCACTCATTCCTCAGCAAGAGGTAGTTAGGATCGACTCCATTAGCAACCACAGATCTATTCAATTGAATGATCTCTCGATATATTCAATTGAAATCAATCGTGGATCTAAAAGAATGCACCATTCCTTTAAAAACCACAATTTTAAGTTCAAGTTACTAATTACAAACACCCAATCAAATTTACTTGAGAGCGTATTTGAAATCAAACTGAATCAGGAATTGGATTTGTAATCCCTAAGCTGTAGGAGTTTATTTCTCCATGGATTTATGAAAGTAAGCACAGATTAGAAAAATAAAACAAAATCGAAATATTAATCAATTAATTGCTCAAAAATTCATAGAAATTACAAACATTGGGTTAAATTGATTTTACCTAGAAAACAGAATAAATTCTCAAGTAAAAAGAAATGGAAATTCTTTTACCTAAGAATCCTTCAAAAGTCTACCCTACGTTAATACTGATTTACACTGTTGATACATACTTTACAATGCATGCTTGCACGTTTATTTATAGACTACTAGGCATAGAAAGCATGGCCTAATTTATTGATACATGGTAAATTAGATTCTTTCTAACAAAATTTGATAACTTTTCACAGCATATGATCTGTGAAAACACTCATCAAGGATCGCATGTGATTTGTTAGTCAAGGCTCGTATTAAGCAAAATTAGGCTCAACTTTAGGAAATTCCAAAGTAAATTGTACGTTTTTGTCCATTGCTCTATCGAAGGTAAAATTGAGAAAGTTGAGGGTTGTAGTGTTGAGGCTCAAGGTAATTCTGATGAAGAATTGGTTTCTCAACACAACTGTCGAGGGTCGAGATTTAAGGCTCAACTTTGAGGCTCAGCAATGTATTTTCTTCAGAATGATGCTTATTCGCTTCGACTGAAGTCGAGGGTCATGTTGAGGGCTCACAGTTGAGGCTTGATAGACCAATTTTTGCTGTCTTCTTTCTCTGTTTGGCTTCAGCTATGTCTTTACAAGGCTTAACTTTTGTAATCTTGACTTTAATTATTGTTTTTGCTCCAAATACGAATTACAACACTTGATTACTCCTTATTTGACTCTAAGAGCTTTAAAACAATATTATTTATAAAAAAAAAAAACATAAATTTTGCAGGATTTTATCAAGAATTTTTGGCAAAATGAGCTTCAAATCCTATGAAAAATATAAAGTAAAAATGACGTATCAAATTCCCCCATACCTAAGCATTTGCTTATCCTTAAGCATTTGCTTGTCCTCAAGCAAATAAAACAATTTAAAGGTCACAGGACTTATTTAAGAAAACAAATAATGAATGGTTCATTTGACCTAAATCTTTCAAGTGTAAATCGTCTCAGCATTCTGAAAAATTTTTACTATCTCTACTGACTGAAATAGATTTACTTTTGTAGAATTTAATTGGCTTATCTATGTAAATCAGCTTTTACTCCCATTATTTAACAAAGAATTCTTACGCAAAAATTAGTCGAAAGATCAATCAAAGTAAGAAGAAACTCAATCATCTTTTATACCTTTACATAAAAAAGTATGTAATTTATTTAATCGTTTCTCTAAGCAAAGTAATCTAAAGTGAATGTATGTACATTAGTTCATCCCATGAATCTTTTTCTTTGTTTGTGCTTTTTATTCTTTAATTTTATTAATTATTTAAAGCTTCAAAGGGACAGAGTGTTGCATGCATCTTTTCTTTACCTTTGGATGGGGTGTTGCCCACATCTTTTTGCTTTTTTTTATGGCTTTTGAAATTGAAAGAAGGGACAAGAAGTTACTCTTCTGAGGGACCAACCCAAGCCCATTCCAATTTTAAGCACAGGTTTTGTATTTAATTTTTTTTTGTTTTTTTTAGTTATAATGCACAAGGAAAAATTATCAAGTTATGATTATCATTTGAACATTCACCATAAATTAAAACGGCTCTCAAAATGATTAATTTAGAAAACATACAACTTATTTAAGCTTTTATAAGACAGTTGAGTAACCTTAATAAGGACCTTAAGCTAATTTCATCTTTAAAATTCTAAACTAAATAATAAGTAAAACTACTTCACATAGATATTGTCAATTGATTTAAACAAAGTAAAAATTGTTCAGCTTCGAGACAATTTCATAATTCATTTAGTTCAGTGATTTTTTGAAAAAAATTTGTGAAATTTTAACCATTTCATTAAGTTCTTATGAACTTATGAATTTGTGTGGGAAACTTGATCTATATCAGTACATACTCTATTCACGCAATTAATTAAGTTATTAGACCCATTCATCTTGCTTAACCTTCCCCCATAGTTAAGTCAAACATTGTCTGTAATGTTTATCATCTATATGAATAGTTAGGGGGTTCAATTTATCAAAGTAGATTTTATTTAAAGCACAATTTAAAAAGAATTTGAGTAGTGAAGAAAACTTCTCTCTTGTGTAAGCTCGAGGGTCAACTTGGTTTGCTGGGACCTGTTTAAGTCTGTTAATACAAAGAACTTTGCAAAAACATATGTTATTATCGAGGCTCAATTAGAGCCTTGATAGAGTTATAGACAAAAAGCAATTCATAAAGAAAAAGAAAATAAAATATAAAAAATTAAAAAAGAATCTGCATTTTATTGAATGAATAAAGAATAGAGAATATTGTACATAAATTACAAAGATATTTAAACTAAAAAGAATAAAGAATAATGAAAAACAAAACTTCTTTAATGGTCCATTCTCAGTCAATATCTGATGCTTCTACTAAATTCATTTCCTCTTCCTCTTCTTGACCTCGGAAGGTCTTCATAGGGGTTTCTACTTTTTCCTCCTCTTCCTTATCTTCTACCCCAGTTGTAACTCCTGCCTGTTCCTTTATTAACAATCCTTCCTCTGCCTCTTTCATTAGCCCTGCCTATACTTCTATTGGCTTGACTTATAGGGGCTTCACTGGTAGGATAGGGTGGAGGACTAATTTCTTTATTTTTGTGTGCTACCCTTTTTTCTCTAACCAACTCTTCTTGTAGCCTTTGGGCATAGGTAGCATCGCTCTCTAGTTGAGCCAATCTCTTCTGCTTTGCTCCTTCTTCTCGCCTCCTTTCCTCTTCGTCCTCACTGTACAGTAGGCTATCATCATACATATCTTCATCATCTTTAGCCATTTCCTCTATTCCTTGAAGAGCTTCAATTATTTCTTGTTGAGATGATTCATTTATTGGTTATGGTGGAGTAACATAAGCCTTCATCTGATAGATTCTTTTTGTTTGCTCCTCTGATTTTTTGTGGGATTGATTAATCCTCATTTCAATTTCTTCCCTCATTTTTCTTTTTTCTCTCTGTTCTTGTAGCCTCCAACAATTGATTTATTGTGAGGGAATCCTCCTTGTCTTGTTGAAGAGCATCAAGAGGGGGCTGTTGCTATTATTGTGGAGCATCATGAGTCACAGGGGTTTCTATTCTAACACTCCCCTCTTCATGATTTGTAGCTAATTGGAGGCGTGGAGGATAGAAAGTTTCAAGTCTATCCCATGTTGGAGTGTGTTCCTCAAGGATTCCCTTAGACCATCTTTTATCCTCTTGCCTCTGAGCTTCTCTTTCTCTGTACTCTTTTTGCCACTGCTCCAATGTACGCATTCTCTCTTAGAGTGCCTTATCCATCTCTTCCTCTTTTCTCTTTACAGTAGCCATTCTTTTTACTAATTCCAAAATTGCACACCTGGAAGGTGCTTGTTGGAGAGGTGTAGCATCTGAAACACCTAGAGCATCTATAAATATTGGCTCTGTGGTTGTTTCTTATAGGGGTGCCACTTCCCTTATTATGTGTGTCCCTTCTTACCTTGTCATGGCAGCTTCATTAGACTCCTCAATAATGGGCCTATCCTCTACTACCATTCTTTCTTCCAATACAGCCTCTTGTACAACCTTCTGTACTAAATCACATAACAAATTAAGGTTATATTCACTATCAGAGTTTTCTACTCGAGTAACAGCTGAAGCATCTCTAAAAACTAGCTCTACTATTCTCTCTGATATAACTAATTGTGTTAGACCTTCATTCACCTCTAAGTCTTCTGGAAGGATCATTCTCCTTCTCTTTATTGTTGGTTGCTTTGTCCTCTTCCTCCTTATTGAAGTATATACAATTGGAGATGATTGCACAGTCTCCATTATTGGTGGTTAAGGGTGAAAGAATTGGTTGTGGTTGAGTAATGGCTTCATTATCCTCAGAAATATTCTGAGCAGGTGACTCAACCAACTGTTTTGATGGTTCTGTGTTTGGAATGTGTGTTGGTGGTGATGTGTATAGGTCTATATGTATAGGGGGTGAATGTATTTGGATTGTGGTTTCGAGGCTTTCAGTGTGTATGGTTTCAGTGTATGATATGAGTAAGGTATGTGCGTATGGAGATGGTGGTCTGGCATCATTGTCATCATTATTATCATCAGGATGTGATTCTGCCAAGATAGGTTGTGGAGAGGGTGATTTAGATGTTGTGGGTTGTGGAAATAGCCTTAAGATTACCTCTAAGATATGGGACATCATACTTCTTAGATTGCCCATACCCTCTTTAGTACTCTTTTCCAAATCAGCAAGCTTTCCCTTCATCTCAATAACTTCATTTTCCAATCTATGGAAGCTTGTTGAAGAGGGTTGTGGTGTAGCTTCTGATGTAGAAGCCTCAAGTTGTGCTATTGGGGGTTCTTCTTGTTGAAGGGGGAGATGTGGCTCATAACCTTGTTGCTCATCTGGTGCAGCTGACTCTTAAAAAGGCTTAGGCTCAACTAGTGGGTCATGGTCCAATCTTGGCTCTATTGTGATACCCACTTCTACTAATCTCCAATCTCTAAAAGCTTTCTTTTGAAGCTCTTTATACTTGCAAACTAAATAAGTTATCCCTTGCCTTAGCCACATTCCTAAGTTTCTCAAAATCCTTATGATCAAGCCACCAAGAAATATTCCTTTGCAGTTTAGTGTGGCTTGATATTTGAGCCTACAGGCTACCAATAATCTTATATTTATCTTAATGCCCCTCACTATGCTAATAATAGGGTACAACTCTGCTTCAGAGACTGTTGACCCTCCCTCTAGTTTAGAGAAAATGCTTTTTATCATCATGTAGTGCAACATCCGCACACTCTTATTCTTAAACTTGGACCCTGTGGTCCTTAAAGGGGCAAATTTGCCTTCAACCTCCTCTTCTAAGAACTTCTTGAAATCTCCTTCAAGTATTTCTAAAGGCAGCTCTTGGAATTCCAGTTCCTCTAGATATCCTTCATCATCATACAGCCCTATGGCACAGATGAATGTTCTCATTGGGACCTTTCTGTATTCTCCAAAGGCATAAAACCTTACTATACTATCCAAGCTGGGCACTTCTCCTTGCATTTGCAAACTAGCCATAAAGGTTAAAGTAGTGCCAGCATACACATCCTCCTTAATTTCAAACACTCTCCTCCATCCTAACAACCCCCAAGTCACTATAGCATTTTCTACTATCTTTTTTTAGCATAAAAACATATTAAACCTATCCCTATCTTCAATAGACAAATTTTCAAGAGCTTGGGTACTCACTTGGAATTGGGGTTGCTGTCTTTTTGGTGCCATTTGCTCTCCAAAAAGAGATAATATACATTAGTTCATACTTACTTATACTTGAAATACATATTTCTATTTTGCTAATGTTATTTTGAGTAATCAAAGACAAACTAAGGTTTCAACAGAACTAATAAGTCCAATAAGAAAACAAAGTTTGTAACTACTTACTCGAAGTTTTAAGAACAAAATTATTACGTTAAAAATAGAAGTTCATCATTTTTATCAAGTTCAAATAGAAATCTTGAAAAACCCTACAAAATTAAAATACAAAACACATTCTATAATAACAACAAAGATTAAAAAGGAAAGGAAGTAAAGAGCATACCTGATTTAATTATAACATTGAGATATTAGGAAGTTTTTGGGATTTTTTTTTCTTAGTAAAAAGTTTGTGAGCGCAAGTAAAAATTTTCAAGTGCAAGAACAGTGTTTGTATCAAATGTAGAATGAACAATCTTTTTCTTTTTAAAAGATTTTAAGAGCCAAGGCAGAAAATGACAAAACATATTATTTTATTTATTTAAGACTAAAGAAATAAAGAATAAACAACACTTGACTTAAAAACAAGTCGCGGCTTATTTGAAAAGATTAAAGAATTAAAGAATGTGAGGGCAAAAATTCTTTTATTTTATTTACAAAAAGAATTTAACATTGTCGAAGCTCAAATGGGAGGGCTCGACAGTAAGGCTCAACTTTTATAATTCATCTCAAAATTGTCGAGGCTGAATCTTGTACCTGCACGAAATTTTCACAGAATAATATACCTACGTTCATCAACCATTCTATGCACACACATGATATAACAAAATTAATCCATTGCATTCATCATAAAAGAGTTTTACACATAGTTTTTAGGACCATTTTTTTCCTCTCAAACATTTTGTCTTCCTTCCTATCTTAAAACAACCAATTCAATCTATCAAAAACAAACAAAAACAAAAGATGTAGGATAATTATTCTAAAAATCATTCTTGCTTTGTTTGATCATGTGAATCGGGCTCAGTGTTTGAAGGTAATGATCCTGAAGGTCTCTCTGAAAGAATTTTGGAAATTTGGCCAAGCTAGTTCTCTAAGTTATGAATGGCAGCAGTACGATTTCTCAAGGTAGCATCTATTTCATGCTATCTATTCTCAAAAGCTTTGATAAACTGGGAAACTAAATCTTCAAGAGATTTGTTGTTTCCTTGACAAGCTCCTGACCTTTGTACTAGTGTTTTCTGAAAATTGGGTGGGTTCAATTGATTTTGAAAATTATTGTTACTCCATTGAAAATTTGGATGATTCCTCTAACCATGATTGTAAGTGTTACTGTAAGGGTCAGTCTTTTGGCTAGAAAAATTGTTTACAAACTCGCAACTCTCAGAGGTCATTCCTTCAACATTTTGGTTAGGAAACTCAGCAATCGTATTCATTTGGTTTCTCCCCACAGACAAGTGCTCAAATTTTCTGCTTAGAGCCTCAATCTTGGCAGTCACATTTGACACAGCATCAAGCTCAAAAACTCCTCATGATCTCTCCTTTTAGCTCTTACAGATGACCATTGATAATGGTTGTTAGCCATATCTTCAAACAGGTTTAAGTACTCCTCAGGGGATTTATAATCCAAACTTCCTCCAACAGCTGCATCTATCAATTGCCTAGTCCCATAGTTCAATCCATTATAAAATGTTTGTACCTGGGTCCATTCAAGCAGTCCATGGTGTGGGTATCTTGCCAGCAACTCATTTCATCTCTCGAAAGCTTCATACAATGTTTTAGAATCCATCTGGTAGAATGAAGCAGTGTCAACTCTCAACTTGGTTGTTCTAGAAGGTGGGAAATATTTCCTCATAAAATTCTAAGCTATTTGTTGCCAAGTGAAGATGGAGTTCTTTGGTAATCCATTCAACCATTTTTTTTTTTTTTTTTGCATTTCCTCTTATGGAAAATGGGAATAGCCTTAACTTAATTGTATCCTCAGACACACCATTTATTTTGAATATATCACAAATTTCCAGAAACTACTGCAGATGGCTATTGGGATCCTCATCTTGTAGGCCATCAAACTGGACCATTTGTTGGACCATTTGGATGATATTGGCTTTAATTTCAAAGTTTTTGGCAGCAACCTTGGGTCTATTGATGCTAGTATTGGCTCCTTCTAGCTTGGGTTTGTAGAAATCGATCATAATTCGAGGTTGGTTTACCCTAGGCTGTTCATTATCCTCCTGAATTTCACCATAATCAGCAATTTTTTATTATATGCTTTTTTGACCTATATGCTGTGGTTCTGAATCAAATGGAAACAAGAATTTAGATTGACTCCTAGTCATATGCCTATATTTTATTTGAAAATAAATCAGAAGAAAACAAAAATATATACAAAGAATGAACTAATTAAAGGATATCGAATAAAATAATAAAGAATTCACAAGACAAGAAACAAGAAACATGTATACACAATAAAAGAATTAATGAACTGAAGAACTGAAACATAACAAAAATATATACAACAGAATATAAACAACAAAAGTACAGAAAAGAAAATAAACAAACAAATATATACAAGAACAAAAAGAAGGTTAGATCAAAAAAAGATATTTACATATCACAACAAATATAAACAAAAGATATTTACAAAGTTAAAGCGGTTAGAACAACAAATGAAAACTAATTTCCACTATTGCCCTATTGGGCTTCAAATATTGAATCCAACACCATTCCCCGGCAACGGCGCTACAAAACTTGGTGGAAAATTAATTTCAATTCTCATTGGTCATCGACTGAGTTTTTCAAATTTATAAATGTTTTTTAAATCAGATTCAATAACTACGGTCTTACAATGTAAGTGCACCCATTAAACATAGCATAGATAATTATTTAAGTCGGTCTCAAGGCAATGGTTGGCAACTAGTATACTCTCAACCTCATTAATTGTCTAGCCAAAGAGAGGTTTAGAAAAACATAAAGGAAAAAATGAACTATGCTAAGTTAGGAATATTCACAAATGTTAATAGGTAAAATGAGAAATAAGCCTATAACTTCTATGAAATAGTAGCTCGGGATTACTTCACCAATTCCTTATTAGAATGATTTCTTAAGAATAACAAACTTCTTAAAAGCTGTTTGAATAGTGTGTTTATACCGCCAGATTCTCTAATTTAAACTAAAACTTCTCTTGAATTTAGTAGTTCTAGATCTAGCTAAAACTAGTAATCTGAAGTTTCAATTAGAGCCGCATAAAGAATATAAATCCATTGTTTCAAAAAGATAACTCAATGAATTTTTAAAAAAAGTGACAGAAAGTCTTCACCCATTCCTCGATAAGAGGTAGTTGGGATCGACTCCATTAGCAACCACAATGATCTCTCGACCTATTCAATTGAATGATCTCTCGATCTATTCAATTGAAATCAATCGTGGATCTAAAAGAATGCACCATTCCTTTAAAAACCACAATTTTAAGTTCAAGTTACTAATTACAAACACCCAATCAAATTTACTTGAGAGCGTATTTGAAATCAAACTGAATCAGGAATTGGATTTGTAATCCCTAAGCTGTAGGAGTTTATTTCTCCATGGATTTATGAAAGTAAGCACATATTAGAAAAATAAAACAAAATCGAAATATTAATCAATTAATTGCTCAAAAATTCATAGAAATTACAAACATTGGGTTAAATTGATTTTACCTAGAAAAAGAAGAAATTCTCAAGTAAAAAGAAATGGAAATTCTTTTACCTAAGAATCCTTCAAAAATCTACTCTACATTAATACTGATTTACACTGTTGATACATACTTTACAATGCATGCTTGCACGTTTATTTATAGACTACTGGGCATAGAAAGCATGGCCTACTTTATTGACACATGGCATATTCGGCAGATTTTTACTAATAGAATTTGATAACTTTTCACGTGCGTATATGATCAATGAAAACACTCATCGAAGGTCGCGTAAGATATGTTGGTCAAGGCTTGTATTAAGCAAAATCAGGTTCGACTTTAGGAAATTCCAAGGTAAATTGTGTGTTTTTGTCCATTGCTCTATCGAAGGTAAAATTGAGAAAGTCGAGGGTCGTATTGTTGAGGCTCGAGGTAATTCTGATGAAGAATTTATCTGTCAACACAATTGTCGAGGGTTGAGATTTGAGGCTCGATAATGTATTTTCTTTAGAATGATGCTCGATCGCTTCGACTAAAGTTGAGGGCTCGCAGTTGATGCTTGATAAACTAATTTTTGTTGTCTTCTTTCTCTGTTTGGCCTTGGCTATATCTTTACAAGGCTCGACTTTTGCAGTCTTGACTTCAATTGTTGTTTTGGCTCCAAATCTAAATTAAAACACTTGATTACTCCTTATTTGATTCTAAGAGCTTTAAAACAACATTATTTATCAAAAAACATAAATTTTGCAGGATTTTATCAAGAATTTTTGGCAAAATGGGCTTCAAATCCTTTGAAAATATAGAGTAAAAATGACTTATAACTTGTCTACCTCTTTACAGACATATTTTCCTTACCTACAGACTAACTTAGGCATTTGAGTAGTTGCACCAGACATTGTCACGCCCCGAAGGGTACCCTAAACGTGGCAGTCTTCCGTACATGATATTAAAGCCTAAGAATGACCACCTCAGTCACGCGAAAGCTTCCATACTATGTACAAGGCGTCTAATACATAAAAGAGACACATCGGAATGATACATTTTATGTTGATACAATTGAGTAACAATGTAAAGGAAATACAAATTTACTATGCTTCAGATACAAATCACTGTACTTCAAAATACAAATCATTCAACTTCGATTACATTCATCCATAGACTTCCCTACATAAACTATTACAAGACAAATCATAAACTAACTGATAACTTCAAACATTCGTATTCTTTGCCAAAATCCTGGAGTCATTCCCGGCTCCAATCAATTCAGTCCCCACTTTGCATTCTTGAGATAACCTGTTCATTTAAACAACTATAGGGGTATAAGCTACACTAGCTTAGTGAGAATTCCCTTAATTCCGTACCATAACAACAAGTTATAATCAACCATATGCTATGCATGAACAAACACATGAGCAACAATTATGTATGGGTATCCGGAACCCACACACAGAACGGATTTACGCCCTCCGTATCTTGGGTTAGGGATGGTATTGAAGTCTACACGACGCTGCTAGTCCCCAAGCCCTCGGCTCATAGCACTCGCCTCGGCTAGGCTCACACATGGAATGCATCCCGATGCCTTAGTTTCCTATGAATGAGCTCTGATCCCGGGTCTCATTATCCAAACGAGTCCTCGGACCATACCGATCGACCTGCGTAGGAGTAGCATGCTACCAAATGCATATGTCCGATGCAATGCATGATCAATTTACTTTTTGCTTAGGTCAAAATATTTATACATTCTTTAGAGTGACCAGCCAATATCATACACATAACAAAATAATATAAACGGTGCAGTTATCCAATCAAATCGTGGTTTCGATATGCTTTAGTATTCTTTGGCATACATTCATCACAGCCTCATCATATATCCCATCCCCATTCATATCGATTTTTATCTTGTTCCTATAATCTAATGCAACTAACTACAAGCACAATCAAGGTAACAAAACAAGGAGAAAACTCACTCGGCCATTGGATCACGGTCTTCTAGTAATAATAATTCGGTGGTAGGGAATCGTCGATCTCGGGATCTCCTAAAAAGGAAGAAATACTCTAATAAGTATTTCATCACTTAACTAATCAAACTATCTCTTCAAACTATCAAATTCGCGTCCTAAGCGGGAATTCCAACTTAAAACGGCCATAACTTGGTCATTTTAACTCGGAATCTCGCAAATTATATATCGATTTCTATCTACTTCGAAAGATCTATCTAATTCTAATATTATTTTCAAGTTTTGAAAACATTTAGGTTCGAACAGGGATCAGATCTGATCAGTAACGGTTTCCGATTCCGAAAAATAGTTTTGTAAATGTTTGTAATGTTTTTATATAGAAATTGGCTATACATGCAATATGAATGATTTCCTAACATGAATGACATGAGATGAGCTTAATGTATGCATGGTCTTGATGATTTTTGCTAAAAGAAAATTTATAACTCCTTATTTTTGCAAGACTTCAAGATACTACTTTTAAAATCTAGTTTTCTAACTTTGATTATTTCCATTTGTTTTGGATTTATTACTTAAGAAAATATAATTATTTTTGTTAAAATTGAGTCTTCATTATATCTATTACTTATGACCTTCATTTCTACATAAAAATTTCATTTTACACTTTGTAATATGTTTTCAAGTTTGATTCCAAAAATCCGAATTTTAGAAAATCCACTTTTTGAATGATTCCTTTGGGAAAAACTTGTTTAATGCATTAAAATTTAAGACCTTATGATACCTATTACTTAAGGACTTCATTTAATACATAAAACTTTCATTTTGAACTTGGATAATAGGTGTTTTATGGCCTTCACTCAAAATTACGAATTTCACAAATTGGTTACTAACTCAAAATTTTCTCATCTTGATTCTATTTCTTGTTTACACATTAATTCATCAAAACTCATTTCAACTTGTAAAAATCATTGCTTAATGATACCTATTACCTATATACTTCATTTTTCACATAAAACATGAGTTTTGGAGTTGAAATGGGTTTTAAAAATTGGTCTTGGTTGGGATCCGAATTTACAAAATTCATTTTTGGATATCTTTTGATAAAATCTATCTAAACTTATGAAAATCCATTCCTTACATATCCTATCCTAAGAGCCTTTCATTTCTTAAAAAAAACTTCATTTTTGAGTTGGAAAACATGTTTTTAAATATACCTTGGCCAAAATCCGAAAATAAATTTTTATTTTGAAAATAACTTTTGAAAATCACATTGATTCTTGTAAAAAGAAGTCTTGATGATATACATATATTAAGCCTTCATTTTCTTAAGAAAAAATTACATTTTGACACTTGGAAAGTGGTTTTTAAATATTGGTCTTGCCAAAATACGAATTTCACAAATTTTGTTTAAGTTCAAATCTAAGATCTACATAATATGAACATACACCTAGATGAAACCCATGAAAACAAACTTTAAACTCATAGATCTAAACTTTGCTCATCAAAATTACTCATTTATGTTATCTATACCCTAAGCCCTTCATTTTAAATGAAAAATACACATTTTGAAGTTGAAAAACCACTTTTCTAAATATGGTTCCATTTTCATCCGAATTTTCAAAAGTTGTTTTTGTTGAAAATAAAATAGATCTTGAGTTTCCTACAATTTCCTACCATCATCATGCTATAGCAAGTTGTTCATGAACATAAACAAAGATCTATTGCATTTATGAACTCAAAACTCTAGATCTAGTTTTCTAAACTAGTTTTACATGCATGAATCACTAAGATAGACATATGGATGCTAGATCTATGCATAAATCATAAGAAATAACAAAATAACAACTTAAATAACAAGATCTATGGCATAAACAAAAATCAAAGCTACAAAAATTTAGATCTACAAAATATATCAACTTTAAACAAGAAAATAATTGAAATACAAGATAATAAAAGTAGAGAAAGGGAGTGTTTCATTTTGGCATCATCATCCTAAGCTTTTAAGCTTATGGAAGGTCATTTGATGCATGAAACCTTCATTACACTTTACCTATATCACCTATGGAGCTTTGGAAGAGTTTGCTTAGAAATCTTTAGAATGAAGTGTGGAAGCCATAGAGGAAGAAGGGGGCAGCTTGTTTATTGAAGAAATATGAACAAGAAGAAGAAAGAAAGAGAGGAAAAAGAGAGGAAAAGGAGAGGGATTTCAAAAAGGAAATGAAAGGAAATAATAAAGAGGCATTAAATGGAGATAGAATTGTATTAAATGAAAGGGAAAAAAATAAAACAAGGGCAGCCAAGGACCCATGCTGCACGTGAATTCTAAAGAGAGGAGAGAGAGGGTTTTGTTTGAATTTTGACTTGAAATTGATTTGTGTAATAAATGTATTATGTAGCTTTCTTAAGAAGAAGTAGAATATAATTAAATTGGTCAAAATATGAGTAAATAAAGGACAATGGCAGCCATAAATAGGGTCAAAAATCTCCATCAATTGTGGGATAATGTGTAGAAAGATTGAAGTGAAAATGAAGTGATATGTGTAAGGTGTACTTGAAGGTATGGGTTGTAAAAGTACTTTATTAATAAAATAAAAATAAAATTAGAAAATTTATTTCAAATATTTGTAGCATTTTTCATATTAAAATTAAATAATTATTTGAATTATTTTAGTAATTTAACAAATATGTTACTGGTATGATCAAAATACGCGAATATGGGCTATAATTGATATTTTTATAACCTGAAAAATTCTAAAAAATTATTTTATGAAAATAAAAACATTTTTAAAATATTTTTCAATTATTAAATTAATTTATTTTATTTTTAGTATCGGGTCTTAAACAGAATCTGATCCCGTAAAAACCCAAAACGAATTAAATTTTAGAAAAACAAAATTTTCTATAACATATAAAATATTTATCTAAAAATATAAGGCTCTATAAGAATAATAAAATTATATAATGAAATAAAAATGAATAGTGCAAAAGACTAATCAATTACCGGTAATAATGAAAATACGATAAAAAGGTTATAACTGTAACTTTTATAACCCGAAAAATTATATAACTGATATTTTTAGAAATTTTATGAAATTACGAGTCTAATGGTATTATTGGTATATTTTTTATATCTCGAGCACCGGGACACGCTTTACGAAGTTTGTATCCGAACGGGTTCGAAATAGGTCAAAAATTTACCAATCTGATATTTTTAAACAAACTTATATTACTATGAGCTATTCTACATATTTAGCTATGCCTCGACCTCTAGGGTTAGGGGCACTAGATTACCGGACTTAGGCTATTGTATTCCGGTTAGGGTTTCCGGGTGATTTTCCGGGTGATTTTCCGGTTTAGATCTTTGCCAAAATTGGAAACTAATATTTTATGTTTATATAACATATTTAATTTGAGAAATTTATTTTATATATCGTTTTTGTAAGTATTTATTATCTTTTAACGTTTTTGGAATTCTTGAATTGAGTTATATTTTCGAAAGTCAATTGTTATTTGCTTTTTAATAATTTGTTTTTGGGCTTTATATTACCTGTTTTTATAATCGAGTTAAATATGGAATTTTTTGTACGTCGTGATTTTGAATTTGAAGACTGTTGAGTTCATTTTATGTTTAAGGATTTTCATTTTCTCAAGATTAAGAAGTTTCTGAATTCGTTCGTGTTTTTGGACTAGTTGAAATTCAGTTTTAATTTGGAGTGATTTTTAGGGTTTATTTTAGAAGTTCATCTTGGAATTATTTACTGAAATTTTCCAGGGCTTACAGACATCCCTCGATGCCCTTCTGACCTTTCTTTGGTATTTGTAGGAGCTATCTCTATTAGTTTGGAACTAGCTCATGCAACAATTTAGTGTCATCTTTGGGAAACTAATCCTGTTGTTTGAAATCTCATTTAAAACCTTTCCAAAAAATCCCTTATATTCTCCTGTTGCCTTTTCAACTATAACGTCTCTAAAACTATAACAGATACTCTTTATCCCCCTAATAATGCTTAAGCTACGGCGAAGCAAGAACCAAACCAATCCTGGCCTCACATAACATGGAGCCGCTCTAGCAAGTGATGAGATGGCCAAAGAACCATCATGCGTAGGCCAACTAAGCACTGCTAATGACAACCCTTTAGACCAAAGGCATTTACTGGAATTAAAGGATTTATGCAGACAACTTGTCCACAGGAATATGGAGACCGAATGCCTCAATACCCTTACTCCAAGCTAGGATCACGAAGATGGAGGGCCTGAAGTACCTACATTTGGAGGAACATGCCTCCAGCACACGACGAAGCTCCTCCCCGACTCAACCGCTCTCTAAACCCAATGAAGATCTAGTCTAAAGGAGTTGCAAGCACACTATGATATCACCATGGGCTAGTGCTGTCATGCCCCAATGGATACCCTAAACGTGATAGTCTACTTTACACAATATTAAAACTTGAGAATGACTATCTTGGTCACTTGGAAGCTTTTATATCAGTACAAGGCGTACGTTCATAGCAAGGAGACACCAGTGAAGATATACATTTTATGATAGTAGCAATAGAACATGCAAGACAATACTTATCACAATTAAATCAAAATATGAGATCTTACAACTCTAAGGAGCATTCCTTCGATAAAAACATAAATTGTCTTACATCTAGAAGGCTTCCAAAATTAACTAAAGATAATAAGAGATTTTCTAGGATAATCTATCATCAAAATCCAAATATAAATTTCCTCCAAAAGATCTCAATGCCCACATTTTCTATCAAGTTCTTAGGATTGGCTTGAAGGTAATCATGCATCAAAAATCTATTTGGGGGTAAGCGACAACATGCTTAGTAAGAAATTCTTGGCATATCGTATCCATAAACAAATGAGTTTTAATTTTTTAAGCATATGAATGCACCAATCATATATTACACGCATGTGTACGATCTACTGGAAATCATAAGTAGAATGGATTTTACATCCTCCATTCGGAGTTAAGGAATGCTCTGAAAATATAGGGGCCCTTCGGACCATCACACTCTATTGGGTTCCTATTGACCACTAGTACTTAATCCCCAAGTTTCTTATCAAAAATGATCGATCCATTTTTAAAGTTGTTTTTAATTTTTTTGGTCATTTAAGGGTTGGAATGCTACAATACATCTCGCTCCCAGATTTTATTTTCATTGCAATAGACCCTTTAAAATAATATATCTTATTTCTATACTTAAAAGATGACTTCTAAATAATATAAGCATTTCAAAATACATGTATAATCCTAGTAATGTTGTACAAGAAGAAGTTTTAACAACTCATCTTATGGAATAACCAAAATTCCAAGTTTAAGAAAATTTCGTTTTGTTGGTAGAAACTTCTTTTTCTCAAAACTTTTACACATATATTTATTTAGCTAGAAATTGTGATTCCATAATTATTCTATTCTTATATGCTTAAAAATTATTTACTAATTTTTATTTTCTAAAACATGATGTCATGACCTAAATAGGAGCCTAATAGATTTACTCTAAAGTCGTCATATCACGTGTGTAAGCCCCGGCTTTCTTTGTAAACCAAGCTTGACTTCAAGAAATGAATCGGAAACTGAAACCCTAACTGGAATAGCTAGGGTTAGAAAGAAACCTAGAAACCCTAAGTCCAGCTTCATTGAGAATAAAACCATAGAACTTTTGAGAGCAAGTTGATCTAGATCATAGTTCTAAAGAATATATCGAAACATAAAAAGATCGGTTTTCGGGAAATTATCTATTTTGAACCCAACCAGGATCCATTTTGGAAAACCAAGTCTCGAGACTTGAAATTAGAAAAATATTTTGGAATACTATTTAAGACCGGAATTTAATAAGGAATTCAAAAATATATTTATTATAATTTTTCCATTTATAAAAATTACAATTATAGTCTTTTATCGTATTTTCTATACTAATCGATAATTTAATTGTCTAATCTTCCATTCATTACTATTCACAAGTATAAGCCCACACCCTACTCACACTTATAAGCCATACCCTTACTCTTACATCCTTACAATCTAACCTTACCTCATTACATCATATTCCTTACATTTACTTTTCCAATACATTTTATTACTTAAATTACTTTATTAAATTTGAATTTTTCTACACAAAACAAACTCATTCTCTCTCTCTCTTTGGTCTACGCTACCCCCTCCCATTTCCCTCTCATTTGGTTTATTTTTTTATTTTATTTAATCAAATAAAACCCTATTCCAATTCCCTATATAAACACTTTTATACTTTTACCATTTCACTTTCCTTTCTTTTTCACAAAAATCAACTTTTAGAAAAGTTTTTCTCTCCTCTCTCTCCCTCCTTTGCTGTGACTCCCTCTCCCTTATACATACACTCACACACATTTTTTTTTTCTTCAACTCTTCTTGTTTTACAAGCTTAATAAGTATAGATCAATACAATATCACTACAAAAACATGTAATGGCAAGATCATTTATGTGTGGATTCAAAAAAAAAATCCCCATGAGCTTCATGCTAGCGATGTGAAATCACTAAAACATGATGATCAAGCCATCACAAGTTGTGGATCTTATGTTTTAAGCTCATATTTTTTTCATGATCATAATATATGTTCATATAGTGATGATTTTATGTAGAAATTTTGTTACTAAATTGTTACCATAGTAGTATACTTCATTTCATGCATCTAACATGATCATCTCACTAAGATCTAGCTTATAAACATCCATCCTTTATATGTCATTTGAGATCTCATGCATTTATTTCGTTTAGAATGAATAAATGGCCATAAAAATTTTGTCTTATGTAAATGAATGTTTTGTTTATTTCTAAAAATTAGGATATTTATGAAGATAAGCCAAAAAGCTCAAGAACAAATTTTGTTTCATCAAAATAAACTTTGTAAATTCGGATGGAAAAAGATTTATATTTTGAAAACCAATTTTTCAACTCCAAAACATGAGTTTTATGTGAAAAATGAAGGGCTTATGAAATAGGTATCAATAGGAGATGATTTTGATAAGTTAATGGTAGATTTACTAAGAGAAATTTGTCAAACAAGAAATATTTACAAGATAGAAAATTTGAATCTTATGTTAGATACATGAAATTCGTAACTAGGAAAAGAGGTTATGTAAACACCTATTTTCAAACCCAAAATGAAAGCTTTATTAAAGAAATGAAGTCCTTAGGGGAGAGGAATAGGGAAGCCTTAAATTTTAATGTATCAAATGAGTTTTTCTTAAAGAAATCACCTCAAAAATCATTTTACAAACATTCAGATTCAGGAATGGCCCATATTTAAACACTTGTTTACAAAGTGTAAAATGAGGATTTTTATTGAAAAATGAAGACCTTAAGAAATAGATATAGTAAAGACTTAATTTTAGCAAGAATAAATAAATTTTATTAAGGAAAATCTCTAAAACAAGTGTGATTTGTCAAGAACACAAAACTAGTCTTGCTAAGTTCGGTATCCATGACATCTTGTAAAGTAGAAGCTTTTTAAGAGTATTCCTCTAATAGAATATCATCAAGAACATAGATATAAGAAGTTCATGACATACCATTCATGATAGTAACTTGTTAATATTACATGCATATTTGGGATTGATAGTAGAAACATCATAACTCTCTGCAAAAACAATTTCGAAAATGGATGTTTGGCTACTGATCAGAACTGATCCAAACTTTTAGAAACTTAAAAGTTTTCAAAACTGAGATATTATATTGAAAATAGATAGATCTTTCGAAGTAGATAGGAATTGGTATATAATTTGCGAAATTCCGAGTTAAAATGACTAGGTTTTAACTATTTTAAGTTGGAATTTCCATTAATGATGAGAATTATGAACTTAATAGTTTTTATGGAATAAAATGGATTAGATATGAGTTGAAATACTCATTTGGGTATTTCTTTCATTTAGGTTACTTGGATCTCAAGGATTCGTTACCTCCAGACTATTATTACCAAGAGACCAGCGACCTATGGCTGAGTAAGTATTACTTCCTAGTTCATTTCTTAATTGTGTTTATAGTGATTAGTAGCACTAGAATATGAGGCAAAAGATAAAAATGGATTTGCATGATGGGAATTATGGGGGATTGTGTATGCTTGTTTATGAGTTGAGAAATTATATTAAGAATATCGGAACCAGGTGATTAACTTATATTTGTTTAAAGTGTTATAGGATTGATTGTCTGCGAGATTGGTTGATCACCTGAAAATTAGAATTAATAATTATTCAGATTGATATTTGACATGGACATAATCACTTCACGATGAAGTTTGAGTATTAGCATATGTTGGTTACCTGTGATCCGTAAACGGCTAAAAGTTGGTTGATCGTGATCCATAAACGACATAAATAAGTCGGTTGATCGTGATCCATAAACGACATAAGTTGGTTATCCGTGATCCATAAATGACACATTTAATTCAACAGTAGTACCATAGTATTCATTAATTTACTAACCCCGAATGGAGGGTGTAAATCCATTCATATATGATTTTCGACCGATCATATGTCTTGTTTGATCATGTTGTTGATGCTTTCCATATGGTTGAATAAATAACTTGATTGAATGATTTGTTATAAATGTCTTTATGGAAGTATTCACTCACTAAGCTAGTGTAGCTTACGCCCCCACAGCTTTTTCTTATTGCAGTTTTCATATATTTGGTTAAGGTCTAGGCATCCTACCGAGCAGGTACAGGAAATAGGAGTTTCCTTTAGAAGTTTGTGTTCAATTTTGTATAGACTTCCATAGGAAACCCTAATATTTACCAGATGACTGTAAAGACCACTTTTAAACTTAATATTCTTTTGTAGGGTAATGCCCGTAGAATTTTTGTAATTTATTTTGTGAACTCATGGTTTATATTCTGATGCTTATTGTAAACCTCGGTTTTCCTAGTAACAGAGTAAACTTCAGAAACCGAAAACCAAAACCCTAAACTGGATTAGCTTAAACTTGAGAGAGAAACCTAGGAACCTTGGATCAAACTTTTCTTCGATTTCAAACTAAAAGAACTTTTGCAAAATAAATAATGCGGAATATTGTTCTAAAATATATTTCAAACCCTAAAAATATCTGATTTGAAAATTTTTCTATTCCGGGCCTTCCCGAGATCCATTACGGAAAAGCAAGCCCCAGAACTCGAAATTCGAAAAATATTCCAAAATACTCTTTAGAACCGAAATTTAATGAGGATTTCAAAAATGTAATTTTTGTAATTTTTCGGTTTATAAAAATTGCAGATATAGCCTTTTTTTCTCGTTTTTTCTTTACTACCGGTAAAGTAATTTCTTGTTTACTTTCATTACTATTCACAAGTACAACTTACTACACTCACAAGCCACTCCCTACTCTTACATCCTTACAAACACTCAATTACATTTTCTTTTCCAAAAAAAAATTGTCTCTTAAGAATTATTACAATTTAAGATTTATTATTACATAAATTACAAAACAAAACAATTTCAACTCTCCCTCTCTCCTTCCCACTCCCAAACCGGCGCACCCCCACCCCTCCCCCCTTTATTGCCCTAAATTGTTTTATTTTTCTTCTTTATTCTAATGAAAACAAACCCTAATTTACTTATATATATTCTTTTACATCCTCTCTCTTTCATTCATTTTCATTTGTTTCAAAAACTACAAACCCTCTTCATCCTCCCTCCCTTACAGTGACCAACATCTCCCCCACACACACACTCACACAAGTTTATTTTTCCACTCCATTCTCCTTTTACTCTAAGCTTTAGGTGATAGATCTTAAACTTTCTACACTAAACCTTGTAATGGCAAGACTATTCATGAGTGTTTTCATATTAAAATCCCCATGAGCACTTGCTAGGGACGTGAAAATGCTACTACATGAATATCAAGCCATCACAAAAATAGATCTTGTGTTTAAATGTGTTTTGGTGGATTATCATCATGTTCATGCATGTAATAGTAGAGTAAAGTAGAGATCCTGCATAAAAATCCATATTCATGTTTTCAAACTCCATTTCTTGTATGATAAGTAGTAGATCTAGCATTTAAATGCTCATATTATACTTGACATTTATGATCTCATGAATATTTTGTGTTTTAATGCATTAATGATAATAAAGGTTTTGTCTTGTATATATAAATGTTGCAGTTAGTAAATCTTTAAGTAGATGAGGCAAGAAACTTAAAAAGAAAAAATTTTTGTTTGAAATGTTCAAAGAAAAATTCGGATGACTCCAAAGCCATGCATTAAAAACTCTTTTATCAACTCCAAAACTTGTGTTTTATATGAAAAATGAAGGGTATCAGTAATAGATATCATTAAGTAATGATTTTTATAAGTTGAAATGAGATTTGATAAGAAAAATATGCAAAACAAAGAGTAGCAATAAGATGGGAAATTTTGAGTTGCTAGTCAACTTAAGAAATTCGTAATTTTGGAGTAATGCCATGAAAACATCTATTTTCCAACTCCAAATGAAAGTTTTATTTAAGAAATAAAGTCTTTAAGGGATAGGTATAATAGAGCCTTAAATTTTAATGTATTAAACAAGTTTTTCTTAAAGAAATCATTCAAAAACTAATTTTTCAAAATTCGAATTTTGAATGACCCCCATTTGAAAACATGTTTACAAAGTATAAAATGGGAATTTTTATATAAAAATGAAGGTCCTAAGTAATAGATATAATGAAGACTCAATTTTAATAAGGATAATTAGATTTTCTTAAGAAATAAATCCAAAAGAAATGGAAATGGTCAAAGTTAGGAAACTAGTTTTCTTAAAAGTAAATAGTCATGGAGCCTTACAAATAAAAAGTTTCTAAAATTCCCTTTTAGTAAATGTTGTCAAGAGCGTTCATAAATCAAGTTCATAACATGCCATTCATAATAGAAAAATCATCAATATTGTATGTATAGTTGATCTATATTCTAGAAACATTACAAGCATTCACAAAACTATTTTTCAGTATTAAAATTCGCTACTGATCAGAATATTTCATGACTCAAATATTTTCAAAACTTGAAAATAATATTATAAATAGATAGATCTTTCGAAGTAGATAGAAATTGGTATATAATATGAGCAATTCCGAGTTAAAATGAGTTAGATATGACTATTTTAAGTTAGGACTTCAACTTAGCGAAAATTGACGAACTTAGTAAATAGAATTGTTAAGTTTATTATAACTTCATAAGAAATACTCATTGAGGGTATTCCTTGTACTTAGGTGATTTGGAGGACGGATTTCCACTCCCTGAGGACTATTACGACTAGTGGATTTCTCTCCATGGCCAAGTGAGTTCATTTCTTAAATAGTTGTGCTCATGTGTGTGCTTGTAATTAGTGGCATTAGAATTAGGAAAAGATAAAATTGTGATGAGTTGTGATCAAATCTTGGTTGAATGAATGATAAGTATATTGGACTAAACTTGTTGTATATGAGCTAGTATAGACTTGAATTGTCTGAAATTCTTTATGATCGCTCTTAACGTACATAATTAACATGCCACGATTATATGAATAAACTGTACATGCATAACACATAATGAGTCACATTGCATTAGCAAGTATACCTTTGGTAGGACAAAGGTATATTAGCAGAGGCGTGGAGGCCCATGTTAACATTAAGGATGCGAAATCGCTTAAGTTAACGGAAGTGGGGTAGGCACTTGAAACTACCACATAAAACAATAGATGTTGCATAACTAAGAGAAAGAGATCGGGATTATAGTTGCATAACTTATGGACAACCCCAACCCTGAATGGAGGGCGTAAATCCATTCACATATATCAAAAAGTCATATGTTTGTATGCTCATTTGTTTGTGCATTCGTATGATTGATTAACTATAACTTGCTTGTGTATATATCTTGAATGAGTTTGTTATTTGGAAATGAACCTCACTAAGCCTGTTAGCTTACCCCGATAGCTTTTGTTGCAGTGTTCCCATTTTTGGGTGTTCCGAGAGAACACTTTTCATAGGTTTATCTTTTCGGATTAAGGAGCTTTTGAATAAGTCAGGACCTAGCTATAGGTGTAGACTTCTAGGAAAATCTCTTTAACATAAACTCTAATGTTTGTAAGATGGATTTAGACTTGATAGACTTCTATTATTTTGGCAGGGGTATGCCCTCTTGACTTTTGTAAAGACTTAACTTATTTATCTTGTTGTGATTTCTATTCTTAATACTATTGTATGCCTTCTTAAGACTATTCGATTCAAAGTGTGATCCTAAAAATTGTGCAAGTACACCTTACACCCGATATGTAAACTTATGGGATGACTAAGGTTGTCATACTTAAGTTTAAATATCGAGTGTGATGGACTGTCGCGTTTTGGGTACCCTTTGGGGCGTGACACTTATAGTATGTCAAATTAAACTATTTATCTCCATTGGTTCATATATTCTATTGTCGTAAAGGTATGCCTAGCATCTATACAAGACTTTAGAATGATTGTGGTAGTAATTCCTAAGTCTTATATAGCATGCTGCGGACTATTACGTTTAAAGTACCCTATGAAGCGTGACAGCATATGCAACCATAACATGAAGACCACTTTGCTAGTCAGGATTGCAAGACTCCGATTACTTATTCTCTCAATATATTCTACATATATATATATATATAGAAAAATAGTTTTGGATATCGATATTTCCACAAATCATAAGGACAGCAAAGAATTGGATACCCTACTAAAGATGAAACAAGGTAAAGCAACTTAGGTTATCTATCATCCACTATTAAAGGAGATTACAAAAAAAATAAGTCAAGTTTTAAGTCTTTTCTATCAACTAAGTTTAGTCCATAGACATTTTAATTCTCTAATTATCATGACTTGATCTTTGACACACTCTATGATCGGCTCCTATCCCAATCCTGGAGTTATGATTTTCCTGCAAAAACAAACTATTGGGGCTAAGCACAACTAGCTTAGTGAGAATATTCCCATATTAATATACTCATATAAGTAAATCAATTGAGTTATTAGACAAGCATATGAGATGCATCAAACACGTAAGCAAGCAATACACATGATTTACTGGGTATCATATGTTGAATGGATTTATGCCCTCCATTCAAGGTTACATGTTCCAAGCCATGTAGATCGTTATTCGCAAATAGATTTTTGTAGTTTATTCAAGCCACTACTAGCTGTTAAAATATAGTTCATTTTGGTGTCTACTCACTATTAAATTAATTCAAGTGACGATTCACTGTTATGCAAAGTTTTGGGCTCTACGGACCTTACTACTATGCTCTTATCCCTCCAAGTGTATAATAATGAATGCAATGTGACTCACTTCGTGTTATTCATAGCATGATTTTAGATATCTTAGGGATGATCTTAGAATTGGCGGACACATCAATACTATACTAAATCAACCATTTGATTATAGACAATTCAAGCCTTGATATACTTAACATAAGTTCAACCACTTATATAAAGCATATGCACTTTCTATTTTTATCTTTCCCTACTCTAGTGCCACTACTCTACAAGCAAAAACATAAATACGAAATTAAAGAAATAAACTCCCTCATCCTTGGTGCAATACTTAGTCACAGTGGTCACTAGCGAAAGATACATCAAATTCCTCGTTACCTAAACAAAAGAAATACCTAGAATTCCTAGAATGAGTATTTCATATTAATTCTACTTAAATTTCTTTCTCTATTTCATTATTCTTGTTAAAATTCGGATTTTGTGAAATTTCAACTTAAAACGACCATAACTTGCTCATTTTAACTCAGAATTTCATATATTAGATGTCGTTTTCTACCTACTTGAAAAGATCTATCTACTTCTAAGGTTATTTTTAACATTTAAAGCCATTTGGTCTCCAAAACAGGTCAGTACAGAATTGATCCCAAAATTCCAACTCTTGAATTGAAATTTTCTATGTTCTACATCATCCAAAAATTCTATAGCAAGCACATAGATATTTATATATTTGGAAAATTCTTTAATATAGATATATGCTCATATTACATGCATGATTCTAGTGATGTTGTCCTAATAATGATTTTTTATAAAACAATTTATTTTAAGAGTTTGAAAGATGAAGTTTGCAAAATCTCTTTTTTAGTTGTTGGAAAGAAAATTAAAATATTGATTTTGTTACAAAGGAGTGCCTACCCATTTTATCTATTATTTTTATATTTTCTTAACTTCTTAAAAATAAATTTACTTCTTAAAATTCGGTTCTTTAAGTTGTATACCAATTTTATTTCCTAAGTATTTATTTAACTAGTGAGTTGCTCTTAAACTTGATTTAGAAAAACTGTTTGGTTCCTAGTGTTTTTCAAAGTGTTGGTATAAATCCTATAAATCAGTTCTTAAGAAAAAGAATTATCAACATTAAAATTTATAAAAATTTACTTTAACAATTTAGAACTACTGTAGTTTATCCATTATCCTACATAATTTTCATTAACACAACATCATTGTGACCATGCATGAATATGAACTTGTAGTTATATTATATATATATATATATATGTATATATATAAAAAATAACTCATATAGAAAATAAAAGGCATAGAAAATTAAATAAGCATATATATATATATATATAAGAACAAAAATTTTAGAAGCTTTAGCTTGTATCAAGGCTTCCCGGAACTTAGAAATGGACAAGTTCCATAAGAAGAAAAGAAAGGCATAAGAAAGCTTAAGGAAAAGAAAAAGAAGAAATTTATGGAAGTATTAGATTTTTATTCAAGTCTTCCATGGACTTAGAAATGGACAAGTCTCATAAAGAAAAGCAAAATGAGAAGAAAAACACGAGAGTCTTATATTCATATCAAGGCTTCCCAGGCTTAGAAATGGACAAGTCCCCTTAATAGCAAAATAATTAAGATCAAAACAAATAAAATGGAAGCCTTATAAATTTTTTGACAAGGCATTCCTAGGACTTAGATTAAGGACAAGTCCCATTTTTGTTTTGACTTAATTAAGTACAAGTTTGAGACTTAGATTATGGACAAGTCTCAAAAGCAAGTAAATAAATAAATAAATTACAAGAGGCAAAATAAGTGTATAAACATAAATGTTATATTAGTAAGCTTATGTGCTCAAATACATATAAATATGTACATAACTATATTTATATATATATATATAGTTAGATTAGTTGATGAAAATATATCAACAAGAATGTAACTCCGGTATGATCATGATGTAGATGAGATATGAGTTTCATTTTTGGCATTATCATCCCTAGCATTTTGCATCATGAGGAGAGAATTTCTCCATGGATAATGCATGAAACAATACATATACTAATTATAGATGTATGGAAAATGTATTTACTTTAAAAAGATGAATGAAAGGAGTGTGTCTGAGTTGAAAAGAGGAATGAGCAGCAAACTTTTGTGCAACCAAGGAGGAAAGAAAGAGAGAAAAGAGAGAAATTTGAAGGAAGTTGCAAAGTGTTGAATGGAGGAAGTGTAGTAGGTATTATAGAGATAAATGGGAGGATTTTAGTTGGAATAAATAATTTGAAAAGAAAAAAAAAGTTGTTGCAACAAGGTACAGCAGGCATGTATAATGGCTGTAAGAAAAAAAATGAAGTGAAAAGTGACAACTTTGACATGTAATGAGATAATTTATAAAACTAGTAAATTTGGTATGGTGTGCAAGAATACGCACAAATTATAATGAAAAAAAAAATTGCTGCAAGAAATGGCATAAAATAATGCAAATAGTAATGAATATGTAGTAAAATATCATATAAGTTATCGATAGCGATAATTTACACATATATGGCTATATCTAACGTTTTTATGTGCTGTAAAAATTGTATCTTATATTTTTATGAAATTATAAATCATAAATGATTTTTAAAAGATGAATTGATATTATTTTATCATTAATTATTATCTAATTTTGTTATCTCGATTTACATAGTAATGATCGATTGCAGAAACTATTTGATAGATGAAATTTGATTTGGCAATTTAAATATCATATTATAGAAAATAAATTTGCATTATTCTATACTAAATATTAATTAAATTATATGGTCTTGATCTACATGTTCGTGATTGGATATGGAAACTGATCACATAAAGGTTCGAAATGGATCGAATTTTTGGATTATCTGATCTTTTTAAGGTTTATACTATATATGGATCATAATTTGAATTCATAATATTTTTCTAATTAATTCATTATTTTATTGTTTTTAGAAGTTGTCCGATCAAGTCTGGTTTTTATAAGGTTTACGATTGACTCGATTTAACTTTAGGATTCCAGTTTCATTTTTAAGTCTAATGTTTTACTTATAAGATCACCATAAAATTTTAGAAGTTCACATTTATAGGAAAGTATTTATTATTATTTTATAATAGATATTATTTGGATGTATTACCTCAATTTGCGTGTTAGAGATCAAATGGGTGAATTATTTAGCGTAAGGTTTTCAGATCGATTGAGTTATTAGATTGTTTTGTTAGTGATGTGTTTTTGCTATAAAATTTACTAAGGTTTAAGGTTTTATTTAATTCATCTAATAACTTAAGGTTATTGAATCTTTATTCGATCCCATTGATGGTTTCCAAGGTGTCGAAATTTTTAGAAATCCAAGTTTAATTTAATTTAATTTATATGATATTATAGGTTATAAAATTTATTTGATTCCATCTAAGGTTTCTAAGATTTTGTTATGATCTAATACGATTTTAGGAGTTTGGTTCTAATGCAAATTTGAGGATTCACGATGTGTTTTATTTATTTTATTAAAATTCTAATTAATCTTCTAGTATGATCTCGGTCTACATTATTTAATTAATATCATACTATTTTCTTGATTTGCGTTTTTACTTCTTTATTATAATTATCTTGACACGGTATTTGTCGTATCAAATGATTTGTCTAATACGTAGTTTGTGTCAATAATTGTAAGTTTTCTTAATTAGCCTTAGGGTCATGTTATGTTATAGGTTGTATTGATATTATGATTATGTATAAACTATTACTATAATTGTTAAATTATAAAGGTACTTATCATAATTACAATGTTGGATAAGAATCATATAGCATTATTAAAAGTGGATAAGTTATCAAGATTAATATATGATTGGTACTAAAATAATTATGGTCTTAAATAATTAATACTTTTCAAAATTGTTTTAATATGTGGATCAAGTATAGTATTATTGTTTATCATATGACAAAATGTTCTTATTTATTTTTACTACAATATATATATTGTTAGTTATAATATATTTTTGATATTATTAACACTACTACTATAAATTGTAGCAATAGTCTGTCATATACTTGTTATGTATTATGTGACCAAGATAACCACATGATTAATTTAGTAATATAGAATATTTTATGGGTATCAATTTTAGAGCTTTTGTCTTTTATTATAATTACTTGTGTTATATTTTGAACATTTCCATATGTAATGAATTATTTACATGATTTGAGTGACTTCTAAGAATTCTTTTACTTACTAAAGAAGGTGGTGTTACTCATTTTCTTAAGTGGGTTATGATCATTTTTAATTATAGGTTCGTAAGAAAATATTTATTTACGATTGTTTTGGAAATTTACTCATTAGACATTGTTTGATTATATGTGTTTGATGAATCTAGAGATATATATATTTTTATTTGTTAGAGGTGAAGTTTTGTTGGTTGATTAATTACATTATTTTCGTATTAGAGAATTTTCAAGGCATAATTACTACTTTTCGAATTATTTTTCAAAATTGATTGGTAGTTCTTTTAAATTTAGTGGAGTATCTAATAATTGCTTGTTTATTATTATTGCTCATGATTGCTAAGGCTTAAGGAAATTTTGTTAATGAAGATTGGAATTTCTTAAACTATAATTATACTATTTATATTTTTAGTATTCTGAAATTACAAAAAATCAAGAGTGATTTTTTTGAGTTTTCTCAATCTCTTTTTTTTCTCAAGATTTTACAACCTATTATTGTTAATTATCAAAATTATGTTATGCAAAATTATAAGGTTTACACATGGAGCTTTTAAGTTGAAGTTCATGTTGTGAAAATCATGTTGTTATGATAAATTTTATAGGGTAACCTTATTTTAAGTTTTCCTTTTCGACACACAACTTTCTTCATTTTGAAAACATATGTTAAAGTAATATTTTGCATAGTAAAGAATTATCATTCTAAAATGGTTTGAATTTTATTTTAGCATAACAACATCACTATTAAAAATTTATGTACATGAATATAAATATCATAACTTAAACTCACAATTTATGGAGATAAAAACAGAATAATAAAGATTACAAAGATAAGAAATTTGATGTATGGGAACCTTAACTTATGATCAAGGCTGCCCGGGACTTAAAAGTGGACAAGTCCCCTTAAATAGTAAAATAATTAAAAGAAAAAAATAAAATAAAAATGGAAGTCTTAGAAGTAGGACAAGACTCCCTAAGACTTGAAATAATTCCAATCACCATGAAAAATAGAAAAAATATAACAAATAAGAGCATAATAAATATAATGGAAGCCTTAGAATTTTATTTATTTATTTATTTATTTTTGGACAAGGCATTCCTCGGACTTAAATAACAAGCACGTCCCTTTTTGTTTTGACTTAATTAAGGATAAGTCTAAGACTTACATTAAAGACAAGTCTCCGCAAAGCAAAAAATAAATAAATTGCAAGAAATAAAATAAGTGCAAGAAATTAATGTTAGATTAGTGAGCTTATATGTTCAAATAAATATGATATGTACATAATTTTATTTATACATATAGATAGTTAAATTAGATGTCAAATAATAAAAAGAATACAACATGAATATAATTGCAACATGAACATGGTAGTATCATTCCTAGCTTAATGCTTCATAGATAGATTTTTAACCATGGATAATACCCAAACATATATAATAACTGTCACGCCCCAAAAGGTACCTTAAACGTAACAATTGATATACTTAAAATTAAAACTTAAGTATGACAACCTTAGTCATTCCCATAAGCTTCGATATTAATGTAAGGCATGCTCTTACAATATTTAGAAGATCATACTTTGGAATATGAAGTTTAAGAAGATACAATAACAAATTAAGAAATGGAAATTATAATACTCATTCATTCGTAATAATTGTCTTACAAGTCTTAAGGGTATTCCCTCGTCAAAATACTAAAGTCTATTACAATAAATTTCTTATGAAGTCTACATCTAAACTAATGCTAAACTTCATCTAAAATTCCTTAATCAAAAAGGGAAATACCTGACTGCAAGGTTCCCGTGGCCTCAACCACAAATAGCTAAACTACAAAAGATATCTATAGGGGTATAAGTAACAGGCTTAGTAAGAATTATTTCTATAAGTAAATACTTGAGTAGCAAAAATTCAAACAAATTATTTAAGCATTCAAGTGAAATGCAATATACACGTGAGCAAGTAAGACATATAGTTTTCCCGGAACTATATGTTGAATAGATTTATGCTCTCCATTTGGGGTTTAGTGATAATAAGTAATCTCAAAACGAGTCTTCTTAGTTAAGTTATGCTTTTGATCATTACCACCAAGTATATTAAGTCTACTCATGTTGAGCCATGCTTTCAGATTACCACCAAGCATTGTTTTAAATTCCTTGTCGCCAAGCATTGCTTTCGACTGTGTTACTATCATTTCACCCAAGGATAACAACCCTATGCAATGTGACCCACTTCGTGGTATGCATGAATCAATTTATTTAAGATACCTTATCATCATTATTATCAATTCAAAGGCGATCATAGAATTCCAGAAATATCAAGTTCTCATACTAAGATAAGTAATCCTTAACAATCAATTCTCACCTCGATATTCTTAGTGTTCTTTCATACAACTTTACATACAAAGAATTTTGTCTTTCTTTAATTCTAATGCATCTATACTACAAGCACAATCAAGTATACAAGTTAAGGAAATAAACTCACGTTGCCATGGCGATACTTCTTTTAAATGGATGAGTCGATCGAACAATCCACTTAGTCAAAATAATCTTCGGGATATAGGTATTTTTCCTCGGGATCACCTAATCAAGAAAAATACCCATAATGAGTATTTCTAGATAACTTTCTTGAAATTTGACAAAACTATATCATAAGAACGTCAAAATTCGTGTAGAAGACAATTCTAACTTAAAATGGTCATAACATGGTCATTTTAACTCGAGATTGCGCATATAATACATTGTTTTCTACCTATTCGAAAAGATCTATCTATTTTTAAAACTATTTTCATCAAACTAGGTCATTTGAGCTCTAAAACAGTAGCGATTAGATTCACCACGAAATTTCTCATCCCAAAAGCAATTGATTCAATCATCAAATCATCCAAAAATTACTTTGATAAATACTTAGTTACCTATATAGTTGAGAAATTCATTTTTATAGATGTATAGCTCATATTTCATAAATGCTTAAGTATTTGTTATCTAGCCAAAATTCTTTAGTAAAAACAATGTTAGTTAAATGTTTGGAAAAATTATAATTTACAAGAAATCTTTTTTGTAAATTCTTTAAAAATGAATATTTTGATTCTTTTGATTTCAAAGAGTATTTTTTGTTTATCTTACTATTTTCCTTGGTGACTTTTCTATAAAAATAAATTTCTTTATTTTTCCTTTTTGAAACCTTTAACATTAATGTCACTTATCTTATTAGCTTCCTATGTATTTTGATCTTTTTAAATCTTGGTTTGAAAACTTACATTTCCTTTTTATATTATGTTTTTAAGGACAACATTGTCATAATAAGGAATCATCTTCCTAAATTCTTAGAAAACGAGTATATTTCTACCATGGTTATGGTTTTAGAAAATCCTTTTAAAATAATAGTATTTCCAAAATTATAATGAGTTCTTCCTAAGGCTTTGAGAAAAATGGATTCCTTTTATTAAATTAGAAACTCGAGATTTATTTTAGAACTCTCCTTTGGTGATAAAAATTTCTTTTGTAAAAAGTACAGTTTAAACTTAGTGGTTTAGACAACAACCTTCATTTTGCATGAATATAAGAATAATAACAAGCAAAAATTATAACAACAAAATAATAAGCAAAATAATATGAGTCAAGTATTGAGAGTCTTAGCTTTAAATCAAGGCTCTCAGATTAAGAAATGGACTACTCCCGAAAAGAAAAGCAAAAAATTTTTTGACTTGATGAGGACAAGTCTAAGACTAGAAAGACTAGTCTTAAAAATAATATAAAGGTAAATAAATTGCATTGCATGAAAATAAATAAATAACAAGTGAGCTTATATGCTCTAAAGAATATATATAGATACATACATATATTTAATTATATATAGATAAGAAATTAGCATAATAACAATAATAATATGTGCAAAACATAATAACAACATAAAAATATAGAAATGGATTTTCATGAACATAGTGTAGCTTACATCACAATAAGTTTAGGAAACTCACATTATGGTCATATAAAGTTACATGACATGGTAGTAAAAATATGAAAAGAAGTTCTTACCTAAAGAGAAGATGGAATAGTATGTGTGAATGGGTTTTGTGTATGTAGAAGAAAGTTTATGAGTATTTTGGGAGAGTTTTGGAGAGAGTATTTGGAGAAAGTTTTGAAAGGAGAATTTTGGTAGTGAGTTTGTGGATAGATGAAGTGTGAAAGAAGTAAAAAAGGAGGGAGGGTATATATAGGAAAATGATGAGTGAATTTTGAGTGATTAAAATAATTGAAAAAGAAAAATATATGAGTGAAAATGGGGGGGAGAGGCGTCGGCCAACAAGGAGGGAAGAGAGAGGAGATTTATTTATTTATTTATTTTTGTATTTTTGTTAATTAAGTGTAGTAATTTGCAAGGCAGATGTGATATAAAGTTATGAAAAAAATAAAAGGTAAGGAAAATAGATATATAGAGTGTAAAAGTAGGTGGTAGAAAAAGTAGAAATGGAGGAATAGTGTAGAATAGTAATAAATAATGTAGAATAGTAATGAATAGTGTAATGTAAAGTAGATGTCACTAATAAAGTACCGGTAGTAAGAAAATACACGTATAAATGTGATATATGATATTTTTAATTATCAAAAAATTATAAAACTAATATTTTTGAAAACCTTATATTTTTTTCGAGTCTAACGGTTTAATCAAAATATTTTTACTATTCCAAGCTCTGGGACACATTTTTCGAAAACTGTATCAGTTCAGGTTCAAAACGGATTGTGCTTTTGGCTAATCTGAAATTTTAAAGCCTTCTTATGTTATTACGAACTATTCTACACACTAATCCCTTACTCTCTTAGGGTTACAAACACAGGATTACCGCACTTAAACTATTATATCTAACTAGGATTTTGTTAACTTTAAGGTTTCCAGTTGACCTTCTAATTAGGGTTTAAACTTAACTCATTATAAAACTTTCGAGAATTACAATAACAACATAGATAGAATAAGATATGTGTTTACCTTTAAAAGATGAAACAAGGAGAAGTTCGGGAGTTGAAAATTTTGAGGGGCAGTAGGTTAGGATTCATGCCAGCAAGGGGAAGGAAGAGAGGAGAATTTGAGAGAAAATTGAGACGATTTTCAAGTGTAAGATGTGTGAGTGAGAGGAGGTATTTATAGATGAAAATTTAGTGAATTTTGTGCGTAAAATTAATTGAAAAGTAAAAGAAAAATGAGTTGTAATCACATGGGAAGCACCTTTTCAAAACTTCTTCAATAGGGGAAGAAGAAAAAAAAAAAACAAAGTAGATTTGATATAATAGAGTATGTATATGTTAAAGATTATAAATTACAAGTTATATGTTATGTTTTATGAAAAATTTACATAAAAACATGGGGATAAAATATTATCTGAAATTAAATGTAAATAGTGATAATTAGTAATAGTAAAATATCATATAAGTTACCGATAGCGATAAAATACGCGTTTTTAGGCCATATCTGATGTTTTTATGACCTAAAAAAATTTATCTATTCTTAATATTTTTTTAATATAATTTGATCGTCGAAAACTTATTCATTATTTTGTCTATCAATAGTTGGATACAGAAACTAATCCCGTAAAGGTCAGAAACGAATGAATTTTTTACTAATCTGATCTTTTTAAGTTTCATACAAATTTTACTAATCATAATTTGAATTTATCTCATTTTTATTGTTTTAGGGTTTCAAGCGCGGGATTGTCGGATCTAGAGCTTCTATAGCTTACTATGTGACTTAATTGGCTTTTAGGGTTTTAATTCTGATTTCTACTCTAAATTTACTTTAAAAATATCATAAAATCTAGGGGTTTACAAGCACTTCCATCAAAGAACGGTTCCATAGTTCAAACCTATGCTCCAGTAAATATCAAATGCCTAAGGGCCCCAAGAGCCCGGTGAGAGCTAATCAAAGCATCTCACGAGGACGCATAACTTCCCAACATTCAACTCGAGTTACCTCAAGGCACCAAATGGAAGAAAAACGACACACCAAGTCAGGGGTTGCATGTCTAGACTCGACCTGAGCTCACGGGGACAGCCCGTGCGCACTCGCTGCTAAAGATACCCAATTCGGTTCCAATAAAGAGCGCACACCCAAAGAAATCAAGGATATGATGAGAATGTTGTCAACCGTCATGAAGGGTTTTAGTGATGAACCTATTGCCAGAACACTCCTGAGCAAGATGCCCTTTGTGGCCAAGGTTGATTTGCTGAAAATGAATAATATAAAATAAGTGCGAATGCTACCAGCAAGTTTACAGGATCGAATCAAGTAATACAAATGTGAGTAGAGTGTCGTTCCCACAAGGATTAATTAACTATTAAACATTTATTAGTTCTCACTAATATTCAGGCAATCGTTTAACTAACAAACTAATTCTAAACCTAAATTATCACTATCTATGAGAGGAATGAGAGTGTTTTCAAGAAAGATATATATACATATATTATATATATAAATTGAATGTGGGAAAAACATAATCCACCCTAGTTCACTAATCAAATTGCCATCCTATTATAATAACAATTAGCTTTATGGATATTCATATGAAATTATCAAGAATCTTAATCCTTTCACAAGTCTCAAAATTCTTTAAAATACCACCAATCAAACCATTAGCTTTCGCTATACAATTTAACAGTGGAATCAAAAATACAATTATGAATCTGCTACTTCTATAATTATCTAATGCCTTAAACCAATTTCTTCTAATTCCTTAGTAAAAAAAACTGATCTAAAAGTATTGTATTAATCTTAAAAAACAATTTATAAATCAGACTAAATCATGTTGCTTCCGCAATTATAATTTAACCTAGATTTAAGAATTCCTATTAAATCTTAATTTCCCTTCCGAGTATCAAAGTTCCAATAAATCTAGTTTAACAAGAAACATGATTTATAGTTGGAATTGCAATATGAATATTCCACAAATTTGATAATTCTATAAGAGGACTATAATAATCATTTTAGCTATCTAAGGCTTCATCAATTTCCCACAAAAAATGATTTAGGAACTCATGGATTGAATCAAACAATAACAAATCAAAGAATATGCAACAACAGAATTCATAATCACAATCACAATCAACGATTGAAATCGCATAAATTATAAAGATTAGAAGTCACCAATTCCAATCAAGAAGATCTCTGTTGCAACACTTCAAACAAGTCTTGATTTCAATTTGGCTCTCAAGTGATTACAAAGCTTCAATCGATTACAATTTTTTATCCAAAACAACTCTCCAACTAATCTAGGATTGAATCCTAATGTATTTCTATGTGTCTCTAATGCAAAAAGAACAAAGGAACCATCGATATTTTATAAACAAAGGTGTGTGGAATTTAAATTGCTTCATATCATTTTTGCAGTTACAAAATGTACGCCAGTAGTTACAAACCTACGTCGGTGGCGTTCAAGGCAGCGTTGAGGACAGCTTTAATGTTTTGCTTTCTGATCATCTTATGGTCCAATGCCGATTGTAAGCTCCTAGATTTTTCGATAAATATAGTAAACCCTAAGAACCGGAAGTCAAATCGGAACCCTAAAGTTAACCTAATTCTATGTTTAGTATAATAAATCTAGATCCGGCAATCCCGTTTTCGTAAACCCTAAACAACGAAATTGAGATAATTGTGGAAATGGTTCATAATACTATAAGAAAGCTCAAAAACATCATATTCGTAATTTTCTAGTGTCTTTCGAATCCGAACGGGATCAGTTTTCGAAAATCGTGCCTTGTTACGCCGAATAGTGAAAATATTTCGTTTATACCGTTAGATTCGTAAAAATATAATGTTTTCAAAAATATCAGTTTTAGAAATTTTCAGTAACTAAAAATATCATATATAGGCTGTTTACGCGTATTTTCTTTACTACTGGTAGTTTAATTATCGAGTCTACTATTCATAGTACTATTTCACTATCTCTACTATTTTACTTCTCTACTTTTTCTTACACTCTACTTTTACACACTATCATACCTATACCTTGTAATTTACCTTCCTCATACAACTTTAATCATATCACACTTTACACATTACTTCTTTTTTATTACAAAACAACAAATTTAATCAATTTTTTCCCCCTTTCCCAAGGTTGTCATCCATTCCCTCTCTCTCATCACTCTCTATTATTTTTCTTTTTCAATTTATTTAATCACATCAAATTTTCACTCCAAAATTCTATAAATACCCATTCCTCCTTCATTCTTTCACATAACTCATTTCCAACTAAAACTCTACCAAAATCACTCCACAAACTCTCTCTCTCAAATTCTCTCTCAAGTTTTCTCTTCTCTCCATAAAACCATTTCCTATATATTACTACAACCATTCTTTTCCTCTTCAACAAACACATAACCTTAGGTAAAATTTCTTACATATATTCATCATGTTCATATAACTTAACATGAGCTTAGTGTATGTTTCTTAAACTCATCAGAGTTTAAGAAATAGCAATATGTTCATGTTTTGTTTTTGTTCAGGTTTATATTTTCCATTATGTTATTATTGTTATTGTTTTTATGCTTCCATATTTATATCTAACTAAATATATTTATGTATTTATATCTCACTTTTTATTTATTTATTTTCATACTTTGTAATTTATTTATTTATTTCATACTATTATTAAGACTAGTCTTTTTAGTCTTAGACTTGTCCTTATCAAGTTAAAACAATTTTCTTTCTTTTTTTTTTTTTTTGGACTAGTCTATTCTTAGTCCTAGGATACCTTGATGAAACTAAAGTTCCCAATACTTGACCTTAATATTATGCTTTTATTTATTCTTATATATATCTTGTCTTATTATTTAATATTGTCATATTTCTCTTATCTACATATTCATGCATGAACATTTTGATATTGTCTCAACAAATATGAAAAGAGTTTTCTTAAGTAAAGGAAAACAAGAACTCTCTTTAAAAATGAATTTTATTACATAAGAAATGATTTTTCCATAAAAACTTAAAGTTTTATCTTAACAAATCTTTTCCAAGGTTAGAAAAGTTTATCACAAGTTTCTAATAATAATAGTATGTGGGATTTCATCCAGGAATACATAAAGTAAAGTTATCACATACCATTTTTTTAAGCCAATGAAATAGAAAATTTTCCTTAAAACCTAATATTGCTAAATCACGGTTTAACAAAGGGTTTTCTTAAACTCATATGTGAAGTTTTCATCAACACTCTAAAATACTAAGACTTAGACATTTTTTTCGAAGATCATCAATGAATAAACTTTTAAGAGATAAGTCTTACTTAGGGAATAAAATTAGCAAATAACTTAGAAGATTATTATTTTTATTTAAAGTGGAAATAACCTTAGGAAAATTAAGAACACATAAACATGACTACTTTAAGAAACATTAATCACTACCAAGAGATTCTTAAAAAAACTATATTTTTCAACCACTAAAAATAAAGTTGTAGGAATCTTAAAAGACTAAAATTACATTTTGAAAATTTAATTATTCTCAATATTAAGAAATGGAGTTAAAAGAGGGAAATACTCACTTATAATAATTTAAGAAATTTTCCCAAAAAAACTAAAAAGGAAATTTTCAAGTCTTAGTATTTTCTCACTTGTAAGACACATTGTTTTATAAAAATCATTGTTGAGACAACACCACTAAATTCATGCATATAATATGAGTATATATAGATATATATATATATTCAAAGGATTTTTCAACCATACAAATATCTATATTTTTATACAAGAATTTTCGGATGATGAAGAGTTTGAAAGCTTGAGTTTTGAAATCTGGAATTTTCATGATAAATCTGTACATCACTATTCCGAGACCAAATGGATTCTTTTGATATAGATAACCTTAGAAATGGATAGATCTTTTCGAATAGGTAGAAAAAGGTACATAACATGCGAAATTCCAAGTTAAATTGAGCAAGTTATGACCATTTTAAGTTGAAATTTTCATTTATGCGAATTTTGACGAACCCGATAAGATAGAGTTAGAAAATTTAAGTAGATCTTGGATGAAATACTTATTTCGGGTATTTCTTTGTTTAGGTGACACAACCAAGATCTTCTCTTCCTCGAGGATTACTTCGACTGATAGAAGATCGCTATAAACGAGTGAATTTTCATTTACGCTTTATGTATTCGCGCATATGCTTGTAGAATAGAGCATTAGATGTTAGGAAAAGATAAAATTGATATGCATGTGGGTTAGCATGGGAGTTATGTATGTGAATTGCTATGTGTGATCAATATACGATAAGAATATCGAAGCTAGATTTGTTTATTGTTATAATTGTTTCTATATATATGCTATGTGTGCACATATTGATTGATCAACTTAAATGAATTAATGACGGAGTGGAATCTCCATAAACTAAATTACTTATTCACATCACTTAGTATATCATTTCACATTTTGCTACCACTCCTCAGCGTGGGATCGAAAAGGTAAGCTGCCTAGCTACATCTTGAGGACTTAGGACGTTCGGGGAATACGACCTCAAGTTGTAGTCGAGCGGATCGATTGCTTTGGGTAAGAAAAGCCCGGGGACTAGTAGTATGATTTGTTGGAACCCTAAGACGCGTGCAAAGTTTTAAGGAGGTCGATTGGGGCCAGTTCACATCATTCCTTAACTACCGATGGAGGGATAAATCCATCATACATACGAAACCGGATAGCCATATGTATTGTTTAATCATATGGCTGTCGCATTTCATATGCTTGTTTAATGAACTTGGTTGAATGCTTGTTATAAGTACTTTTGCGTAAGGAATATCTTACTAAGCTAGTTATGCTTACACCTCAATAGATTTTTGATATTGCAAGACCTTTGTTTTGTACCCAAGACCATCTTGATCATTCGGATAAAATCTTTAATCTGGGAAGCTTTTGGAGGAACTCTGTTTTTAAGTCTTAGAGTAGATTTTTTCTAAAATCTTCTAGATTTAGTTACTTGTCTTAGTAAGACTATGTTGTTACAGGGAAATGCCCCGTAGAAGTTGTGGAACCTTATATTTTGATGAAATATATTAAGTGTTATTTTGAATGTTCCGCTAGTAATATCTTAAAATACATAACTCCACCAGTCTCCCTTTGTTATGAACGTATGCCTTGTACCGATATAAAAGCTTTCGAGTGACTAGGGTAGTCATTCTCAAGTTTTAATATTGTGTATAGTAGGCTGTCACGTTTAGGGTACCCCTTGGGGCGTGACACTAGTAGCTTACTTTTCCCGGGAGCTGGCGTAGGGTGAAAATTGCAAAGCTGAAGGAATTTCTCTTGTACACTGGCTGTGTAATATCCAGCTTTAATAATTTCAATTCTGTGGACAAGGAGCACTGGAATGCCGGCAGCATTGAATCTTGATTTGCAGGCATAAAATGAAATTGCAAAAGCTTATCAATCTCCTTCCTACATTGGCAGCATAAAGCTAGTGTTTAAATTATTGCTACTATGGATTATTCAAGGCCAGCAGTGTAGAGGTCAAATTTGCCGGCCTTAATGCTTTTGACACTAATCTTGGCTAAGGCTAAATAAAAGCTGGCAGCATAGAGGCAGTGTTAAGGATTTAAATAATGTTCATCCTCTAGGCCGGCCCTAAGCCACCAGCTTATTCTCCTTATATTGCCGATGTACACCCTGTTTCTCAGAAAATTCTGCTCAAATTCCTTAACTTTGTTTTCCATGTTCTATTTAAACCTAAAACATCAAATTAAACACATCCAAGTACCATTTCTTGAAATTTCATAAAGACTAAGAAAAATTATGCACCAATTGCACAATGAAAGTTGAATAAAATATGACTTTATCAGAGATCTAAATTGAGATGCTCCCAATTGGAGCCCAATTACCCACTCTAGGATCGTATGATGGGTCAGCCAACTCGGAAAACCTCATCGCCTAGTTCCAATCCATCATGGTGATACATAATTTTTCATATGTCATTTGGTGTAAAGCCTTCCCTCCCACCTGCCAAAGAGTAGTTAGGGTATGTTTCAACAAACTTGAGCTAAATGCGATAGGCTTGTTTACTCAACTCAGCGACCTTTTTATAGCTCATTTCATGGCCAGTAAGCTACCAAAAAAAAAAAATGCCTTGTATCTTTATATGATATGGCAAAAGCAAAGCAAACCCTTAAAAGAGTACCTGACAAGATTCAACAAGGCTTGCTTGGAGGTTCCAAACCTCAACGAAGGAGTAGCCCTAAAGGCTATCAAGCAAGGAGTCCTTGCGAATAACTTGTTCTTTGACTCCATATCAAGGTGCCAGCTCACTACATTAGAACAAGTGAGGGAAAAGGCATAATATGCAACTGTCAAGAGGACACTCGAAATGCTAGGAGGAAAGCTAAACCCAGAATGAACCCAATCGAACAAAGAATCCACCACGAGAAAGAGGTCGACAAAAGGACCGCCACTATTTTCCACCGAGCTTATGCACATTAGAATTGCAGGAATAATAATGAGCGAAAGCTCTTCCCGATGTACGATGAGTTCACTCCCTTAAAGCTGCCTATCCTCAATGTGTTCCTTGAGATTAGGAATCAAGGCCTCCTACCCCCACTACCCCTGATGTGATCGAGCTTGAAAAGGAAAGATTCTAAACAATATTGCAAAAATCACTGTGACCGCAAAACAAGATACAAAAATTAATGATAGCTTAATAGCACCATTGAAGACACCATACAATGTGGGTAGCACAAGAAATATATCAATCACGACTTAAAAATGGAGCCACATGCACAGAAGCCCAGGACAAACGAGCACAGAAAATTACCAAAAGCCAAGATTGCCCAATTAGCCTTACTCCACCAACACTATGACGAGATTAATACCATTGTAGGTAGACCTCTAACTTCGATAAGAGCTGGGCTACTGCCCAGCCCAAGCTTATCTAAGCAGGTAATGAGCTTGGAACCTAAAAGAGCCAAAGTTCTCCTTCTTTGATGAAGATTATGAAGGGGTATAAACCCCACACTAAGATGCCCTAGTGATTTCCCCTATATTTCGGGTTGGAAAATCAAGAAGGTGCTAATCGATATAGGAAGTAATGTTGATATCCTCTTCAATCAAGCATACAAGCAGATAAAACATGAGTTGAAACCAAAATTGAGGCCATATGATCATGAGTTGATGACTTGGACAACCAGCTGGTTCAACCTCGTGGAATCATCATTCTACCCTTCGAACTCAGTGAAGAATCATTCAATGTGACACACCAGATTGACTTTCTTGTGGTACACTGCTAGTCCCCTTACAAAGCCATATTAAGGGAGGGCCATGCAATCGATCTTCGGTATGATCGTTTCCCAACCTCACCTCAAAGCCTAGTTCCCAACCTCAACCAGGATAAAGATATGTCTAGGAGATCGACAACAATCCAGACAGCAATACATCAAGGCCCTACGGGGAGATCGCATCTGCACTATAGATACAGAACCAAACGATGAACCCAGGTGTCGAGGTAATCTATCCTAACTCACAAAAGAAGTTGTATTTGTCACAACCCAAAAGGTACCCCAAACGTAACAGTCCGCCATACTCAATATTAAAGCTTAAGTATGACAACTTTATCCATTCCCAGAAGCTTTGATATTAAGTATAAGGCGTTCTCTCACAATTTTAGAGGACCATACATGGAATTATGAAGCTTAAGAAGATATAATAACAATTTAAGAAAAGAGGATTCATAATATTCACTTGTTTAAAACAACAATCTTACAAATCTTAGAGGCATTCCCCAGTCACAAATAACTATACTATCACAAGAATATTTCTATGAAGTCTATCTCTTATCCAATACTAAACTTTATCTAGAAATTCCTTAACCAAAAGGAAGGTACCTGGTTGCAGGGTCCACGTGGCCTCAACCACAAATAGATAAACTGCAAAAGATATCTATAGGGGTATAAGCTAATAGGCTTAGTGAGAACTATTTCCATAAATAACTTCTTGTGTATTGGAATTCAAAAAGTTATTTAAGCAGACAAATGAAATGCAACATACACGTGGGCAAACAAGGCATATAGTTTTCCAGGAACTATATGTTGAATGGATTTACGCCCTCCATTCGGGGTTTGGTGATACGTAATCTCAAAACAAGTAGTTTTAGTTAAAATTTATGCTTTCTATCAATGCCGCCAAGCATATTAAGTCTACTTGAATTGAGCCATGCTTTCGAACTTTCCGCCAAGCATTTAACTCCATGTCGCGAAGCAATCGCTTTCGGTCAATTCGCCAAGTTTTGCTTCCGACCTGAGCTTCCATCCTTCTCACCCAAGGACAATAACCCAATGCAATGTGACTCACTTCGTGGTATGCATGGATCAATTTATTTATGATATCATAGCATTATTATTATCAAATTTAAGGTGATCAAAGAATTTCATACAAATCAAGTGCTATACTAAAACAAACATTTAATCAATCCCGGCCTCGATATTCTTAGAATCCGTTCAACAAATTTTCTTACATACAAATCCATTTGTCTTTTCTTAATTCTAATGCAACTAGACTACACGTACAATCAAGTAAAGCATTTTAAGGAAATAAACTCACGATGTCATGTCGATACTTCTCTAAACAGTTGAGTCGTTCACACAATCCACTTAGTCGAAATAGTCATCGGGGTATGGGTATCCTTCCTCGGGATCACCTAGTCAAGGAAAATACCCAAAATGAGTATTTCTTGATGACTTTCTTGAATTTTGACAAAACAATGTCATCAAAACGTCAAAGTTCGTATAAATGAATACTCCAATTTAAAATGGTCATAACTTGGTTATTTTAACTCGGATTTGCGCTTATAATATACCGATTTCTACCTACTCAAAAAGATCTATCCATTTCTAAAACTATTTTTATCAAACTAGATCACTTAGGCCCTAAAACAGTGGTGATCATATTCACTACGAATTTTTCTTTCCAAAAACAATTTGTTTCAAACTTTAAATCATTCAAAATTTGTTTGATAAATACTTAGTTATCTATATAGTTAGAAAATTCCTTTTTCATAGATGCTTAGCTCATATTTGATCCATACTCAAGTGTTTATTGTCCAACCATGTTTCTTGGCAAAATAATGTTTAATTAAGAGTTTAGAAAACTATAGTTTACAAGAAATCCGTTTTGTAAATCCTTTAAAATGAATATTTTGATTCTTTTTTTTTCAAAGAATTACTTCATGTTTGTCTTACTATTTTTCTAAATGACTTTTTGATAAAATAAATTTCTTCTTTTCTAAATTCTCAACATTAGTGCTACTTTTCCTATTTGTTTTCTTTGACTATTTATTTGAAAAATCTTGGTTTTAGAAACTCTTATTTTTGTTTTAAGGGATTTCCTTATATTATGTAAATTATTTTAGTATCAAAGTCATCTTCTTTTTAAGCAAACAAAGTAATATAAAAAAAAAAGCCTTTCAAAACAAAAGTAGCTTTTAAAATTGTAGTGAGTTCTTCTTAAAACTTGAAAAAGAATATCTTTACTTTTGTTAAATCATAGATTTTATGTTTCATGTAAAATATTCTTAGGTGATAAAATCTCCTTTTTATCAAGTATAATTGGAGCTTTGAAAATTTGGACAACAATCTTAATGGGCATGATTATGAGAAATAATAACAAGCAAAAATAGAATAAAGAATAAATAAGGTCAAGTATTGAGAGTCTTATCTTCTTCAAAGCTCTCGGCACTAAGAAGTAGACTAGTCCCAAAAGAAAAATAAAATAAAATAAAGAAAAATTGTTTTGACTTGATGAGGACAAGTCTAAGACTAAAGACTAGTCTTAAAACAATAAGAAATAAATAAATTGCAATGAAAGAAATAAATAAATTGCAAGTAAACTTATATGCTCTAAAGATATATATATATATATATAGATACATAATAATACTTAGATATAATGACAATAATAATATGAACAAAGTAAAATAACAACATAAACATAAATAGATAGTTATGAACAAAAAACAATACATGAACATAGTGTAGCTTTCATAACATTTAATTTTTAGAAACTCACACTACGGTCATGTAAAGTTACATGACATGAGAAAAAGAATATGTAAAGAAAAATTTACCTAAAGAAGGTTTTTTTTTTTAAGTATTATGTAGTTATGGGTTTTGTGAATGTAGAAGGTGGTTTGAGATAATTTTGAGAGAATTTTGAGATATTTTTGAGAGAGTATTTGGAGAGTGTTGAGAGGAAAATTTGAGAGAGATTTGGTTGAAATTTGTGGGTAGTAATTATGTGAAAGAAGTGAAAGAGAAGGGGAGTATTTATAGGAAATGAGGAGTGAATTTTTGTGTGATTTAAATAAATAAAAAAAATTAAAACAAAATTGAGAGAGAGAGAGAGAGACAAGGGGGCGCCGGCCATGACTTGGAGAGGGGAAGAGAGAGTTTTATTTTGTATTTTTGTAAAATAAATATAATATTAAGTAAGGCAGATGTGAAATAAAGTTATGGGAAAGGTAAAAAGTAAAGAAAATAGGTGTACAGATGTAAGAATATATGTTAGAAAAAGTAGAGAGAAAAGAATAGTATAGAATAGTAATAAATAGTGTAATGTAAAGTAGATATGATTAATAAAATACCGGTAATAAGAAAATACGCGTATAATTGCGATATCTAATATTTTTACTTATCGAAAAATTATAAAAATGATATTATTGAAAACCTTACATTTTTACGAGTCTAACGATATATTCGGAATATTTTTACTATTCCGAGCCCTGGGACACGTTTTTTAAGAACTGTATCCGTTCGGGTTCAAAACGATTCACAATTTTACTGTTCTAATCTTTTTAAGCTTTCTTACGTAATTACGAACTATTTTACATACTAATCTCTTACTTACTTTCTTAGAGTTGCTTATTTGGGATTGCCAGATTTAAACCATTATGTCTAACTAGGGCTTTGTTGACTTTAGGCTTTTCGGTTGACTTTCCAATTAGGGTTTAAGCAATACCAATTTCAAAAATTTAGGGGTTTACAGTATTAGATGATAACCCCAAACACATCACTCGGACGAGAAAATCGATCCCCCTCGATATAAGGGAGAACTTGATTACGTTCTACCATCAAAGAAGAAATCCAAAAGCTACTTGAAGCAAAGTCCATTAGGGAAGAAAAATACCACACGTAGCTAGCCAATGTGATCTTAGTCAAAAAACCTAGCAAGAAGTGGCAGATGTGTGTCGATTACACCAATCTAAACAAAACATGCCCAAAAGACTGCTTTCCATTACATCGAATCGACCAACTCATGGACAATACTATGGGCCATAAGCTACTAAGTTTCATGGATGCCTTCTCAAGCTACAACCAAATTAAGCTGATAAAAACCAATAAGGTCCACAGCTCATTTGTCACATCCTTCGATACATACTGCTACAAAACGATGCCATTTGGATTGGAAAACATTGGCACTACCTTCCAAAGGCTGGTCACCGTGGTATTTAAACCACAAATAGGTTGAAACATGTAAGTCTATGTCAATGACATGATCATAAAAAGTAAATAACCAAAGGCTCACTTGCATGACCCTAAGGAAAATTTTAATTGACTTCACTTCTACAATCTAAAGTTTAACCTATAGAAAAGCACATTTGGCACCTCGTCAGGAAAATTTTTAGGTGATGTGGTGTCCCAAAAAGGGATCGAGGCTAACCCCAACAAGATTAAAGCGATCTTAATAATGACACCACTTAACTCGGTTAAACAAATGCAACAAAGCCGAAAGAATAATAGTGCTAAGCAAATTCCTTCCTCGGAGCGCTAACAGGTGGTCAGAATTCTTTAAAATCCTCAAGAAACCCTACCAATTCGAATGACGAAAAAATCACAACAAGCCTTTGATGAGTTGAAGCAATTCCTAACAAAACTCCTGCTGTTAACGACTCCATTCTAAGGCGAGATTTTGTATCTTTACCTCTTGGTGAGAGATAGAGCTCTCTCATCTGTGCTAACTAGGGAGGAAGGAAAACAACACAGACTGATATATTACATCTTCCATATCCCATAAGGACCACAGCAAAGATATACCGAATTGGAAAAATTTACCCTGAAGTGGTAATATCTGCACATCGGTTACGCTCGTATTTCCATGTATACCAGGTCGTTGTCTTCACCAACATACCAATAAAGACAGTCCTCAAAAAGCTCAATGTCTCTAGAAGAATGATGAAATATACAATCAAACTTAGCACATATGGAGTACAATACCAATGTCATGAAGCTATAAAGGTGCAAGCTCTTATGGACCTTGTGGCTGAGTATACCGGCACGCTTGAGCCCACTAACAACTAAAATCATGCATGGACCCTCTACGTGGATAGATCTTCCACACTGGGGGTAGTGGTGCTAGCTTGGTCATGGAAGGACCACATGGGGTCAAGATCAATTATGCCTTATAATTTATCCTTCCCATATGCAACAATGAAGTAGAATACAAGGCCCTGCTAGCAAGACTTAAGCTCGCTACATGTGTAAGAGTAGAAATAGGGGACCTCAAAATCTTTTCCAACTCCTAGCTCATGGTGAAACAGATCAAAGGCATGTACGAAGCAAAAAATGAAGAAATGGCCAGATATCTAGAAGCAATCTGATTCCTTACCAAAGAGCTACACTCCTGGACATCATTAAGATACCCAAAGTTGATAATTTGAAGACTGATAAGCTTTCCAATCTTACCTCCATGATATCTCCCGACTTGGGAAAAAACAAAGAAAAAGCTTCATTGAATTCTTGCCAAAGAAATCTACTACTACAAGAGCCCCCAAGGTACTAAATCTATAACAAACAATCCCACCTCCATGCTAGATGACCCCAATAGAATAGTCCCTTAGGGATGGCACCCTACCTCCAGACAAAATGGAAGCAAAAACATTGATGTACAAAGCAGCCAATTATACCCTAATCAATAAGGTTCTATACAAAAGAGGTTTCGGTTTCCCCCTTCTCCTATGTTTATGCCTAGAAGAAGGGTAATGCATCCTGGAAAGCTCCACATCAAGGAATGCAACAACCATGTTAAGGTAGAATCACTGCACACCCGAGTAATGTAAGCCGGCTACTTCTGGCTAACAATGAACGCCGATGGAAAGGAGTCTAACCAATGATGTGAGCACTATCAAAAGATTGCCCCCATTAACTACACCCTAAGCACTGATTCACTCTACCTTACCGGTCCATGGCCATTCATCATCTGGGGACTATACATCCTAGGCCCATGACCTCCCTCCACAGGCTAAAGGAAGTTCATTATAGTCAGCTATGACTACTTCACGAAATGGGTAAAAGCCAACGCAATAGCAAACATTACCAAAAAAAAAAATCCAATACTTCATCTATACAAACACCATAGTTAGATTTGGAGTCTCGCACTCCATAATGATGGACAATGGAAGGTAATTTAATGCCAAAAGTATCAAAAAATTTTGCTTCGAGTACCATATTACCCCGCACTACACCTCAGTTACTCACCCCTGAACTAATGGCTAGGTCAAAGCAATCAACAAAACCATCATGCAAAGTCTAAAAGCTAAATTGGATTGTCAAAGCAGCAAATGGGCTGATGAGTTACCCAGCATCCTATGGGGATACTGTCATGCCCCAAGAGGTACCCTAAACTTGACAGTCTATCACACTCAGTATTAAACCTTAGGAATTACTATCTTAATCTAGCAAAAGTTTCGATACTAGGTGTAAGGCATAGTAGCACGATTACTTATAGACATAGCATTTAAGAAACGAAAATCATAACATAGTAACTTAATCAAAATATAAAGGAAGTCTTACAAACAATAAGGGGGCAATACCCTATCAAAATATTACATATACTTTACGTCTATTCTTCAAATTACGAAAATACATGGGAGATTTCTATGGAAGTCTAGTTCTATTCTAAGTCAACACTTCTTCCAAAAGCTCCAAAGTCAAAAGTTGTTACCTGGGTATAATATCTCTGGAGCTTCAACCACAAAACGGGAACTACAATAGATATCTCAAGGGTTGTAAGCTTTACTTGCATAGTGAGAAATATTTCCACAATAAGGTACTCGTACAACAAAATCAACCAAGTTAATTATACAAGCATATGAAATACAACATGCACGTAAGTAAACAATACACATGATTAACCGCAAATCATATGTTGAATGGATTTACGCCCTCTATTTGAGGTTAGGTGTTCTGGGCCCCATAGGACCGTATTTCGCAAATAAAATTGTAGTTCATTCGGGCTACTACTCACCATCAAAATTAATGTAGAATTTCGAGCCCCTGCTTACCTCACTACTATGCTCTTATCCTACCAAGTGTATGATACTGAATGCAATGTGACTTACTTCGTGTTGTACATAAATTAATTTAATTAAGTACTCATAGCATGATTTTAATATCTTAGGGTGATCATAGAATTGGCAGACATATCAAGATTATACTAAGTCAACCATTTAATTATAGACAATTCAAGCTTCGATTTACTTAGTATAATTTCAACCACTTATATAAAGCACATGCACTTCCCATTTTTATCTTTCCATAATTCCAATGTTACTAGTCTACAAGCAAAAACATAAGTATGAAATTTTGGAGATAAACTCACTCGGCCATGGTGCGGTAATCTACTAATCGAAATAGTCGTCGAGATAGGAGGCTCCTCCTGCTTCGCCACCTAAACAAAAAAATACCTGCAATGAGTATTTTATGGAAGTTCTACTTAAACTTTCCAATTCTATTTCATCATTTTCATCAAAAATCAGGTTATGCAAAATTCCAACTTAAAATGATCATAACTTGCTCATTTTAACTCGAAATTTCTCATATTAGATGTCATTTTCCACCTACTCGAAAAAGATCTATCTATTTCTAAGATTATTTTTAACAAAAAAGCCATTTAGATTTTAAAATGGGTCAGCAAATATTAATCACGAAAATTCCAGCCCTTAAATTACAATTTTTCTAAGTTCTACATCATCCAAAATCCCATAACAAGCACGTACATATCTATATACTTGAAAAATCCTTTAATATAAATATATACTAATATTGTATGCATGATTCTGGTTGTGCTATCTCAATAGTAATTTTTCGTAAAACAATTTATTGTAAGAGTTTGGAAAATGAAGTTTGCAAAATCTCAATTGTTGGAAAGAAAGTTAAAAATTACAAAGGAGTACCTACCTATTCTCCTTATGGTTTCTTAACTTCTTAAAAATAACTTTACTTCTTAAAATATAGTTATCTACCACTTTTATTTCTTAAGTGGACTTTTATCTAGTAAGTTACTCTTAAACTTAGTTTAGAAAATTTGTTTGGTTCTCAATGTTTTTAAAGTATTGGTATAAATCCTATAAATAAGTTTTTTTAAAAAAATTGTTTAACAAAGGATTATCAACATAAAAATTTATAAAGATTAACTTTAACAATTTTGAAATTAAGATTTGTGGGTGTCGAATCCAACAAATATAAATTCCTACTCTAAAGATTTTTATATAGCGATGAGCAGAATCGATCCACGGGAATTGGTAAAATCTATTTCTGTTTAGAAATCAGATGGAGAAGAGATGAAAGGGGGGTTTTGTAAAATCAAAGAAAACTAATTATATCTAAAGCAAACAAACATAGTTTAAGAGCTAATTCAATATCAAAGAATTCCTAACCAAAGGTATTATCACAACTCAGTTCACAGAATTGATCATTGATGCAATATCTGTATTCTTCATATTGGATAAATTGATTATAACTATTAACAAGCTCTAACAACCTATCTCTCCTTACTTTTTCGATAACCAAAACAAGCTCTTTGATTATTTCCCTTTTTGACTAAACAACCCTAAACAAGCTCTTAGGGTTTAATTTATCAAAAGCATCAAAAACAATAGAGATAATCGATTCTGACCAAAAAATCAAATGCTCAACATATTTAGATCAGATTACATATCCTCATAACATAAATTGATTACCTATCTCATACTCATTCACGTTATTATGTCATAGATATTAGAATAATTAAACAATTATGAATTTGATATTCTAATTGACAATTATCACCTTGTTAATTGAACAAACGGATCTTAATTTGCATCAGTCAAACAAGATAACAAGAACAAAAAGATCAAAGGATATAAAAATATCCAAAATAAGAACAGAAACAAAACAAATCAATTAGATCTCACAATTCTTGAAAAACCAAGTCTTGTAACAATCCTTTGGTTAGAAAATAATACTTTAGTCACTCATACTCATATGAAATTCTATGTTTTCTAGGGATTCAAAATGTTTCAGGGATGACATTACATAGATCTGGTTGCAACATCTTATAGAACAAAACTTGGAATTTCAACAGCCACAATGTATATTGGCGGTTAGCAAATGTACGCCAGCAGCGTACCAAAGCTATGTTCAATGTTGAATAAACAAACAACTGGCAGCATTGAATTGATTTGAAGCGGTGTTAAAAATTTTGTTACTGGCATGGCCTACACTAGTCTGACGGCGGCGGCGTTGATTCCCCAGAAGCCAGCATATGTTATGAAAATTTGAACATTGGCTTGATTTCTCCTCTACACTGGTAGTATTTTAGCCAGTGTTAAAAATTTGCAATCTATGCAGAAGGAAAGCCGGCTATACATCGGCAATGTAAAACTTTTATTTGCTGGCGTACATTCATTCTTTGAAGGCTAATGAATTTTTTATTCAAAGCCGTAGTGCTCTATTGTGTTTTGCCAGCGTTGCTTTGTTCTGTATGTAAGCTGCCTAGTCTGAAATGAAGGCTAGCAGTGTAGATTGATGATTTACGATGTTGGATGTCCCATTACATGTAAGTCGACTATGCTGATGTGATTTTAGTCATCTTTGAATTGTCCTTGTTTTCAACTTACACATAACTTCTCTAATTGCTTGTATTAGATTTCAAGACCTGAAATATGACATTTAGCACAATTAAGTACCAATTCCTAATGATTTCTATAAAAATCAATAACAAATTAGCATTGTTTGTTATGAAACATGAGTATAATTTGTCTTTATCAAAATCCCCCACACTTGAACTTTTGCTTGTCCTCAAACAAAGTAAAAAACATGAATGAAATCTATCATAGAGAGTGCTATAGTTTAACTTTCACAATTTCCAGCATCTTTTCTAGATTATGACTTCTATTGCTAGTGTCTACTGCTCTAACCAAGCTGGTTACATGTAACTAGGTCACCACAATCAAAATTCAGTAGCTAACCTAAATAAAACAAACTTTAATCCAAATGTTTAGAAAAAAAATCTTCTATTCAAAAGTAAATACTCAATCCAATAAGGAAAAACACCTATTTAAACTTCACTGGACATTTAGTAGGCATATACTCTTAGCAACACAAAGTAAAAGCATATGGTATCAACTCTTTTCCTAGATTTTCTCCCTTTTTATTATAAGTCCCATTTCATTTGGTGTTTGAGCATCCATTTTCTTTTCGTTTTCATACATGTACTTATTCTTTTTCTTTTCTTTCTTTTTCAAAGTTCATGTATTGAACTTTTGTCTTTCTTCCCTTCTCGTTATAGTGAGTTCAATGAGTCAAAACCTCCCGGACTTAGCACCTAAGTGATCAGGTTTAAAAGGGACCCGTACGGACTCTTCCTCATTCCAATATTCAAGTCGGATACTCGTGACTCGATTACCTGAGTCAGTAGAGTAAAAACTATGCTTGTTTATTTCTTTTCTTTTTGAATGTTATATCAAGATTAAGACTTTTTATAAAGGATCAATGAGTAAAAAGTTTCTTCTATCTCTTTCACTAAGTGTTGAAAAGTTCAAAATAACTCAAAGAAGTATATACATGCTAACTTTTCCTAGAAGTAGACATATTTATTTTTCACGTAAGGACTCGACCTACTTTTAAACTTTCAATTCCAAAGCTAAATATAAGGTAAGTTTGTTCCTTAAAGATTTTACTAGTCAATTTTAACCAAGTATTCTCATCACAATAATAGGTGAGCAAGGCACTTAAACAAGTCAATTTCATATTTTTACATATGTTATCTACAATATTTAGCATAATCTCTAGATTTCATGAAAATTTTTGAAAATTTGGCCTAAAATTTGCCATATACTACTTAAGAACAAACAATCCAAAGGGTTAGTTAACAATTCAGCTTGGCTATCTCAGATATGCAAATAAATTCAACAATTTAGATATCCGCAAACAACAATACTTAATTCTCCATTCTCCACATCATTTTATCCCTTCCCCCACACTTAAATTGAACAATATCCTCACTATTCCTAATTCATCTCAAGACACGAAAGAAATAAAGATAAAAAAAAAAGAAAGAAAGGAATAATGGTACTTCCTTGGTTTAACATTTGAAGTGATTTGAGTTCCAACCCCTTTTCAACACAAAAGAGAGAGAGAGGAGTCTTCTTATCATATCCTAACCTATCAAAGGAGAAAAAAGAGGAAACAAAGAAAACAAAACCCTTTTTTAAATTAAATATGGGTTGCCTCCCATGGAGAGCTTTTCTTTATTGTCTTTGGCTAGACGTAGCTACTCTCACTTGTAATCAGGACATTCCAAACTGGTTTCTTCAACATTATACACTTGAAATCCTTCATAGAAAGGTTTCAAGCGATGACCATTAACTTTAAAAACTTTACTAGTTTCAAGGCTTTGGATCTCAACTGCACCATGAGGAAATACATTAGTAATAACAAAAGGTCTAACCTACCTAGATCTTAATTTACTAGGAAATAACTTTAATCGGTAATGGTAAAGTAAAACTTTTTGACCAACTAAAAAGTTTTTCCTTGAAATCATTTGGTCATGAAAAGCTATTGTCTTTTCCTTATAAATTTTGGAATTTTCATAAGCATCATGGCGAATATCGTTAAGTTCTTGCAATTGAAATTTTCTATGTTCATCTGTCTCATCCATTCTCATATTACATTGTTTCACAACCTAATAGACCCTACGTTCTAGTTCAACAAGAAGATGGCACGGTTTGCCAAATACCATATGGCAAGGAGACATACCTATAGGGTCTTGTAAGCTGTTCAATAGGCCCATAATGTATCATCAAGTCTTGTACTCCAATCCTTCCTGTTCGAATTGATAGCCTTTTCAAGAATGGACTTAATTTCTTGGTTGGATACCTTGGGTAATCCATTTGTCTATGGATGATATGCTGTGGAAGTGTGATGTGTGACTCTGTATTTCTTTAGTAGAGCTTCCATCACTCTATTACAAAAATGGGTACCATGGTTCCTGAACCTAGCAAAAATGTGAGACTTGACAAAATCTACAACAACTTTTGGCATCGTTAGTTCGGGTAGATTGAACTTCTACCCATTTTGAGACACAATCCACAGCAAGAAGAATGTAAGCATTCCCAAAAGAGGGAGGAAAAGGACCCATAAAATCCATACCCCATACATCAAAGATTTCACAAACAAGGATAGGGGTAAGTAGTATTTTATCTCTATGTCCTAAGTTTCCAACCTTTTGGCATCTTTCACAACACTTACAAAACACATAGGAATTACGAAATAGAGAAGGCCAAAACAATCCATACTCTAATACCTTATGAGCAGTTCTCTTAGGACCAAAGTGTCCTCCTCATGCATAAGAATGGCAAAATTATAGAGCAAAAAGAATGTCTTCTAGAGAAATGCACCTTCTAATGATTTGATCAAACAATGTTTCCACAGATAAGGGTCATCCCAAACATAGTATTTTGCATCGTTTTTTATTTTCTTCTTTTTGAGCTCTAGAAAAATCACTTAGCAATGTCCTGGTAACTAAATAATTAACAATATCAGCATACAAGGGATTTTCTTTTGAACAGAAAAGAGATGCTCATTTGGAAAATCATCATATAGTAGAACTGGCTCTTCACTTGTGGGTATTCTACTGAGGTGGTCTGCAACTAAATTTTCTATGCCTTTCCTATCCTGTATCTCCAGGTCAAACTCTTGTAATAAGAGTATCCATCTGATAAACCTTGGTTTTGCTTCCTTCTTTGAGAGTAGGTACTTAAGAGCTGCATGATCAGAATACATAATCACCTTAGTGCCAAGTTAGTAAGACTGTAATTTTTCTAAAGCAAATACAATAGCCAGAAGCTCTTTTTTTGTTGTCGAATGGTCGGATTGTGCACCATCAAGTGCCCTTGAGGCATAACAAATAACATGAGGAGCTTTTCCAATTCTTTGCTAAGGACAATACCAATTGCGTGATTGCTAACATCACACATGATCTTAAAAGGGAGGTTCCAGTGTAAACCCCCGAAGTTTTGTAATCGAATTAAAGACCTAAACCCTAATCAGGAGTCAACTGAATTCTTAAGTCAACCAAAACCCTAGTTTACCATAATCGCTTAACTCCGGCATTGCCGTTTTCTTTAGCCCTAGAAAACGAAGTCGGAAAAGTTAGCTATAATAGTTCATAATAACTATAGGTTATATAAAAATATCAGATTGAAGGAATTCGAGTGTGCTTTGAACCCGATCGGACATAGTTCTTGAAAAACGTGTCCGGAAGCCCGGAATAGGAAAAATATTCCGAATATACCATTAGACTCGTAAAAATATGAGATTTCCAAATATATCAATTTCGTAATTTTTCGGTAGCTAAAAATATCAGATATAGCTTTTATATGCGTATTTTCTTACTACCGGCATTAAATTGTCATGTCTACTTTTACATTACACTATTTTCTACTATTCTACACAATTCACCTATCTCTACTTTTTCTTACAACCTACTCTTACAAACCATACACCTATTTCTTACACATTTTCATTTCTAATACAATTTCACATCTTTCATTTCTTACTTTTAATTAACAAAATAACAAAAAAAATAAATTTCTCCTCCCCCAATACACCAAAATGGCGCCGGCCACACCCACTCCATGCATCAATTTGTTTTATTTTTCATTTATTTAATTAACACAAATTATCTCCCACATTTTCCTATAAATACCCCCTCATACCTTCACTTCTTTCACACCACTTCTTCTCTAAAGTTACTATACCAAAAATCTCTCAAGAGTTCATCAAGAAGTTCCTCCTAGTTTAGCTTCTTTTAGCTAAAAATTCCTCCAAGTTTTCTTTATGTTCATCTACTCAGTATGAGCTTAGTGTGTGTTTTCTAAAACCATGAAGGTTAAGAAAGCAACAATAGGTTCATACTTTGTTTTTGTTCATAACATCAAATTCCTTTATGTTTCTTTATGTTTATTACTATCTAATATATCTATATAGCTATATATACTATTTAGAGCATATAAGCTCATTGTCTTGCAATTTATTTATCTTTCATGCAATTTATTTACTTCATTGCAATTTATTTATTTCAAAGTTGTTTTTAAGACTAGTCATTCTAGTCTTAGACTTGTCCTCATCAAGTCAAAACAATTCTTTTTCTTTTTCTTTTCGGGACTAGTCTTTTCTTAGTCCTGGGGTACCTTGATGAAGCTAAGGTCCCAATACTTGATTTACTTTCTTATTTGCTTAATCTTTCAAGTTATCATGTTCCTTTATATTACTATAGTTTATGATTCATATTTATGCATGAACATAATGTTTTTGTCTCAATAAAAATAAATGGGGAAGTGTTATCATAAACTAAAGGTTCTTGTTAAATAAAAATAGGAAATAGATTTCCTAAAAACTCATGAACATGCTTGGAAATGATTTTTCTTACATAAACAAAAGGTTTTATGAAAACTTATCTTTCATCAAGAAATAGAAATAGAAATTCTTTTAGAATCATTACAAGAAACAAAAATGTCATTTTATTACTTTTTGAATCCAAGTTTAGAAAATAAAACCACACCTTAGGAATTTAAAGTAATTACAAGAGATTAAATTTAGAAAAAGAATATTCATCTCCAATAACTCAATATCTTTCAAAAGTAAAATGAATATTCCAATAGAATCTCAAGTTCAAAGTCTTTTAAAACCTTACTTTTTATAAGTTGAGACAACTTCATTTACTTCATCCATTTGTTATGAGTCATTACATATATGTATATACCTTTCAAAAAGTTTACAAAATACTTGAAATATTTATCTTTTCAATTGAGCTTTGCTTACAAGAAGGAAAACAAGTTTTTGCAAATTCGTGGCAAATCTGGTCGCTGTCTTTTTGGAACCCAAACGACCTAGTTTTATGAAAATAAGCTTAGAAATGCGTCGATCTTTTTGAGTAGGTAGAAAACGGTATATTATACGTGAAATTCCGAGTTAAAATGAGCAAGTTATTGCCATTTTAAGTTGGAATCTCCCCTTATACGATTTTACCACGATTTTAAGAAAAGATTAGAATCTTCCAGAATAGAAGTCTTATGAAAGACTCATTTTGAGTATTTTATCTTGTTTAAGTGACGAGGGACCCGAGATCGTCTATCCGGAGGATTATTTCGATTAGATCTACCATTATGGAGTGAGTTAATTCTTTTCCTAAGTTACATTTCTTTGTTTGTGTTTGTAATTAGTGGCACTAGAAATTTAGGAAAAGATAAATGAATAAATGTGATGCAATAATTGTTGAATGAAAATTAAGTATATCGAAAGACGATATGTTAAATAAAAGTGCGACTCTTGTATTGATATGATGAAATTATGGTTGATCACCTTTAACATGAATTCAACTTATGTGATCAAAAGTTTAATTAAAATTTATTCATGCATATCATACTTGTGGGTCACATTTATTTCGCTACTATTCTTCGTGTGGAGAAACGAGAAAGTGATAGTGGTGGCTAGTAGGAGCCGGTAAGTCTACATGGGCCAATAGGAGCCAGGAAGTCTACAAGGCGAGCAGGAGCCGGCAAATCTGCAAATATTGATGGTCGTATGGGCCTGTAACCACCCAACCCTTGTCATGGAGGGCGTTAAATCCATGCTACACTTGATTTCCGGTTAACCTTGTGTATTTGGTTGATCATGTGATTGTTGCATTTCATATGCTTGAATTAAATAACTTGGTTGTCATATGGAAATGTATATAGTTAGGAATTATCTCACTAAGCTAGATTTACTTATACCCTTATAGTTTTCTATTACGGTATGATTATCTATGGTTGGCCCCGAGGAGCCCAGTGTGCCAAGTATGAACTTACGCTACTAGGAGTTTTTGGAGGAAGTTTATGTATTTTTAGTTTTGAACATAGACTTCTAGGAAAAATCTCTATAGTAGACTTATGTGGTAGTTATGTTTATTTTGTTATTAGTATAGTTGATCAAAGACTTAAAGACGGGAGAATGCCCCTAAGATGATGTACGAACTTGTTATTAAATGAAAACCTTATGTTTATCTATTTAAGTTCATGCTTGCTTTTGCTATCTATTTAAACGTAATACCCTTGTGAGTTTCTTACTATCTTGGAAGCACGCCTTGCATATAATATCGAAGCTCCTGCGTGACTACGGATTGTCATTCATTAGCTTTAATATTATATGCGGCGGACTGTCACGTTTAGAATACCCTCTGGGGCGTGACATCCAGTCGGGTGGTTTAATAATTAGGGTAGACATCAGCTTCTCCTTTAGCTTGTCAAAAGCATGCTTGCAACTCAAATGCCGCATCTTTCTGCAACTACCTACAAAAGGGTTAAGCGATCTTGGAAAAATCCTTAACAAAGTGCCTATAAAAACATGTACCTCCAAGAAAAGAGAGAACTTTCTGTACATTAACGGGCTAAGGCAAGGATTTAATCACTTCTATCTTAGCCTTATCAACTTCAAGTCCCCTAGAAGATATAATATGCCTCAGAATAAGACCTTAGCTAACCATAAAATGGCATTTTTCGTAATTCAGGAGAAGGTTTGTTTCTATGCATCTTTTAAGCACTTTTGTAAGATTAGTAAGGCATGAATCAAAGGTATTACCATAGACAGTAAAGTCATCCATGAAGACTTCTATAATATTTTCCACATAATATGAAAAAGATAATAACCATACACCTTGAAATGTAGCGGCAGCAGCATCGCAAAGTCCAAATGGCATCCTTCTATATGTAAAAGCTCCAAATGAGCATGTGAAGGTGGTCTTCTCTTGATCTTCAGGCGTAATTGGAATTTGATGAAAACCTGAATAACCATCAAGACAGAAGTAGTGAGAATGACCAGCTAACCATTCAAGCATCTTATCAATAAAATTAAGAGGAAAATGATCTTTTCTAGTAGATGCATTTAACTTCCTATAGCCAATACAAACCCTCCATCCATTTTGAACACGAGTAAGTACCAACTCACCATTAGAATTTTTTATCACAGTCAAGGTTGTTTTCTTAGGAACAACATGAATTGGACTTACCCATTTACTATCAAAAATTGGATAGATCATACCTGCATCAAGAAGTTTCAAGATCTCTTTCTTTACCACTTCCATCATAGGCAGGTTCAGTGTCACGCCCCAAAGGGTACTCTAAACGTGGTAGTCCACCGTACACAATATTAAAGCCTAGGAATGACCTCCTTAGTCATGCGAAGGCTTCCACACTATGTACAAGGCGTCTAATACATGGAGGAGACACATCGGAGTAATACATTTTATATTGGTACAACTTGAGTAACAATGTAAAGGAAATACAATTCACTATACTTCAATTACAATTTATCCACAGATTTCACTACACAAACTATTACAAGACAAATCACAAAACCTAGCTAATGTCTTCAAGTATTCTTACTTCCTGCCGGAATTCCGAATTCATACTCGGCTCCAACCATCTCGGTCCTCACATAGCATTTTTGAGTTAACCTGTTTATTCAAACATCTATTGAGGTATAAGTTACACTAGCTTAGTGAGAGTTCCCTTAATTTCATACCATAACAAGCAAGTTATAAATCATCCATATGCTATGCATGAACAAACACATGAGCAGACAAGCATATGACTTTCCGGTAGCCATATGTGAATGGATTTATGCCCTCCATTCGAGGTTGGGGTGGTCTATAAGTCATGCAACCATAATTCCAATCTTGAGTAGGATGGTCCATAAGTCATGCAACCATAATCCCGATCTCTTTCTCTTAATTATACAACCTTTGTTGTTTTATGTAGTTGATTCAAGTGCCTACACCACTTCCGTTAACTTAAACGATCTCACATCCTTAATTTTAACACAGGCTCCCTCACCTCCGCTAATATACTTTTGTCCCACCAAAGGTATATTAGTCAATGCAAAGTGACGCACTACGTGATATACATGTACAGTTTATTCATATAATGTGGCATGTTAATTATGTAGGTTAAGAGCGATCATAGAGAATTTCAGACAATTCAAGTCTATGCTAGCTTATACAATGATTTTACAATAAGTCTCGCCTCGATATACTTATCATTCATTCAACCAAGATTATATCACAACTCATCACGATTTTATCTTTTCCTAATTCTAGTGCAACTAGCTACAAGCACAAGCAAGGTAACAAAATAAGAGGAAAACTCACTCGGCCATTAGATCACTGGTTCTTAGTAAAAGTAATCCGGCGGTAGAAAATCGTCGATTTTGGGGTCACCCAAAAAGGAAGAAATACCCAAATGAGTATTTCTACTCAAAAATAATCCATTCTATCCCATATAAACTATCAAATTCGTAATTCTCGTCCTAAGCGAGAATTCCAACTTAAAACGGCCATAACTTGGTCGTTTTAACTCAGAATTTAGCAAATTATATATCGATTTCTATCTACTTCGAAAGATCTATCTAATTCTAATATCATATTTAAGTTTTGAAAACTTTGAAACTTCGAAAGGATCTGATCATATCAGAACAGTAGCGAAAACTGATTTAGAAAATTGATTTTGTGAAAGTTCATGAAGTTTCTACTATCCAAAGCAAGTATACATGCAACATGAACAAGTTTCTACCATAAATGATATGTCATGATATGTATATATTTTTTATGATATTTACTAAATGAAATTTTTAGAAAACTTTTTTCTTATAAGACTTTATGAAAAATCAACTTAGAAAGGCTAATTTTATACTCTTGACAATCCCTTGTTTTTAGAAAAATTCCTTTATAAAATTTATTTATTCTTGTTAAAATTAAGCTTCATTATGTATATTCCCTAAGCCCTTTGTTTTTCAATAAAAACTCTCATATTACACTTTGTAAACATGTTTTTAAAATTGGTTCATCCCCAAATTCGAATTTTGTAAAAATTGTTTTCGTGGTGATTCCTTTAAGTAAACTCATTTGATACTTAGAAAATTAAGGCTCAACCATACCTAGTCACTAAGGACTTCATTTCTTTAATAAAACTTTTATTTTGAGTTTGAAAAATAGGAGTTTTCATACCATTACTCCATTATTACGAATATCTTAAAATGATAACAACTCAAATTTTCCTACTTTATTTCTACTCCTAGTTCTACATATTTTTCTTAGCAAATCCTATATTAATTTATAAAAATCATTACTTGATGATATCTATGACCTAAACTCTTCATTTTTCATATAAAACACAAGCTTTGGAGTTGATAAAAGGGTTTTTAAGGTATGGTTTTGAAACCATCCGAATTTACAAAATTTGGATAAAACTCAAATTTTATATTTTGTAATATCTTCCTATTTTGAGGATCTCTATTAGTAGATCTACCATTTACTTATCAAAAACATCTCCTAATGATACCTATTCCATAAGCCTTCCATTTTCTAAACAAATCTTTCATTTTGGTGTTGAAAAATGGGTTTTCAAAATTAGTCTTGGTTGAGATCCGAATTTACAAATTTTATTTTTGGACATATCTTTTAATAAAATCCATCTAAACTTATAAAAATTCATCATTTATATATCTTATCTTAGGAGCCTTCCATTTCTTCTATGTCTTGACTTAAATCCGAAAATAGATGTTTATTTTGAAAAATAATCTTTAAAAATCACTTTTGAATCATATAAAATGAAGTCTTGATGATATATATACATTAAGCCTTCATTATTTCAAGTAAAACTTCCATTTTAACACTTGGAAAGTGGTTTTTAAATGTGGGTCTTGCCTAGATACGAATTTCACCACTTTTATTCAAGTTCATATCTAAGATCTACACATAATATGAACATGAATGTAAAAGAAATGCATGGTAGTAAGTCCTAAACCTATAGATCTAAATATAAACATAACCAAAGTTTCATAAAAATTTAGATCTACAAAGTATAATATAAATATGAAGATAATAAAGTCTTAAAGACAACAAATATGGCAATATCATTATAGATCATAAACAAGAGGAGTGTTTCAAAGTTTTGGCATCATCATCTCTAGCCTTTAGGCATTATGGAGAGTCCTTTGATGCATGAAACATCCATATAATCAGCCTATAACATCTATAAAAGCTTAAGAAGAAGGTTTACTTAAAGAATTTTCAAGAATGGGATGTGGAAGCAAATTTTTGAGATGGGGGCATCTTGTTTCCTTTGCAAGAACAAGGCTAAAAAAGAGATAAAGAGAGGAAAAAGAGAGAGCAAATGAGGTAGGGTTGTAAAGAAGGAAAGTGAGTAAATAAGAGGCTTTAAATAGAGAGAGGAGTGTGTTAATGTGTGTTAAATAATTGAAAGAAAAGAAATAAAACCATGGCAGAAAATTTGGGGGGCCTGGACGTGATTCAATAGGGAAAGAGAGAGAAGTGTAGTTAGTTTGTAACTTGAACTTTGAAAGTGTAACTTATGTTACTTAATTTGCTAACTAAAAGAGACTTTAAATCATTAAATAAATCATTAAAATAAAAGAAAAGTGGTTGTTTTTAGCAGTGTGGTCAGCTGCCATGCATGGGAAATGGAGTGTAGAATGAGTGAAAGGAAACATGATTAATGTGTAGAAGTGATAATTGAAGTGTACTTGAAGTATGAGTTGAAAAAATGCTTTTTATTAAGAAAAATATATAAAATAAAATTAAGAAAAATATTTTTAAATGAGTGGCAGAAATTTCATAAATAAAATTAAATAATCAATTGAATCATTTTAGTATTTCAACAAATAAGTTACCGATATGATCAAAATACGCGATTATGAACTAAATTATTTTTTTATAACCCGAAAAAAAATTTTTTTATGTTAATAAATAATTTTTTTCAAATAATTTTCATTATTTAATTAATTTATTTTATTTTTAGTATCGGGTTTTAAGTAGAAACTGATCCCATAAAAACCCAAAAGCTAATTTTTGAAAAATAGAGTTTTTCTATGATATATAAAATATTTATCTAAAAATATAAAGGTTTACAAGAATAATAAAATTGTGTAATGAATAGTAGTGAATAGTGCAAAAGACTAATTAATTACCGGCAGTAATGAAATACGAATATAATCATGAAATCACATATTTCTAGTCATCAAAAAATTATAAAACTGATATTTTTGAAATCCTTATGAAGATACGAGTCTAACGGTATTAATAGTATTTTTGATATCTTGAGCCTCGGGACACGCTTTTCAAAGTCTGTATCCGAACAGGTTCAAAATAGGTCAAAAATTTACCAATCTAATATTTTTAAGCGACCTTATATTACTACGAGCTATTCTACACACTTAAACTACACCTAGGCCTCAGGGTTAAGAGCGCGAGATTGTCAGACTGAAACTACTATATTCCACTTAAGGTTCTCGGGTGATTTTTTCTCGGTTTAGATCTTTGCCAATTTGGAAACTGATGTTTTATGTTTATACAACATATTTAATTTGAGAAATTTATTTTAAATTTTATTTTTGTAAGTATTTAATATCTCTCAATGTTTTTGGAATTCTTGAATGGAGTTTTATTTCCAAAGGTTTATCGTTATTTACTTTTTAATAATTTGTTTTTGGGTTCTATATTACCCTATTTTACAATTTAGAGTTAAGTATGGAATTTATCGTACGTAGTGGTTTTGAATTTGAAGACTGTTGAGTTCTTATTTTATTTTTTTAAGGAATCTTATTTTCTCAAAATTAAGAAATTTCTGGATCCGTTCATGATTTAGGACTAGTTGAAATTCAGTTTTAATTTGGAGTCATTTTTAGAGTTTATTTTCGATGTTTATTTTAGAGTTATTTACTGAAATTTTCCGGGGCTTACATTCGGTCAATACTAGACTTCTCTTGAAGGCTTACAATTTTCCTCCAATAGGATCTTATGCATGCATGTGGAAGGGCTCAATCCTTTAATGTCAGCAATTATCTATCCAATGGCTTCCGTGTACTCTCTAAGCACTTGAATCAGCTTTTCTTCTTCTAAAGCACTCAATTTGTTGGAGATAATCATTGTAAGAGTTTCTTGTTCTCCTAGAAATATGTACTTTAGATGACCAAGTAATGGTTTCAACTCTAACTTCAATACCTATACAATAGAAGGAAGAAGTTTTGTGTTAGAGGAAGGTAACTCAATGTAAGACACACCATACCTTACAGATTTTAATGAATGTCCTGCAAATTAGGGGATATCACAAACTTCTTTTCAATCTTCCTCAATTTCTCAATGGTAAAACTCCTTTCAAGTGCAATCGTCAACTTTTCATCATTAATCAAATCAAATGTTTTCTGTGCTAATGGGTCTATAACATCCATCACAAAAACAAGAGAACCGTCACTAATACGGGTAATTTACCATACTCATTTAGGTGAAATTATGGCAATTTATGTTCTAATTCTTATTGAATTCAAAGATAATTGGTACTTAATTAGTGAATATATTCATTTCAGGTATAAATGTGATAAACATCAAGTATTGGATCAAAATCAACAAGGATTGAAGCTAAATAAGTCATTCAAGAAATATTACGACCGTATTTATGCCGGTGATCCTCTCGAATGATACATAAAGAGCAATTATGGACCATGAACCTATAGAAGAAGAGAGGAAAATTCATCAGAGAAAAATAAGGCCTGAGATACGGCCATATTCCACAGCGTGGTCTCCTCGGATTATTTTATCAAAGAAGGAAATGGTCGTAAACTGAGAGAGAACTCGTACCACAGAGGAGATAACGGCCTAGATAACAACCGTAATAGATAGGGTAGTAAACTGCAGCATCTGTTCACCTGCGAGCTGCAGCCGTATTTGCATGCGGAATTGGAGACCAGAGATGATTATAGCCCGTGTTGCGGCCGTAATGGCAATTATAAATCGCTTCTTTTCACACTAATTCGGAATCAAAGTGTCTTTTTGAAGAGAAATGAAGCCCATTTGATGCCTAACTTACTCCATTTGATGTGTTGATTGGAGGAAAACATATAAATAGTCCTCCAAATCATTGCAAAAAGAAGGAGGAGAGAAGAAATTAGTGTAATAGAGTAGACACATTCTTTCTAGAAAAATTCTCTCTTTGTTTTCCTAACTATCTGTAAAAACACACTTCTGTTCCGTCATCATTTGTGTTCGTGCAATAGTGTATTTGTATCGGATTCTTGAGTGTTATTTTATCATTAAGGGTTGTTCTCTATCTTTTCTGTGTATTTTTGTATTATATATGTATTGTTATGTCTCCATGATGTGTGAGTAGTTTGTTAGGGCTTGTGTAGCCATGTTTTAGCATGTATATACATAGAATAATTGCAAATGTTATAGAATTCACTAATCTCTATAGTAAGTTAAAGCATGCTAATTCTAGGTAGTGCACGACTTAGGGTTAAACCAGATTTCCATAGGATGCGATTGAGAAATCTATCTATGGAATAGATCTAAGCTATAGGGGGAGGTTGCTCATGATGCTTAGAGATAGGGTTGTGAAACCTTCTGCATATGTAATTGAAATTACCATTGGGATCATTCCTTAATGTTTCTAGTCGGCTGTTAACTAGGAAGAGGTTTCAGTTAGACAAGGCTAGGATTAGAATTCAATAGATTCGAGAGAGATATTGAATTAAATGGTGGAATCCCACAATTAGGAAGGATATACAAATAACGAAGATGTATTACATGTTAACTCATTGGTGAAGCAAGTCTAATTTGATTAATTGTGAAAGTTACACTTAATTGTTAATTCATGTTATAATATAGTTTAGTTGTAATTTAGTCTGCTATTTTATTGTAAATCCTGATTTGATTCGATTGCTAGATAATAATTAACAAGGTGAGTAGCAGTACTTGTTGACGGCCCCAAGGAATACGACTCTATAATCTAATGCTATACTGCCATTGATAGGTGCACTTGCCTAAAGTTAACCTAAATATAGGAAAGGATTATCGGACATTAATTTCGTAAACTTAGGTTACACCAAGTTTTTGAGTCACTAAGATATTTCATGGCATCATAAATATTGAATTTGATAATCTCACCATCAAAGTCCATAGTAAGTGTACCATCATGCACATCAATTTTCGTTCTAGATATCTTCAGAAATGGTCTCCCTAACAAAATCAATGATGAATTAAGAGAATCATTATTTTCCATGTTAAGAACATAGAAATCACCAAGGAAAACCAACCCATTCACTTGCATTAAAACATCTTCTAACACACAATCAGGCTAAACAGTTTACCTATCAGCAAGTTGAACAATCACACCCATTTCCGTTAATGGACCAACATTCAGACATTGATAAATAGACAAAAGCATGACATTAATTGAAGCACCTAAATCACACATGGCTCATGCAATTCCAAAATTGCCTTTACAAGGAATGGTAAGCATACCTGGATCCTTACATTTAGGAGGAAGCTTCCTCTAAAGTATAGCTTAAATGTTCTCATCTACACTTAGATTTTCATTTCCCTTCAGCTTTTTCTTTATTAGTGCACAATTCTTTAAGAAACTTAGCATATCGAGGTACTTGTTTAATGGGATCAAGTAAAGGGATATTTACCTCAATCTTACGAAAAGTATCAAAAATCTCCTTTTCTTCCTCTTCTTTCTTGGACTTAGTTAATCTAGAAGGAAAAGGAGGTGTTGGCACCATTGCCTTGGGTGGTTCAGCTAAAGGTCCTCCAATTTGATTATCTTGAATGTGTGGGGCCACTACCTCTTTTTTAGTTTGTTCCTCCAATTTGTTCTGGTTTGCCTTCTTGTTGGGTTCCTACAATTCCTTGCCACTTCTCAAAGTAATTGCATTAGCACTTTGCTTTGGATTAATAATAGTCAAAAAAGAGAATTTACCTTGAGATTCCAACCAACTAATGGAGGATGCAAGCTGACTCATTTGATTTTCCAAGTTTTGAATGCTCTACTTTGTCTCATCCTAAAATTTCTTTGTGTTAATAGCAAGTGATTTTAAATTTCCTCAAGACACATACCTGAACTTGAAGAAGAAGGCTGTGATGTTGGATTTTATGGCCTTGGCTGATACTGTTGGAAGATTCTAGGTCCATAGCTAAAGTTAGGATAATCCTTCCATCCAGGGTTGTAAGCGTTTGAATAGGATCATATTTCCTTTAAGGTAATCCTAGAAATCCTCCTATTGCATTGGTATGCTCATGAGAGTCCTCTTGAAGTGTAAGGCACATATCAACGGCATGGTTAGGAGCAACACATATCCTACATGCTTTTACTTGTTATTAATTTCCTAAAGCCATTTTCTAAACAAGAGAGGTTAGATTGGAAATTTGATTTTCAATGTGAGAAACACTTACCTCATTCACCTTCCTTAATGATGAATCATGTCGAAATCCAAATTGTTGTGAATTAGCAGCCATGATAGAAATCAATTCCTTAGCCTAACCAGGGGTTTTGTTCACTATAGCACCTCCACTAGCTGCATCAATCATCTTCCTTTCCATAGAAAGCAATCCTTCATAGAAGTATTGAATTAGGAGTTGTCCTGAAATTCTATGCTATGGACAACTCACACACAATTGCTTGAATCTCTCCTAATACTCAAGAAGGTTCTCTGTGTCTCTCTGTTTAATCCCACAAATCTCTCTTCTTAATCCTACAAATCTCTCTTCATATGCCAGCAACTCTTGTAACAGGGAAAAATTTGTCCAAGAATAGTTTAACCATGTTTGTCCATGTAGTGATAGAACCTGAAGGCAGATAAAACAACCAATCATTTGCTCTATCTCTTAATGAGAATGGAAAAGCACGCAACTTGATTTGCTCCTCAGATATTCCTTGCAACCTCATGCTAGAGCAAACCACATGGAATTCCTTCAAGTATTTATGAGGATCCTCATTTTCTAGACCATGAAAAGTGGGTAACAGATGGATCATACCAGATTTTAATTCGAAAGCAACATTCAATTTTGGATATTGAATGCAAAGCGATTGCTGAGTCAAATTTGGTGCAGCCAATTCCTTCAATGTCCTCTCTTGATTTTTCATTTGTCAAATATGCTGGATTAATTAACTAAGTCCAAGGCCAGGTTCAATCCAGAAGATGAAGATGTAGTGTCATCTTTTGTACGCATTTTGACTTCTTTGCACAGTTCCTTAATAGTCTTCTAAATTTCTGGATCGAATTCGAGTTCACCTGTATGAGAAGAGCGAGTCATGAAAGAATAAAAATAAATTTTCTAAACTAATCCCTAGTAACGGTGCCACAAATTTGGCGAGTGTCGAATCCAACAAATATAAATTCCTACTCTAAAGATTTGTATATAGTAGTGAGCAGGTCGATCCATAGAGATTGGTAAAATCTATTTCTATTTAGAAATCAAACAGAGAAGAGATAAAAGGAAGAAGGGGGGAGGGGGGGGGGGGGGGGGGGGGGGGTGGTGTGTGGTCTGAAATCAAAGAAAACTAATTACATATAAAGCAAAAAAACATAGTTTAAGAGTTAATTCAATATCAAAGATTTCCTAACCAAAGGCGTTATCACAACTCAGTTCACAAAATTGATCGTTGACGCAAAAATCTCTATTCTTCATATTAGATAAATTAATTATGGCTATTAACAAGCTCTAACAACCTATCTCTCCTTACTTTTTAGATAAACAAAACAAACTTTTTAATTATTTCCCTTTTTAACTAAACAATCATAAACAAGCTTTTAGGGTTTGATTTATCAAAGGCATGAAAAACAAGAGAGACAACCAATTTTGACCAACAAATCAAACACTTGACCTATTTAGATCAGATTATATATCCTCATAACATAAATCGATTACCTATGTCATAATCATTCATGTTATCATGTCACAGATAATAGAATAATCAAACAATTACGGATTTGATATTCTAATTGACAAATTATCACCTTGTTTATTAAACAAACAGATCCTAATTTGCATCAATCAAACAAGAATAAAACGATCATGATATGCAAAAACCCAAAACATGAATAGAAACAAAACAAATCAATCAGATCTCACTATTCCTATAGAACCGAGTCTTGTAACAATCATTTGGTTAGAAAATAATATTTTAGCCACTCATACTCATATGAAATTCTCTCTTTCTAGGGTTTTTGGAAGTCTCAAGGATGATATTACATAGATTTGGTCGCAACATCTTATAGAACAAAACTTGGAATTTCAACAGCCATAACGTACACTGGCTGTTAGTAAATGCACGCCGGTGGCGTACCTAGCTGGTGTTCAATGTTGAATAAACAAACATTTGCAGTGTGAATCGATTTGAAGTGGCATTAAAAATTTCGTTACTGTGCATGGCCTACACTGGTCCAATGCCAGCGGCGTTGATTCACCAAGAGCCGACGTATGTTATAAAATTTCAAACGTTGACTTGATTTCTCCTCTACACTGGTAGTATTGCAGCCTGTGTTAAAAATTTGCAATCTATGCAAAAGGAACGCCAACTATACACAAAAGTGTAGAACTTTCATTTGTCGACATAGAACTTTCATTTGTTGGCGTACATTCATTTTCTAAGGGCTAATGAATTTTTTATTCAAAGCCGGTGGTGTTATATTGTGTTTTGCTAGCATTGTTTTGTTCTGTATGTAAGTCGCCTGATTTGAAATGAAGGCTAGTAGTGTAGCTTGATGATTTGCTAGTATTGGATGTCTAATTACATGTAAGCCGACTGTGTTGATGTGATCTTGGCCATTTTTGAATTGTCCTTGTTTCCAACTTACACATAACTTCTCCAATTGCTTGTATTTGATTTCAAGACCTAAAATATGACATTTAGTACACTTAAGCATCAATTCCTAATGATTTCTATAAAAATCAATAACAAATTAGCATGGTTTGTTCATTGAAGATGACCATAATTTGTCTTTATCAGTACTTGAACCATTATCCTACGTTTTAGTGAAAATCTCTCCTAAGTGTTAAAAATCATATTTCTTGAGAGTCTAGTTCTTATTTTTAATTGAAAGAAAACAACTCCTTTATTCTTTTAAAATTTTATCAAGACAGCAACATTATGACCATGCATGAATATGACCTTGTAGTTATGTAGGAAAAATAACTCATATAGAAAATAAAAGACATAGAGAAATAAATAAACATATATATTATATATGAAATTTGGAAGTCTTCACTTTCATCAAGGCTTCCTGAAACTTAGACATGGACAAGTTCCATAAAAAGAAAAGAAAAACATAAGAAAGCTTAAGAAAAAGAAAAAGAAGAAAATTGTGGAAGTTTTAGATTTTTATTCAAATCTTCTCGGGACTTAGAAATGGACAAGTCCTATAAAGAAAAGCAAAAAAATAATAAAAGAAATATTGGAGTCTTGATTTATATCATGGCTCCCCAGACTTAGATTATAGACAAGTCCTAAGGAAAAGAAAATAAAACATTTTGACTTGATCAAGATAAGTTTAAGATTAGAATGACTAGTCTTAATTATTTAACATGCAATAAATAAATTGCAAAAAACATAAAAGCAGAAATAAAAGTTAGATTAGTGAGAATTAGGCCCTAAATATATAATATATATATATATCTTTATTATTAATTCAAAATCACCCCCTTCAGTGTCTTTAGTAAAAATATTTTTAGTGTAAATGTTTTTAATATAATGTTTTTAGCATATGGGCATAAAATATTTTTCATATCCCTGAAATCATAAAAATTAAATAGGGTTTGAATATAATTAAATAAGGATTGAATAGACATGGTCTTTTCCTTCTTTAGCATATGGGTGTAAAATATTTTTGGTATCTTGAAATCATGAAATTAAATAAGGTTTAAATAGAATTAAATAGGGGTTGAATAGACATAGTCTTTTCCGCGTGAAATATTTATGGTATCCTTGAAACCATAGAATTAAATAGGGGTTGAATAGACATAGTCTTTTCCTTTTTTATCTTATGCATGTATCTTTATATACCGATCTAAACCTTTGATACCATATTTATGCATAACAGTTACCCAACATGGAAAAGTTATATATGGAAAATACAATTTTAATTATGATTTGTAATTAATTTCCTAATTTCAATGACTAATTAAGGTTGTACTCTTCCAACTTTCAAAATAATATATCTATTTAATTTATATATGTTAGATTGTTTTATTTGCACGCGTATCACAAGTGCGTCATCTGCTTATATATATTTAAACTTAATAATACATAGAAGTTAGGTTAGGAGCAAAAATAAAATAAGAACATATCAACATTTAGAAATAAACATGGTGTTAAATAAGACATGAACAAGTTGTTATTTTCATAATTTCTTCCCTAGCATAAAGGTCATGGGATTTTAGAAATCAAAACAACAAAGTGTCTATGTTATGTTAACATGAATAAAAGAGATGGCTTAGATATATACCTAAGGAAGATAATGGTATGGGGAAGATGAATGAAAGAAGAAAATTTGTGAAAATTGTTTAGAAAGGGATGAGGGTCTCACGACAATCTAGAGGAAAGAGAGGATTTGCAGAGTGAATTTGGTAGAGTTTTGTCGTAGTTTGGAAAGTATATGTGAAAAATGAAGAAGGGATTATAGAGTTTTTGAGAGGAATTTCTATGAACAAAATTAATTGGAAATAGAAAATAATAGAGGTAGATAGAGGGTATTGCACCAGCCATGATCAGAAAGAGAGAGAGAAAACTGATTAAGTTTGTATTTTTATAATAAAAAGTAAGTAATGTGTAAGATATGCAAAAGTGCAAAATAGTGTTGGAAATGAAAATTGTAAGAAATAGTTGTATAAGTTGTAAGAATAGATAGTAAGAAAAAGTAAAAATAGTGAAATAGTAATGAATGGTAGAGAATAGCACTTTGAATAGTAGACAACACAAATTAATACCAATAATAAAAAAATACGTGTAAACGGGATAATTTGATATTTTTATAAGCTGAAAATTTTTGAAAATGATATTTTATAAATCCTCATATTATTATGAGTTTAAATATGGCATTGGATTATTTTCACCGTTTTGTATGCTCGGGCCCTATTTTCAAAAAACTAATCCTGTTAAGATTCGATACGAACGAATTTTTTATGAATCTGATCCTTTTAAGTTGTATCACATTATTACAGACTATAATCCAAGATTAACTCATTTCTATTGTTTTAGGGTTTCAAATATAGGATTATCTAATCTAGACTCACTAGGGTTCATGATTGACCTAGTTGACTTTAGAGTTTCCAATTGACTTCCGCTTCTAGGGTTAAAGCATAAAATTAGTATAAGATCTAGGGGTTTACAGATACCTCACCACCCAACGAACCCCGACAGATGAAACCCCTTTTCACTTAGCTTTTGGATTAGAAGCTAGAACTACCGAATATCTGAACTCAGTTCTACAATGAACAAGTCAACGAAGTCGGTCTTCAAGCGAAGCTCGATGCTACAGAACTAGCATAAGACACCATAAGCAAAAGGGTTGCCGCCTACCAACATAGGGCAATTCGGTACTACAACAAGAAAGTAAGGCACAATGTCTTTCTCCCAGGAGACCTTGTTTGTAGAAAATTAGAGGCAATGGGATTGGAAGAAGCTCGAGGAAAGCTTGTCTTGAACTAAGAAGACCCCATCAAGGTAAAGGAAGTCCTAGGCAACAGTGCATACAAATTCGAGACTCTGGATGCCGACCTCATCCCAAAAACATGGAATGCAAACAACTTAAGAAGGTTCTTCGGACAGCTATGACATGCTTATGTGTAAAACGTGAACACAAAGAGAAAACAGTCATGAATATAATGGAGATTTTACGTTAAAATTGTCTCTCCAAGGTTTTATGTATTGAACAACACACAGCAAACAAAAGATATTTAGCACAGGTCATGGGAGTTCACACAACTCCGTCCCCTCATGAGCTCATGTAAATCCCTCTCAAGGTTAACTCCCGTCAAGAGATCGAGTAACTCCCTGTTGTGAGTAACTTCCTTCAAGAGCTCGGGTAAATCCCTCTCAAGGGTAAGTTCCATCAAGAGCTTGGGTGACTCCCCTCGTGAGCTCTAGTAAATCGCTCTAAAGGGTAAGTCTCATTAAGAGCTCGAGCAACTCCCTCTCATGGGTAACTCCTCTCATGAGCTTGGGTAAATCCCTCTCATGGGTAAGTCCCATCAAGAGTTTAGGTAACTCCTTCTCATGGGAAACCCCCTCGAAAAATAACCCTCCTTGAAATACCCAAATATTAAAAAAAACACACAAAAAGAAGAGGTATCAAGAGAACAAACTCAAATTAAAGAAACAACTTTCATTAAGCCAAAGAAGATCGTTACGATAGTTTTGACTGGCATTCTGGCCAAAAATACATAACAAAGTTTACATGAGTACAAGTTTCTTTGGACTAAATATGACTTCAAGCTAGAGGCTCATGTGAAGGATTTGAACCACAAATTAGAAGGCTTCTCCAATATCCAGCCAAACACAACTCAAAAATGTGGATTCGAACTGAATACGACTTTACTTCCCCAACCTCCCAGTCGTAAGCCTGAGCTTGTCCATCAACCTTTAGCAAATAATGAATCCCAGCTAGAGAAGGCATCAAAACAACTAGGAGGACAAAAGTAAAGCGAAGCTCCCCTAGGGAGCCAATAACCAATAAGCCATCAGGAGATTGGCCTTAAAGGAGAGAACATTCCCCTATACCTCCATTTGCCATCAAGGATGGTAGAAAAGAGGGTTTGGAAATGAGGAGAAAGAGTCGAATGGCCCCTTCACAACAACCTTAACCTTGAGAAGTGCCTCGAAGCCACAAATTATTGATGGAGGATAAGCCCCTGCTTACGAACAACCCATCACCATAGTCACCACAACCACTCCACCAAGTAATAGGTCATGGCAACCTCGACCTGGAGACCTCAAAAGAGAAACATAGCCTTCGATCGAACAATCGTGACAATAGTGGAAATGGGTATGGAACAACACGCCCAACACATTACCGTAACCTTAATGATGAGCCCACATAAATAGGGACTGCAAGGCTTCCAACCTGTTTAGATAGAGACAACAAAGCTCCAACAGCACCACAGGACTTACCACCTCCGGGGCTCAACCTTTAAACCCATAGTAGGTTAATGGAAAGAAGGTTCATGGTTTATCAAATTCTTAGCAATCGATGAATGGAAAGAGAAATTTAAGTTTATGAAGCTAAGTGAGATAAACTAGGTTAGAGGGGAGTTATCTACCTACCGGCTACTCATAGTAACAAAGGACTCTACCATAACCCACATTAAATGCTACCAAACCTTTAGGATCCCGAGGTCAACTCAAAATAGTCGTCTAATCGTTCCTGGGGAATCTACATACATCAAAAAATAAAGTATTTTGGCACATGCCGACCTTGTTATAGAGCAACATCATCCTCTATAAAAAATGCCATGCTGACGACCTACTGCTAACTAAAGAGTTAAATGACAAATTTGCAAAATGCATCCGTGTATTAATGAAGAAAAAATACACACTTTTAAAGGATTACAAATGGAGAATAGCCTTAAAAGGCCAATACATGAATAAGCTCGAGACAAAGCCCAAATAATAATAATAATAATCAGTTAGGCCCGTAATTGCCAAAAATCTCCTTGCTCGTCACGGGCTGAGGAGCTACGACAATGCCCTCTACTTCCCTTGACGTAACCTTCTGCTCGAGGCTCAATCATAATCTGGGAAGCCACTTGCATCAAAGCCTGTTGATCTGACATGTAGGCCTCAGAAGCAGTGTCAACCCATATTTCTTCACCCCCAAGAATAGCAGCGACATCAGCTTGGCCATCCTCTCTGACTCCACCTTGCTTGCCTCCCTCTCCACTAACCTCCTCCTCAGAAGAAGCCTCTACCGGAGCTTCCTTTAAATGAGCTACCAACAAGCCGATATCCAAGTCTGGATACCTCTCCAGCAACTCTTTTTTTATTAGTTTTATGGTATCCGTAACAAGCTTTACCTAGGCGCCCTTCCACTCCTCGCTCTTGAAAAGCTCTCTCAATCCTACTTCTTAGCAGCTTCTAAGATTAGTCGACTTCTCTCTAAGTCCTTCATGCGTGCCTACAACAATAATAGGGAAGCACAATATGTCAAAACATAAGCAATGATGAATAATCATGTACCCTCTCATGCTCGACCACATCAGTTTGGCTGTGAAAGACCTCCCCCAGCCTTCTGAACTCCAAAGTGGCCAGCTTAAGCTCCCATTTTTACCTAGTAACTCCAAATTAGGCTTTCCACAATTGACAAGAAATCTCATCTCACTCACCCTTCACACTCCTACATTTACCCTTGAACTCGATAGTCGCTGTTTTAGCAAGAAAAAGCTACTTCCTTGCCTCGACCACATCAGTTTGGCTGCGAAAGACCTTGTCTTCCATTTGCTTTAGTAGCCTCTCATGCTCCTTGGTAAGTGTAAGCAGCTGAATCTTGCATCCCATCTCACTTTGCCTAACCTTTGCAAGCTTCTTCTCTAATCTCGCCCTTACTACCTCGAACCTTAAACAAAGGAAAGTAACTCTAAATTATAGGTCATGGAGAATTCGAGAATAAGAGAGAAAGGGGGAACACAATGTACTACCTCACGGTTCGCCCTTAACACCCTAAAAGCTCCAGTAATTGTCATTAACACCTAAAAACAAACAATAAACGATAGCAGAATGTCAATAGATGAAGAACAAAACACCGACGTGAACCATTGTAACCTCACCTCATACATCTTCTACACTAAAAAATCTACTGATGATAGACCACCATAAAAAGCCCTTAATCTCTTCCTATCTTGCAAGCAGGTCACCTCCTCGAAAGAAGGCCATTCTATAGGTATGCCAACCCACTTTAAAGCCCTCCCCTCAACTAAGTCGAAGGACCACTAGCAACCCTTCTACCAGGCTAACTCCCATGCCATGAAACCCCAGCTCGATTACTGGAAGCACTATTACTGCTCCTAGCAACCTCCACCCTAGGAAATGGCATGCTACGAGCCCATACAAGCACATGGGAAATATAAGCTAGACTACACTCCTTAGAAGATCGAGCATGTCAAGAAAGCCCCTCCGAGCGGATGCGAAGGCTAGCCATTCCAACATCAACAGTAGCAACTCTAACCTCGACCACCACAGACCACACCTTCGACCATGACATAAGCACCCCTAGGATCTTGTGCTTCCAAATCAATGACCTCAATAGCCTGAGGCTTGACATCGACAAGATGCTTCTCTTCAGCTACCCTCTTATTGGGTGGAGCCCTTTTTCTTTTCTTTGACGGAGCAGAAAGAATGTCAGCCACCTCAAACACAGGCATCTCAGGCTCTAAAAAAAAATACAACAAAAACAAGGAACATTCAATAATAAAGAAACAAACACCTCCTAGTCAAGCTCAATAGCTCAAAAATCTTAAACCCTCTTCACAACAACATCTCTCCATAGCTTAACTTGATGGGTGATGGGGAAGAGATAGAGAAAGAGGCTACGAGCGCACGAAGAATCATGCCACATCTCCATCAGTGATCAGCTTTCCACTTAAAAAGTTCTTTACCATGAGCTTGGCATCCAACTGCTTCCTGCCTTGAGAGCTCATATATTCATTGATAGCCCGCTGGCATCAGCATCATGAGGCCCCAACGTTAAAGGCATCGTATTACGCATAGGTGTGCACCAATTCACCTACAAGCCAAACTAATGTTGGATGCCTGCCTTAGCTCGAACAATCCAGAACTTCTTCTTCCAATGAAGACCATTCGTACTTGTAAGACTACTGAAAAGGAAGCTCTTAGGTCGCCTCGCAAGATACCACCACCCCTCGTTAGATCCTTTGAAACAATAGTATCTCCGGAGCAAAATCGGAGTAAGCTTCATGTCGAGACTAAGACGTGCCTAGGTACTAGCATTTGCCAAGCATTTAGAAGCAATTACGTTGGAGAAAGCCGATGATGGTTAAAAAACCCCTCTTAGAACAGAGAACGACATTCGTAAACCAAAACTGAAAGCTTTCTCATATAGAACAAAAGCCTGCCCTTCTAGCAAACAGGCTCGGTCCAAGGAAGAAGGAAGGACGACCTCTCAGTCCACTCAATAGCCTCACATCTCACTCCTCTAGTGCCCCTCGAGCTCCGCACTAGTAATCGTGCTATGAACTCTGTGAGGACCATCACCCACAATCGCCTACTATGAAGAGGAACCACAAGGCCTTTCCCTTCGCCATCATCCGCATACTCATCCAAGGGAATCCTACACACTGTTTTGATAAGTTTAGCGTACCAACCTCTGATAGAACCATCGCCAGTTGAGCTCCCCTTGTAACCATAGACAGCCTAATCTCAGCTACCACCTTCAACTGCATCACCAACCGAAACACTCGCATCAACTTACAAGCTTGACCTTCTCGAGCTATGCTCCCCTTTCTCTCTTCCCTCCTCACTTCAACCATGAACCTCTGTACCCTACCACTGGAGCCATGTGGAAAAGATAGGGTATCGAAGTTACCTGAGCTTAACATCATTAAAATCTCAGGCATGTAGAAATATTAAGAAGGCAATAAGGATCCAAGATGACAATTGTTTCAATGAAATACAAAAATGTTGTGAAAGAAATGACAGTGAGATGCAAGTATTATAAAGGAATGGGAAGAGATGTAAAGGCCCAAATCCCTCAGGACGCGTAAGTAGGCCTCAAAGCCTTGACATCACAACCAACAATTACAACTATCAAAGCCAGGAAATAATTACTACTAAGACCTTTCAAATCCAAAGAGCCCTTCAGGAAACAACATGTCCTCGACTACAGCAAGGTATACCGAGTACAATACTTAGTAGGAACTCAAATGGTCCTTACCTACGACATGGGGATGCAGCTCAAATGAAGAGCACAGCCCACTTAAAACTAGTAGTGACCAACTCAAGCCAACAACCGCGTACATAAATCTCCTTGATCTCCCACAACAAAAGTGGGGGGACAAATGTTGACAATAGAATATAGCTCCCAGTTTACTCAATCTGTTAGGCTTCAAGACCCAGGTACACCGAAGGGTCGCCAAAGGGAGCTCGTGCTTATGACGCCTAAGAAACCTTACCTCAAAAAGGATGGAAGAGCCATATGAGATCGGTTGTCCAGTGAACTCGACCTCTTGACCTCATGATCTCTAACCAAAGCCAACACTCTAGTCGTATATCATGACTAAGGGGGACACCATCAGGGGGGGCCCACTCCGAGAAGCCTTGACTTTTCAACTTGGGTACCTTACCACATCAGGTACCAGGTCAACTACCGAGAGACAACCTATCCTGGTATATGACCCTAAACGCTTTATATACCCCCATCCCCTCTTGGAAAAGGGACAAGAAGAAAACAAGAAAATAGAAAAAGAGAAGTAGGCTTGTCTACCTCTTTCCAAACATATTGTCCTTGCTATAGACTGACTTAGGCATCGGAACAGCCACGCTAGACATCTCCTGGTACCTCTCTGGCTTTTCTTTTATGTTTGCAGGATCTATCTCTACCAGCCCAAAATCAACTTGTGCAACAATGGTAAAAGCATATTTTGACTTTTGGCACAAGACATTTGAGAAAATTGCAAATGCATTAAAACATAAGGCTTTGGGCTTGGGCTTGATTTAGCTTAGAGTGCTTGGACTCCAATATTTTGCGGGGCTTCTTTAATTTTGAAAACAATTTGATATGCAACTTGTTTACATTCTAATGCCTAAACACACCAACACATGATAATCCTATCAGTTAAATATCACAATCAATTTATGCATTAAACAAACAATACATATATGCAAAATAATTTAGCACAAATAGTTTCAGGATATTTCATGAAATCCCAAAAGCCGAAAATAAGTACGAAACAATAACCTTGACTACTAGTATTTTTAACTTTCTAACTTCTTTATTTTTTCCCTTCCGGTAGTGAACTTGTTTTTATACATTCTTGTATACCATAGCTGTGATATACCTTGGATTGAACAAACATTTCTGCTTCATTAATTTCGTATGCACAGCTTTGGCACTAGATATTAATAATCCAATTCTTTTAGCTGCTTTTAATTATAAAGAAAATTTTTTCTATTTTTTTACTTGCCTCTAGTACAATGCAAATGGATTTTATTATTATCATATGCTTTCAAATTTATAAGTTGGTTCATATTTAAAAAATATACATTTATTTAGAATTAAATAAATACACATTACTCAAAAACCAACTCAATATTAAAATAGATTTTCTCTTCTAAAATACCATCATTTAAATAAAAAAATTAACAAATAAAAAACATATTAAAGCTATATTCTAACCTTTAGTAATACCGATTATATTACAATCTTATTTATTCAAAAAGAACAAACAATAACGTGCCGACGCTATAATATAACAATTACTACATAATTAGCTCTCACATTTATTTAATAAGGTAAATATTCACTATAACTTTTAAAAATATATAACATGATAAATTTTCTTAAATGCCCATAATTTTTAAATTTTATGATTTGCATCAGAAGTTACAAAAGATGATGTTTAAAGGTCATAATACTTAATAAAAGTTTATAAAGTATTTGTATTTATTTATAGTTTAATGTCATAATTGGTATTCAAATATTGACAAAACATGTAATTAATTTTAAAAATTAATTAATTTAGTACTTGAAAGAATTTTTTATAAACATCGATAATATCCTATTAAATTCTTTTAGATATTAAATTTATTAATTTTAATTATTTTTAAATACTAAATTAATCAATTTAAATATTTAATCACATATTTTACCAAAATTTTTATATTGTTTATAATATTATCCCCCTAATTATTTGTTAATTATTATCATCCGCTACAAATGACCGCCTGGGCTCACCGCCATGAGTAGCTAAAATAAATGCAGTGCTGAAGTTAGAATTGAATATCAATTGGCAGTTGGGTGAGAAGAAGAAGAGGATTAGAGGGAAGCCAAACGAGCCGATGAGCACTCCATCCACTACGCCCACAACAGCAGCTAGCCTAGGGAATTGGAAGCAGCTTCTGCTTAATGCCTTGAATTCCAATTCCCATCTCAAGCATTCCTCTTACTTTCAATTGGTATTCCTCTGCCTCTGCAATTTAATTATATATCCGTACTTTCTCAATTGGACTGGACGGTATTAGCATTTTTTTTTTTTTTTTGTGTATGTATTTTCTCAACAGGCAACTGTTGGACCCAATGGAGTACCTTCCAATCGCACTGTTGTCTTCAGGTTCCTACGTTGTTCTGGTTCTTCCTAAATTACTGAGAATTCTGTTTGTGTGTGTGTGTGTGTGTGTTTCTTTACTGTTGAATATATTATTTGTCTCTTTGATCAGGGGTTTCCAAGAGAACAGTGATAGGATCCAAATCCATACAGATTTGAGAAGCCGCAAGGTCATCCTCAGTTTCCTATGCATTTTGTTCTAAGCTTTTAAGGATGTATTGATTCGATGTGCCTTTTTCCTTCCTAATTTCCCTGTACCTCTCAGTTTATTGATTTGAATGTTCAATGCATACCCTACTTTCTGAATGACTATGATCCCGAATCATTTAGCAAAACTGGCAGTCCAAAAATAATGCAATCTGAATTTTCTCATTATTAGTGATTGACGGATGACTCTTTATAACAGAACCCTTTTATGCTTGTTTTCACTTATTTGAGAACTATTTCTGTATATTTGGCTTCAGATTGAGGAGCTCAGACATAATCCTCTGGCCGAGGTAATTTCTCGAGGTGCCCTTATCATCCCTAGAGATAGAGCTAATTTCTCTGTTGCTTTTCCAGCAATTAATTTAAGGTCTCTTTTCTCTGTTGCTTTTCCAGCAATTAATTTAAGGTCTCTTTCTTTCCCTCCAGCTTACTTACACTTTGCTCTCTTCTTCTAGATATGTTGGTATTTTACTGACTCCTGGGAACAGTTTCGTATTAATGGGAGTGTTGAGGTGTTGGATGCATACAATACCAACAGATTTAACCTTCAGGTGCACACACAAAATTCCCTATTATACACTGTATAAACCCTTTGGGAATGTTTATCATTAATCTAGGCGTGACTTGCTGGTATACTATGATATGCTAAGGCATCTGTTTGAATCTATATAACGCACGTGATTTCCTAAGAATCCACAATAATCACATTGTTGTCTGTTTGGCTTGGAATCATGTAGGTGAGGATATGTTGTGCTAGTGGCTTACTTAGTTGGAGATGGCAAGTAGTGGGATTTGCTCACATCCGTAGAGATCCAATTTAAATCCTGCCTTAGTAGAATCCCAACATGGTGGTATTTAGCATGTGTGTGCCTGGGAATGAGTATGAAGCTACAGCCACATGATCCTTCACCACTTCAATGTGAATTATCCCCCAAAATTTCAAAAAGCCAGTGCTTTGCATTATGTGTATAGTTTAGTCTTCTTTGCACACATATTGAACATAGGAGTTAACATGAGTTGCATTCTTTTGCAGCTTAATCATAAGATATCAATTTCTTAAGCACGGGATGTACTAAAAATTCTACTTATGTCACAAACTCACAATAACCCCTTTGTAATGATGTTGATATGATTTAACATTATTAGGGCATTTGCATATATAATTTGACGTCATGTTTTTGTCATTGCTTTGGCCTCGTCCAACTAAGTTATGGATACGCTGATGTTTATTTTTGTGCAGTTGCGAGAGAATGCATGGTACTTGTTCTGAGAGGTCAAGACTACAATACTTGGGACCTACACCAGGTCTTCCCTGCCTCCATGAAATGTCCACTGGGAACACTTCATTAGACCCTTCCCAAGGACCCGTCGAAGCATTTTGCCTACTGGTTGTAGATCCAAATCAGGTTAAATATGTTTGCTGATGTGAAATTAGTATCTGAATATTGTCACCCATGTCTAATATCTTAATGCATCCCTGTTTTCTTATTTAGGTTGATTATTTGAATCTGAAGAGAAATGAAAGAATACTTTTCACATCTGTAAGAAGTGCTAACAAAGGAAAATGTTGGAATTCTGAGAGGATCAACCCATAAATTTTTGCTTCATATCTTCCATAGTGAAACAACAGAGAGGTGTGACACCTTTTTTCATTTTTTTTAATTTTAGAATGACTATTCTTGCCAAGTGACATAATCAGCAGTCGGGTAAAGAAGAAATGTGCTGAGGTTTTATGCAATTTTCCAATTACCACTTCAATACACTAGACTGACAATGTCTGGCTGCCAATTAATATAAACTGCAGTCTTGGTGACTTACTACTTTTTATTGTTTAAAGAGCTTTCTTTTTCATCTTGCTTTTCATGATTATATAGTAGTAGCTTGTTGATAATACTGTCCATAGCCACTGTGCATGTTGAAGAGAGAGCTTTCTACCTGTTATAGCATGCAAGTCCTAGGTATTTTTTTTAGGAATTTATTTTCTTTTTTTTTTTGGGTAATTATAGCTAAAACATTCAAGATTATTCTGTCCACAGATTGCTGGATCACTTGAATTTTAGCTAACAAATTAGCTTTCCCAGAATGACCTTCAAGGGAGTTTTCAGTATATCAAACTGCCTCTCAGCAAGAAAATCAGGCACTTCATAGGTATTGGTTGAACAATCCAAAATCATGGCTACCTTTTTTGACCTCCTAAGAAGTATTCTAGAATGAACTTGAACGAGTGAGCCTTGGCTTGCCTATCTTCTTGTCCTCTTCTAGAGATATAATGGATATATTAGCAGGATTCTCAATCATCAATTTTGCAACTAGGTAACCAGAAATGCTCCATGTCTGATACTTCCTGGCTTGCTTCCCAATATAACGCCCTGATTTACCATCGTAGTATTCAGGCCAGCCATCTTTAGAGAGTCGTTTCTCCACTAACTCGATTGCTCGCTTAGCAATTTGTGGCCTGCCAGTCTTGATACATGCTGCAGTAAGCAGCCATAAGAGAACTGCAGAAACCACCAATTGTTAGAATTAGAAGAAGATCAAAATGGTACGGTTTATCATAATGATTGAAAAGGTAATCTAGCTTATTTATGGTAAGGCTCATACAGAAGGTAATATACACAAGTGCCTTTGCTTACCTGGCCATGACCCACCATTGTGGTAGCTCCACCTAGTGTTTTTAGGATCAAATCCTGTAACAATTCTCCATTCATGACCCTCTATAGCAGGATACACAATCTTTAAAGGCATCTCACCTATCAAGTCCTCCCATCGCTCCTCGATTAGATCCATAATGGCTGTGGCTTGTGCTGGCGTGGCCAAAGAACTCAAGATGGCGATACAATTGCCAACCAAGAACCATCTGAAGTCCATTCTAGCTGGGCTAACGTTGCCAATGAGATATCCTCCTCGAAGTGGCATGAAATCAAATACCCATTCAGGAATGGAATCAGGGATGACATTGAATTTATTGACAGCAGTCTGTGAATATTCTTCTGTCTTGTATCGATATATGAGATTCAACTGTTCATGGTCCAGCCAGTAGTACTTCCGGATGTGAAAACTGAGGGCTGTGATTCTCCTGTCAATACGCTCAATAAACGCCTTGCCATCATGCTCTGGTTTCAATAACTGCTGCGCACACCTTAAGGCAAAATAGAACAAAGCCTGGATCTCTATAGGATAACCATATATTCCCTGTTGTTACACATTCATAAGTGCCTATGTTCCGCAGAGCTTAAGAAACCATTAAGCATTCAAAACCCAAGTATTAAACAGTTCAATTTAATACTAGTCTACATGGTTGTTACCATCCATAGAAGTTAAATCATAAAAACAGTTATTTACATTGATTTCATAGTGAAATTGATCCCATTCGACCATCGACTAATCACAATTAAACATGCATAGAGCACCTCTATCAGTCGGTTATAAGGAAGATTAAAAGAAAAGAAAAAAAAGGTTTGTAAAAATCCTTTCTAAAGAAAGGAAATGCTACATATCAAGAAATAGAGAATATAAGATGGAATGTGATGAACGATTCTTATTTACTATTCTTACAATATAGTATATAGAATTAAAATAGTAAAAACAGAGTTTCACAAAAGCAGAACATCCTACTTTGTGCTCATCTCTTAATTTTATCTTCCAGATCGTGAAGGGAAAAATATGAAAAGCAGAAATCTTACCCTCAAAGAAGCAAATCCTTTTTTTTAATAAATTATTAGTTATCGCAATGAAATGAGCTAGTTTTGGTTTAATGTTACTACAGAAATGGAGTTAATTCAAGCTAAACTACTACAATTTGCGGGAGAACCAATACCAGAAAACCTGCAAACCAGATATCTCAGTATATATTCTCACTTGGAGAAATTTCAGCTAGAAGTACTATTCTAGTTCTACCTAGGCAAGCCAATTTAATAATCGATGTTGGCGGTTGCCACTGTTATGTGGTAGATTTCATAACTCAACAGTTTGGGATTTTTTATTATAGGTAGCAATTATGACTTGAATTCTGAACTGGGATGAAGTAATGTTAGTGCAGCATTTGGATAATATGTGGATTCACAGATTTGGTCTTACTAGTTTCATGAATTATTTATTTCTGCTTGAAGATTGTAAAATATATAATGAACAAAAATCACTTTATCATTAATCTGTTTGTTTCATCTTTTTTTTATTGGTTTTATCGTTTTTAAACATATATTTATCAAGAAATAAATAAGATGAAAAAAATATTTTTACTTATAAATAAACTAAACAAATTAAATATAGATAAAATATAACACAAATCAGATATAAATAAGATATAAATTAAAAATAAAACAATCCAAACATAAATCTCTATCTCCGAATCTCTAATTATAAACTTTCTATATTTCTGTTAAGATAACAATACTTAGAGGGCAAATAACATTGCTAGACATGTTCTGAGCATGACATTATATGTCATGATTATCCATGTTTAATTTATAAAATTACTACGGTTGAATCAACTGGGGAAGGTGGCAAATGGACCGTCTGGTTCGACATCCCTAGCTCGATCACAGTTACATTTGATTATGGTGACCAATGATCAATCATATGTATATATCAAACAGGCTCGACATTTCTTGTTTGGTTTGGACCGACGGTTCGCCTAACGGTCTCGGAACCGGACCTAATTCGAGAAATATTTACATCCAAGTCCGAATTTTATGAGAAAAACGAACCGCACCCTCTCATCAAGCAACTTGAAGGTGAAGGACTCTTTTAAGTCTCAAAGGTGAAAAATGGCACACCATAGAAAAATAATTACACCAACATTCCATATGGAAAATCTCAAGGTATAGTATATCAATAATTCTTTGATACCCTTTCATATATTTAACATTTAATTAATCATTACTATTTTTAAAATCCTAAATTCCTTTTTATTTAAAAAAATCAATAAATTATCATGCATCAATAAGGAACTCCCATATTCCTATTTATATTTATTTATAATTTTTTGGGGGAATATATTTATTACACGCAGCTTCTGGTTCCCGTCGTTGCAAAAAGTGTGATGAACATGCTAGACAACTGGGTGGCAATGTCGTCTAAATCGGGAGAGGTCGAGATTGAGGTTTCAGAATGTTTTCAAACCCTAACAGAAGAAGTATCACAAACTTTTACATAGAGGGAGTAAAAAACTCACCATCCTCCGGTCGATCATGCTGCAACCATCTGCATAAAAGAGTTGGAAATGTGTCGAATCCATCCGAGAGACAAAGATTGAGGATCAGCTTCATTCCCTTCTGCACTTCCGGCTTTCGGAGAGGGAATAATCATGTGTGCACTTTGTGTAGGATCGCAGCAGTATGATCCACCAAAATCCAGAATCCACAGGAGCAACTCTTCCTATAGCACTGCCACCAAAATCAGCTACCAAAGTCTCCCTTCTATCATGCGAATCAAAAAGGACCTTAAAGCTAGCTGGCATAACTCCTTCTCCCAGAGTGAAATTATCGATTCGCTTTATCCATCCCTGAAGATGGATAGTTTTGATCAGAAAGTTCTTAACGATTTCCGGTTCTGGTGGATCTTTCATCAAGCATGCTAGTGCGCTAGGAACGAAGTCTCTAACAAACACCTACAAAGTCACACGATTATTAGGAAACTGCGAATATTGTATCAAATCATACGGATTTGAAACACTGTTCCAGCATTGAATCCGAAATTCACATTACACAACATTTCTACTGCAAATACAATAATATCAGCATTTGAAAAACTAATCAGGGTTTACGAATATTGGCTAATTATATACATCTTATGCACTGACACAATGAAAATTTAAATCACAATGATCATAAGTATCAGTACATTTAATTTTTTAATAATTTAGTATCTAAACTTTATTGTTTACAATCTGGTGTTCAAATTGTATCTTTTATTTCAATTTGAATAATAATCTGTATCTAAATAACAAATTGAAAGCACAAATACTAAATTGAACAAATAAAAGTTTGCGTATTAAATCGCTAAAAGTTGAAATTACGTGTACTCGTAATGCTTTTAAATCAAGAAGCAGGCTAGGATTGGCTGCAGGTATACCTGATTGTAGTTCAAAGCATCAGCGTTCGGATCCATAGCAGCAAGTGTTCCGACTGGTCTGGATTTGTAGTATACATAAGACCTCTTCAGCGCCTCCCAAGCCTCGTCCATCATCGGACAGCCATTCGCGTGAGGTGACTCAATAATATCGCTTGAAACCAGATCATAGTTGTTCATATTGGAGCTCATGCTAGGGCAGGGCCTCAGTCCTGGTTTCAGGGCCTCCAAAACCGAAACTGCAATTTCTTCATCATCATCATCATCGTGACGATACTGAATGTGGCCTTCTTGATATTCACATTGTCCGGAGCTTCCTTCACTTGTTCCAGATCCAGTACGGCTTCGAAACTCGTCGTATCGAGAGATAGAGGAGTGAAAGTATCCTTATACAGAGTAGAGCTGATGGTAGAGTCGGTAATGGAATGATCAAGTGCGTTCGAAGAAGTTAAATCGCCATTGAGAGTGTTTGATTGCGAAGAATCCACGGGATCGGAGTCGTTGCACTGAGTTCGATCGGACATTTTGTTCTACTAGTAGATAAAAATGAACAATTGATCAGTAATCGTAACGTAATGAGTTTAATCCATAAATCGATGTATGTACATAAGCAAAAATAGACAGTTTGTAAAGATAATAAGCAAAAATAGACAGTTTGTGAAGATAATCGCGCCGCCGGGAACATCTAGAAACAGTGATTCATCAAGAAGAAGAAGAATCGATTAATGAGCATATTTGATCACTGAAAAGGAAAAAAACAAGAACACAGCAATGTATGGTGATATATGCGTGCGTTCATGCAATCTAGTGCAGAGAAGAGTTAAAGATTGCTTGCTTACTTGCTGTATGCGGAATGGAGATAGAGAGAGATAGAGAGAGATTGTTAATTAGTTATGATAGTGAACGAAGAAGACGAGGAAGGGAACGAGGGAGGAAGAAGAGAGAATTCTGTTATTGCTGTTTTGGCGGTTAAATGTTTATTTGCTTTTTCAAAAATTCAAGGGAATAATAGCAAAATTTCACGTATACCTGCCCCCAAAGCGAACTTGATTGGTCCTTCTACTTGTGCGCTTGTTAAGAAACCAAATAGAAAAATTTTAAATAGATTGTATATTTTCTTTTTATCTTTTTTATGTATTCATTAGCATAATTATTTTAAACTTTTATTAAGTCTTTAGAACAACTTATTAATGAAATATATCTTTTGCGGGAGTATAGAGTTTATTACCAAGTTACACCATAAAGTGAGAAGTTCGAAATTTTTGTAAAATCAAAAGAAAAATGAGATTGCAATTTGCAAACAATTATTTATATATAACATCAATATCAAAGGTAATGAGTAAAGTTTCGATTTGATTGGAGAAACCTATAAAAATATTAACTTATTTTCCGGTTTAACTTTCGTTAATCTTATAATATTAAGATATTTGAATCACATCTAAGTTTCATTTTGCAACGGATAAAAAAATTTATAAAAATTTTTATTTATCTTTATATGTAATAACTTGCATTTATTAGGGTCGAACTAAGAGTGATACTGAGATGGTAGATTTGCAATGACGTGATGTGGTAATGCATATGAAGAAAGATTTTAATAGTACTTATATGTTTTGTGTCGATAAAACTTTAACTTATAAACAATTTTACATAAATTATGAATTATTATAGTCACTTGTATTAAAAAAAAAAAAAGGATTAATACTTATTTATCATTCATTGAGACGTGTGATGTATTAGTATCTATAAGTCTGTTCTCATGGCTGATGATGCACGTGGGCAGTGGTTGCATATTGATTGGTTGTGATGATCCCCGTTGGTGGTGGTTAATTGTTACTGAGGTTAATAACCGCTGAAATTAGTGGATGGAGGATATTGTCCATGAATGTCACGAGCTAAAAGATTTAAAGTGAAGTAGTGCATAATGTCTGTGACCATCCATCCCAAATACATGTATTATGATCAGATCTAAAATTATAAGAAATAAAAATGAAAAAATGAAGAAATGGTTGTTTTTGCTTGTATTTGCTTAAGAATTTTAATAAATCTATTGAAATTCTTCTCCTATTACCAATTTGTTTAGAGAGTTATTCAAGAGTCTGCAACTTTTTTGTGAGTTCCTTTATTTTCTTGGCATTTTTAGTTCTTTTTTTTTTTTTTTTTGGCAATGTGTCAAGCCCCATTGATTAAACCAAGACAGTAAACAACTTATTTATTAAATTACTCGATTAAGAGTATGCTCAGTGGAGTATTTTGACATAATTTCCTATACTATCCCAAAAAAATTGTTTTTTTTTTTCTAAATTGTCACAAATATCTAAATAAACCAATAAAATTTTAAATAAATAATATTTAAGATATTAAATGACAAACCCAAAATAAAAAACGTTGGATAAAATAAAAAAGCTATTCGTGAAAATGAATCCTTAAAGAGCCTATATATCGCTAAGGGATATTAAATAAGATTTTAGGTTCTTATCATGTGGAATCATGTCGAGAACCTTATGGTATATTCAATAAAAAAAAAAAATTAATAGCATTAAATGTCATATATTAGGATAAGCGGCAGGTAAGTACAATTTTTTTTTTTTATATAAGCGATGGAATACATCTTACAGATTTTTATAGTGATATAAAGAATTAAATGATACTGCCCTTGATGCTCCTGTGTTTAGATGAGGATAAGAAAAAATTAAGGCTGGCATGGCCGACGGGACCGTGGTCCGATGCTATTGCTGTAATAACAAAAGGTTCCACCGAGACTTGAACTCGGGCTATTGGATTCAGAGTCCAATGTCCTAACCACTAGACCATGGAACCTCTGACCTTGCCCATTTCTTCAATTTTTTATAATCACAGACATTTTTGTTTTGCTACTACACTCTGTTTTTAATTTTTTTATCTTTCATTCTTTTAAAACTTACTGATGATTTACTTTAATAAATAAATAAGATTATAATAAAATTATTATTAATAAAAAATAAATAGAGCTATAATAGAATTTCATTTGTTGATTTAGATTTTTTGATTAAATTAAGATTACTTTAGGAAAAATCAATTTCATTATTAAATTGTTAATGAATGGCTTTTCCATATCTTTTGTAACAAGGATATTTAATGGAATTACGATCAATTGAACATCATAATAACTTTTCATAAAAATTAAAATTATAATGGAATTTTTAGTAAAACAAAGTAAACAAGCAGTTATATTTGGTATATTCTCTAGCTATAAAAAATAATAATATATTCCAAGGTAATCAATGGATCCGTTTGGATTATCTATTTTTCATCTATATCTTTATTTGTATTAAAATAATATATGAAAATATGTATGATTTGTATTTATTTTTTATCTATATTTGTTTTATTTGATCTTTTCATAGGAATTATCAACTTTTTTTTATCTGAATCTATTTCTTGATAAATAATTTATTAGAAAAAGGTTTGAAAAACTGTATGAATAGTTTTGTCGACCTCTCAACCTAAGTGAATTACATACCGAAAATAAAATATAAATAAATACATAATAAATATAATTTCTTTTTCATATATATTTAGATCTCTTATCTTTACGGTTAAAATACATAAGAAGAGTAGTTTTACTCCTTAGATCTTATCTAACAACTTTATACTAGGATAAAATAAGAGTTAATGTCACGAATGGTACTCGAAACTTTAGCAAAATATGCAATAAACTTTAAAATTAATCAATTTAGTATGTAAACTTTGAAATTGATCAATTTAGTACCTAAACTTTGAAATTAATCAATTTAATACCTGAAAAACTTTAAATTGATCAATCCAGTGTCTGAAAGAACTTGATTGAAATATTGTTTAACGTGCACGAAAGGTTTTTTTAAGTGCTAAATCGATCAATTTCAAAGTTCATACAGTAAATTGATCAATTTTTAAAATTTAGGTACCTAATTAAATAATTTGTTAAAATTTATGTACCATTTGTAACATTAATATAAAATAATTTTAAAATATTAAATTACTTTCGATTGGTTTTCTTAGCATAACTTGATCATATGAGAACTTGTAAGGGGTTAAATTTGACCTAGTAACCAAATGATGTGATATTTAATTTGTTTTATGTGTATTTTTCAACCTTCCTTGACAATAAAACCAGAGGCTGGATCAGGTAGATGCAGTTCCGACACGTTCCATTTCCAAACCCATTCCAATTCCAAGGAGAAATAAGGTTTTTTGTTCCTGTAATATTCAGAATTTTAATCCTAATTCTTATGTTGTATTTGGAAACTTTATGTAAAATAGAAATGGATAGAAGTGGGGAAAGAAATGAAAAGAAATGAAAATGGGTGAAAATGGAAAGAATTAGAAATTTTATTTCATGTTTTGTAATTTTTTAATGAAATGGAAAAAAAAAAGAAGAGAAATTTGAGTTAATAATTGATAAAATGATCCTCATATTATTTTTATAAAATAGTATGGATAATGTTACAAGGACATTTCTATCATTCTAGCCAATTTCTCTTTGTTTCAGCCCTTTTCCTCCCAACTTTGACCAGAAACAAAATAGCCTCTTCCTTCCCTCCATTACTCTCCACTTCATCCCATTTCACTTCCATTTCCAATAGCCAAACAGACCAAATTCACCCTATTTCTCTTCTCTTCCGTTGGATTCGGTCATCTTCCATCACTCCAAACTCAGCATGACCTCCAAACCTCCTCCAAACACATTCTCCTGAACGGGAGATCAAATCCCATGCATGAATACAGCATCTCTCATATCTGCCTCATACATCTTGCTCTTTCAAACGTAGCAAAAATGGACCTAATAACCTGCTCGTACACCCATCTCCAAATGGAACAAACCAAATTGCTTTCCCCTTCCCAATAGTGGTAATTATAGTTGAAAGGAAAAACAGATAAAAAGCAATGCAACTACAATTCAATGCTCGAACCATCTTTGGATATTTACACCACAATTTATCCACAAAGAATGATGTACATTAAATGCAACATGCATGAGATCTAGCCAGTACCTGACCAGTTGAAGCACAACATTTTCTAGATCTACAAGGAGTGAATACAACATTAGAATTAACAAAGGAAGAGAAGAAATCAACAAGTAAATACTTGGTTGGTCCGGTTTTGACCAATGGACAGACAGAGGAAACCTATCATCATCATTCTGCCTTTCATGGCATGAATTAGAATGCTGACCTACTTGTAATAGATACCTGAACTACTGCTTTTCAGGCTGGCAGCTAGCAATGTCATCGAGACGGCTGTTCATTACTTGGGAAACCGCATCAAGAAATGCGCTTCACTCATACCAGGAAGCAAGGAGTTTTCTGCTTCCTCAAAAATCTCCTCGATCATGGACTTTTTGTTCAAGTTTTCTCTACACATTATGCTTCCAATTTCAAATGGGGTTAGCCCTCTCTCTACCCCTTTTTTCAGCAACATGGTTGAAACGCGGAACATAAGGGCACATTTACTTGGCAGATTCCAACCATGGAACTTCAGAAGGGCGATATCTTCTTCAGAATCCAGTGATTTGATGTAGTTAATAGTCTCTTCAGAGAAGGGCTGACGAGCCTGGGGCCAGTATAGCCAATCAAACGTACAATCCTCGAACTGTTGAGGGAAAACAGAAATTTCATGATGAGATTCAATTCGGCAACTTATGTTTATTGTTGAGTTTAGCCTATAAACATATTAAAGTTTAAACCTGCAGAATTGATATCGATTTTTGAAAATTATCACATCTTACACTTTCCTTCGCTTATAGGTTGAGACTTTTTTAGTTAAAAGCATCAAAAAGACCACAGGATTCAATAAAAATTGAATGGTGATGCAGCAATTTCAACATAGGATTTCCTACTTTGATATTTTATAAAGAAAATGAATGGTGTTCAATGCAATCCAAGAAAACCAGAGGAAGACGAGTTATACTTAAAGACTCACAGATTCAGGCAAGCAGTAACCATGATCGATTGGAATCAGCACAATCCGTCCATCGTTACCCTCCTTGCTCAATAGAATGTTTCCACCATGCCTGTCAGCATTTGCCAATCTAATATCCAATATAGAAATTTTATGGACTTCATCCACAGGAAAATTACCCGGTCCTATGTCCTCGCAACTTCCCTGGTTGTCAATGAACATTTGCAAGGATCCAATCTTCATACTTCTATCATTTGGATGATTAAATCCTTCATGGAGACATTTGACCAGTACAGTTGGAGGAACTCCAGCAAAGCCCTTTCCATCACCATATAACGAACGACGTCCAGATTTTGGATGATCCAGAAGGTATGCTGCAACTTCTCTAAATGCTCCTTCTCCTACCTTTGTCCCTTTCTTCAGACCTTCACCATTTGTAGACAACGGCAGGCCATGAGGGCAGTTAACTGCCAGGGGCTCCTCATCGAGTGGCTTAAAGACGGAAACATGCTTGTGCCCCGATGAATATGGCATGAAATAAGCCCCACCTGTACCCTCCATAGACCGAATCGGCTGATGCCCAGATTCCAATCCTTTGGAAGTTAAATTAATGAGATCTAATATGGAGGAAGGCAGTTCGACTTTCTGGTTAACAGTAATTGGCTCCAACAGGAAACTCGTCTTTAGAGGCTCTCTCCAGCCAATTTCTCCTCCTTCATACTCCTTTCTTTGAATCTCATCCTGGGATTTATTTTCTGTTAGAATGTTCTCTTTGTCAACATCCCCAGAGTTCACATTTTCGAAATTTGGTGCCACAATGGATACTTCGATGTTTTTCTCAACAGGCGTAGCCCTGATCTTGGCTGATTCCCAATAAACAAATGTATCACCGTGCCGTATTGATTTGAGAGAACATGGATACGTCTTTGATCTTTAATCTTCTCCCCATTAAACTTCACTTCTTTCTCATTATGATCAGCAAAACCTTTTGTCTTCTCTTCCACCTGTTTCTTCACATATCTATCTCTACCTTGTTTGACATTGAGAGCAATTTCTTTCCCGCCCGCAGTCTTTACACGGATGACCTGGAGATTACAGAGCCTGAGAACCAAATGCAGCACATCCCCATTTGTGAGGCCATAGTCACGAACCAGAGAATTATTCCGAGAGAGTTCTCGACCCCTGCATATTACCTTGTGAATTTTTGCTGCAAAGCCTTCAAATGATTGAATCTGCAGCTTCACAGACTCAATGGAATCTGACTCCAAGACTCGGAAAGGGATCTTGGAACCAGAAAGCAACACATATAACAGGATGGATTGGTCATCAAGAGGTGGGCTTGATATTGGATGATAAGAGGATTAGGGAACACACAGGAATTATTTCTAGTCAATCTCATAGCAACACCAACCAACGGTGACATTTTCCTGTTACAAAATTGAATGTGAGATTGAAATACTTTTCCTAGGGTTAATTATACACAATTTGGAAGAATTTATTCATCCATGCTTCTTCCAATGATAACTGCAATCCAACTCTCACGACAAACTGAACAAATGGTGATTATCTGTCCAGTCTATTCATAAGGAGAAGAATTTTATAAGAAGCAAAGGAATAAAGTCTGGATTCTGAAAGCAGTAGGATTCTTGCCAAAAGGAAGAACCGAGGAGAACGCACCACGATCCTTCACTTAAATTTGGCAGCAGAACAGAACCATATATGGCAGAACTATTCCATGGTTTAATGTTCATGGCTGATAATTTTTTGCAACAGATTTTCAGGAGTTACCAAAGTTGGTTGTGGCCTATGTGTCCGCTAAAATAGGACCGAAGCAAATTTTGATGATCTTTTCTCTAATCCTGCCCTTGCTTTCACCACAATTTCAGGGACTTCCCTAACCAATGGTATAACATTTGGAAGATTCTTATAGCTCCCCTGTGAATTGGATATTTTTAGCCAGAGCACTATCTAAAGATCCATTTACCTTGGCTTAATTCTAAAAATAGACAAGGTTTGCATAAGAGGAGGTTATGTGTCTATTATCTCACAGATACACATTCAAAACATAAGCAATTACATGTACAGTAATTTGATAATTAATATGCAGATCATTCTTACTAATGGCTACAATTCACAATCATTAGAAAACCATTCATCCCCAACAAGAAGAGGAAGAATCGGTTTTAATAATCCAAGCAAGTGTTTTCTAATGAAATTCTATAATTACAAGGACTAAGTTCGAAGGCATCACTCTCTGTGAATACTATCTTACAAAATTTTCAATGGGGGAAGTCATGTTGCAACTAAGCAACCATGGTAAGTGATATAGGCAACCACCATGCCGAGCAAAGCACCAACAAGGACTTGCAATGGCGTGTGGCCTAGAATCTCCTTGAGTTTTCTTTGCCTAATGGGATGTCCTTGAAACAAGTCGTTTATGATGAAATTGAGGACCTGCATATAAACATAAGCAATGTCGATGCGATGCAATTAACTGCAAATAGTAAGGTGCGAAGCGCACACAAGCCTAAACTACCAGCAATCACAATGTTCGCCCTTAATAACCAACTACTGACCATGTTGATCAGAAACTATTTTATGAGAATTCCACAGATAAAGGAACCAACAATGACCACGTATATCCAGATTCACCTTTTTTTACATAGAGTTTTGTCTTGCTGTTCAAAGGTACAGAAGTGAGCTAAATTGAATCTCACGCTATCTGCTCCAAAATCTTGGTCATCACCCAACTAACCAGCAATTCTAAAATTAAAACCCGAATTCATAAGACTAGCATGTTCTCTAGACCCAAAATAACATCGATTTTGAGAGCTTTGGCAATGTTCAAATAGCTAATTGCATAACTTCAAAAATTAAGAAAGATAAAGCTACTACTTTTAGGAGTTTAGCTAGTATCAACAGCAGACTAAATAAGTTTTGGGGGTTTATTTGTATAGCCCCACAATTATATTCATAATAGTAATGAGCATACAAGCATAATTATTAAAACCAGTTGTCAACCTATTCTAAGAGTTTACAATTTTATTAGAATTTTTCTTTTAAAAATGAATACAAAATCATCTAGATTTAGACTTTTGTAGAATTATGAAATTACCCATACAATTCTATAAGTTTACGATTCCATTAGCTCTATATGAGTTTACAATATCTACACAATCCAATTCTAGACGGAATCACGAGTTTGACCACTTTACAACCTTTTCTTTTCCAAAATAAAACATACCTCAGCTTGCAGCCCAGCATGACGGCGCACACCAATAGCATCATACATGACAATGGAGGTGAATCCGACACAAACCGGAAACAACGAATCCGCAACGCCATGGCAGAGGGCCACGGAAGTGGTTAAAGCCGTGCAGAGAGCCGTATGAGAGGAAGGCATACCACCAGAAGCAAAAAACATACTCACATCCCATCTCTTCTTCTTAACCAATACATTCAGCACCACTTTAGCAGACTGTGCAACGAACCATGCCACACCCCAGAAACAAACGTGGGATTTGATGCTAAAACATAAACAACAGGGCTGATCTTGACCTTGCTAAGAGTAGTGTAAGTCAAACTGAGAAGAGCAACTGCCAAGCTTCCACTCTTTAAATACTTGGAAGTGCTAGTAGTGGTAGTACTGCTTCCAACATCATCGGCAGGCAGCATCGTCCACTGATGGAGAAGAAGATGTCGAGGAAGGAGCAGCAGGAGAAAGCTTCTGAGAAAACGAGGAGGAGATGGGGTTGTCCGAATTCGAAAGACAAGCTGAAGAAGCTTGGAAACGTTTTGTCGGGTTGAATTGGAATGACACTGAGCTTCCTGTGTAACTCTTATAGATGCAAATGGAGCTGCAAATGGAAGGTTTGGAATGTAAAGATAGAGGGATGGACATGGCGGATTCGGATGCTACGTATGGTCAGTCTCGGTCAGCATTTCAGATTTTTCCGGGGGAAGAAGAAGAAGAAGAAGATGATGAAGAAGAAGAAGAAGAAGGGGGAGGAGGAGGAGAGAATCTAGCCTGAATTCCTGAATATTGGTGGCCCGAAGCTGACGCTGAGGCTGAGAAATAAATCCTTACAGGGTATGCCTCGTCTTTATGTCAGATTTTTTATATCTATAAGTTACCTATATTATATGTCTGTAATTTTATCATTAATTTTTTAATAAATATCCATTTGAACACTACTATGTTAAATTGACCAGAAACGAACAGACATGGTGGATTTTGAAAGAATATGCTGGAAGATGTTGGGAGTGGACCTTTCATCGTTTGGTTCTTTCCAAGTTTCCAGACATGCCATGGCAGCAAAAATAGATATTTTTTGCTTGACTAAATTACAAATACATCTTTTTTTTCTTAATTTATTACAAATTTATATATAAAACTTATGCTCCTTTTAACTGAACTGTCCAATTAATTATATAATTATAAAAATAACCATAGTAAGTAATGCACTAATTATATTGTACAATCAATGTCACGTATGAATTTCAATCATTAAATAACTTACAAAATTGATCCTATTAAAAAACAAAAGAGACTATAAAATTTTCCATTTATATATATATATATATATATATGTGTGTGTGTATTTGTTTTTTATAAATATATATATATATATATATAAAGTATGAAGTAATTAGACTTAGAAACTTCTACAATCTTGTTAAGGGAAGGACTCGATCAATCATCTGCTCCTTAAAAAAAATAAATATAGTAAATAATATATTAAGTACATTAATGATATATGTTTAAATCTGAGCTATTAAATAATTGACAAGATCGATAACATTATTAAAAAATATTACAGGAACATAGAATTTAAAAAATTAATAGAAATGAGAATGGAAGACCCAAATGAATGAAAGATTAAAAGAAAGAAAGAAATAAAAAAATCACCATATATTTCTATTTAGATTTCATTAGATAAATGAAATGACAGACGATTATAGAATTGTCTTTTATAATAATATTCGTCAATATAAAATAATGGTGATGTCTTATACCAATTCCATTTTTTTTATTTTAAAATAACAAACCAAATAAAGTAAATCTATTTCCTTTCAAATTTTTTATGTTTCCAAATATAAAAAAGGAATCAATATTAACAACTATGGAATCTTATCATTTTTTTTCATAGATCAATCCAATTAGAATGAATCAAATTTACATGTGATTAATCTATTTAAATAGTTATTATATTAACGCATTTGATAATATATTGTATTGAATGCACCTTGATGAAACTATAAAAGTTTCCAATAATTATGTCAATTCAATTCTCCCTAGTAAATTAGACAGTTATTGAAGATCCAATTCCCTTGCAACAATTGGATCAAAGTCAATAGTGGTATGAAAAGGAGCTTTAGGAACCATCTAAAGTGACCTTTGGTTAGGTACATTCCTTGTGTTGGAGAGCAATGATATGTATTTTTTACATGTAAAAGGAACCCAAACTGGATAAATTAAGTCCAACACGTGCTTCTGAGTTCTGGATGCTACTCAAAGCTTTAAGATTAAAAAGTAACCTTGGCCAATCCTTTACCCACTGGAGACCGGACCCATCCGACAATAGGCTGAGGGTGGATTGCATTGGACAAGCGACTTAGTGGGGCAGTCATAGTCACCACTTTAAGAAAAGATCAAAAATATAATAGTTTAATAAAAAAATTACAAGAATGGAAATAGCTAGCTTAAAGTCGGATTTTTTTTAATAATTTGAATCGTAATAAACTTATAAAAGAAGTTTAATATATATATATATATATAATGAACTAGTTTCATTAAAAGATTGTTAATTATTAACTTGTTTTTAATGAGACAAGTTCAAAATAATTTTAATAAATTCATCTATTGAAAAGAAAAGTTTAATATAATATAAACTTATTTTTTTAAACAAGTTCAAGTTATTTATTTTTTACATTTTTGTCATTTTTCAGTATTTTCGTAATTTTTTAATATGTGTGTGTGTATTTCCTTATCGCTGAGACTTTAAGGTTGCGGGGCATCCTGGGAGGCTAAATTTAGCCCAAGATTTTCTGGGCTGCAAAATTGAGGATGGGGAGCAATACAAAATTTACAAAAAGTTCTAACACGTTAAAATTGTGTTGTGTGTTCTTTGAATATTGGTTTACATTAAATTTATATATGTATGTGAATTTATTATTATTTTTTTTAAGAATGCTTAAGGGAGAAGAAGCAAAATAAGAGCTGCCTTAGGCGGTTCGCGTGTTGTGTTTGGTTTGTTAGTTTAGTATCTGTTTAGTATTTGTTTTAGATTATATAAATACATATAAAAATAAATATTTTTACTTATAAATATAGCTTATAGATTAGAAACAGATGTAGATAAGAGATAATATAATGATATTAAAAAAAAACAGATGATCATAGTAGAATGGTAATATAAATGTGGGCTTAAAACACGGCAATTACGGTTTACAATGAAGACAAAAAAATAATGGGGAATTTAAAACCATATGGATAGAGTTGCAATAACTGAGATTAAATGTGGAGATTTCTTTTGTTTTCTTTTTTTCCTACCGACGATTCTCTAAAACAAGCACGTTTGAGTTTTTTTTCTTTGACCATATGACATTGAAATTTGAATAAATCTTTTTGATATTTGAAATTTTAAAATTATTTAGTTGTAATAGATAAGTGTTAAAATTGATTAGTGTATTCCAATTTTCTTTTTTTTAACTAAAAAATAGCTTTTATTCAAAGCGAATTTTTAAAATTATACATATCATCTATACTATTATTACCTAAATCTCTATTATTTATGTCAAAAATTCATGTAGTAAAGGAGAAATTTTTTTTTTTTTAATAACTCCTCCCTCTATCTTATCCTTCTTTATTCTCTCTTAAAAAAAACAATTCCCATTCTTTTTTTTTTTAATACACACAATGTAGATGCATTATTCGCTAATAATTATAAATTATTTTAAATGCATGAATATCAAGAATTTGCTCAATTTGTTAGCATATTATATCTTTTTTTCAGTTGTAACTTGTGATGCGTGCTCGGCACAGATCTTGAATTTTCCGGACTCTAAGAATCAAGAAGGTAGACCTTGACCCGATGAAATATTCAGATCTGGATCTGAAACTCTACGGACCTTGGTATGATAAGATGGAATTGACCTCGATCGTATGGTTGAGTAACCCAAAAAACCTTGATATAATAATCTCGACCCTATTGGATATACCGACCTAGAACCTTGGTATAATAAGATGGAATTGACCTCGATCCTATGGTTGAGTAACCCAAAGAACCTTGATATGATAATCGCGACCCTGTTAAATATACCAACCTAGAACCTTGGTATAATGGTGAACTCAACAAGAATTCAAATTCTTAAAGAAATTCCAAGTTCTCAAAAGAACTCAAAGAGAAAGGATTTCTCTCAAATTGTATTTCACAAAGGAAAATATGTTCTGTAATCTTATTTCTCTCTCCAATACTAGCCTTAATATATAGGCTATTACAAGGCAGTTACGTAACTGAAAAGTCATAATTGTAGCAGTTACGTAACTGAAAATCATAATTGTGGCAATTACGTAACTGATAACATAACTGAAAAAACATAATTGTAATTAATCCCTACATTAATTAATAAAAAAAATAAAGAAATTTGAAAAGACACAAAAACTAAATGAAGGCCGGCGGTGTTGGGCCAGCGTATAGTCTTTTGCAGCTTCAATTCTTCAAGTTTTCAATCATTCATATCCCAAACTATTTTATAGGTTTGCTTGACTCGTATTTTTATCATTGAAACTACAATCAATGGGTCTCCAATTCTTTGAAATTGATTGTTGAACTTAGAGTTGATCGGCTCCACTGTTGATGCTATCATATCCTCATCAACTTGACTCTATATTGTATAGGGACAAGATAATTGAAGAGTTATGCCATTATCATGCAGAGAAGTAGTGAAAGCTTGGTTAACAAATTCACCACTACCATCACTATGAAAAGTTTTGATATGATTAGAGAAGAAATTTTCAACTAGAGTTTTGAAGTATTTAAAGTGAGATAAAACTTCATTTTTATTATAAATTAAAAAAAAATCCATGAATATTGAATACAATCATCAACAAAAATTACATAATAATGGAAGCCTAAATTTAATATAACTGGCGACTGCCAAACATCATAATGAATTATGTCTAAAGGCTTCTATGCTCGGTGGGATCATGGCCGAAAAGGGAGTTGAGTGGACTTGTCAATGCAATAGGAGTAACAAGGATTTGTAGACATAGAAGACTTGATTGGAAGGGACTAATACTTGACCACCTTATTAAGGACTTCATTATGGGATGACATAATCGAAAGTGCCATATTTCTCTAAGGACAGGTGATGCAAGGAGTGACTAGGGAAACTGGACAAAATGTAGTTAGGTAGCATAAAGAGGAGTCTTAGTCTAATGTTGGAGGAGGATTTTGCTGGTCTGTAAGTCCTTAACACAAAAAAAAAAAAGAGAGTCATTAAAACTAACAGCTCAATTATTATCTTGGCATAGTTTAAGGATAGATAAAATGTTGTGTGTAAAAGCAAGAACATGAAGGGCATTCTTAATGTGTAAATAGCGACCATGAGTGCAAATAGTAAGATTACCTATGTGAGGTATTAGTAGTGATGCATTGTTATCTGTAAAAAAAACTTGTCCAAACCAACATAGGGCTTAAATTAGTGAGTATACCTACGTCTAGGGTCATATGGTACGTAGCACTAGAATTATAATACCAAACAACATCATGGGACTCATTAAGGGAGAGGGCAACAAATGATTGTGTCACGACTCCAAAAGGAGCCTAGTAGGATTAGCCTGAAGTTACCATACCACATGTGCATCTGTAATAATGAAAACTATTTTTGCAAGTTAGGGATTGCAAAATTTTACATAATATTTGTTGTACAAGTTTTAATTGTGTAAATACATATTGATGACTAAGGAAATACAATTTCTCATAGTCCATCAAAATCACAAAAAATTGGTATCCTCCACCAAATAGTAAAATAGAGTGGATAATGTACATAATACAAAATCTCAAACTATTATACAATTTTATCTATTTCTTTTTCTAACTATATCTTACATGATACAAATGTTCAAATAACTATACAATGAACCTAATTCATAATCTAAGTTTGTATTTTCATCTTCCTATCTTTAAGGAATTCTCTGAACATGAAGTCTCTCCACCCATTCTCAGCCTATCCCTAAATTAAGTTATTCCTGCACAATAATTATAGGGGTGTGAGCTAAACTATAGCTTAGTGAATAACAAGACCATACCACACATCAAACAAATATCAAGCAAGTATAATTAGCAAACATATGTAATGCAACAATCAACCAAATGAAACATGTACAATTTAGATTACCAAAATCCAAATCAGTGGAGATTTACACTTTCTCTTGGGATTGAGAGACCAGCTCCAGTAATTCATACCCAAAAGAGACCAAGAACTAAGGAAGGAGAAATCCTTTTAAACTCATTTATTATTTATATATGCATATAAGAAACACAATCTCAACTTCATCTTAGCATTCAAAAACCCCACTAAGCATACCTCATGTCAACTTTCATCAAGCGACGTCCTTTGGTGCCTACTTAGTTTCTGTAGGGCTAACACTCAGGGTTAATCTTGCTAGATGCATTAAATTCTTCAAAACATTACCTTAAGGCCAAGATGCTAATATGTGATGTGAATAACACACTAATGCAAAATTATGTTGTTGTGCAATGCATGTTAGTTTGATTAAATATCCAAATAGTATTAGGTCCAATTATTAAATCAACCATTCAATTAGTATACATTTATCAACAATAGCAACTCCATTATTACAAGCAATGTGTGATCACTTTTATTTTAATGATTTATCATCCAAAGCAATCACCATACAGCAAATGAATGCCTAATCCCCATATATAGCCAATTATGTTTATATTAGCAAACGTGCAACTACATTACAAACACAACCAAGATGATAAGGTCAAAGTTACCTACCTATCATCCTGGCTAAGTCATAAAAACCTTATGAGAAATCCAAAGATTATTCTAATCCTCTTATGAAAAAGAAATAATAATCATTTATTACCATTCTTAATATATACTTTATCAAATTTTAGTATTTAAACTCACTTTTAGTTCATTATTTCACACTTGATTGAAATATAGACTTATATTGAAAACCTATTTGATCATACAATAAATAGGAACCCCACTATGGCTGCGAAATTTGCTTTGCCAAGAAACAGACAATTCTCCATTGTCAATCTACTTTTCCTTTGTTTATAAATCATTCATTATAAAAGCATTATCATTTTGTTATTTACTTACAAAATTTTAAATAAAGTATTAACTTATAAGAAAATATTCATTTTCCTTAATAAACATACATTTGAAATAACATATTCGTCTTATTATTCATGGTTCATTCTAGTATATTAATACAAGCTCACTACAAGTTATTAAGCCTATATTGACTTAAATTAGCCAAGTTCAATCAATTTAATTCATTTTAACTCATTAAAGTTAACTAAGTTGAACTTAAGTTTATTAACTAAGTTCATTTTATAATTAACATTCACATTAAATTTAATTAGGTATTAAGTCTATTATATTTCAAGTTGTATTTAGTATAAATAGAACTTGACTTAATCATGTTGTATAGAATTAATCATTTTATCTAGTTACTAAGTCATATTCACTTATTTTACTAAGACATTGTTATATTTCCTATAAGATCTTAATTAGTCTAATTCATTTTAATTCACTAAGTTTATTAAGTTAAGTTGGACTTAGATTTATTAACTTGGTTAATTTCATGTCTAGAAGTTTGTTATATGATTAATCATTTTATTTAAGTCACCTATAGCCATTAGATCTATTTTATTAGTTTATTCTCATATTAAATCTATCTAACTACTAAACTTATTAATTTGCATTATGGCTTTGATTATATCATAAATCAACTTAACTTAGCTTAACTTAACTTAATTCATTCCTAATTACACAAATGCCAATATATTATATTATCTATCTTATCTGCTTCATTTCATTTTTCTTCTTCTTCTTCTTCTTCATCTTCCTTTTTTTTTTTTTTAGTAAAAAAAAGTAGGGGACAAGTCGCGGGAATGATTGGGGTCGTGATTCCAATCGCGCCCTTGATCACGCTCGTGATCAAGGAAGAGAAAGCATTCAAAGGTATCACGAGTTGAATCTTGCCTGTGATTGCCTAAAATTTTTCCACCCAAGGCTGCTAAGGTCTCAATCATGCCTGTGATTTTCCATAATTTTTACAACGGTGATCATCATTGGTTGGATCACACTAATGATGGTTTAAAAATTTTCTTCTAATGGCTAACATAAGCTAAATCACGTCGTGATTTCTAAAATTTTCAAAACAAAGACTATCATAGGTTGGATCGTGTCCATGATCAATTTTAAATCTCAAACCCGGGGTGCCACCGGCAAGATCACGCCCATGATCGTACAAAAATTTTTAACCCGAGCCTACGAAGGACTATTTCACGCCCGTGATTCTTACAATTTCCTTTATTTTGATGTTTTTCCTTGTTTCTTTTACACAACTTTAACTACTTGTCTACTTGTTTTATTCTCAAAACTTAACATACAACATCTTAACAACAACATACAAGTTCAAGATCATAAGATACAACATTTAGATACATGTTATTACAGTTTATATTTACAAATCATGCCATTAAACATCTAACTTTTACATGTATATACTAACCTAAGTTTTTAGTTACAAGTTCATATATATTTAGTTTACAAATTTTATCGCTAGCCCTACTTATATCTAGCTTTAGTTCATCACATACATGCATAAACAACTATTAAAACAAAGAAAATAACTAACTTACATCGTTGGCAAACTTAGACTACTTGATCTTCATTAGTACCACTTCTCCTTAGTTACTGTAACTTCTACGTGTACAATTTTCATCTTCTATTTCACCTTATGATCTTCTTAAATTTGAGATTAAAGTTTGAAAAAGAAGAAAAATGAAGAAGAGGAAAAGAAACGTAAAGAAGAAAGAAGGAAAAGAAAGGAAGAAGAGAAGAAAGAGGAAAAAGAAAATAAGGCAACAAAAAGGAAAGCAAAAGGATAAGGATAAAAATAATTAAAGATATTTATGAGTAAGGATTCAGTTTAAACCATTCAGATGATTATATTAAATTCTAAAAATAATTAGAAAGAAATTTGAAAGTTGTATAATAGAAATTAATAACTTGAATTACAAATCTAGTTTAGGAATTCAACTTGTAAGAACTAGGTATTTAGTTTAGATCTAAACATAAGATCTGATATTTTTAAACAAACAAATGGATTCCAAAACTTATGGGGTTTAGGAAATGGAAGTTAAACTAAAGTGCAATGGTTTAAAAATTTACAAATCACTTAAAATACATGTTTGAAGGTTTAGAGAATTAAAATAGAAGAAAATAAGTTAAAACGAATGATTGGAAAGAATTTAATATTTTGGTGCGTTTGATAATTGAAAGAAAAGGAGTTCAAATTAAAAAAAAGGTTGAGATGGTGGTAAATTTTGATTTGTTGGAAAAGATAATTACAATAAATAAAAAATTGAAAAGAATAAAATTCAAATTTGATGGTTAAAAATTAAGGAATTTGATTCATGAAATAGATAATTGAAACAAGTAGATAAACGGAAAAGAATCTTTAAAATCTCAATTTCAATCAAATCCATTTATTAGTCTGATCATGTTAATCTATCTAATTTTACCCTATAGCTTAATTTAATTTATCTAATTAAACCATCTAAGTTCAATTTCTAAATGAAATTCAAAATTATCCACCTATTATATTACTTAATTAAACAATTTCTAATGTTGTTTTTCATCTCATGAATATTAAAATATTGTTTTTTAGTCATATTCTTAATTATTAGCTTATCACATGATATTATAATAGTTCATGTTGTTACTAGAGTCTTTATTCCTATAATACTATTTATTACCTATTGAGTTTTATAATTAAATATAAATACTATATTTTTAAATTACTATTTCTAATTATGATTCCTAAATTATGAAAATTTTCTAAGGTTTACAAATTACTAATTGTTATAGAGTTCCTTTATGTTTACTAAAGCTCTAATAACTACTTTGTTAGTTCATTGTGTATTATTGAATATTGATTGCGATAAATTACGAAAAATTGTATTTTCAAATTTTATTGATAATCACTCTAACTCTTAAACAACAATTAAATTGTTTATATTTTTAATGTTCTTAAATCGCGAAAAATCAAAAGTTATTTTTTGCAACTTTTCTTACTTTATCTATTTGGTGATTACAATATTCAAGTTATATAAACTTGAGTGTTTACAAGCTAGGGCACATCCGTATACGACTCATTATATGTGGAAACACTAAAGAGTAGAGTATCTGGGCCTATTATAGATTTGAGAAGTAAGCCAAGGAGCAGAGCTGAAGCGATGATAAGTCTGATGGAGGGAATTGTTGAGGAGTAGTGGAGCCTCAACTGGTGGATTATGTGCGTTGTAGTGAGCATGGGGAGGAACTATGAGTGGTCGAAGAAGCTCAACCTTGCCCCCTAGGTCCAGAGTGGCCATGACCACAGCTACAACAGTGAGATGGGGAAGAATATGCCTAAGTGGTGACAACTGTAGCTGGAGAGGTGATTAAATCCTCAGTTTCATAGCGCTTAAGCCATTGTTCATAGCTAAACAACTTGGCGTGCACCTGTTCAAACGTAAGAGGAACAAGAGAATGAGTGAGCGTTGTAACTAAGGAATCATATTCACGATGGAAGCCACAAAAAGCATGAGTGATGACATCCACTAAGGCAAGAGGCTTATTAATTGACGCAAGTTGATCTGACGGTAGATTTAAGTTTGCGAAGATAATCTGATTGGGAAGAGTTATGCAAGTGGACATTCAAGAGTCGTTTCAATTCCATTTCATGAGCCATGGAATTATCAAGGAACTATTATCTAAGAGCTGTCTAAATATCATAAGCAACATGTCATGAATTTCTATGATAATATCAATACAAATTGTAGCAAGAAGAGAAGCTCAGACCATGTGATTGATCTAAAGCCAATGAGTGTATTCGGGATTAGGGATAGGTAGAGCACTAGTAAGAGGGGAGATTTCACAAGCACATGCAATGACAGTGCCATCAACATATTTGTATAAGTCCATTAATATAAGGAGTGAGGTCATTAAGGAAGACCAAAGTTGATAGTTGTCATTTATGAGTTTGATGATGTCCACATTAGAGACATTGTAGGTGTAAGAGCCGAGAAAGGGTTAAGGGGAAGAGATTGGATATATGATGAAGGGTTAAGAGAAGATAGAGAGTAAGCAAGGACGTTGGAGTGGATTGAACATGTGGATTGTGGGGAGATAAAAGCTGAGAGATGAGTAGAAGATTGGGGTAAATATACTATGGGAGTAGCAGTCGCATGAGGGTAGAGATGCAATGGTGGTAGGTGTGGGTCAGAGACAATTAAGGTTAACACTGTGTTTGGTATTTTTGTTTAAAGTAAAAATGAAGGGAAGTGGACAAAAAGAAATGGAAGGAAATGGAAATGAGTGAAAATGAAAAGTAGTATTGTTATTTTATGTTTAGTAATATATGAAGGAAAGGGAAGAAAACGGGAAGAATAAAGTTAGTGATTGAAAAATTATCCTTATATGATTTTTTATAAAACATTAATAAAAGAAGAGAAATGGGGGTATTTTAATCTTTTAATACATTTCTCTCCCTTTCAGCCCAATATTAGATGGAAAATTAAGCTGTCAGTTTTTCCTTCCATTTTCGTCGAAATCCAATAATTTCACCTCCCGTCAAACATGTCAAACAGCAGCACTCCATTTTATTTCTCCTGCTTTCAGTTGTTTTCACAGACTCCATCTATTCTAAACATAACATAAAATTTGAGGAGAGATTTGTGATGGGTGGGATCGGGCTAGCATTTGGTAGGAGAGAAAAAGTATCCAAAGTGGTGGTGTTTGCAAATAAATTGGTAATAGGGTTTGACATGATAGAGGGAGAAGGCATTGTGGATGATGATGGATTTAGGACAGTGGGGTCGGTGGATTCCATTTATCGATGCCAATGATGGGCAGATGTGACTCCGGCGGTGAAGAAGAACTAAGGAATGCTGCTGATGAAGGTTGTCTGCTTCTTGGCTGATTTTTTTTTTTTAAATTATTGTCCGATGCTGCGATGAGAGATACACAAAGTTGCAAATCGGAAAGTGAATGACAATGTAGAGAACGGTGTGTTCAATTCTGGTGGTGATAGTTACTTGGATTTCCAGCGATGATGATGACCAGAGAAGATGAACAGCAAGTTTGGTTGGAGAATATGAACAGTCCTTTTTTTTTTTTTTTTTTTTTATAATGGTAGATCCTGTGCTTTGATATCATGAACATTTGTGTGAAAGATTAGAATGTTGTCATTGATTGTAGAATTTACAGCATACAAAATAGAGATTACATACAGATATACATAAGAGAAGGCAAATCATACAAATAAATAAAATAACCTTATAGAACATAAAAAAAATATACAGTAATGAGAAACACTTATTTAGAACCTTAAAAATAAATTCTTAACACTTCCCAATATTGATTACACCAATTTTTCCTCGTTAAGGACACCCATTAACATTTTGATGAATCTTTTGTACAGGTCTGATGATAAATTTCAAAGTTACATCAACCAGATCCTTACCAACTATGCGATGATATTGTTGATTCACGCCAGCTTATTAATGATACTGTCCTTCAAAGGGGTCTATCTCTGAGCAAAGAAGAGAGAGGCTAACCTTCTAACCCCGATGGAAAGACGACACGATGAAGTTGTGTTCTCGTTATCTCGTATGAGATTCCGGATAATATGACATAAGACTCTTTAAATACGCAATGATCCCACTAAATCCCCATTTCCGCAATTTTAGTTTTAAGGCTACACCCCGTGAATGGTATTCGAATTTTATCAAAATATGCCATTAGATACTTGAATTTTGAAATTAATTAATTTAGTATCTAAAAAACTTTTTATGCACGCCAATAGTATCTCCTTGATATTGCTCAGCATATACGAAAAGTAATTTCAAGTACTAAATTGATCAATTGTAAAGTTTATATATTAAATTAATCAATTTCAAAGTTTATGTACTTAATTATATGTTTTGCCAAAATCCAGGTACTATTTGCGATATTTACCATAGATTTAATGCATAAGTAAGGAGAATCATTGAGAAATAAATATAAAGGTTTATATCGTGTCTTTAAGATAAAATGATCGATGTAAATAAAATAATGCAATGGATCCGACAGCTTTCATAAAAATGCATAGTGATTAGTAACAAACCATTGGTTTTTAGCATATAATACCTAATAAATTTTATTTTATTTTTAGGGTAAATTGCATGAATATTCCTTGAAAAATTTTAAAATTACACGGATTCCCTACTTTTTAAAAAGTCAGCACTTAGACCTTTTAAAACATTTTGTAGGTCCCTTTTTTTTAATAAACAATTACATTAAATGCCATACTATAGTTATGCATTGGCATGCCTAATTTGACCTATTATCTTTTTTGCCTCCTCGATATGTCAGATAATATATTTATAAAAAAAAAAAAAAGACCAACCCTATTTTAGGCTAAACAACCTCGACTTAACTCTTGACATGAATTTTGGCCAAAAAATATCTTCATTTGAATGGACAAGACTTGTAATAAGAGATGAAACATAATGAAAATATACATATATATATATATATATATATATCTTATTGCTATCCAGATGTGGAAAAAAAATCCAAAAGAAATGTCAAACTTTTGGAATCCAACTCTTTCAAGAATTCAATGTCATTTGCAAAAGATCCAATTCATAAGTATTGACCGCTTTATTGCAAAAAGATAAGGTGGTTGTTAGAATAAAGAGGAAAAGAAAAACTTAAAAAAGAAATTCCTTCTAACCATCAACACTGGAATTAAAGTTGATGTAGTGAACACTTGAATTAAAGTTGATGTAGTGTAACAAGAGATTGACTTCACTTGGCGATCCTACTGATCAAGATTTTATAATTAAACAATATGTGGTCGAGAAAATTGCTCGAAATAAGAATAGTGTTAGTGAGAACATCGACATGTATAGAGTAATAAAATGCATTAACCCATAAATTGGTTAAAACTAGTAATTATAGAATGTCCTCAAGAATTTGATAAGGAGGAGTTGCAAGCTTGTATAAGTTGGATCAGCATCCAAATTATGATTATTGTTATACGTTATTGATATTTGATTTTCTCATGTTTTCTCTTCTTCACAGAATTCCATCATAAACATTTGAAAGATGGTAGCACCTATAATAATCGAAAGAAAAGTGGGTACGAGAAATGATAATTTGGTATAGAATAAGGTTGATTTTTTTCTTCTTTTTTAGTTTGATATTGGTATATTGAGAAAAATTATGTTAAATCAGCCACGTCAGCGCATAAAATCAATAGGCTATTTAATCTTTTTTTTTTTTCCATGCTAACAAAATGATATGTATCTATCAACATAATTAAAAAAAAAAAAAAAAAAGAGCCCATAAATATTTCAATGGGTCTAAATGCTGACTTTTTAAAATGTAGGAACCATGCAATTTTAAAAGTCTTTAAGATGTGTCCATGTAAGTACCCTTATTTTTATATCAGAATGTGCTTCTATAATTCATTTCACCTTGAATTTGGATTGAAAAGGTAATAAGGATTATTTGTAGAATTAAACATTTGGTATATTAATCAAAGCAAATCAAGTATCACCATAGTTATGCCTCTTTCGTTTGGATAAATTATTTAAGGAATAATAAATTAAACCTTGATATTATATAAGTAAAACATACTTTATATTGATATATATATATATGCTAAAATGTAAAAGGTAATGGCATAGACATATCATATATAATAATGTCATAATCACACACATAAAAACACATGTAACGTGTATATAAATATATTAATAATTTACCGTTGATTTTTTAAAATAACTCCTTTTATTACATATTTGTGTGTTTAACTTTATTATATATTGTTACCATATATATTACGTTTTATATGAATTGTGACTAAAGTTAATTAGTAAAAGATAAATAGTATAAAGTTGAAACATGAGCAAGTAAGCAGCCATACCAGTAATTATTCACTATAAAAACATAATAAATTAGGTGAAAAGGTAAATTACCTTCCTAAATTTTAACATCCATATAGATAGAAAATTTAAACATTGCAAATAATTCTCTAAACTTTTACTCCATGGATATGATGTGGGAATTTTCAAATATTACAAATGACCTTTATACTTTAAAAAATTAGAAAATAAAAGTTTTTTTTTTTCCACACATGAAGCCAATGTTAAATAGTGTTAAATTATGGTTTCATAAGTATGACGGGTATATCTCTATACTAAAATTAAAATTTAGGAGATTGTTTACAACATTTGAAAGAATAAAAAGTATATCCACACTAAATTAAAGTTTATGGGATTATTTGTAACATTTGATACTTCAAGGTTATATTGGTATCAATATCATAGTTAGGAAATTATTTGCATTTTTCTCAATAAATTATATTTAAGTGAAAAAGTTTATAAATATGGTTATATGTAAACCATGAATTTTATTTTAGTTGCATATATTACATACCATGCAGCATATATATTGTGAATTACTTCTATGTATCAATTTATAACATAGTTCATATTTATAAAGTACCATTGACGTTATCTTTACTCTCTATGATGAAATTATATGGAAATGCAAATTAGGCGGAGATACAAATAAGGGTTGGAGCATTTTAGATTGCCCCTAAAATAGAAAGGTAACTTACCCCAACTTATTCCAATAAGCCAATAAAGATATGAAAAAAAAAAGGAAGGATTTTATGATTTTATCGGCAAGAGTTTAGAGTTTTACCTCATTATCTGATTATTTAGATCACTATAAAAGTTAATGCAAGATGACTTCACTCCCAAAAGTTTATTCCACTAGGCACCATCATTAAGCCTTTTCAAAAGCTAACCATATCTACTTATAGTAAGGGTACTATTGAGTCAAGCTTTTGTCAGCCCAGGCTTAGCTCGTTTAAATTCTTAATGAGCTCGAGCCGAGCAGAGCTCTTAATGAATCTAAAATGTGCAAGCTCGAGCCTGAGTCTATTAAAAATTTTCGAACTCAAGCTTAGCTCGTTGGATTCTTTTATTTATATAATTATATTTTTAATTTTTAAATTAAATAACTATATATAACATCATATTAATATATTATTACATATTTAAAATGAGTCCTTAACAAACCTAGCTCACAAACCCTTAACGAGTGTATTTGCAAGTTTGAAGATAAGTTCAAGCCTGGTTCGTTTAGCTAAATAAGTTGAGTTTGAGCTCGAGCTTGACTCGTTTAATTAAATGAGTCGAGCCAACCTTAAAACGAGCAAAACTCGAATAGCTCGTAAGTAATTCGGCTCGTTTGGAGCTCTAACCTTTATATTTAGATATGTGGCTACATATCCATGCACTTTCTTAATAGAATTTACTAATCTAAGGATCAATATTTGATTTTAAACATAAAAGGAGTAAGACGATAAGTCTCCATGCAAGTATAATGAAATACCCCGAGACAGAAATATATATATATATATTGGTTGGCGGGTAACGATATAAAAATATGTACTTCTATGACAAAAGGTAAAAAATGACAACTGTATTAGCGAAAAAATTTATATGACATAAAAGAGGAAGCTGAAAAATTAATAAGGAAATTATCTATAAAGTTATTATAGATAAGACACATATAAATCCCATCCGAAACATGATCGAGTTTTAGATTCTAGAAACTTTTATTTCAAAAGAATTGCTAATAATAAGACTTAATCTTTATTAGGAAACCTAAAAAGGTAAAAGTTAGTATCATCATCATCTAAAAACTTAGTTGATTTTAGTAATCATAATACAAAAATTTGAATTCTTAATAATCAAAACTAACTGAAACTCTAAAATCTAGGAAAGCTAATATTAATTTCAACTTATAGAATCTTAGTTGATCTTAGTAATCAAAATATAGACATTTAGATTTCTAGCAATAAAATATAACACTCTAAACTCTATCAAACTAAAATAAATAACCCTAAAACCTCAATTCTCTACTTAGAAACTTAAATTGAAATATGATAAAAGTCTAATTATACGATTAAACAATTGAAAACTTGATCTAAAACTAAAGTTGATAGAAATAGGTTTTTAAGTGAAAAGATACACCAAACCAAATTGAAACAAGGTAAGTCTATAATCATTTAAGCTTGATAATTAAAATTCAACTCAGCTTGAACTCGATAAATTTTTAAATAACTCGGTTTAAATGTTTAAAAGTTCGATCATTTATAGTCAAAAGGTGATGTGATATATATGATTTTGATAATTTCAATTAGCAAAATATTTATAGGAAAAAAGATGAAAATCACACAGAGAGAAATAAAAATAACAATAACAAAATTGACCAACACTAAAAAGGTGAAAGTGATGTCAGTTTTTAATATTGTAGATAAGATAAGAACTGAACAAGAAAAGCAAAACAAAGAATAATCATAGTTGAATAACTGGACTGAAAAAAAATAGTTAAATGTTTGTTTGTGATTATGTGCAAAATGATTTGTTATATTATAGGAATATCCAAATTAAGGAGGAAGGTATCCGAAAAACAAGGTTAACTAACGCGGAGTGTCCTGATATGAGTTGGATTTGAGTCATCAAATTAACTAAATACTTATAAAAAGTGGTTGGATTCTCGTGCCACCAGAACAACAACAACAATTCCTGCAAAAACTAAAGAGTTTCGTTGGAGAGACAAGACAACCTTGAACCAAACCTCAGCCTCAAAACACGTTTTTTTTTTTTTTTATATGTTTTGCATACATATATTTCAAGTTTTAGCCCTTTTCTTCTGCCAATCTATAGCGTCCTTGGCTGCTTGTTTTGATTCATATTTCCAAATGGAATGGTCTGCTGCATCTGCCTCTAGGGCTTATCTCGATACCATCAAGCTGGTATGTTTTATGTTGTTTCTTAATTTCCTCGTTCTTTTTCAATTTAGAGGTACCATACCTGTGTCGATTATTACATTAAAACTCTCATTTCCATTCTGAAGAACAATTTATGTTAATCACGTTTCATCTAATTGTAATATGATTTCTACTCGATTGAAACCTGCCAAATTTTATGGTCTCCTTACCTTTTTAGCCATAGATATGAAGAACTAACAGGTTTTTTTCCTCTTATACGTGTGCACATTTTTGGCCATAGATATGTAAGTGAACATGATTAATCACCACCAATTTCCATAATAATTCTAGCTGCAGGAAAATATTGCATAGCATGTATTAGGATTCCGTGGTAATTACATCAATTTGCACCTGTTTGTGTGCTTGGATTGGTATTAGCAGGCATAATCATGAAATCTTCAATGGCTGACAATGGCAACATCAGAACATTACTAAAAACCATGACAACTTCACATGACTTTATGTAACAACTTCCTCTGATGTAGGAACTCCATGTGATGATAAGAAATTTATCGATGTCGCCCTTTGATGGGTGAATTTTTATTCTTCCTATCTGATTAATCTATATTGGTTTCCTTGGAACGACAACAGTGCAGCGGTTATAGAACACGTAGCAACAACACGAAGATGCAAGAACCCGGATCCAATGAGTTCTTATCAGCTTTGGCAGCAGGAATGAAAGCAAAACTCATAGTAGAAGTGGCATCCGGCGCATCAGCATCAACACTAGCACTAGCAGCTGCTGCAAAACAAACTGGAGGGCGGCTTGTTTGCATTGCCCCAGAACAAGAGATTGATGAATCCAGGAAAGTCATAAAAGACTCAGGACTCAAAGATATGGTAGAATTTAAGACTGGGGATCCGTCTGAGGTGTTGCAAAATTACAAGAACATTGATTTCACTCTTGTTGATTGCAATAAGGAAGACAGCACCGGTCTGCTAAAGTTAGTGGATGTCAATCCTACAAGATCAGTGGTGGTTGCAAACAACCTAGTAGGTGAGAATAAAGGGCTGGGTAGACATTTTAAGGTTGATAATGAAGAGGTTGCTGTGAGGTCAGTGAAGCATCCTATAGGTGAAGGAATGGAAATTACTGTGATATATAAATCTGAAGAAACCGACAAGAGAAACCACACAGAAGAAGGAGCTAAAGCCAGAGCAAAAGCCAAGAGCAATGCTAAGAAGAGTGGAAAGGGCAAATGGATTGTCAAGATAGACAAAAGAAGCGGCGAAGAACATATATTTAGGGTGACAAGATCGAAATCTCATAAATATTAAGCACCCCCGCAGCTTAAGCAAAGTTTCATCCTCTATTTGAACCCGTGTTGGCATTCATAGGGGAGGTATGGGATCACATGCTCAAAAATGGTGGATGCACAAGGTCTCCTCACCTTAACCTCAAACCCGAGTTGCATCAATCACCACACCATAAAATAAATGAAGATACTCTTGAACTAGATTGATACATACAGTTTGGGATCAGTCATGCAGAAAGAAAGTAGCTCATGATGGTTCGATGTTGAATATCTCGTGTAAAGTGCTGGTTGTCAAGGAGATTTTGCTAGAGAAGCTTCTTAGCTTACTAGTACCCTAGATCTCTATCTACTTCAAACTTTAATAATTTGGTTTCTCATATTGTAATTGAATATATATTTTTTCTTGTATGCCGTTTCAATTTTCAACAATTTAATTTGTCCACATGATATGCCAGAGAGACAAACTGTAATGTCCTAGAGTTATAATCATTTATAATCCATCATGTATCCATATATTATATGGATACATAAAGAGTTAGAATGCTACTATTAAACATAATAAAAATAATACATATTACTCCATATTACACTTTCTAGGCTACTTTACAATAACAAACTCACATGTACTACTCTCTTGGTATGGGAGCAACACAAATATTACACCAATTTAACACATGCTATGTGATTCACTTGACATATTAACAACTAAAAATATAAAGGTTCATGCCCATAATTAAAACATCCTACACCAGTAACAATACATGGAACATATAATACTGAGAGTCCCCATCTCAAATACACCATCTATGACACTACACATTAGCAAGATGATCTTCGAAGTTCTCGTCCTCTCCATAGTCAACGATAATATCATAATCTAACAAATCAAACTCCATAGGAGAAACATCTATACTTGAAAAAGAAGAAAAAGTGAGTAGGATCCCAATACAGTACACCAACAACACATGGGCACACTACAAGAATTTTGACATTGGGCAACGTTTGAAAATACTGCAAACGTCGCCTAGTTTTTATAATTTAGTCATGGTTATTAAACATCACATAAGATATTATATTAGTGATGTTTATAAAACAATTTTATCTTATATTAACATTCATTTTATTTGTAACACTTTCATTATAGTACACGTTACCAATTTTTCATTTAATAATCCACCACTATAATAAAAATAAAAATTTGTAAGGAATTATTATGTAAGAAAGAAAATTCTTATAATTAAAAAAAAAAGAATTTGCAAGAATTTATTTTTTAGGCAAAATCTACCTGGCAATTAATTATTGGTATATACTATTTGAGAGGATTATATTGTATGTGGCAAATAAAAAAATAAAAAAAAAATCTTTGAGCTTATTTTTATGCTTTAAAAATTAAGTTTTGCTTCATCTTTATCACTTTCCCTTTTTTCCAAAAACGCTTTTACAGTAAGGCTCTTTCAAAATTAAGTTTTGCTTCATTTTTATCGCTTTCCCTCTCTTCCAAAAATGCTTTAGCTCCAATAATCACAGTAAATCTCTCTCTCTCTCTCTCTCTCTCTCTCCTCTCTCTCTCTCTCTCTCTCTCTCTCTCTCTTCTCTCTCTCTCTCTCTCTCTCTCTCTCTCTCTCTCGATTTAGGGTTTTTCTCTCTCTTTATTGTATTATTAGACCCCAAATCTCAATCCTCATACTTGAAACCCTAATCACAAACCATACTAATTTAACTTCTAGTAACTCCTTAAAATTATTAAATTTATTGTAATTTTTTTCTTTGGTTTGCAGATTTGTGTAAATCTTCTTTCAAGCCTATAGTAAGGTAAAAGTCTTTATATTACTATTCGTTTCCGATTACTGGCAACTTTTGTTACAATTTATGAATGTTAGCTTGTATTAGATTTTATATTTGCGGCGTGAAATGCACCATACAATCTGGTCCTCATTTGGGTGTCTCGTTCGTGTTTTGAAAAATCACTTATTGCACCATAAAGAAGAGTATAAAATGCATTTCATATAAAATAATTATTATATGTCAGCAGGTCATTGAGATAGATGAGGAAAGGAAAACTCCATATATTTGTTTGATGAAACTTTCTTGCCTTTATTTTGTCTCCCCTTTGTAGTCCTCATTAATTATGTATTGCCATGTTATGTAGCATATTTAATTATATATGATAGTGATTTGTGCCTCCCTAGAGAGGAACAACAAGTAGGCTTTTGGAAAGTTTTGTAATAAGAATTGATGATAATGTGTTTTTCAAATGCTGGACACTTCTTGTTTTGCATGAAAATAAAACATCTAAAAAGTGTTTATTCTTTGACATCCAAGGACCAAGATGTGATTATGTAGAGGAATGCCAAATGGATCAATTGCTTCTTTACTAGCATGAAGTGTGAAATTATTGTACTTAACATATCTTTAATTGTGTTTTTTGGAATTTAATCCATGGTTATTTCATCCTTCTTAAACTTAATTTTGCATTGATGTTTTCATTCTAATTGCCATTTGAGAATTAAGAGTGGGAACTTAAACCATTTGATTTTTCGATCAATGGGGAGCTTATATGGATGTTGATAAACCAAAATTATTCCTGTTTTATGAATGCTAAAATGGATTTTTATTGATAAATATTATGAATTTGGCACTTAAAAATATTAATTTATGCTTTCAGGCTTTTAAAGGAGTTATTTTATGGAAAGAAGGAAAAACGGGTAAAAAATGCAAAGTTTGGACCAAAAAGTGGTTAACACAACAAAGACATGCCATGTCTTTCAACCATGTCAAGGAAAGGCACAATCAAGGTCTAAATCTTAGGTTTTGAAAAGACACAACAGCGACATGACTTGTCTCAAACCGTGTCAATCTGGAAAATGAACATTGCAAGGGACATTTCTGGGACAAGCCGTGTCTCAAGTCGTGTTAGTGAAGAAAAATGACCACAGCAAAGGACACCACTCTAGGACAAGCCGTGTCCCCAGCCGTGTCAATTTTTACATAAAGGAAAACAGCCAACATGCCCAAGTGACACAACCTGTCCCTAAACCTATCGATTTGACAGTCCTTTACTTTTTGAGAAATGACTTTTTTATTGAATAGTAACGCCCTATTTATTAAAGAAACATCTATTGGACATTAAAGGGGTGCTACTTTAAAAAGCCAAAAAGACCTGTAACTCCCGTAACTTCCCATTTCCTCCATAATGAACATTTGATTCCATTTATGTGTTACTTTGAAAAGTCAAAAGACCCATAACTCCCGTAACTTCCCATTTCCTCCATAATGAGCATTCTATTCCATTTATGTGTTACTTTGGAAAGCCAAAAGGCTCATAACTCATGTAACTTCCCATTTCCTCCATCAATGAGCATTCAATTCCATTTATGCAAAGATTATTATAAAAAGAAGATGGAGGGAATAATCAAAGGTTAGAAGAACAAGAAAAAGGAGAGACAGAGACAAGAAAAAACATACTTTTATGTATTTTCACAGAAGCATTTGTGCTTGAGTGTATCAATTTATCAAGGAACATCATTTATATTGCTAATCTAATTTTAGATCCTTTCTATTTCTCCTTGTTATTGCTTATTATTTTTTTATCTATGGAGGAGTAGTTTAATATTGCTTGGGTATTGTGGATTCTTGATTGATTTCATGTGATTCCTTTGTTCTTAATTTCAAAACGTGTTGATTTTATTATATTCAATAGCTTGCACCTAAAGAATGAGTCTAATTGGATGGTGCATCCTATTGGATTTATGTTTGATTTTTGTTAAAAATAGATCGAGAGGTTGATTTAATGAATAGATCTAAAGCTATTAATGAGATTGCTCATAATCATCTAGAGATAGGGTTGGTGAAATCTTCTGTCACTCGTTTTGAAATTCATCAGTTTGGTTTTAAAACGAAGGATTCTTATTCTTTATGCAAATTTAAGTTGCTAATAGTCAGGAAGACATTCCGACAGTTTGGCTTAGGTTTAGGTGCTTTTGACTTTAAGAGAAGCATTAGCATAATTTAGTGAATCCGATGGTTCAATAATCAATACAACTTTTTGAGAAAATTCTTGAGTCACATGAATAGATCTTAGGTGAAGCATGACGCAAGCAACCTTGTAAATTGATTTATCCTTTTGTATGCCTGCTGGGAAATCTGTGAATATTAGACTTATCTTAGTTTCTATATATATAAAACCAAATCTGATTTTTTTTTTTTTTTTGCTAGATAATAGGAAAAGAGTGAGTAGAAGTACTCGTCAACGTTCCCTAGGAATATGACCTAGATCATTTCTCTATGCTACATCTTATGGGTGCGCTTGCCCTGTAAGACTATAGTTGAAAAGAAAACGATTTAGAAAATTTATAAATTTAAAACTTGATCTTTTTAATCTATCAGTTGTCTTTGGAGCAATTTTTGCTTGCAAAGGGGATTTCAGCTGTAAGTGATTTGTTCTTGCTCACATGTGGCATGGATGAGAAAGCCATCTGGACTGCTTTTTAACCCTTTTGTTGTATTTTCTCGTTATCACTTTAGAAAGGATGGAACATGCAAATGGAATTTGATTCCAAAAGTAATACTATGTTAGCTTTTTGACTTAATATAATGGCTTAATTGTTTGTTTTAGTGGATGAGTTTCTCTCTCTTTTTTATTTTTCAAGTTAATCAAATAATTTGTGGATAAGATTAGGTTCCATGTTACTAAGAAAACATGTTCTTGGGTTTTGATGTTATTGGTTGTGTGGTAACTCAAACTTTGATAAACTCTCCAGTCTTTTGCTAGAGCTTTTTTATTTTTTTTTTTTCATCTATAGCTCTAGAGCCCTTTTTAACTAAAGAAGGTCCATGCTGCATTTTAATTTATGAATATGAAGACTTGAATAGATATCATTTTACTTTGTGTTGTTGTTGGTTCAATTAAAAGATCATTAAAAAAGTAGTCATTCTTTGAATTCATGTACCAGGTGATTATTTTGGTTGATAGATGTTAACATACTTCCTAGTCCTGTTATAGGTAGAGCATTCTACTCAAATTGTGGAAAACATATACATAGGGGTGAATTGTGAGTATGTTGTGGTTTGCTCTTTGAGATCTATCTATGGTTGGAATGGACTTGACAAGAGTGTTTGGCTTCTTTTTAATTGTACATGAGTTGTTACTGATGTATTTAGTGCAATCGACAAAAGGGAAGCTCTGATCATTTCAAGTTACAAGTCATCGAGCACCATAATTATCATTAGGAGTATTTCTTAAAGCTGTTGTTAGAAGATGAATTTCTTGCCAATCATCATAATACATTGTCATTCTAACATGTGTAAATTACACTCCCCTTGCTTACCATTAACACATACAAGCTAAATGATACTTACCCTGCAGTTGCTTTTTATATATTAAAAGATGTTAAACAAAACAGCTTGAAAAAGGTTAATTGATATGGCTTTCATTAACTGTGTTCTATTAAAACCCTTCAAGTGAATCTAAGTGATGGAGTCCTAGATGATTGTGTTCAATGTTTGGTCTGTGTTTGCAAGACTGACGTTAGAATTCTATGTTGACTACCTATGAAAATGGTTAATTTAGCTTTTGATGGATCTGAATGTTTCTAATCTAAACTGCATCTTTAGTCCCTTTCTTGCGCTTCAGTTGTTGACAGCATAGGTAAAATTTCAGCAGCTTTTGTGATATATGCAACTATCCAAGTGATAAAATCAGATTTTGGTTTGAAGGTGAGTCACTAGTCTAGAAGATAATGCTTTGTTTATTATATAATCTGGCTAGGTTCTGGTCCTTTCATATTCCACAAGCAATCTTTCAATGCTAATTACATTAAGATGAAGAAAACGAAGGGACTTCAATTTTTCTACATTTTCTATTTACTTCTTGTTTGACTAAAGGGCTATCTCTGTGGCATTATTACGGTAGTAAGCTATAATCTTTCTGAATAATTAAAATCTACAGACAAAACCTTTTATAATGAAATGGCATTATCTATATATATATTTATACAAGACTAATATTTTCTGGCTGTTATGATATGTAAATTAGTGTAGAATATTTCCTTCTAGTGTACAACAGCAACTAGCCTTTATTAGGATAGCTTGTTTCCTAAAATAATTGTTAGTTTTGTATATATACTCCACTCTCCAAGCTAGCCAAATTTGTGAATGTCTTATATTCTCATTTGCTAGATTTCCACACAAAAATTAAATTGAAGTAATTAGACTACCCATAACATATTACAATAATTTATTCCTACATGATTTTTCAGGTAAATTAATATTATAAACCTTGATTTGGTAAGCTCACCAAGTATAAATGGTTTCGAGGGAATGCTACTCTTGTAGACCAATATCTTACGGGATAGATGAAAAATAATATAACAATAATGAATGGTGAAGTCTTTGATTGATTTAAGCACGTTATATGAATATGTGCTATTTTAAAATACAAAGATAATTCTTGTAAATTGTTATCAACCCTGACCTTTTTTCTTTTTTTTTTTTTTTTGCTGAATCAACCCTGACCTTTTATTTGCCAATTGTACGTTATGTTTTATAATATATAATATAATATATATAAAAATATATTGTCACGCCCCAACGGGTACCCTAAACGTGGCAGTCCGCCACACTCAATATTAAAGCTTAAGTATGACAACCTTAGTCATTTCCAAAAGCTTTTATATTAAGTGTAAGGCTTACTTTCACAATTTTAGAGGACCATATATGGAATAATGAAGCTTAAGGAGATATAAAAACATATTAAGAAAAGAGGATTCACAATGAATATTTGTTCATAGCAAAGACTGCATACTTAGGAACAATTCCTAAATTACTAAGCTATTATATAAATATTTGCATGCTAATACTATGAATACTTTATCCAGAGTTCTAATATTCAAAAGGGATTACCTGCCCACATGGTCCACGTGGCCTTAGCCATAAGTACGGAAACTGCAAAAGGTAGCTATGGGGTATAAGCTAATAGGCTTAGTGAGAACTATTTCCATAAATAACTTCTTGTAACAAGATTCAAACAAGTTGGTTAATCACACATATGTAATGCATCAAACACGTGGGCAAACAATCATATAGCTTTCCGGGAACTATATGTTGAATGGATTTACGCCCTCCATTCGGGGTTTGGTGATACTCAAAACAAGGTTTTAATAATAGAAAATTTAAGCTTGCGAGCACACATCGCCAAGCATTCAATAAAAACTTTTATACTTGCGAGCACACATCGCCAAGTATTCCGAACCTACTTGAATTGACCTTGCTTTCGGATCAACCGCCAAGCATATTCCATTAAGCCGCCAAGCAATCGCTTTCGGATCTTCCGCCAAGTGTTGCTTTCGACATGAGCCTACTATCCTTCTCACCCAAGGATAATATCCCACCATGTAATGTGACTCACTTCGTGGTATGCATGAGTTCATTAATTTATAAAGTCATAACATAATTTTTCAACTTTATGGTGATCAAGGAATTTCACACAAATCAATATTATACTAAAACAATCACTTAGAACAATTCGGGCTTCGATATTCTTAGAATTCTTTCAAGGAATTATCTTTCATGCATATCGGTTTATCTTTTCCTAACTCTAGTGCAACTAATTTACAAGCACAACAAGTGTAGCATTTAATGGAAATAAACTCACGATGCCATTGTCGTCTATTCCTCTAAGCGGATGAGTCGTTCACACACTCCACTAATCGTAATAGTTCTCGGGGTGAAGAATCCTTCCTCGGGGTCACCTAACCAAAAGAAATACCCAATGAGTTTTTCTTGAAGATCTCTTGAATTTTGACAAAACAATGTCAAAGAACGTTAAAGTTCGTATGGAAGAATGTTCCAACTTAAAATGGCCATAACTTGGTCATTTTAACTCGGAATCGCGCATATAATATACCGATTTCTATCTACTCGAAAAGATCTACCCATTTCTAAAATTATTTCCCACAAACAAAGCCATATAGGCTCCGAAAAACTGGTGACAAAATTCACCACGGATTTTCAAGAAAAACAACTTTGGTTCAAGAATCAAAATTTGTTTGATAAATACTTAGTTATCTATATAGTTGAAAAATTCTCTTTTTATAGCTATATAACTCATATTTAAGCATGCTCAAGTGTCTTGTTGTCCAAATTATTTTTCTTAAGTAAAACAATGTGGTTTGAAGCTTTTCGGAAATTGTTTTTGTGAATTTCTTTGAAATGAACACCTTGTTTATTTTGTTTTCTAAAAATGTTTATGTTGGTTTTATTTATCTTTTTCTAAGTGACTTTTGAAAATAAAATTTTCTACTTCCTAAGTTACACTAATAATATTTTTGAAGTTTTTCTAGAAAATATGCTTTTCCTTATTTTCTTGTGTAAATTCTTTGTTTACTTTGGCAAAAATCTTTACTTGATATTTCTCATTCTTTTTCTCATGTCTCCATTTCCAAAAACAATTACTCATGCATGAAAATTTGGTTTCCTTATAAAAACAAGTGGAACAATTAAGGACTTTTTGTAGAAAAACTAATTTCCATAATCTTATTAACTTTTTCTTGTAACTTGAAAAGAAATAACTTTATTATTTTCAAACCATAAATTTTCTTTGCCTATTTAGTTTGTAAAGGTCTTTACTTAGAAATTTCCTAAGTCATCCATCTTATTTTCTTTCTTATGAAAAGAACCATTTTAACAAAAACATTTCCTTTTGAAAAACAAGGTGGAAATAATAAGTATCTTTGTAAAGCAAAAGTAGTTTATAAAATTATTGTGAGTTCTCTTTTTGGTAACATGAAAAGAAATGAGTTTGTTTTGTGTTGATTTTATACTTTACATAAACTTATTCCTAAGTGACAAAAAGCCTTCTTTTATTTAATTTTCTTTAGAAAATAAAACTTTTGGACAACAATCTAAATGAACATGATTATGAGAATAATAATAAACAAAGTAACATAAAGCATAAATAATAAAATCAAGTATTGGAGTCTTAGCTTTTTCAAGGCTCCCGGGACTAAGAAATAAACTAGTCCCATAAAGAAATAAAATGAAAGAAGAAAAACTTGTTTTGACTTGATTAGGACAAGTCTAAGACTAGAGACTAGTCTTATAAACAACTTGAAATAAATAAATTGCATTGAAGTAAATAAATTGCATGAAAGGTAAATAAATTGCAAGATTATGAGCTTATATGCTCTAAAGAATATGTATATAGTTATTTAGATATAGTAGATAGTTATGAACATAAAAGAAATATGAAGAACATAAAGGAAATATAAGGAACATAAAGGAACATAAAGAAATTGATATTATGAACAAAAACAAAGTATGAATCTAATGTTGCTTTCTTAACCTTCATGGTTTTAGAAAACATACACTAAGCTCATACTAAGTAGATGAACATGGAGACTTCTTGAAGAACTTTTACCTAAAGAAGATGAGCCTAAAGAGAACTTCTTGAAGAGCTTCTTGGAGAGAAATTCTAGAGAGATTTTGAGAGAGTAATTTTAGTGTAGAAGTGGTGTGAAAGAAGTGAAAGAGGAGGGGGGTATTTATAGGAAAATGGGAGTGATTTTTTGGATGAATAAAATAAATGCAAAATTAAAACAAATGGAGAGGGAGAGAGAGAGAGAGGTGCCGGCCACACTTTGAGAGGAGAGAGGGAGTGATTTAATTTTTGTATTTTGTTAAATAAAAAATATGTAATAAGTAAGATGATATGATATAAAGTTATGGGAAAGGTAAAAAGTTAAGATAATAGGTTATGTAGAGTGTAAGAGTAGGTGTAGAATAGTAATGAATAGTGTAATGTAAGGTAGATATGACAATTAAAGTACCGGTAGTAAGAAAATACGCGTATAATAGCTATATCTGTTATTTTTACTTACCGAAAAATTATGAAATTGATATTTTTGGAAAACTTATATTTTTACGAGTCTAACGGTATATTCGGAATATTTTTACTAATCCGGGCTTTCGGACACGTTTTTCGAGAACTGTGTCCGATCGGGTTCGAAGGACATCCGAAATTCACGAAACTGAAACTTTTATAAACCTATGGTTATTACGGACTATTTGAGCTAATTAACCCAACTTCGTTTTTCCGGGCCAAAAAAAACGGCAATGCCGGATTTAGATTGACACGGTAAACTAGGGTTTCGTTGACCTTTAGGGCTTCGTTTGACTTCCGGTTAGGGTTTTTTTTATGCTAAACTGATTCCGAAAATTTAGGGGTTTACATATATATATGTATATATATAACTAGTTTGGCATGAATATAATTATTAGTAAACACTTGAGAATTTTTAGTGATTTTAGTAAAGCATAATACTAATTAGATTTACATTAATTATACCATGTTGGACTTAATTAGCGGTAAAGTATAGTAAAAAGGGACAAACTAAAGGATTTTATATATGACCATAGCATACCGCAAAGGAATCTAGGCCAGATTTATGTTTGTCTATTTGATTGTCTTAATGAGTTCGATATAAATTGACTTTAAAAGTATGAATATACCTATATTGGTTAAAATATGATGCAAATTGGTGATTTAAGGGTCCTAATATTGTGTAACATGCTTGTTGGCCGAAACTTTCTGAAGAGTACATAAAATATTTTAATTTGATGTAACTAGATAGTAGTAAATAAATGAATATATTGAATTGGTAATGAAATTATAGTATTTGTAAATTTATATACGGATGAACGTGTACATGCAGCCGAGTGTGAATATACGACATATATTCATACTATCCAATTATTATGGTATTATAGTCCTGTGACTTTGTTTCATATTCCCAAAATAACTTATACCAACTTATGTCGTATTAAAATTAAAGCTGGGAATTATCTTTGATAAATAAAATGAGGACTAACAATCATGATCTTTGTAAGCCCCGGAAAATTTCAGTAAATAATTCCAAGATGAACTTCAAAAATAAACCCTAAAAATCACTCCAAATTAAAACCGAACTTCAACTAGTCCAAAAACACGAGCAAATCCAGAAATTTCCAAATCTTGAGAAAAATAAGAATTCTTAAAAACAAAGTAAGAACTCAATATACTTCGATTCCAAAACCACTACATGCGAAAAATTCCATACGTAACTCCGACTTATAAAATCGGGTAGTATAAAGCCCAAAAACAAATTATTAAAAAGTAAATAATAAAACTTTCGAAAATATAACTCAATTCAAGAATTCTGAAAACATTAAGAGATATTAAATACTTACAAAAATAAAATTTAAAATAAATTTCTCAAATTAAATATGTTGTATAAACATAAAATATCAGTTTCCAATTTGGCAAAGATCTAAACCGAAAAATCACCCGAAAACCCTAAGTGGAATATAATAGTTTAAGTCCGGCAATCTAGCGCCCCTAACCCTAGAGGCCGAGATGTAGTTTAAATATGTAGAATAGCTCGTAATAATATAAGTTTGTTTAAAAATATCAGATTGGCAAATTTTTGACCTATTTCGAACCCGTTCGGATACAGACTTCAAAAAGCGTGTCCTGGGGCTTGAGATATCAAAAATATACCATTAGTACCGTTAGACTCGTAATTTCATAAGAATTCCAAATATATCAGTTATATAATTTTTTGGGTTATAAAAGTTACAGTTATAACCTTTTTATCGTATTTTTATTACTACTGGTAATTAATTAGTCATTTGCACTATTCACTTTTATTTCATTACACAATTTTATTATTCTTATAAAACCTTATATTTTTAGATAAATATTTTATATATTATAGAAAATTTTGTTTTTCTAAAAATTTAGTTAGTTTCGGGTTTTTATAGGATCAGATTCTGTTTAAGACCCAATACTAAAAATAAAATAAATTAATTTAATAATTTAAAAATATTTGAAAAATATTTTTATTTTCATAAAATAATTTTTTAGATTTTTCGGGTTATAAAAATATCATTTATAGCTCATATTTCGCGTATTTTGATCATACCGATAACTTATTTAATAATTCACTAAAATAAATTAATTAATTATGTTATTTTAATTATGAAAAAACTGCTACAAATATTTTGAATACAATTTTCTATTTTTATTTTATTTAGAAAGTATTCTTACAATCCATACTTTCAAGTACACTTTTCACACATCACTTCTTTGTCACTTCAATCTTTCCACACTTCATTATCAATTCTTGGCAATTTTTTTGACTTCTTTTGGCTTCATTGTCCTTTAATTTACTTCATTTTGACTAAAATAATTATCTTCCACTCCTTCTTAAGAAGCACACATACACATTAATTACACAATTTAATTTCAAGTCAAATTTTCAACAAATTCCTCTCTCTCTCATCTCTCTCTCTCCCCCCTCATTCACGTGCAGTCCTCCACTTCTTGCTCTTGTTTTATTTTTTTTTTCATCTTCATTCATTAATACATCATTTTCTCTCTCTCTCTTTCATTTTACTCCTCTTTCCCTTTTCATCCTTAACTTTTTTTTCTCTCTCTTTTTCCTCTCTTTTCTCTTCATTTTGTTCTTGTTTCTTCAAGAACACATCAAGCTGCCTCCATTCCATTCTTGAGCTCCCACACATATTTCTGAAGATTTTTAAGTAAACTTCCTTCTTAAAGCTTCCATAGGTGAATAGGTAAAGTGTAATGAGAGTTTCATGCATCAAATGACCTTCCATAAGCTTAAAAGCTTAGGATGATGATGCCAAAAATAAAACACTCCTCTTCTTTATGATTTATCTCTTGTATCACTATTATTTTCTTGTTTAAGTAGTTATATTGTAGATCTAACTTTTTGAGCTTGATTTTTTTCGTTTATGCCATAGAACTTGTTAAGAGTTGTTATTTTTGTTATTTCTTATGATTTGCATAGATTCACCATCCACATGTCTATCTTAGTGATTCGTGCATTTAAAACTAGTGTGTAAACTAGATCTAGTGTTTTGAGTTCATAAAATGCATAGACTTTGTTTTATTCATAAACACTTGTAGTAGCATGATGATAGTAGTGTTTAGAAAACTCAAGATCTATTTTATTTTCAACAAAAATAATTTTGAAAATTCGGATGAAAATGGAATCATATATAAGTTGTTTTTCAACTTCAAAATGTGTATTTTTCATTTAAAATGAAGGCTTAGGATATAGGTACTATAGATGAAAGATTTTGATGAGTAAAGTTTAGATCTATGAGTTTATTGTTTACTACCATGCATTTCTTTTATATTCATGTTCATATTAATGTAGATCTTGGTTTTGAACTCAAACAAAATAGTGAAATTCGTATTTTGGCAAGACCACTATTTAAAAACCACTTTCCAAATGTCAAAATGAAATTTTTACTTAAGATAATGAAGGCCTAATGTATGTATATCATCAAGACTTCTTTTACAAGAATCAAAGGTGATTTTTAAAAGTTATTTTCAAAATAACAATCTTATTTTCGGATTTAGTTCAAGACATATTTTAAAAACATGTTTTCCAACTCAAAAATAAAGTTTTTATTCAAGATATGAAAAGCTCTTAAGATTGATATGTAAAGAATGGATTTTCATAAGTTTAGATAGATTTATTAAAAGATATGTCCAAAAATAAATTTGGTAAATTCGGATCTCAACCAAGACCAATTTTGAAAATCCATTTATCAACTTCAAAACTTGTGTTTAATATAAAAAATGAAGAGTTTAGGTCATAGATATCATCAAGTAGTGATTTTTATAAGTTGAAATGAGTTTTGATGAGATTAATGTATAAAACAAAGAGTAGAATCAAGATGGAAAATTTTGAGTTAGTAGACAATTTGTAAAATTCGTAACTTTGGATGATGCCCATGAAAACACCTATTATCCAAGCTCAAAATAAAAGCTTTATGTAATGAATGGAGTCCTTAAGTAATAGGTATCATAAAGTCTTAGATTTTAATGCATTAAACAAGTTTCCCAAATGAATCATCAAAAGTGGATATTCTAAAATTCGGATTTTTGAGTAAATCCTATTTGAAAACATATTTGCAAAGTGTAAATGCAAATCTTTATGTAAAAATGAGTCCTTAGTGGCTAGGCATGGTTGGGCTTTAATTTTCTAAGTGTCAAATGATTTTTAGTTAAAGGAATCACTCAAAAAAACTAATTTTACAAAAATTCGGATTTTGGAATCAACTCTACTTGAAGACATGTTACAAAGTGTGAAATTGGAAATTTTTATGTAGAAATGAAGTTCATAAGTAATAGATAATAATGAAGACTCAATTTTAACAAAAATAATTATATTTTCTTAAGTAATAAATCCAAAACAAATGGAAATGATCAAAGTTAGAAAACTAGATTTTTCATAAGTACTTGTTATTATGGTCTTGCAAAATAAAAAATTTATAAAATTTTTCTTTTAGCAAAAATCATCAAGATCATGCATACATTAAACTCATCTCATGTCATTCATGTTAGGAAATCATCAATATTGCATGTATAGCTAATCTATATAGTAGGAACATTACAAACATTTACAAAACTATTTTTCAGAATTGAAATTTGCTACTATCCTAATCTGACCCGACCTTTTCGAAGCTTCAAAGTTTTCAAAACTTAAATATAATATTATAAATAAATAGATCTTTCGAAGTAGATAGAAATCGATATATAATTTGCAAAATTCCGAGTTAAAATGACCAAGTTATGGCCGTTTTAAGTTGGAATTTTCGCTTAGGACAAGAATTACGAATTTGATAGTTTGTATAAACTCGTTTGGATTAGTTTGAGTTGAAATACTTATTAGAGTATTTCTTCCTATTTAGGTGACCCCGAATTCGACGATTCCCTACCACCGAATTACTTTTACTAAAGACCGGTGATCCAATGGCCGAGTGTGAGTTTTCTCCTTATTTTGGTTACCTTGTTTGTGCATGTAGCTAGTTGCAATTAATATAGGAACACGATAAAAATCAATAATGGGGATGGGATATATGAGAGACTGTGATGAATGTATGCCAAAGAATACTAAAGCATATCGAAACCACGATTCGATTGGATAACTGCACTGTTCGTATTATTACTGTTATGTGATGATATTGGTTGGTCATTCTAAAGAATATATGAATATTTTGACCTAAGCAAAATTTAAAATTGGTCATGCATCGCATCGTACATATTGCATTTGGTATCGTACTACTCCTATGCAGGTCGATCGGTATGGTCCGATGATGACTCGTTGGATAACGAGACCGATGCCAGAGCTCATTCATGGGAACTAAAGCGGATGGGGATGCATTCTATGGGTGAGCCTAGCCGAGTCGAGTGCTATGAGCTGAGGGCTTGGGGACTAGCAGCAGTCGTGTGACTTCAATACCATTCCTAACTCAAGATACGGAGGGTGTGAAATTCGTTCTGTGTGTGGGTTTCGGATACCCACACATAATTGTTTGCTCATGTGTTTGTTCATGCATAGCATATGGTTGATTATAACTTGCTTGTTATGGTACGGAATTAAGGGAATTCTCACTAAGCTAGTGTAGCTTATACCCCAATAGTTGTTTAAATGAATAGGTTATCTCAAGAATGCAAAGTGGGGACCGAAATGGTTGAAGCCGCGATGACTTCGGATTTCGCAAAGAATAAGAATGTTTGAAGTTATCAGCTAGGTTTTATGATTTGCCTTATAAAGTTTATGTAGAAAAGCTTTGGATGAATGTAATTGAAGTTTAATGATTTGTATTTTGAAGTATAGTGATTCGTATATGAAGTATAGTGTTTTGTATATGAAGTATAGTGAATTGTATTCCCTTTACATTGTTACTCAAGTGTATCAATATAAAATGTATCTCTCCAATGTGTCTCCTCTATGTGTTAGACGCCTTGTACATAGTATGGAAGCCTTCGCATGACTGAAGCGGTCATTCCTAGGCTTTAATATTGTGTACGGCGGACTGCCACGTTTAGGATACCCTTCGGGACGTGACAATCTTGATACTTGATTTTTATAATTTTGCTATTAAGTGGAAATACATCTATTGAATTGTAATGGGATAAATGGCAAATCAAATTAAACCTATGCGATAGTGGAATAAAAAAAATTGCTACTGCACATCATGTTTAAAGATGTTTTGTTAAATATGCATCATTAGGGACATTATCACATTCATAATTCAAATATCACTGTCACTACGAGCTCGATGATATGATGAACCCTTAAAATAGATAAGGAAAGAAGAAAGGGCAATAGTTTAAAGTGGTAAGGGGTTATATGCTTATCAAGTTATTTGAATTGCAGTGTCTTTTTTTCTATTTCTTTTTTTTTTCCCAAGCTTACCTGTATTCACATATATGTGTTGTGTACCTTAATGTTAACTAATCTTATTAGACAGGAGGAAGTTGTGTCAACTCTTTGTTGGCCATACACAATGCGTATCTCCAGTAGTTTGGCGAGAATCATAAGCAATTTATTCCGTATCCTGGGACCATTGGTTAGAAGATGGGATGTTGAGAGTGGAAATGATCCATTAAATATTGTATGTGATAACCATGGTCTCTCTGGGTTTCTATGTTCAAGGAGAAACTTTATTGGGTTATACTTGCTACACGGTATGCACATAATATATTTAGAGATTGAAACTATTTTTATAATGGAATTTATTTGTGTGTATTGTTTTTTGTTAGGCGGAATTTGCTGTAAATAATTTCTCACAATTAGATTTTTCTATACAAATTGATTTTCTTGTCTATGATAAGACTAATGACAAATAGCTAGGGCATTAGTATTTGGAATTCTTCTCTCCAAGTATGTTCAAGATACCTGCTTGAAGCTGGTACCTAGTTTGACGATATGCACATTGCCTATTGTGGTAATATTTTGTTATTGTTTTTGGTCATTTTATTACAAGTTACATTGCATCAACTTACGAATGCTTATACCCATCTTTTAGTTCATTCTTACATGGTTAATAAACAAGCTTTCTGGTGATGTTATTGATTGTCCTAGATTTCTCATAATTCTTGTGATACATGCATGGATAAACCTATGCTAGAAACCAATAATATAAGTAAACTTGCATATTTTTTATGATGCATGGTGTTTTGTTAATTTATAAGTTCCTTTAATTGAGTAAACCATCCGAAGTAAGAAAAATTATATATAATGGAAAAAGGAAAATCTTATAAATAAATTCATACTTACTAAATACTACAAACAGTAAAGTTTAAAATAAATAAATAATTTATTGTGATACTTGGGTTACCAATTGCTAGTAGATTGTTTGTGCTCGTGACTATCGAAGAGGAAATTAATTTGGTTCTACATACAAAAAGCTGCAAATTGGAAAAATATTAAGGGTTTCCTCATGAAATTGTTGTTTTAACAAATCAAACATTATGACATTTGAATGATTGAGTGCTTAAATTTTGTTTTAGCATCTCTCTTTGTTTGTTGCTCTTCTTGACTCTTATTTGGTTTGTTATCCTATCATCTATTTCATGTCATTTCATTTTGTTATATTAAACTATTTTATAGTTTCATCTATCGCTAGAAGATTTAATGGGTTATGTGTATTTATGGGTTTCGCTGGAAATTTTGTATCTACAAGGTTGGTTAAGCATCTTGGCATATTGAAGGTGGATATTGTTCTTCCTTTTTCATCTCGACATATAGCTTTGCCCATATACTAACTATCGTTTTTTTAATTTTGAAATCAGTCTAGTGCAACTGGATTGGCCTTTCAAACCATACTTCTCACTTGCTGTTTATTGGAGTGAATCTCTTTCACAGCAATCTACTCTTCTTTTCTTCCTTTCTTTAATTATCAGATTGAATCTTCTCTTATTTGATCAATCTTCGATAGTTGTTTAAGACTGATTTATAGGAAGTCTTTTATATTATGTTGGCTTGTTTAATGGTACTGTTAGATAAAGGATAGTTAGTATAGTATTACAGTAATCATATATATTTCATGCACATATGCAATGGTAGCTATGTATTGTACATTATCGTATATATATCATGATCAAATAGGTATGTATTACTAATTGTGAATCAATGTACATCAAACAAACAACACCACTTATTATAAGGATGTGGTAAAGTTTAAGTATTGTTTGTGTTAATGGATTTTATTCCCTATAGAGCACATTGTATGCTCCAAAATTTCATGCGCAGAAGTCATAGTAACAATGAAATGTTTTGTGAAGAAACATGTTTATATTACCAATTATACATATGATATATTATAGGCAGGTATGTACTGGTTGATCAAACCGACATTGCCAATGTGTTTGAATAGCCACATTTTAATGGTGGGAATATAGTAGAATTGTCATGTTTAGACATTAATACTTTAGTCCAATCACCATGTATAATAGATATCAATTTTGCGAAATAAAATAATTTAGTCACGTGTAGATATCACTAATTTTGTTATATTCTGCCATTTGCCATAATAATTGTCACGTTTAAATATTGTTAATTCGGTTGCCACTAAAATGATCGTCACGTCTAAACGTGACCATGCAGAAAATTTAGCCATGTTTAAGTTTGATAGGATGAGGATTAAATAAATTTAACCATGCATAAGTGTGGCTAATACATAACACTAGGCTACGTTTAAGTGTGGCCCAATAAAGTCTATTTGGAGCTCAAATATCATTGAGCGAGGTTTAATTTTTTAACGTAATGTATTTAATCTGCAACGAACCTTTCGCAATGTTTATAGGCTACGTGCATTAAAATGTGACTAAAAGTTTTTTGCCACGTTTAATTAATGTGTAGTAACGTTTATTAAGTAGATAAAGGTCCTTTTTGTGTAGTTGTCACGCCCCGATGGTATCCTAGTGGTAATAATCAAGATACACTTGAATACTATTACTAGTTTACCTTCTGAGAATGACGTATTTTCAATAAACTGGATCTTTTAGTTGCTTTGATAAGAAGGACAAGTATATATAAGACATAAATTAGTAATTAACTGTCATCCAAAGTTTGAGGAGAATAATAACATTACAGACCATAACTTTTCTATAAAATCTTTCAAATACATAACTAAAGTTTCTAATACTAAATACTTGTAACTAGAAGTAGAAATATAAATCTTAACTCGAACTACTCCTTAAGCTTCTAGCTTCTAAATTCTTATCGGGATCATGCTCCTGGAAGTAATAAGCTAAGGTCGCAATGTAAACTTGAAAGGACTATTGGAGTGTGAGTTAAACCACGGGCTCAGTGAATAACCAGAACTTACCACATATCAAACAAGTTTATTAACAATCATATGAAATGCACAAGTTAAGCATATGTACAAATACAAGCCTCGATAATCCGGAATCTAAACAGGATGGAGATTTACGCCCTCTCATCAGGGTTGAAGGATCACAATCTATGGCCCACCTACCTAGGGGATACTAAATAAATAGGAGAAACGGCAATACTCACTTTAGTTTTCTCTTTAAGTTTATTGTGTTTTCACTGTTCACTTCATGTTTACTGTCTTAGAATCCTCCATAAAGTGTTAGTCATTTCCAAGCAATACTATAAGCAGCATCCTTCATTTACCATTTAGTGCTTATGGTACCAATAGAACAACGGTAATCTTGCGATTAACTAATAGCTTCTTTGCCTAGATAAACCAAGTATTACCAGAGATCCGAAATATAATACGTAGTAGGCTACCACTTACTCAAAATGCTACTTTATGCAAACCTTGCAATGCATGCTCAATTTCCTTTATGGTACCAATAGTTTTAATCAAGTTTAAGGCGTTCAATCGTTAGTCAGACAGTTAGCATGTTATACCAGCAATATAATCATTCATAATTCTGTTATTTACTTTTTTTAGAGTGACTTGGCAACTAATGCCCATGCAGCAAACAATTCCCATACACCTATATGTCACATTCAAGTTATTATCTTTGATTAAATGTTTGCTAAACTACAAGCACATACAATGTAGTAAGACTGAGTTACTCACCTGCTCATGTTGGCTAGCTGTAATAATCGTCAAGAAAATCCTCATAAGTATCAAAGTCACATATTGAAATGATTAACATATTCATTAATATCACATAAACTATATGAGTAAACTCCTATGAGTGTCTAAGTGTCCTATATTGATGTTGGGTTTTCATTTGATTACTATATTGGTCCTTTAAGGGTCCTATAATAGTCAAGTATTGTTTAATGTTTATTTTCATTTTGCTTGTCTTGATCTTGTTTGATACTTATATATATTCATCGGGTATTCGAAAAGTTGATATCTAGTTAGCTTATTTTTATAGTTATTATTATTGTTATTTTTGTATTGTTCCTATTGGTTTCTCTTAATGATGATTTTGATGATAACAAAAAGTGTTAAGTGTGTACTAACAAAATTCATCAAGTGTGCAGTAATCAAGTAAGATTTTATGTAAATGTTTACAAAAGTGACACAACTCAGGAAGTGTTTCAGATAATGTTTATCAATGGTTTTGACATAGGAAAATCAGTGTTTTGCAAAAAGTTGTATATCTATCAGAAAGTAATTATAATGACTACGAAGGGTTGAATACCAATCAAAAGTTATTTCAGAAGGCAATTTACAAAGTTTTTGAGATATGTAAAAATCACGATTATGAAGGACGAATGATTTTCTAAGCAAATAAATTGAAGACTCAGCACCAAAGTGAATGTATTTGGGTAATGCATTCAATTATATTCCATAAATTGGTTAAATTATCCAAAGGGGATTTAAATTATATAGATTAAGGATTATTTATTGAAGAATTTATGTCTCGACAAAGATTGGAGGATCACGACAAGAAGTTCACATATAATCTCATGACAGTATATAGTAAGAAGAGAATCTGACTTATTTTGTTATCAAAAACAAATCTACTCAAGATCAGGAAGAATTCAATTTCGAAATGGATCAATATCAAGTTTGATAAAGTGATATTTTCGTGGGATATTTTGACGGAAATAAAGTAATCAATCTTTCAAGGATATCTACAATAAAGATAATTCAAATCTGAACATTTGAATAGAGCCACATTACCAGATGAAGATGACCAGCGACAATGGAATTGAAGTCTATCCAAGCTATAGATGAAAAACGACCTGCAAGATTTATCTGAAGTCAAAGCAAAAAATCAGGAACAAGTTTATCCATCTCTTATAGCCGTTAGAGACAACAAGAATAAAAGATATTCATTCAAGTTATATCAAAAGACATGAGAATATCATTTCACGAGAGAAAGAGACTTCAAAATAGAAGAATAAATACTCATCCTAGTTTCATTGCGCTGTATTCAATCTCTTTCAATTGTTCTTATTTGATCGAAATTAGTTAGGAATTTTATTCTTTTCCTACGGATTTGTTTTATACAATTAGTGTGAATTTGATAATTGCAAGAAGACTCAGTAGTTTGATTGTTGCTTTGAGGAAGCTAGGAGGATAAACTGAGTGCATTTGTAGTCAAGTGTTTGGCAAAAGATAACTTGTAACTTGTTGATTTATTGGATAGTGGAACATACTGGTGTGGAATACTGGGTCCCCGGCTTGGTGCTGGAAGAGAGGATTGACGCTCAAGGCGGAATCTCTATAAATAGCTTTGCAATCTTCTCTATCCTTTCTCTTTTAATTTTTATACATTTTAAGTGTTTATTTGTTTTGCGGATTAATTTAAAAAAAATTCAGAGAGTAACAAGAAGTGTAATTTATAATCAGAGACTATCTGGAAGCATTTTTACTAATCAGAGATTAATTCAGAGACTAAAATCTGGGAGTTCAATTTTTGTTTTAAGCTAAACTTTTTGTATCTATTCTTATATGAATTTCATCTACAGATATTGTTTATTAAAGTTGAGTTGAGTGAGCTTCCGATCGAGAGTTCCCGCTCATTATGGCTTAGCCTATAGTAGACCAGGTCCTTATGGCAATCTCGCAAAGCCGGTCATTGGGAGCTAAGATCCACTCACTCTCTCGTGCAATTAAGGGGGAGTCAATTAGTCATATGCGGAACACATGCAAGTCACACACCCAAACCCACCCCCCCACCACCCAAAACCCCTTCTTGCTTATCTTTTTAGGACAAACAGTTCCTTATCTGACTTGTTAAAGCAGCTCGTATTTCTTCATTATTGTTTAGAATTATTGGTTTTCTTTTGATTTACTTAATATAATTTTCTTGTAATGTAAAGATATCACTTTATTAAAAAATTTAACTTATTTAAATTTCCATTGTTATATGTATGTATTTAAATAAATACTTGATAATTACCATAATTCTAATTTTTCCTTGTAAAATATATTAAGTTCATCTATAGTGATAATAAAATTAGTAATATTAAGATTTGAAGAATTTAAAATTATTTTAGAAATATTAGTAGTATTATCTTTGTGTCATTATACTACTACTAATACCACTACTACCACCACCACCACCACCACCACATACTACTACTACTACTATTATTATTATTATTATTACGAATTTAATAATAATAATTTTGATATTGGTAATACTAATAATACTCTTAATATAAATACTATTAATGGTACTTCAAAAATCATACATGATAGGCATGAATTATCTACGGTTTTTATGATTGATTAAGTATAAATTTGGGCATTGAGTTATGTTTTTATTTAAGAATTGATACTTAATTCAACAATATTGTCATTTTAGGTGACTTTAGACCATAACAATAAAATTTGGAGCAATTTGGAACAAAGAGGACACAATTCTCTCTAAAGCAATGTTGGAGTATCTTCAATCAGGGCGAGAAAAGGAATTTTTTTTTCTTGAACAGTGCAAATCCAGCCCTTCCGGTCGCCCATGATTCAGACAAAGAAGGCGAAAAATTTATTCCAGTAGTAATCCCAGGTCATTGTTCGCTTGTGATTTGGAGTTTGTTAAGACGACATATCTTCATTTCTTTTATTCAACCGATATATTAGTTCAGATGAAGTGAGATAAGACATCATCAAGTGATATATTGTTCGACCCAAAAAGTTCTAGAAAAAAAAATAAATACGCTACACCAATTAGTTAGAAAAACTTACTTCATTTGTTACATCAAGACACCATTTCATAGTTTTTCTTCTTCTCTTGGCAACAGTTCAAAAAATCGGTGTGTTGTAATTAGTATTATTCCAGAAGAAACTCGAGAGAGACGTGGGGGGAATCAAGTGTCCGTGTTGTGATTTGTAACAACATTTCTATCATTGTATCAAAAGGGCTTTCTTCTTTTTCTCTAATTCTCATCTTATTTTCTATTATAATCATGTCTTTTCTGTGTTTATATTCTTGTTTCATCATGTGTGAGTAGTGGGTTTGGTTTATGAAGTCATACTAACATGAATTGTGTTTCTAATTATTAGTAATCCACTTAATTACAAATTTCTAGCGATAAAACTTCATAAAAGCTAGGAAATTGTAGTGCACAACATTCTCCTATGCTAGATCTCGATGGAAAACGTTAAGAAACAATTTCATCGAGTAGATCTAAGTCATTAGAACAAATTACTCCTGTTGATAGAGATATTAATAGGAAGTTTGTTGCATGTTTTTAAGGAATTTGAGGACAACAAGAGTTCTTTAAGGAAAGTCTGATTTGTCCATTCACTTAGAAGAGATTCTAGTAGATGCAAATTTGGATTAGAATTGGTAATTTATGAGAATACTGACCATGAATCAAGAATTCCAGCAGATAAGTAATTAATAGGATGAATTGTTATTCAATCATGTTAAATTGATGAAGTAAACCTGTTGTTTGATTTGAGTTCAATTTGGTTGTACCACTATATACTGTGTTGTTTTGGTGATATTCTGAAGTTAGTGTAGTTTAGTTGTAAATTTAGACTTAATTCACTTAATTTGAACATTCAATTGCTAGATAATAGGAAGGTTAAATTAGTACTGGTGCTTGACACGTTCCCTGAGGAGACGACCTTATACTTTACTTTATACTACTGAACGATAGGTACACTTGCTTGTTAATTCGAGTTAAGAAGAGGATATAGGTTTATAAATCATAAAGACAAGACAACAATACATATTAAAGTTAATATTAGTAGTAATATTAATACTTCTTAATGATGTCAAAATACTCTTAAACTTAACTTTTAGTTTTATATTAATATTAAATATAGTATTATCTTAAAATAATAATTCTAGTAATATTATTAATCTAAATACTTTTAATGGCAATAATAATAATAATAATAATAATAATAATAATATAATACATCATGGACTTTAATTAAATTTGTGATGATAGTTGTATACTAGTAGTAAACTTCTCATGATATTACTGGTATTAATAAATACATAATGACTATATCAATATTCACAAATAATATCATAATATTAATATTACTTAAATACCATATATTTGATAATATTGCAATTTTTATTTTTAAATTCAATATTCAACAATTACAATTACTATAATACTAACAATAATTAGCATTCTTAATATACATGTAATAAATAAATAGAAATAATATAATAATAATAATAATAATAATAATAATAATAATAATAATAATTATTATTATTATTATTATTATTATTATTATATTATTATTATTATTATTATTATTTTGTTTGAATAAATCAGTTTAAAATTTTTTTAAAATAAAATATGGTCGCCGAGAGGTACACGGGGTAGAAACACGGGCGTGTTTCCGCTGTGCTCATCTGAAGATGATGTACTGTTCATCTTCCCCTATGAGTTGGGCCATTTTTTGTCATTTTCCGATGTGCATGCCTCTTTTAAATCATTTCCCTAAGCTTATACATGATAGTTCTACATATATATCAAGTTACTTCATTTAATCTCGTCCATAATCCATGATTTTTTTAATTAAAATGGTGTAACTTAGGGTTTTGCAAACTTACCTTGTTTGATCCAATTCGTGCATTTTTGAAGCTTGGATTTGGGTTGGTTTTGATCATAAGGATGTCAGTACACGGTTTAGAGTATTGTTTGAGCAAAGAACTAACTTAAAATACATCAACGTACCTTATATGTTTTTCCAAGCTTTGTTGAAGTGTTTTAATAGAGTTTATGTTTGATCCGAGTAGCCAGCGTATAGGGCGAGTTGGGATCGGTTTTGTGGCTGTTTAGAGTGTTGTTTTAGTGTTTGTTTGGACTGGAAAGTATGAGATTTAATTAGCTTTGTTTGCTTGTCATTATAGTATTTATATTGAAGATGGGAGGGACATGAAGGGCGGTTTTCACCGTGTGAAAAGCTTCTAGATTTCTCCTCCGTTTGTGTGTATGTTTTACTGTATTTATTAAGCTTGATGTGTTATCTCCATTTGATTGGTGTGTGTGTGTATTTTGTTGACTTAAAAGAGAACAATTTAGAACAAAATGAGGAGGATTTGGGCTTGCATCCATCCGAGAAAGGCAAGGCCATAATTCCATCCACTTGCACCGAAATTTCAAATGGATTTGAGGAAAATATTATTATATTTGTTTAGTTAATAATTATCTTTGTTTTAGGGTAATTCATTAAGCTATTCGGGTACAAATATATAATTTATTTGAGAGTTCTTAACTAAAATCATTTTTATAGAGTCTAAAAAAAATTTTAGATTGCTATTAAGTTCAACTTTAAGTTTAAAGTTTACGCGATTAAATATTTTCAGAGTTTTAGCTCTTGCGATTAGGGTTTTTTATAGCTTAATAGGTCAATTATTGTTTTAGGCTCCAATAACTTGAGAATATCCTAACTAAAATAATAGTGTGATCAAAATATTTATTTGGGGTCTAAATTATTAGTTATACATCTGTTTATGTTTTTATTATGTATTTATAAACCTAATGGTTTATTTTTAGGTGATTGTTTCCTAACTATAAACGTAATTTGTTATTTACTCATTTTTCTCTTTTAATATCTTAACCAAGTTATCTAAATATCTTAAGTTTTCGATACCTACTATAAAATCTTATTAGTAGTTTTTAGTACTATCTAAGAATCTTTGTTTTAGAGTTTAAATCTATATATAGGCTCATTATTACTCATAGTTTTAGTCTTAAGTTTTTTGTTGAGTTCAATAGTAGCGATTTTATTTTCTATATTTATATATTTCTATCTATTTCTATTTGCATGACAAGTTTCGGAGTTTGAAAATTTGGGTTACATTTAATTATATCTTGAGTTATCCACTCAAGATACGAAATCTCGTTTTTTGTATCAATTAAGGTCAAAGGAGTTTCCATTCGGGCTTTTATATCATAATCCAGCTAAATTCAGCTCATTGATCTATTCTTGGGTTTTTGTTGAGTTCTGGGTTTACTATCTAGTTCACACTTTCTATTTTAGAATCGTGTACTAATTGAAAATTTCTGGGGGTTTATAGTAGTGGCATAAACAAGCAATTTCATACTCACATGCACTTACATGTTGTAAGGCAATAACAATCCATATAACTATTTGTATACTTTAACCCAATAACCAACAAAGGGATAACTTGGTACCTTAATGTACACATAAATATATATACACTAATCAATTTATCTTTTTTATCATAAACAAATACAAGCAACAAACAAGGTATACGCATATTTAAAATATCGACATGTCCCGAATTCTATTATTCCCTAACCTAAATTACATGGTTATTAAGTTGTTTAGAATCATTTATGCTTCTAACTCGTCTATGGTCTACACTATTATGACTCTCGTCTTTACCCTACTCATATTTAAGCTTCTAGATCTTAAAGTATAAGTTAATTCTTATAAGAAGATATTAAATAGGTTTTAATTGTTTTTGTGAAGGAAAAAGGTGATTTCAAAGAGGTTATAGTATGCACAACCAAATGTAAGACCAAGCACACAACTGAATAAGGGGTCATGTTGCTCTTAAATGGACCAAATAGGTCACAAAATAATGCATGATCAAATGCATGGGTTGTGCACTTAGTAGTGCACTTTTAGAAACAAATAGATTACAAACGATGGATTAATGCACGGCCTCGTGCATGAGTTCACGCATAGGTCATACACTTATAAGTAGCATTTAGTTACAAGAACTAGAGAAGATAAAAAAAAAAAAAAAAAAAAAAGCTAGACAACATAATACAAGAAGTACTTGATAATATAATTCTTTATTACCATGTCTAGTATGTATGGTACTAGATGGTACTTGTAAAAATTTTTATTAAGATATTTTATTTTTTTCATGTTTCAATATTTTTGTACCATGAAATATAAATAATAAAATTATAAGTTTTATCCAATCTTTAATGCATATTATAAATCACACATGGTTGTTAGTCCCGAAAGAATAACCAAGAGGGGGGTGAATGGGTTATTTAATAAAAATTTCACTTTTTTAAAAACTCAACCAAATTCACACCACTTAATTAATCAAATTATAATGGCTTTTAAACTCACTTGAAAATAACAAACTTAACAACCAATAACTTTAATAAAAATTCGGATAAAACAAGTTTACTTAAGTTGAGCAAATGTTTAAAGTTGAGCTTCCCAATTACTGTCTGATTTAGTCTCTGATTAGAAAATAAACTTCCAGTTACTTTCTGATTCAATCTCTGAGTATAAGATGCAGCAAAAGCAAACAACTAAATATGCACAAAATTAAAGAGATAAGGTAGAGAAGAGTACAAAGTTGATTTATAAAGGTTCCGCTTCAAGTGTTAGTCCTCTCTTCCAGCTCCAAGTTAGAGATCTGGTATTCCACACCAGTATGTTTCACTATCCAATCAAGAAATGAGAGTAAAAACTTGTTCAACTACAATGAATTTCGATCACTCTGCTTCTATCTAGCTTCACTCAAGCTATTTACTGATCTACAGAGAAATAAATATTACTCCCACTCCTTTTACAATCTCACACACGTAAACAAAAGCAATGAGGAATAAAAGTTATAGAGTTCCTCTTGGTTTAGTTTAAGAAGAAAATATAAGTGACATAATTTTTCTCGTTTGTAAGCTGTAAAAATTTTTCTTTTGAATACTAGCTTCTTCGTGTATTTTGTTTCTCTTTCTTCTCTAATACATGTATTGTATGTCTTAACGGTTAAGAATATTAGTTCTTGATTTTTTCAAAGTCTCCTTATCTTCTTCTTAAACTTTTGCTAGGAAAAAGTCTTCAACAGTTGGGATTTGATAGACTCTGTTCCTGTTATTTTTCTTTCAAGAAATCCGGTCTTATTTCGAACGTTTGAATGAAGATATCGTTCCTAAACTTGCGTGTCTACTGGAGATATTATCTTGTTGTGGATGAGTCTAGAAAATTTGAACTTTATCAATTCAAAATCATCATCTAAAAATAAATGTATCAAAATCCCTTGAAGATAGGACAAAATCTCACTGTTCATTATCTTCTTCAGATTAAAAAATTTCTAGCTTATAAAGACAAACTTGATTGTTGGTGAAGATTCATGAATTTTGTCCACTTAAGGATAAACATCTTCTAATATTATTCAAAATGAACAACTTGGTTGGCTTAAACCAAATACCAACTTACAACAAACTTAAAATATCATATAAAAAAATCTTAAAATATAAAAAATCATAAGAACTAATAACCAAACTTCCAATAGTCATGATAACTAATTAAAAGTTCATAAAGTCTTCAACTTTAACCATCTCAGCTCTAGATATTCGGCTCTACTATTATCCTCCCCAAGTCCACGAATACATAATATACAGATAGATTGAACATAGGTTCTTCACTTGATCCTAAAAGACATAAGAATGAACGTAAGGCCTAGTACGCTAAATCATAAACATATGCATATGAACAAACATCATACAATTGCACATGCAGCATAGTAACATATGCATCAATCATAGGTTATTATCTTTAATTAACTAGGCAACCAATACAGTTTAGAACCTTTTGCAACTAGTCCCAAACCTATAGTAACTTATGACTTTGTGAAAACAAAATACGTATAAAATACTTATATATACATATTGGTGCTAGGTACTTCCCATACACCCAAGTACTATAGTCGTACCACTCATAAACTATCGAATTAATCTCTGTGCACAATTTCACTCAGGACAGCATCACACACAGATCATTAGGGTATCATCCTGGTGCGGTATTCCTGGTCTACTAAACTTAGCAAAACATAAGCAACAAACAATTATAGTTAAACATCAATAAGTCCAATTACATATTCTACCTAACAAGTACAATCATCAAACAAGGCCTGATACAAAGTTTGGAATGGTCAACCTAACTTCACTAAAGACACTTGAATACAAGCAAACATTTGTTCAAAGCCTGTTTTCACAAGGTAAACATACTCTTAAGGTCATCTAAACCCTTAAATAATAAGAACTACAACTACCTTCCTTCTTTGATCATAGAGTGACATAATCTCTAAGAAATTTAGGGTTTCTCCAAAACACTTTCAAAAGATTGACTCCCTTCAATACTAATAAGAACACTCGAGTAGGATAACCCTTTTTTGATCGCGAAAGAATCTAAAAGAAATAAACTTACCTTATACTTTGATCCTTATTCTCCCTTGAAGCAAGCTATAGGTTTGAGAGAGGTTTTAGGGTTTCAAAAGCATATTTTAGTTTACAAGAAGAAAGATAAGGTTAAAGGGCTATATATACTACTACTATATGGAAAACCCTAAAGAAAACAATAAATAAATTGGGTACTATACACTAGCAAAGAAGGCTAGCGGTGTAGGAATAAAAGCTACGGCCTAAAACTTGAAAGACAAACTGGAGTAAGAAGGCTGATATCCAACACTGGCGATCCGGGATCCAACATTGATGGCCTAAGGGTGGCGTTGTGTTGCATCCTCTCTTTCTTATATGACTCTCGCTTGTTTAAATATATTGCTATTTAACAATATATTATTATTCATATTGAGATAGACCATAAAATCCTTTTATTTAACAATATATGACGACTTTGCTATTTGCTATGATTTATTTATTTATATATTGTAGGCACATCATGTAGAATCTTCTTCTTCGTCTCCTCTGTCTATTTGTTTGAATATAGTGGAGGATATGATGTTTTATGGGGTAAAAAATATGTCTACTATTTTCGACAAAAAATTACAAAAACACAAATTAGAGAAAAAATTATAAAATTACCAACGCTATGTCAATGTATGTTGAAAACATGATACAAGGATTTTCACAAGTATCACATTTCTAACATGTGATATGGCAATGTATTTTGACAAACATTTAAAAATAGAAGTATTATATAAACAATATCAATTATAGGTTTGAATCAACATGCAATACGGTAAACAATTACACATGTATTGCATGTTCGAACATGCAATACCTAAAAGCACGTGATATAGCATGATAACTATATAATTATTTTTATTCAAGTTGTATTTATAGATATTTAAAATATTGTTAAATATGAAATAATCCCTATATAAAAAATATATATTTATTGCTGAAAAGGTGGTTGTGAATATTTTCCCGCAAATAACTTAAATTTTATAAGGCCCCACCTGCAGCAGTGCCACCGCTTTCGTGCCAAATTTATTGAAATTTGGACTTCGCGCCTTCTCCCCGCTACTTGAAGCCACAAAAAAGGTATGCCAACTCGATCAGTCGGGTCTCGGCATTTGTCCGTACAATTCTACTCTTATCTTTTATATTATTATACCTTTATTTTTTTATTTTATTCTTAAAGTGTCAGCAGGCAAAACGTAAAAATCCACCAACCGTGATTAATTTGATTTTGTTACCAGATGATAGGACATCTACGGACGCAACTATATGGAAAAATATAAAATAAATTTGAATTTTTATTGTTATTGTTTTTATCGAAACTTAAGTTATAAAATCACATGAAAACAGAAAATTTATCCTATTAATGAGGCGAAATTGGAATGTCGTAAACAAAAAATGTATCTAATTATTCTTGATAAATAATAATTATAACATAAATAAAAATTGAAGATAATGCCACGAATATTATCTGAATTGTGATAAAATATTCAATGAGGTTATTGGATTTTGAAATTGATCGATTTTAAAGTACATGCATCTAATTGCATATTTTGTTAAAGTTTATATATCATTTGTGACAACCCTGAAAATTATGTATATTTTTTTTTCAAACAATCTTGTGATTATTTAGTATCATTTAGCATGTGTTATATAGCTATTGTTAGGGCTGTAAATGAGTTGAGTTGAGTTTTTAAAGGTTTAGATCGACTCGTTTAAAATTTAGTGAGCTTGAGCTCGGCTTTTTATGAAACGAGTTTGAACCTAACAGAGTTTTTTATCGAGCTTAATGAGTTTTTATAAGCCTGAAATTTAAGCCTGAGCTCGACTCATTTAAATAGTCTGTTTTCTATTTTTAAATTTAAAATATAATATATAAGTGTTGTTATAATATATATACATAATTATTGAATATAAATTAGTTTTTATTATGTAGTTATAGATAATATATCATACATAAAAAATTTACAAATATGCTAATGAGCTTATTAATAGGCCTGCCCATGAGCTTAGTTGCGAGCTTATTCATGAGCCTAAACGTGCTTATTCACAGCTAGACTCGAGTTCTATTTTGAGTTCGAGCCCGAATCATTTATTAATCAAGCTCGAACCGAGCCTAAAGTGAGCCAAGCTCAAGTAGCTCACGAATAGTTTAGCTTATTTGCAGCCTTGTTTTAATAAATTCAAGTGGTACATTTTAAGTCATCGTTTTTCATTTAAATAAAGTAATTTATTATAATAAGGTAGGGAGCTCTCGATGGTTTGCGTTTGCTATGGGAATTAGAGTAGAGGTTGGCCATGCTTCAAATGGACAATAAAACAGTGGTTGAAATTGAATGGATTGAAAATAGAAACTTTAAGGGGTCAAGACATGATAATTTGTTGCAACCGATTGTTAAGATGTGCATACATGATTGGATTGTGGTGATGGAACATGCTTTCAGAGAGGCTAATAGAGTTGCATATTTACTTGTCAATAATGCGTTAATTCCATGTGGTCTACAAAAGTTGGAAGTTATGCCCCTCATTTGTTTATGATTGTTTGCAAGATATTATAGGTTCTCCTTCCTATGTGGTTGTATTGCTTGATTCGAGTGTTCATACCGATTTTCCACAAAAAAAAAAGTAAAGTAAAGTAGATTTTACAGATATTATAATAAATTACTTACAAAAGGAGATGCCAATAGGCTATAATATCATCGCTCATCATCGGCCACATCGTGATAAATTAAGTATTGTTTTTATTATACATAACTCCATATTTATTGTACCTTATAAAAACATATCAATGCTCAAATTAATTTTCTGCCATTAACACATCATTATAAATAATTATTGTATTTTAATCTTTATTTTCTTTAATAATTCTACTTTTGAATAATATTCCCTAAAGTACACCAATAAATAATGTATTGGTAATAATAAAAATTTAACCTTTTTTCTCCTAAAAATTAACCTTAATCAAACTTTTTAAACAAAAAGATAAATGTAAAATAGGTGTAAAAATGCAACTATTATATGCCATGAAGCAAAAATGTTGCGACAAATGGAAGAAACAAAAGTAAAAAAAATTCACATTTGAGGTTTGAATTTTGTCAATTTGTAATTAATCATATGAAATTCAAGAGTGTCAACTTACTAATTACAAATTGTAATTTTATTTATAGATTTTAGATAAAGCAGTTTATTACAAAAAAAAAAAAAGAAATTCACATAGCTAATTGTAAAATTTGATAAAATTAAGATAAATAATTGTAAAGATGACTAAAATTTACTTATCAAATTAACATCTTCAAGTTTTTGTATAGTTAATTACAAAAAAAAAATAAAAAAGTTTACTTAGTAAATATGAAATTAAAAAGAAATGCACAACTTATTACTTTGATTGTTATGTGCAAAATGAAATATTTTATTTTAAAAAAAGTACATTGAAAATTAAAATATATATATTTATCGCACAAGAGTTTTTCAAGAACACCATTTAACCTTTTCCGATAATTATTAATATCAACATAATACTTTGAAAGTGTTTATCTTTAACTTAAGAATTGCCCCACCACTAATGAAGCTACTAATTTCGGCAAAAAAAAAAAAAAAAAGCTACAAATTAATTAATTAACCAATAACATATAAAAAGTAGGTCCCGGACACAGCCTCTGTATCTCTCTCTCTCTTCCGCTTCTATTGGAATCAAAACCAGCCTCCACACGTCCCATAAATTTTTTTTTTTTTAATCTCTCCGGCGTTACACAAACACACAAAAAATACTCCCAAAACCCTCCTCGTCTTCGAATTCACAGTTCCTCATCCTCCTCGTCTGGATGCTTCAAAAACACAACACACAAACACACACACGCACGCACAATACTACAACGTACGATTCTTTAGACTTAGATTAAAGAATTTTTGTTTCTTCACAAACACCCCCTTCCTTTTCCTTTACTCCAACCCCTCTCTGACAGTAACTTCCCAAACGCTGCCTTTCTGCGTTTCGTTTCCAACCCCCCAAAATTCCAACCCTCTCTCACTCTCTCTCTTAGGGTTTTAATCTTTCAATCCATTCCAATTGAAAACGCAACCCGAAATTGAAATTAAGTTGCTGAATTCCATTCCTTTTCCCATTCAATTTACCGGAATTCTTTGATTCTTTTTCCTTTTTTTTTTTCTGTTTTTCCTGATTTCTCGGATTAGGATATATTTGGGGTTTAATTAATCAATGTCAATGAGATGATCGCGAAACGTCCTACCAAATTCGAGATGCCCAATTTAAAACGATGTAAGCTCGAGGAGCCCCTCCCTAATTCTCTCTCCAAGAAACTCAAAACCAATATGGTTTTCGATTGCTCCATTGAAAACGACACTCCTTCATGCTCATCGTACAGCAGCGTTTCGTCTCCCAATGTTGTTTATCCCGCGGACCGGTTTCGGGACCCGCTGCTCAAATACTCCCGTACTCGAACCCGTGCATCGCGCTTGAAGGATACATTGTCTCCAGGACGCGAGCATTTAGATTACGTGAAGGAAAGGCTTAATTCTAGTGAATTGGGGCTAATGAGGCAGCTCCAGGATGTGAAGGATAGGATTAACCGGAAATTCTTATTTACAATGAGTTGGATGACGATTTTAGGATAAGTAGTAGGAGTGACAAGTCGGAGGAAGTTGGAGTGAGTCGTGCAGGCTATAATAGTACATATGATCGAAATAGACGCTTTTCGAGTTCGAAAGATTCGTCTTTGGTGTGTAAAGTGAATTCGCCGTCTTCTATAGATAGTGTAGAGTATATGCCGGGTTTTGGTTATAAAGGCACTGGTAAGTGGAAGACGAAGGAAAATGGGGGTGTAAAGCGAAAGGATGTGTATAAGCCAGAGGATTTTACTTCAGGAGATATTGTTTGGGCGAAATGCGGGAAGAGATATCCCCCTTGGCCTGCTATTGTGATTGATCCCTTGTCTCAAGCACCCGAATCCGTGCTGAGTTGTTGTGTTGCTGGCGCTATCTGTGTTATGTATTTCGGGTACTCAAAAAGAAAACAAAGGGATTATGGTTGGGTAAAGCAAGGAATGATATTTCCCTTTGCAGAATATATGGAAAGGTTAGTGTTGGTCTTGATGCTGGTGGCATGCATTGACATGTTTTGTTTTTCAGTAAGAGTTAAAGAAGATTGGCTTAAATGATGGGAATTTCGTTGTTTGTCCAGATTTCAGTGTCAGACCCAGCTTCATAAAAGCATGTCGAGTGATTTTCAATTGGCGGTCGAGGAAGCACTGTTAGCAGAAGAAGGGTATCTTGATTCAAGCAATGGGAATGGAGAGGTAGCTTCTTTAGAGGGCAATCCCTCTGAGGTTCAGGGGGCTGTTAGCCAACTTCAGACTTTGGTATGTTCATGCTGGCCTACTCATGTTGAGATTAAGAAACTTGCTTTAATTGTATGGAGCTTTCAGTGTTTTTCTGTTTCTTTCTGTCTCGCTTGCCATGCAACTTCCCGTTCAAGATTACAGTGGCCATGGTGGTGGTTGTACCGATAAATCTATGATGTGCGGGAATATGGTGGTACTAGTAGGGTACGGGGCTTTATGGTTTATTCGGGTTGAAACTGTGAATTTTTCCTATTATTCTCTAAAAAAATATATATTTTTTATTATATTATAAATTCTTCTTTAGACAAAACTTATAAGACCTATGGAACTGTAGCAAAACCTACGATATTTAAAAACTAGTATTTTTATTTCCTTTATTTTAAGTTTAATGATTTTAAAAGAGAAGGGGATTAAAAAGGCTATGTAAGATGCCGAAGAGCAGCAAATTTTTTTAAAATTAAATTTAGCTATTTACCATTTTTACTAGTATTGTTAGACCGGATTGACCAGCCCGTCTCCATTCAACTTGGTTTTACCATTCACCCTTAACCTATAGCATGTCTGGAATACCATACGGGTCTAACAACATTGATTTTTACCTTAGAGTATAGGTTTCCTTTGTTTATGTTTTTAACATTTATTTGTCAAAATTATAAAATATTTCATTTGTGACTATTATTGAATAATTTTTACATAGGATAAGATATCAAATACCCCAGAATCTATATTCTGTATTAATTACTGTATAGGTTTCTAGATTGGTACAAGTTATACAGACTCCATACGTGTATATATCTTGCAAAATTTGACCCCGAAACTTACCTTTTACGGTCAAACAGGGTACTACTCAGTTGAACAAGTTACGGGTAAGTAGCTACAGGATTATGAATTTTATATATGAAAATCTTTGGTAAAAGAGTTAAAATTTATTTATGAAAATGAGTCATATGTCCGGATTTGTCCATTTAATTAATTTTTCAAAATGTCCTAAACATGCTACTTTTTTTTTTAATTGCCTTTAAACCTTTTCTTTTGAAGAAGATGTTGATCTAGGTAAATATATTTTAAATATGTACAAGCAACGTAAAAAATTCTTGGTTTGAATTATCATTCTTGATGTGTTATTCCGAATGAAACTTTTACATTCATTTACATTGAAGAAAAGAAAACTTGGGCATCCCTTTCTCAAGCCTTTGCTTTGTCACTTCTGTTGCAGGATCCACTCCTAAAGGATGCCCAGGCGTGTGACAGCTGCAGCCTGATGTTTCCTTGTAGAAATATGAAGAAAATGAAAGGTCCAAGTGGTGAGGCTCGGACATTATGTAAACATTGTGCTAAGGTTCAGCTTATACATATTGCTGTTCTTTACTTTTGCTTATACGATTGCTTGGCATTTATTGTTTTAACAATTACATATATCATCCAACTGCAGTTGCTTAAATCCAAGCAGTATTGTGGCATATGCAAGAAAATTTGGCACCATTCAGATGGTGGAAATTGGGTTAGCCAACCTCCATATTACTAATTTGGTTTGCTATAATATTATGAGGATTGGTGGAATGATGTGATTGGTAAATAACTGCCATTTGTCAGGTTTGCTGTGATGGTTGTGATGTATGGGTGCATGCTGAGTGTGCTGGAATATCCAAACAACTTTTTAAGGTGAGTCTGGACTTTGGTGCGAAGTGCATTTTCTGGTTTTTATTTGCATTATTCTGTAAAAACTTATTCAAGGCAACATTTTTGAAGGATCTAGAAAAGACTGATTATTACTGCCCTGACTGCTTGGCCAAGTCCAATTCCAAAAAAGCAAACTTAGAGAGGTCCCTGCCAAAATTAAACTGCGGTGCCCAGTCAAATTTGTATGTTGTATCTTTCTGATGCACTCTCTCTGAATAGTGCCCATCTTGGAGTTTACGTGACTTATGGAATTTTCCTGTACAGATCTGTGCAAAATACAAAATCTTCTCTTCCTGAGAAGATAAATGTTGTGTGCAATGGCATTGAAGGAGTGTACTTTCCTGAACTTCATCAGTAAGTCCTTAATGCTTGTATTGCGTCTCCACTTCATCTTAATAACAGTTTCATTATTATTTTATTCTTTATAAGGTAGTTATTACAGCGTTTAGTTGTATTTTGGACCTGTAATAGCAATTTTACAAGTAATTTCAATTGCTAAAAAGAGTCGAATAGCTATTTGTTAGGCAAACTTATGAATATCATTTCATTGTCTATTCTTTTTTTGGCCTTGAATATTAATTCGTTGCTGAAATGATTGTTTTCTCCAAATCAAAATACTATCATTAATATGAAAAATCAACAAAGAATAATATTATTAATGGTCTGTTTTATTTCTTAGTAATTCAATAAGTGAACGGGCTAGTATTTACTTTATTTTTCCGATATGCTTTAGTAGTAGTTATAGATATCCATAATTTTCAGTCAAGTGTTAGCTTCTATTGAGGAACATGATTTTAAATCTCAAATTGCAAGTGTTAGAGGAAAATACTTTTTCTTAATTGTTTGCCTTTTCAATTACAATCATCTTATGAATTGTAACAATGGAGGGTAATACCTGGATTTCTTTCCGTTTTTCAGAATTCTTTGCAAGTGTGGTTCATGCGGATCACATAAGATGACGCCCAGTGAATGGGAGCGGCACACAGGTTCCAGAGCCAAAAAATGGAAGTACAGTGTCAAAGTCGTGGATACAATGGAACCATTGGAGAAATTGGTGTGTATAAGCTCATTATTTCTCATAGCATGACCTGACCTGTGTGCCTATTTCTCAATGTTTTCATGGGTGGTGTCGTTTTGGTTGCTCTACTGCCTTATTATTGCTCTTGGTCAAATTTGACATAGTTCAATACTGAGGATTTGGCCTTGTTGGTGGTCAGGTGTTTAGAGGTAGTTGGTCCCATTGCAGCCTTGCCCTAACCAGAAAATTGACAAAGTCCATCTTATTTCTCTGCTTAAGTAACTTGGCTTTGCATTGCATTATGTTGTTTGGTGTTCCTGTGCCCTGTCTCTTTTTCGTGAACAGTGCATGCCATCAACACAATTTTCCTACATTTAAGGGCAATGCCCATTGATTTCTTACCAACTCGATGCTTATTCAGCTTGCAGGCTACAATCCAATTGGTTTAGCTACCCCAACTTTGGATATCCAGCAATTAAATAAATTTTTAAAAGGTAACTCTGATGTTTGTTACAGATCTTTCACATCTTGTTATATTCATCAATTTTTATTTGTTTAATTTTAACGATAAACTTCTCAAAAGCACGTTTTATCGTGAACCCTTTTAGGGGTTGCCAAATCTTCCTTGATAGTACACACGACAATGTTGTTTCATTGTTTCATAATAGGGAAACACAAGCCAGTTCTGTTAAAATGGACAACTGAAAGATGTGCTATATGTAGATGGGTTGAAGACTGGGACGACAACAAAATGATAATATGCAACAGGTTTTATCATTATCATATTAGAATATCCTTTTTTATTTATTTATTTTTCAGTTTGATGGGGATTTGAACTTGTACTTAACAGACAGCTATTTTATAGATGTCAGATAGCTGTCCATCAGGAATGCTATGGGGCAAAGAATGTTCGAGACTTGACATCCTGGGTCTGCAGAGTATGTGAAACACCTGAGGTGAAAAGGAGTTGCTGCCTTTGTCCTGTGGAAGGTCAGATTTGGTGCCCTTTGACTATTGCTCTTTACTTTCTAATGAAAATATGTTCTATAGTAGTTGGGCACTTTTAAGTTTTATTTGCTTTAAGATGCCCATTTGCTTATGTAGAAGATTAACTTTGCTATCATGGATATATTTTGTCCTGTCACCTGGTTTGCAGAACTTCTTCCAGGTCTACAGTGAAGTTGTTTGCACATGATAATTCTGTCCTTAGGATGATTATATTCTTTGTGAAAGTACTAATGTTGGTGGCTGTCCAGGTGGAGCTTTGAAGCCCACTGATGTTAGTGCACACTGGGTTCATGTTACCTGTGCTTGGTTTCACCCTGAAGTTGGTTTCTTGGATCATGAAAAGATGGAACCTGCTACTGGAATTCTTCGAATTCCTCCCACCTCATTTTCCAAGGTATCATCATTGGAGTTATTTCAGCATCTAATGTTAGAATTCATTGTGTTTGAACTTTGATATGTATGACAACCAGCTAAGAGGGGAAAAGATCATCATTTTTATGAAAAATCTTTTAGAAACAATGCTGGAGTCTTTTTTTCCCCCTTCTAAGCTGTTTCAATCATAGACTTTGCATGGATGCACAGATTGTAATTTTGATATAAAAGATTCATGCTTTAAGTCTTGTTACATAATAAGCAGTTTAACTAAATCGACCTCCTTTTGGATGTGCAGACTTGTGTCATTTGCAAGCAGATTCATGGTTCCTGTGCACAGTGTTGCAAGTGTGCAACACGTTTCCATGCAATGTGTGCATCAAGAGCAGGATACAGTATGGAAGTAAGTTTTTGTGTAATTAAAATCTTTTTCAGTTTCCTCTTGGCTTGTCCTGGAGTCTATGCCAGTGTGATTCTGAGGGGCTAATTCTCTTTTTATTGCTGGATAGTGAGCAATGACAAATTTTCATGCTGATGAACCTAAATGGTCTTTCTTGCAGTTGCATTGCTTCGAGAGAAATGGGAGACAAATAACGAAGAAGATGATATATTGTGCTTTTCACAGGTTAGGCCTTTTGTGCATTGTCATTTTTTTCCCCTCACTGTTAGTTTTTCCAAAGGCATCTTGCCTGTGCTTTGTTATTGTATAGTGAAATGTCATCTAAATCAATTCATCTTTTGGAAAGAGACGATGGGATAAAGAAGATTTTTTGTATTTGCAATCTTCTCCATATTACATGGCAGTGATTTTTTTTTTGCTGGGTGAATAGAATACGACTCAAACTTTTGAAGCAGCGGCTGCTACAGACTATATACAGCCTTTCTCATCATGGGAGACTTTGATGTCTGTGATCCCTGCCGGGGGTCCACCATTCTTGCTTTTATTCACTTATTACTATAAATTTTTTCTTCATCACACTCTGTTTGTAAACTATGGAGTCCTTATACCTTTTGAAATGATCTTGTGATTGCTTCAAACAATTACCTTAAGCTTCTTTTATTGTGGTTCCTGTTTATGAAGTATTCAAGCTGCATTTATAATTTGGTCAAGGGAGTTGACATAATATGTCAAATATCAACTTATATGATCGTCCAAGTGTATTGCTTATCCTATTGCTTACTGGTGTGGTAATTGTCTAACGAATAGCTAGATGACATAGATTTGGGCTATATGTAAGCCAATTACTACAACTTATCTGTTTTTTCAATTATGGATTTCTGTCACAAAAGCTGTATCAAGTAGGTGGACTTTGTGTATCTACATCATTAGGGTTGCTGTCTCATAGGTTTTAAAATTGTCAACCATATGGTGGTTTGCTTATATTTTATACCATCTGATGCATGCAAACACTTAGATTCAACTGTTAAAATATCTCTATAATTGCAATCTTTTAGGAGTTCTACCTATACTTTTGGTAAGATTTTTTTCGCAGAGTGTAATGCATTTAGTTTTAGCTATGCATCTTTGTGTGGAGATACTTCCATGGCTTCGGACATTGATCAATTCATTTTGGGCTTTGGCTTAGGGCCCCGAACCCAGACTCTGTCCTAGTTGTGCACACTCCATTGGGAGTTTTCTCTGCCAGAAGTGCAGTGCAGAATCAACAACATGGCTTCAGGGGTACCAGGATGATTTCCTCTCGGGAGGAACAGACTGAATCTTCAGCTGATGCAGATGGTGAACTTGAGTTGGTCTCTGCTGCAAGATGCCGTTCTTTTAGAAGATCGAATAAAGTGGTAAACTATATTGACTTTTTGTAACTTAATTTTGTTTGCGTTTAGTGTGGTTTATTCTCATCCTTAATCTTGATGGAATTTGGATGATCTATTTATCATTTTGTTCAGTCCATATCAAACCAGCTGTCTAATTACAAACATCTTTCATTGTTTGCTTGACAGAGGACAGAAGGGCCAATTTGTCACCGAGTCATGGGGCCAAGTCATCACTCTTTGAGTGAAATACTTAGTTTGAGAAACTATAATGTAATACTATGATGAACAGAAACATTTTATTGGAGAAGTTTCTTTGAGCTAATTTCATTCAATCCTCCGGTTTAATGCCCAACTCTTTTTCAGGAATCAGAAGATTCTAAAATATTTGCTACGTTTAAGGAACGGCTTCACCAGTTGCAAGTAAGTATTCCTAAATCTCGTCCGTAGTTGAAGCTGTGATTTTTGAATTTTCACTTATGAGTACTTTTCTCCTCTCCTTTTCTGCAGGCAACAGAAAATCACCGTGTTTGTTTTGGTAAATCAGGCATTCATGGATGGGGTCTTTTTGCCCGCAGAAGCATTCAAGAAGGAGAAATGGTAATTTATTTTGGGAGAAACTTTTATATTTATTTCCAATGTATGAATTCATACATGTGCATACCATTGGCTTGTATTGCTCTGGTTCTTTTGTACTGATCTTTGGTAGGTTGGTATAATCTGAGTGATGGGATTGCCTCTATATTTTTTAATTAATTAATTGTCCTAATAGTAGGGAAGGAGAAATTACAGTATTTGAAAGTAGACTTACATCTCATTAAGAACTTAGATTGTGTAGCAAAGAAACAAAAATTTTATAATCAAGTAAATTAAATGAGTTTTTCTGCTGGTTTAGGATTGTTCTTTGGTTCAATAGGACAGGTTTTATGAATATTAATTTTAACTTGTAAACAGGACCAAACATATTTGTCTTAATTACTATTTTTGGAAGCAGCTTTAGAAAATTTTCAGATCGACATTTCTGGATTTCCTATGACAATAACATGACTGGAATTATTTCTAAATTGAGCTCTTTTTCATTTGATGTGATGTTTTCTGTATTTAAAGTCAGCTTTATGATTTTATTGTTGACATAACATCCTTTTTCTGCATATTTTTGTTAAGATGATGCTTTGTGTGTGCTGGCTTTTCCCTATAAATTTGAATTAGTGTTTTTCTTACTTAAAAGTGGGACTCTATTAATGCCTTCTTTGTTTTTTTTTCAGGTTGTTGAGTATCGTGGTGAGCAGGTGAGGAGGAGTGTTGCAGATATGAGAGAGGCACGGTATCGTGCTGAGGGCAAAGACTGCTATGTAAGCTTGTTACTTATATTCTTCCTTGACAATAATAGAGTACCAAACCCTCTCCATTATTGTTGATCTAGGGTTAGCCTCTGGCAAACAAGTCTGACCCCCCCATTTCACCTCACTGTCAATAAGTCATGATGTTTGGAGCTTGGATTTTGAGTATAGTTAAACTTTCAATGATGGAAGGCTAGCTTGTATATAGGAGCCAATCATAAAAGCTATAAGGTGATGTGTTATGTATGGAATTCCTTTGAAACTAAAAAGAAATAGCACTACGGTAATCTTGTCATTTTTTTTTTTTTTGGTGTGGGCCCCACTGGTTTCAATTGCATTCAATGTTTAAGCCAATCATAATCAACTGATCAGATCAGTCTACTTTAAAATTGAATTGACTTGCAGTGTAGTATTGAGAGTTGATCTTAAACTACCAACGGTGCTTTTCCTTTTTTGGGATCAAGATTGATTTCTTTCATATGATCCTCATTTAGCAATGGAGATTATCTTCTATTTTTTTGTTATATAAAATCGGTATACGAATATGAATATGTTTAGATATGGATGGATTTGGGTCTTTTCTCAAAACTCCTTGAATCTTGCCCTAGTCAATGGGTTTGATTTGATCAGTGCAAAAATCTTGATTATTTATTATTATGTTCCAAAAATTTATTTGGCCCATAAAAATTTATTTGGCCCATTCATCTTTTCTGATGCCAGCCAGTTGTTCCCTGGATAACACTCTTAATATGTGTGCCTAATGCTGATTGTCTTTTGTAGCTATTCAAGATCAGTGAGGAAGTGGTAATTGATGCTACAAACAAAGGGAATATTGCCCGCCTGATTAATCACTCGGTAGGTTTTGAATGCTTCATATTATTCATTATTTTAGCAGTGTGGTATTCTCACTTGTGATTTGCATAAACTTGCTTCACCTATTTAAGATCTTTTCTTATTGGCATTAGCAATGAGTTTGCCCAAGATAGCCATCCATCATCCAAAAAATTCACAAAGGCTTTTAGGCAATGATGAAGGTAGCCATTTGAAATGCTTTTGATCAATGAAACAAAACGAGAAGTAGGGGTGCTTCATAAACTGAATTGGGTCAGAGTGACCGATAACCATTTATTAGAGATGGGTTTCCTGACCTCGATTATCTGATGTCCTAAGTCTCTCGTTTAGAAATTGCACTGTGCTTTGCAAGATAGTGGGAATAGGTCTATGCTTTCTATTTATTCGGCTTTAGCTTTAGCCCTTAAGTGTGCATTTCAATGTTTTTTTTTAACAAGTTAGTTTTCATATATGTTCAACCAAATTTGCTCGGATGCATATCTTGCAATATGTTTAATGATTTATCTTTCATGAATGTCCAGTGTATGCCCAACTGCTATGCCAGAATCATGAGTGTAGGAGACGATGAGAGCCGAATAGTTCTAATTGCAAAGACAAACGTTTCTGCTGGTGATGAGCTAACGTGAGACTCTTTCTTTCTCCCCCTCTCTCGCACATATGCACGCACGCACGCACAAATATTTTGATTGTGGTTTTTAGTTCGGCCGGATGTCATGTATAAAGATCTTAATGTGTGGACAATTTGGTTTACAGGTACGATTATTTGTTTGATCCGGATGAGCATGATGAATTGAAAGTGCCCTGTTTGTGTAGAGCTCCCAACTGCAGGAAGTTCATGAATTGAAGAGTTCTTTTGGCCCGCTATTGCAACCTGATTTGTGGATTCATCATTCTTTAGGAAGGAAAGGCTGCCTTGGACTTTGCTTCCTTTGTTTGGATAGGATGAGGAATTGAAAGAAGTATGGAAAATAGGATTCTTTTTCTTTTTCTTTCTTTTTTCTTGTTACACATAATGTATTCACTCCATATTGGAGAACTTTATAGGAAAAGCATCGAAAATTTCTTATTGCTCTTACTACAATAAATTTTTTAAACATTGTTCGAGGGCTGAAAATCATGTAAATTCGATGTGTCCCTTATTCCAAATGTATATAATATATATTTTTTCCCATTCAGCTTTCATTTCCTTACCTTTTTCTAATTTATTCAAACAAAAATATTAAGTTTATTTTTCCAGTCTATTCTCTATATATAATTTCATAATGGAGTATCCAGCCATTTATTGGTGATTTTTTTAAATTAAATGAAAAGAACTCTATACAAGCAAGTATGTGTCTCAATGAAGTCATAGGCAAGAACTTAGGCGTGTCAATGTTTTATTAATCTTATCATGAATGGTACTTTGATCTCCACCCGATTAATTTTTTGGATGGACCTAAATTTGAACTCGGTAATATTCAAGTAGCTCGTTTTCAAGTTGAGACTCTAGTTAAATTCAACTATCGTAATTTTCTAAAAACGATATGAGTAATTTGTCCAGATTTGATTCGTTTACAATATTAGTCTCAATTCAGTAAAATGAGAAATGGTTTGTGGGAGGAAAAATGGATTATAATGCAAAGTACATAAAGATCAATAGTTTGAAAATTAAAACCCAATCCTACTAAATCTAAAGTTAGAGATTTTATTCTTATCAAGTAAACCCCTTTGTTTCCGCCAAAAAAAAAAAAAAAAAAGCCCTTTGTTGCTAACATGTACAAGTAAGTCCATATATGAAGAATCCAAAAGATTCAGTAGGTCTAATACGTTACGTGTTCGGATGAATGATCGCTATCAATGTTTTTGAAACAAAGTGAGAATAGTAGGTAGTTTATATAAAATTTTTCATGAGAATAGTATGTAGATTTTATAAAATTTTTCAAATGAAGAAATTTTATAAATACTAATATACCACTGATCAGTTTAGGTGACGTGTAAATATCATTAAAGCATTTCCAAATGCAGATCACCTTTGTGGTTAAGATATTACGATTTCTTCCAATTCACATAACTTTTTGATGAAAAAAGAAATCAACTTTGATACTTCTTTATTTGAATTACATCACAACTTACTTTTTTGTAATATATAAAATAGTATACATTTAATTTCAATGTTTATTACTTATTGTTTGAATTGAATTCTTTATTTTTTTCCTCTCTTTGGTTGACTTATTTTGCATTCATGTATTATTGGTGCTCATCTAGTTAGTCTATGTCCACATATATATAATTAATCAACACATGATTGCATGTACGTTAGGGTACAACCAGCTAGTTTTGGTTAAAGTGTTGTGATATAGATGAGCCCGTAAGTTGAAGGCCCAATTATTAAGCCCATATCCACTTAGAATCTCATCAACCAAATTGAGTTTGAAAATTAGTTAGACCCTTACATCATCTCCCTCAGTGGGGTAAACTCCTTTGTTTTAAATTGCTCCCTAAGCTTCGCGCTCGCGCGTTTAAAATTTACACTAATTAACACGTACAGAAGCAGAAGTTGAGAGAGAAAGAGACGGAGAGTAGCAAAAGCTCAGAGTTGGAGAAGAGAGGGAGAGGGAGAGAGAATGGGAAAACGATCGAGGAGAGAGACATCAATAAGCAATCGCATCTCTCCTCGTTCTACTTATCTCGCTCCTCATTCCTCCTTCTACTGGTTCGTCCTCACTTTTCCAATTCTTCTTTCAATCGGTTTGTTAGTTTAGCTTTGAGTTCGAGATCTCATCAAAGAATTCAACAAGAATTCGTGCTTGTTACATTAAATTACATTATCAGCTCAGCTTCATCTTGTGATCTCGACTCGGAATAGAAGCTCGCAGCAGTTGGAACATTTAATGAACATTTTTCGTGAACTGATTGAACATGTGCTTGTTGCATTAAATTACATTATCAGCTTCATCTAGTGATTTTGATTTGATTCGACTAGATTCGATTCAAAGCCTTTCTCGCCAACTATTACTAGCAGCTTGCAGCAAACAGAGCATTTAGAGAACATTTTGCACGAGATAAATGAATAAATGCACACGATTATGTGTTTGTTGCATTAAATTAGATCATCAGCTTTGTCTAGTGATTTCAATTCTGTTCAATTCAAAGTCTGTCTCCAACTATTTTCAGCAACTCGTAGCAATTAGAGCATTTGACGAGCGTTTTTACGAGCTGATTGAAGAAAATCAGGAGGATTTTTGAATCGTTATTGCTTTAAGCTTAGGAGAGGATGCTGTTCGTTCTTTGTGATTTCTTGTTCGGCGTTCAATTCGAATTAAAGAAGATGAATACTAACTTACTAGATGAACTTTTTAGTGTGACTTAACCAGCTAGTGATTTCAATTCAGTTTGACGCAATTCAAAGCTTCTCTCCAACTTTTTATAGCAGCTCATAGCAGTTAGAGCATCTAAAGAACATTTTTCACAAGCTGACTGAACGAAAATGCACGATAATTTTTGAATTCTTGTTGCTATTAAGAGTAAAAGAAGAATCTGTTCGTTTTTGCTGTTTTCTTGTTCACTTTTCAAATTGAATTGAAGTTAGATTTATAACGACTCACTAGATTAGCTTCTTTACGTGACTAAACCAGCTATGAACAAGATGTTTGGACAGCAGTTGCTGCTTTCCTTGACGGGAGGTCCATCGTGATGCTTGCAACGACGAGCAAGTGGTTTTACGAAAATCTCATGGACGACAGCATCTGGAAGCTTGTTTGTTTGCGTGATCTTCAAGTTCGTCTTCCAAAGCACCAGGTCTCCTTCAAATGGAGCAAGCTCTATGCATCGGCTTTTGGTAAATCGATCTCGCGATTCACTTTGACCTAATTCTATTTTCTTATATATGATGATTCTTCATAATTTTGTTTCTTTTTAAGCAGATGGAAGTCACTCTTACTTGTTCCGCCAACCGGAGAAACATATCGGTATGTTTTGTTGTCTTATTATTGTGCAGTAATTTTTTGTTGCTTAAGAAAAAGTTTCATTTGTTTCATTAATGGCTCTGATGAAAAAAGAAAAAATTGATAAATTAAAAACTGAAGAAATCAGATATCTGTCTATTAATAATTAGTTTATAAAACACAATTAAAGACTCCTAAATTAGTTCTTATTGAAACATTTTGAAACTTTAAATGTCAGCTCTGTTTCCGTATATGGAATTATAACTTGATATATCTAAAGTAGCCTAGCATGAACGTGCAATTGCATTAATTGGTGAGATCTGCAGTTTTCACCAATATTAGTTTTTCACTTATGAATTAAGGAAAAGGAAATTGTATGCATAAAGGAATGGATAGAAGTTAGAATCGTTCGTGCAGTAATCTAAATGGAGTATATTAGTATAAGTTGTTCCGTCAAGATATAAAAGAATTTTCCTACCTCTTGGACAGATTTGATACATAGGATAGTCTAGTATTGTTTGATTTGCCATTCATTTCCAAGAAGTGCATTGCTGATTGTGTAACTAATTGTAATCTGAACACCACAAGACTGGATGCGTATTGGAGCATTTTCTTTCGAGTCACCAGTAGCACTCTTGACTGAGGCGCTGAAGCCTCTTTCTGAGAATTTAAAGGGAAAGGATATGGAGGATACATCATTTCCCCATGGCTGCTTTTTGTTGAAGGACATCAAAACTGGAATATGGATAGCTGGTACTCAAATTTTCTGTCAGGTGTCTTGCTTTGCTATTGTTAACATCACTATCTTACCCTTTTTATGTCAATTCAGACTTGCAGCTCGCTCGTTGTCCAGTTTGTGACCAAAGTTCATGTGAAGGTATAGGATTCTAACCCCAAAAAAACAACAAGAATCGGATAATTTCCTGGCCGAATTGCAATCGTGTTGCTATATCGTCTAGAGGGTCTAAGAATTATGAGAAACAAAGTGTGCTGTTGTATTACTTGGCTTGATAAAATGACTTAGATTGTCACTAAGCTTGAGCTCTCACCAAGCTGGACAACGAAGTAGCTATAATCTTCTGCTTTGAGATTTTGCAAATAGTTATCCTGATGTTTAATCCATCTAATTTCAAGCTAGGCTAGCTACTTGTATATGTGATTTCTCCTCTGTATACAAAACGTTCGCATGATAAAACAGCAGATCATCTGAAACCGTTTATGTGTTGGTTAGGACCAATTGGACCTTAGAAATTGTTTTCTATTACTCAGGAACAATGCAGACACTGGATGCAAGGCATATAGAGCTCTTCCTATGCAAGGGATACCAGGATGGAAGCTGGGATTTTCAAGTTGTGGGATCGCATGATGTTAAAAGGAACATAGGTGGAGCTTCTGCGGCCATTTTGGATGCGAAGCACATTAAAGACTCTTCAACCTCAGGTGACTTTGGAAGCTAACTATCCCTGTTGTTAATACTTTTATCTGAAAAAGATGATAAAAAATAAAATATCTTCTTAACTATTACAATTCTTCACATAAATCTTCGATTTGAAGAAATGGGTGGAAAGCCAAATGGCTTCACAGAATTATCTTACTTCTGTATTTCTTTGCAGAAATCTTCGATTTGAAGAAGTGGGTGGGCAAGGAAGATGACTGGCAACCGAAGGCCATGCTCACTTACCATGCTTGCGCAGTCAATACTAATTTACAGAAAAATGAAGGTAACACTCGAATTAGCAATGGGCTGTTTGATGAAAGCTGAAGGTGATGGTTGGACGGGCTTGGGGGCTAGTTATGGTTCAATCATGTCTTCAGTTTTTTCCTGACCAATGTTCTACATAATTCCATCATTTATCAATATTTGACAAATTTCATGAAGCTGCAAGATAAGAGAATTGGATGAAGCTAATTGATGTTTATTTTCATTGCTAAAGTTGAAACTCTATATACATGTATTTTCAAACGTCTAATTAAAGTCCATAAAAGGACAGCATATAATTGGTCGACATCAATTGATATTACATTAGAAAACAATACAATTATTTGATGGAAATTTTAAACACATCCTCTTATATTATTTCATGCCTTCTTAACTACTCTATTACTGAAATTGGGAGTAATTTGCTATTGATTTTATAAATTTTTTTTTGAGTTTGAAGTAATTTTTATTATTTTATCAACAGCAAAATAGTAAATAGGCTTTAAAGGTATATTATTTAAAAATGGGAAGTCTAGCTCCAAACACTTTTTATGTAGTTTTCCTTTCGTTAATTTCAACAATAGAGAGTTACATGTATATGAAATAAACATAAAAGGCTGTGATTAAAATTTTCCCCTTTATATTTGGTTTTTCCTTAAAATTTGGAGATTTAATGTTGTGTGTGTTTTTTGCCTTAATAATAATAATAATAATAATAATAATAATAATATAATATAATAATAATAATAATAAATCTTGGTCGATCTGGTGGGTCGTGCATTGACTCTTATGCCTTATTCATGCTCGGCATGAAAAATTAATCAAGATTCGATTTGCCAACGAAGCCTGTTCATTGGGTTTATCGTCTGCACATGCCCAACATCGGGCTTAGCCCATTGATCACCTTAATTGAAGACAAGGTTTGAAATGCAATCATATGACTCTTGCTGATTTCTGCTATGGAAAGGAAATATCAGTTTGCTTGCAGAATAAGATGCTTTCTTACCATTTTACCCTAATGACAATGTACTATGATGTTTCTACGAATCAGGTATCCATGTAAAATTCCAAATCATGAGAGCTGGAGCTGGTGGAGAAGTTGTTTCAATCAGAATCTCTCAGCAGCTTCTTTAAATTTGTCCAAACATCCACGCGATAAAGGATGAATTTCATTAAACACCATTCAACAGGTATAACAAAAAAATAACATAATTTTTCCAGAACAGAACTGTGGCAGACTAAAATGCAACATAGACGAGACATATATGGTTACTCTTATGGTTTTAACACCCATTAAAGGGACAGGGCGTGTATTGACATACGATACAGAATTTTATTCTTTGATGACATTTTCTTTTTTTTTTACACGTAATAGAATGTTGTAACTATGGGAGAGATGGATTGCTACTTGTTGATAAAAATGTCTTCAGAGGATCTATGATCAATAGAATGATGATAAACGAAATGAGATTGCCATTCTACCAGGGTTATTGAATCTAGTGACATGTTATAATGATCAAACACCAAATAATTAAAAGAAAAATGCATTAAGAAAATTATCTTTTGTCAGGTCGATATGTTTAGATTTTGAAAATTTTTCTTCATATATAAAAAACATAAAAAAAAAGAGCTTTTTATGACATCTATCAAATATCCCACATACCTTTCGGCATGGGCTGAGTTGGATTTATGACTCGGCCCGAGACGATACCAATGGGTAGCTGGATCATGACCATTGACTTGTCAATCCACGACGTTTAGCGAGCAGCCGAAAAAAAAAAAAAAAAAAACAAATTGACAAGCAATAAGCGGATTGACATTTGAAGCATGTAAGTGTGTTAGTGCATACGTGGACAAATGTGTAAAAGTAATATGGGAAAGTAGTATAAAAGTAATATGGGCAAATGCAGCATATGTGACACTGTACGTGCATTGATTATAATTACTTTTGAAAAAGGGGGGAAAATTGGGAATGGAATAATCGAATGGCAACTTTTCTTTAATTTAACAAAGGATAGGAAAGTAAAAAAATTTAACTTTCATGGGTCACTAGGCTCCAACCCCGATCGTATCTTACTGGGCTAACTCGGTATGACCTGACTTGTGTATAGCCGGGTCAATTCTCACCTTTCTTGATATATGTAAGCTTCTCATTAATCTTGAGAAGGTAGACCATAATAGTTGAGGTTTGCACAGTTTTTTATAAGCATTCTTTTATGTAAATTTAGAATTTTATGTATTATGTAAATAAATATGAAATTAATCTTATTTTCATTATATTTTTAACTAAATATAAGTGAAATTATTATTTTCTAAAATTTTATTATTTTGAACTAACCGGGAACATGTGTTAGAAAAGGATGAAAATTTTAACAAAATTTAAGGAAGTTTTATCTTTGTAAAAGTTGGACATTATTGATAACTCATGTAGAGTAGAAGAACATAATGTTAAAGGCCTAAATGGACAAAAAGAAAAAAAAAAGTAGATAAACATTACTAACTGATTTGTATTTTTTTACTTAAAATAAATATGAAATGGTGAGTGATGATTTGATTAAAATTTGAGCAAACTTTTTGTGTGGATATTAAAATTTTTTAGACCATATGATGAATATTGTAAAATGAAACATTGTACTTATTAGTCTTTTTATAGGATAATAGCACTACAAGTGTCATTATTTTTAGAATTTGAAGTTTCACTTTTCCTATTTAATGCTTTTACTTTGAAACAAAGTGCAGTTTAGTGTTTTAGAGATACTACATTGAATTTTATGGGAAAGTAAAAGTACAAAATTGCAAAGATATAGACACCCATTAAAATATTATGCAAAATAGAAGATATAAATTGTAAAAAGTATAACTTCAGACATTAAATTACAAATATTTAAAAGTACGGTTGTCTTTATGCCCTTTTTAGTTCTTACCATCAAATCGATCAATGCCAAATAGGAAAATGAACTAATTTCTTGTCGAACCTATTATCTTTCATACCCAAGGAGACAAAAAAAAAAGGTAAATCTTTCAAGAGCAATAGTACCCCATCGATCATTCCAGTTCTTTCTACTATTTTATTATTAGAAACATCTTTTGAAGATAAAAAACAATTAAGAACCTCAACATATAATGATATATAAATAAGAATATTTATATTCTATAGGGCCTTTAAAGGGCACTTAATACACTATATTAGTACTTTAAGATTCTATTTTTTAAATAAACTCACGATTTTATTTTTAAAGTTTTTATACAAAATTTTCACATCCTTTTAGAATTTATGAAACCTTACACTTCACGAAAGCAAAATAGAAAGTCAATCGTTCATCTCTCTAGACTGCTCAATGTCCCCACAGCTTTCATCGTATGAGGTTTTCCACATATTTCAAGGGTAGTTATAATTTCCACATATAATTTCCCTGGAAAGAGATTATTCATGGGAGAGAGTATCCAATTGATGTTGTAAGGAAATAAAGAAAAAAAAAAAAAAAAGAGGAGAATTTGGTGTAAGGTTAAATTTAAACAAATGAAATTCTATGGTTAGAAGAATTTTATGGTTTTCATTATTTCATACCAACTGAAAGTTCTTAAAAAAATAATAATAAAAATAAAATAAAAACATAGAATTTTACAATCCTCAGGTCTATAATAATAAAGTTGGAAAAATATGGAATCCTGGATTTGGATTTAAATCATATTTTTATCATTATTGTTTGATATCAAAAGTGTTAATATAAAAATATGTGAGGATTATAGAAATTTATAAAGAACTGTAGGAAAAGAAAAATAATATTTATATTTAAAAAATTATAAAAATATCACTAAAAAATAATTTTAGGTTTAGGCAATATGATTTTTTTTTAAAGAGTCCAAGTCATAAGAGGATTTCATCTCTTCAAGAATAAGGTTAGAGCAAAAACTACCCTCATTGGCTAACTAAGGCGTGGAGAAACTAAAGAAGCTTTCAGAATCTTTGACAAGGACCAGACGGCTTCATCTTGCAGCTGAGCTCCATCATGTTATGGCAAATCTTGGAGAGAAGCTGACCGATAAGGAGGTTGATGAGATGATTCGTGAGGCTGATGGATAGATCAACTATCATGAATTTTTCAAATTTATGATGGCCAAGTGAGGATCCGTCCTTTTACATTGTCATCTAGATTTAAAAAAAAAATTGTAAAAAAGAAAAAGAGGTTGCAGGGTAGATTACTTTGCTGAGATTTTTATTTGTTCTCTTGGAGCTTTATCTTGGGGTTTTTTTTACTTCTACTTGGTTATTATTGTTCTTGATTTGTTTCAATTCACGATGCTCATTTTTCTATGTACTTGGTTGGTCGTTTTATTTTTTGTTGTTATTGGTTTTGCTTCCTTCAATGGGGTTGTGTTGCTTCTTTCAGATGAAATCATCCTTAACTCTAAAGTAGACATGGTTTTTAACAACCTTGTCTCTTGAAGAGACGATTAGTTTTTACTCTAGCCCCGTATCTTCAAGAGAGAAGGTCACCCATTTATAACTTCGTCTTTAAAAAATAAAATCATGTTACCTAAAATTAGAATTATTTTTATTTTAGTAACATTTTTGTAATTTTTTGAAAAAGGAAATTATTTTCCTAAATTGTAGAGTGTTGTAATATTATAAGATAAAGTTGAAAAAGTACTTTACCAAAAAAAAAAGTTGAAAAAGTGATTATTTAGTTATATATTTGATGGTTAGTTTGATGATCGCGAGTCTGCTTCTTTTGCCATCTTTCTATCATTGACTTCATCTTTTTGTCATTTTCAAACAAATTGTTTGATAAAAATAGATACCGAAGGAAATTGTATGATCACCAACCTCTCAAATAAAATTACTCAAATCCTAATTACATAAAGTTAATTATTAAAATACTAACGCAAAATCGCATGTTTAACAGACGATTTTAGAATTTGCATGTGAATCTCATCTTGAAGATGCGATTCAAGTACAAAAATAAGTAAATCAGCCTTTCAAGATACGATTCATATTAAAAAAAATGAAACGCCCTTCAAAAATGCGATTCAATACCGTACGACTTTTGGCTGAATCGCATCTTCAAATAACGTTTCATGTGTTTCGAATGTAAATTTGTGAAACGTCTGTTTAATATGCGATTTTGCATCGGTTTTGTGTAATTATTTTCGTATAATTTGTATTTGTATAATTTTTTTTTTACAAAATTGATAGACATGTGTTTCACCTTAGATACCGATAAAAAATAAACATTTTTATTCATAAATTAATCAAATATATTCGATACCGATATGAAACAAATATGATATAGATACCGATGAAAAACAAACCATCCAAACAACCCAAAATATTGTAGTATAGATTTTGGTGTTAGGAATTTGATTAGGTGCCCTTTGGTTAAATCCCTAAGAGTGCACAAAAATTAGGTGTAAGAATATATCGTATTGAAAAGTGATAGACTATATAGTTAAAATTGTTAACCAAATTTGTATTTCGATTGACTAAATTGAGAATGTAAGAAATATAACTGGACCCGATATAAGAAGTGCTCATAAACTATTTTTGTTTATGGCTAACCAATTTAGGCAATGATTGGGATTTGGGCTTACGATCATGATTCGTAGTGTGATTTGGGCATTAATTAATTTTTTTATATATAAGGATAAATTACATATACACCTTTAAAAAATTTTAAAATTAGACAGATCCTTACTTTTTGGAAAAGTCAACAATTACCCCATCACCACTCCCACCCCAAACCAACAAAATAATTTTGGAGCCCAAATGAATTATTAAATGGTTGCTTATGTGTCTTTATAATTAATAAGTATTAAAAAATTCGAAAAGGAGTTTATTTGCTTACACAACAAGATAATACAAATTTTTAGGTTATTTACTTAAAAATTATGCATTTACAACCTTTAAACTGTTAACATTAGAAAAATTTTCCTTAATTACGGTAAAATTGCTTTATATTAAATAGACATTTAATAGTATATGTAGTTTTTAAAACTACATAAAACTTTTGAAATAGCTTAAGAAAATTTTGATTTTTTTTTTTCGATGGATAAATTCGAATTATTTCGCATTATAAGATAGTATGTGATACTTCATTTCATGACATTTAGAATTAAACTCCAAAGTGTGTGTGTCTAATTGCTTTGGATTGACTTGGAAATTAAAACGATATTAAACATTAAATGCATGCAACAGTCACTTTTGTAATCCCATTGGCTCATCGGTGTAATATTTTACCAGCTCCCTGGTGTAAAGCGGGCATTAAATTTGAACTTGTCGTGCCTTTAAAATTGAAGAGGCGCACCTTAGATTGCCTCCTCGATCAAGGTTGTGCTTCCATGTCTTATACCGACTTGTCGGTGCAACTCTTGCAAACACAATACCAAAGCATGCACACACATAACACAGATTTCTAGACAAATATTTTTCTTTATATGGATTATCAATCTTAATCGAGTGAAGTGTGTTTATAAAAAGATTTACATGACTTTTGTTCTTATCAGTTAAACAAAGATTGTATTTTAGACTAGTTAGTAGAGAGACATTTTCAATTGTACTAGGGGGAAAGCCTACAGTACCGTTGCTATTTTTTTCCTTTACTGTCATCATCGAACTTAACCTCCATTTTTCCATTCTAAATTTGTGAACAATGAAACATCTCCTGACATATGTTGTGAGTACCTACTGTCTAGGTACTACAATCCTTTTAGCTTTGTTTCGTGTTCCTGTATTTGAAAAGAAATGATCAAACCTTTTTGGAAACCCATACTAGCTTAGGTCCACTATAATTCAAGCTCGTGTTGTTTTGATTTTTATGTTGGCTGAGCTTGTTATTTTTGTAATAACAACATTTTTCTATATGTCCATGCTTATTACTAAAGAAACATGCATAAGTGTTAGATCTTGCTGGCCTTCTCTGATATTGATATGGTTTCCATTGATATTGATATGAGCTTACTATTCTTGGTTGATAACTATATGATTTGGTATAGCCTTCATAATATCTTTTGTACTTGCTTCTGTAGTTCTATTTTGTAGTTCTATCTAGGATACTTTTTGACATTCTTTCCATTTTCAACCGTTGTTTTATTCATTTTCACATTATTACTTTTATTTTTCTTCTTAGTTATATCAACATTATCCTTGGTGATTGGTTCTTTACCTTTAACAAAGACCATTTTCTTAGCTTGATTTGAAGACTCAGCCTTATTATATCCTAATTCTTCTTTTGAATTGCTCAATCTTTGACATGATATTAGCTTTTGTAGTTTTTCATCACTTCTAGAAAACCTAGTAAACATCGAACTTAAATTTTTTGAAACATTATCAATTCTTACTTTAAGATCTTTAATTTCTTTTCTTAAATTATCATTCTTAATTGTTAGCATATCTTGACCTTCTCTTAGACTTTTATTATCCATATGTAAAACTTCTGTGTCATTTTTGAGAAAATGATTTTCATCGGAAACAATTGATCATTATGACATAATGTTTCCTTTTCATTTTTTAAGGATTCAATCTTTTCATTTGCTTTAGATAAAGTCTTTAAGAGTTGTTTAAATTGTTTTCTAAAGCTACCAGGCATATCACTCTTAGATTCAAAAGATACCTTAAATAGAACCATGAAGCACAGATTTGCCTCTTCTTCATTGTCTGATCCAACATCTGTCTCAATGCTTGATTCATTAAGAACACTCCAAGTTGCCATTAATGCTTTTTGTTTCTTCTTGTATTTTTCCATCTTTTTTATCAACATAGGACATTCATACTTGATATGTCTAGGCTTCTTACATTCGAAGAAAACTATATCTCTCTTTTTCTCTTTCTTTTTTTCCTTTTCTTTGAATACTGTTACTGAGACATACTTAGATTGATTAGTAGCAAAATGCTTAGATCGATTAGAATTCTTATCATTTTTCTTGATCAATGTTGAGCATCTTCGAACTAGAAGAGTCAATTCACCATTGTCTTCTTCACTATCTAACTCTTTGTCTATCTTAACGTCTTGCTCAATAGCCTTGAATGCAGTGGACTTTTTGACTTTCTCTTGATCATTCATGTGCTTTAGTTTTAATTTCTATGCTTGAAGCTTTTCACGAAGTTGACTTAGGGTCAGTTCGTCTAAGTCATGAGCTTCTTCAATTGCATTTTTCTTTGAATCTCATGAACTTGGCAAAATTCGCAAGATTTTCCTTACAAGCTCACTGTCATCTAACTTTTTACTAAGTAATGTAGGTTCATTAGTATTCATAGTAAATCTATTAAAACCATCAGATATAGTTTCACCAGGTTAGAATCTAAACAACTCATAGTCCTGCATGAGTTCTCTTCTAGTACCTTGATCATTACAACACCCTCATAAGTTTTGCACAACATGTCTCATATCTCCTTGGAAGATTGGCATGATGATATCACAATGAACACAATTTGAGAAAAGCTCATTAGAAGTAGGTTCTTTGTTGTGCTGTTCACTTCAACCTTCTTCTTTTCTGTATTAACTAGGATCGAACTATCAATGAGAATAATCGTTGATCTCCATAGCATATGATTTCCCATAAAGCAAAATCAATTGCTTTAATATACATTTCCAGTAAGGAAAACTAGTTCTATCAAAGAATGGCAAACGATTGGATGCAATCATGATTGTGTTGTCAGCCATTTATCAACTCTTGTAAACAAAAGAGTCATAGCTCTGATACCAAATGTATGTCTTGAAATGGCAAACAAGAGGGGGGGGGGGGGGGAATTGTTTATTAAAATTTCTTCTTCTAAAAACTAATTGAAAATTTTTATGTAAAGGTAAATTAAAAGCTTTTTATGTTTTTGTTTCCTTTTATAATTAAAGTATGTGATAGGTAGAAAATAATTAACAAAAATTACAGTGCACAAAAGTAAAGAAGACAACAATTATAGAGATTCTTTCCTGTGATTCAATCCTCTTTTCCAGCTCTACTTTTGGGGATCCAATCTTTCACACCAATTGCTCTACAAATCCAATAGCAAAGAAAAATTATAAGCACCAATAGCTTTTATTTTGTCTTTCTAGCCTACCATTTGGCTAATTACAGATTACAAGACTTTTAGTAATCTAACTTCTATGCTATACACACTCAAAAGGTAAAGGAATAATTTGCTTAAGATGAGAACATATAAATTCTCTAATTTAGGCTCGAAATTTCGAAAGAAATGTATATAAAGAGATGAAGCTTGCAGTGTCTATTCAAGTGTCTGTATGCTTTCTTAGTAGCTTTTGTAGCACGAAAGAAACTTCAAAATATTATGCTCATATATATGTTTTATGGAGTATATATATAAGATTCTTGAACAGTCCTTTTTTATGAAAATACTTCCAACGTTCATAAAATCTTCTAATCGTTTTGTTTGTTGCACCAATAAGATTGACATCCCTATATTGTGGGATTTAGATATCTTATCTAAAAATTCAAACTTTGAACTTATATTATACATCTCGTCTGTTCTTCAGATACTCTTGACATTTATCTTCATTCGATCCCTTAATAACTTGGTTTGATAAACTTATTTGAATTTAAAGATCCCTTTAAATTTGGATAATTTTCGGTTGATAACAAACTAGAAAGATAACATCTTATCTTCATCCGTAAATATGTTTGAACTTGTTCCGACATCTATGCTGCAGCTTGATAGAACATCTTTATAAACTTGTAATGAACATTTCTTGTAATTAAACTGAATTGAAAAACTTGTGAAACAACTTGAAGAAAATCCCTATAGATTATTAACCTCCTTATGTAGAAGAATTGAATGCATTACACAAATACACTTAATCAGTGGAGTTGGGGCTTTAAATAAATCCAACTTGTATTTTGATGTTTGATAAAAAACTGTTTAACATTTATTCTATGAACCAAAGTATCATTCCTTCAACTATTTGTTTAAGTGTCTACAGAAACATCTGTTGAATTGTTTGATTAACTGTCTGTAAAGATGAATACTTTTAATTTACACACTTAAAACAAATTCATTAGATATCTTTTAGCCTTTTTTGTTATCATCAAAACTCATTTAGGAGAACTCAACATAGACCAATCTTGTTAACATGTATAACAACCCAAAACTGTTATTATAGATTTTTTTCGAGTTGGGGGACCATGGCCCCTTTAAGGCCTCCCTTTGGGTCTATCCCTATACTAAACGGTCCAAACCATTGCGTATGTTTTAGTAGGTTATCGATATAGCCTATCGCTCTAATATGGATTGGCTCTTCTATAATGAAGATGTTAATGGTCAACTAGTGGTAGAAATATTATCATCATTGGTAAAAATAGATTAATGGATTGATAAGAGATACTAGTAACTAACCTAGTATGAAATAATTTGACTAAATATCTAAGTTTGATTCATGGGCTCCAATTTGGCCTAGGATATAGGTTTTATTTGTGCATGCTGTCCCCATTGAATAAGATAATTAATTAAAGGTAGATTTGATGTTTGCTATCATTTATGCATTGATAATTGATATATCTATCTAGCTATGCAATGTATCATATGTGTGAGCATTACGTAGTCTTCTCACTACTACACTACTCGGTACACCTATATTTGGGATGTTTAGTTTTAGGTGCAAATTATTCAATGAGAATTTGATACTTATAAGAGCAATTTTATCCGTAAGTTGTTTAAGGAATTACTTAACATATCATGCCAATATACCAAGCAACTCTTCTTCTAAAAAACTCATAGTTTTATTGGTGAATTCTTTAAAGGAGTTACTTAATAATTTTTTAAAAAGTTATTTAGTTGTTACATGTCACGCTTTACCAATAAAAATAGGAGAGAGAGTAAGACAATTGCTTTTTGAGTTCTTAGTTAAGGAAATCTATCCTTGATTCTTGTGTCAAGTAACTCCTCTAGCAACTTCCTTTGTTGGTTATTTGGGTTGCTTTATATGAGTTCCTATGTCAAACAACTCCAATAATGTTACTCTAAGTATGTTATGTCAATTTAGTATAGAGTATGTATGAGGATAATATACCAAACATCTTGAGGCATAAAAAGGATCTGTTATTAAGTTTTGAGAATTATAAGTATTTTGTTGAATTATATTTTAAACTTAGTTTTGATGGAGTAAAATCTAAGACTTCCCTTTGATTTACAATTCAATAGAAACTAGTTATTTTTGCAAATCTAAAAGAAAATTACATACGATCATATGTATATTATAACTTATGGTGATAGCTTTTCAGCCTTGTATATCTATACCATGTGAGGGGTATATGGTAAAGTTATTACATGCTAATGATTTTAGGTACATATATATTGTAACACCCTAAAATAAGGACATTACAACCCACCACATGTACTTCTCTTTATAAGAACACACCAAGACTATGAAATACTAATCCACATATAATATCAAAAATACTACTCCAATACTCACATTTAAAAGGTATCGATTAAATAATTCATCATATAAATAATACTTTTGAATTAATTTGTTGGCTTAAATCAAAGCTAACATCATCCTGACTTACATCTTAACTGAAAAGTCCCATAAAGAAATCTTAAACTCATAAAGTAAATAAAATCTTTCGAACTGATAATAGTTTCAACTTAAACTTCATAGATTATTAAATCGTCTTCCTATCTCTAGGTACCCAAAATCTACCTCTATTGATTTTTAGTAGGAGAGTTAAGTTCACTATCGCCATCCCTATGATCTACAAAGATGTCATATCCAGTAAGATCATAAATCACCTTATCTTCTCCTGTTTCTGAAAAATGAATGGAATAAGCGAAAACGCCTAGTACGCCAAACCACATACAAGTGCATATGCACACAATATATATATATATATATATATTCAAATGCAACTATTTCTAATGTAACAAACACAAATTATTATCTTTTAAATTAGTCAGTATACAGCACAGTTTAGAACTATCTGTAGTCTAGTCTTAAACTTGAAGTAACTCATGACTCCATAAAAACAAGCATATAGAAAAGAGATAATTATACATATATTGGTGTTGGAGAATCATCCACACACCGCAACCTCTGCCAAAACCTAATCTACCGAAATCATTTCTATGCATAAGTCCACTAAGGGCAACCTCACACATAGATCATCAGGATGCCTCGTTAGTATCATACTCTGCGTGGTCTTTACTAACCAAAGCCAAACACAAGCAGCAAACATAATTTCTTATTAGCGTATAGATATAAGTCAATTTAGAATTCTGATCCTACATCACATACATTAAACAAATCTATGCCTACAAGCACATACAACAAACAAGGTAAGGTCGTATCTGGATTCGCTTTAACTCCAATCTCACCAACAGAACTTCTATCAGAAAAGAATTTCCAATTTCACAAGAACTCCTGATCTACAACATATCTCTATCAATTTCAATTCATGCACATAATAAAATCTTAACCCTAAGTTCCATAAATTTTACTCCCAATCACAGATCTATAAAAGATTAACACACATAGTTTTCACCAAAATTCTTAGTTATCTCTACAATTCCTTCAATATACACATTCTCAATTAATAAAACAATTACTATAAAAGATTATAACTTTAGAACCATAAAGATTTCTTTAGATCCACACTTACTTAGAATGTATAGAGCTCACTTGAACAGATCCTTAATTCAATCAAATAATAAACTACGATCATAATCCTATAATTTTCTAATCTTAAGAAATTACAAATTCTAAGATAGACCTTACTTTTAATTGATCCTAGATTCTCTTAGATCTCCAAAAACCAGATCTTGAATCAGAATAGGGTTCTTCCTCGAAAGCTCCTTCAAAAACCATAAGTAGAATCTTAAGAAAGATGTGGATTTCTTGAATCCTTGAAAAATCATGATTAGATCTTCTTACCTGAACCAAAATCTTGATCTCCTCTTGATGAAAAACTCACAACAAATCATTTTAGAGAGGTTTCTAAGTTTAGAAAGATGAGGAATAGGGTAAAGATATAAATAAACTTTTATGACCCTTCAATTTCTGTAACATTACATTGGAAATGAAAAAAATAAGAAATCCTTCATTTCTTGCAACAGGACAAGAAACAAAAAGACACGAAACCCTTCAATTCTTGTAACAATACACGAAATGAAAAGACACCTCATGTATGAAATGTCTGCCATACAATACGCATAAATAAAACTTATGAGGGTGGACCATAAAACCCTCTCATTTTTATAACAAATGACACTACTACCCTTCATTTAACATATTTTCATTTATATTAAATATATAGATCGTGGCACCGGGCTAAACTTGCCCGACTTGTAGGTTACAATTTCGGTGAGACCTAGTCCGAATCTAGCCTAGGTATTAGGCAGACCAGGCCAGTTTGGGCCTCTTATTGGTTCACGAACTAGTTTATGGCCCATTAAACTGACACATTATTTTTCTTATAATTTTAAATATAATTTTGAAAGTTAAAAAGAAAAAAATGAAAAAAAAAATATGAAGAAAAAATGAACAAATAAATTTAAAATGAAATTAATAATTTTTTTAACTTAATATAAAATTGAACATAAAAAGAATATGCTTTAACCCATCTGTTTAAAGATTTCTTTAATGATTTATTTATGCACAAGCACATCTACTTGTAATTATGAATTAAGTAATGTGGGACTAAAATACTTAACATACAAACAACTCTCATAAAGAAAAAAAAGAAGTCCCATAATGTTAATGAACATGGCTTCACCTTGCTAAAAATCTATAAAAATCCAATCAAACAACCTTTTAAATATAATTATTGTTTGTGTTGTTAACACATTTAATATGGTAAATATAATAAATTTTTTTCACATTTTGTTTTTCTTATCCTTTGTCCTTTTTTTTACATATATATTGGGTTGACATGGTGGGTACATGGGTTAGAGGCCCGAATTAACCAAGACTTGGGCTACCCATCAGGTTATATATGGGTCATGACCTATATGATCAAGTCGGACCAACAAGTTTGACCCATTAGTGCAGGGTGGGGCCAGTTCATGGGTCTAACTCGACCTGTGTCGAGGTTTAAACACATATATGGAAAGTACGTTAAATAAAAAATTCTATTATGAAATTATAAGAATATTACTATTCCCAAAATACTATATGAAATACATAAAGGACTAAGTTTATCATGTCAAATGTTGGTAAAGTCACTATCGATTTGAATTTGACTTCTTAGATTAAATGATAAGGTCCTAAGAGTACAATTTATATTTAGGATGATTTAAGAGAGACTAATTATAGTGGATTTAGAGTAAAGATTGTAGATCAACATGTATGCTCTCAACCTTTTTTTTACAAAAGCTTATATATGAGGAGAAATTCTCAAGTCAAGAGGAGCTCATGAAGAGATCTGGTAATGGGAAGACTATCTTAGGTAGCACTAACTAATGTAATGGTCAAATTTTCAAATATCTAAGAGTTCATCCTTATTTGACAACTCAAAGCTTTAAAGAAATGTGGTTGTATTGTTATTACCATCTTAAGAGATCAAATATGTCCTTCACACTTCAACTCTTCTCAAGAATAGAGGGATTGAAGTGTTTTTGATGTGTATAGGAAATTAGAAGAAGAAATGATCTTGCAAAAATAACATGTATTTTGAGGGGGTTTGCTCTTGTTATGGTCCTTAACCATCTTAACCCCCATTTCATATTCTATACATGGACTAGTATATTATGTCGTATTCATATGGAATGAAAGTGTGAACTTACTAAAAAAAAAAATGGAATGGAGGGATTAATATTATGTGGCTCATTTACTTATCATATGTGTTCGAGTTCTATAAAATTGCTCACTCTTCTTCCTTAATTCTATTCTTAGTCATTTCTTATGTGACATACTTTAATGTCATGTATAGAACAATGCAATCTAGCTAATTAGGTCAATCTACCCTAACTTGCCTTAGAAAGAAAACAAAGTACTTGGACAAAGAAGTGTAAATAAAAGTAAAAATAAAAATACAATATATATAAATCATGGTAATCATGTAACATAAGTATAGTAATCTTATAAAAAATGATCAAAATATAACTTATAGAAAAATTAACTATCATTATACAAATGCGAACTTTCATTTTTGAGATGTGTTTTTTTGAAAAATACAAAAATTGTAACTATAATTTGTGATTTAAAAAAATATATAAATCATACTGATAACTTGTCATTTCCAAAAGTAAATTATGAAAAAAAAAATATAAAGATCGCATTTATGACGTGTGATTTCACTTGTGGAGAATAATTACTCATTCATTTCTTACTATACCTAAAGCTGCTATTATCTTGTTTAGTTTGAAGGAATGGTAATTCATAATGAATTAATATTACGTAAAATAATAAATAGCAATTCATGTTCCTACATATATAAATTGTCATCCAATGGTTTATTTCCAATTTTTGTCGTAAATATCCCTATCTTGAAAACATCACCTATATAATTATCATCTCTCTAGAATAAAATAAAAAACATTATAAATATTTTACTTCTTCTCCAATAATTATATACAACTTTATTACATTCCTATTAAATTGGAGTTCAATTCACTTCTCATTTCATATGGCAAAGTGAAAGAGTTGTAAAAATTGCAACAAAAGGTATCGATGGTTGATGATAAGTTCACTTAAAATATCAATGTTTTAGGTAGCTAAAAAGAGGTATAAACATTTGATAAAGTGTATGAAATGAGATATCAACGTTTTGCAAGGCTTATTTAAGGTATTGCGTTTGGATTAATTTTAATTAAATCTCTTTAATTTTCTATTAATGATCAATTATTAATATTTTATTTGACTTAACTAATTGTTGATACTTCTCTTTAACCACTCAAAACGTTGATATCTTAAATATACTTACTCTCAAACGTTAATCTTCTTTTTAACTACTTAAAATATTGACATCATTTGATATAATTTACCTTGTAACATAAGCCAAATAACATTTTAAACATATAATTTTTATAAAAATTAAAAATCACATGATGATAAATATATATTTATTTATATATAATAATAATTAATATTTAGAATGAATTTATAAGATCAATACATAGATAAATATCAAAATCATTTTGATTAAAGATTTGTATATATCTTATTGGTCCCAAATATGTAACCAAGAAGGGGGGTTAAATTGATTACTTAGAATTTTAAAAATTTATGATTAAAACCGACATTCCTTTCTGATTTTTTTTTTGCCATAAACACTCCCTTTTGATTACTTAAACAATTTTTTGCTGGAAAATTATGTGCAATATAAAACTTGAAGCAAACAATAATAATGCATAGAATAAAAAGGAGACTAAGGGAAGAAAAGCTAAAATGATAATTTAAAGTGTTTGGTCTTGTGTCTATGTTCTACATTTACTCTTATAACTATAAGCTGGGGACCCATTATCCACACGGTATTTTCCAGTAATCCACAAAAAGAAAAAAAAAATCTTGATTACAAATAGTACAATAATTCAACTCTACCAGTCTCCCTTGCTTCTCCTTAAGTCAACACTAATTATAGAGTCTCTACTTGCAATTCAACTCAAGTGAAGGACACTCTCTGGTTGCTTCGAAATGCAATAAAGTGGCAAAAATCAAATGGTTGCAATAAAGATTGCAAATGCACAAATTTAGCATAAAGTATTTTTGCAGTCTTGTATTTCACTTATGTGTGTCGTCTCTTTCTTCATTTTGAATTTGTCCAAATTTATATTCTTGAAGAATGTGCTTCAACGGCTTGTAACCTCCATGTTAAACTGTCATGACCTGCTACCCTAGGCTCAGTAAGAGACATGGCTAGTGTGCCAACAAAAGGCCCTGGTCCGGGGTTCTATTTTGAATGATTGTAGCCAGAGGCAATTATGCCTAGGAGAACAATACTGATTTGTATCCTGAAGTGTCGTGTGTGGGGGGGGGGGGGGGGGAGGGGGGGAGGGGTGGGGTTTGGGGAGGGCTCTAGGGAGCCAGTGTCCCTGGCATCATGATCCTTGCTCAGGATAGCCTAAGGGCCTAAGGGTGGCCCTACACTATGATGTGTTGGGGTGGCAGGTCATGACATAAACTATCTTAAATGTCTTTAATTTGAATTTAAAAAGAATGGTTAATAACGACTTTGCTGGATATAACCAAGTAATGTTCCATGCATAATGAGTAAGCAGTTTCATAAGGTTGTTATTTCCTCAAAATTGAAAAAGCTTTCCTTGAATGCTTGTAACAACTATCTTCAATTCTGATTCAAAAAAGAAAAAAAAAAATCTTTAGCTTGTAATGATCCTTCATAGAGTCTTCATAATGTCTTCAATCCTTAAGGGTTTGTAATCTTACTTTAGTGGAACATAAAAATATATTACCTAAATGTATCCATTTCTTGGTGCTAGGCCTTCAAAATTTGTTTAAAGATCATTTATAATGCACTCTGATTGAACTAAGATGAAATTGCAACTTGTTTTTGATAAACCAATACCTTCTTAAATTCTTTCTTATTCGTATTTCTTCTTTGATGTTTTCCTAGTATACATCATGGAGTTCTCTTTAGATAATGTTCTTTCACATTCTTTATAGCATAGTAGTCTCTGAAGTTCTTTATGGATTGATTAGATTCCTTTGGCTTGCTTTATTAAGAACATTCTGGACATGCTTCTAGATGATTTGATTGTTTATCTTTTAACTTAATAAATCGCTACCAAATTAACAAATTTAGTAGTAATTTCTTTTCTCGTTTGTTATCATTAAAATTATTTTTGAGAGAGCTTAACATTCTCCCCATTCTTTTTGTGATAACGAAACACTTCTCAATCATTGCAACAAATATATAGACAAAATTTTATTGAAATTTTATGTTTTCCCTAAGAATACTCCTTTCTTTTTTTCTTTCCCTTTTTGTTATCAACAAAAGAATCACATAACTATGATTGGAACATTACTAAACATAAATAGCAGATAGTAGATTGTTCATTACAAAGTAAGGCAAAATAGTTCAAAATATCAAACAAAGCAAATTGTCCTTTAATAGCTTAAAAACGAACTTAAAATGGAAACATGCAAAATAGATTATTTGTTCCAACAAGATCCATGAGCTTATTTTTTTTTCACACATTTTTTGTCTCCTTCGATAATTTTCTGGGAAAGAGGAGATAACTAGTTGAGATGTATGAGAAATCACAGATCAAACAAGGTCTGAAATTGTTGGACTTGGGGGATTTTCTTCGATATATTTTTATGGGATGGTCAGGATATCAAGGGGTATGAAAGGAACTAGAGTCAGATTGTCTGGAACGGGCGCATCCCATTCCTTCTTTAAAGATTTCGAACTGTTATCAACAAAAATATAACATGCAATTTCTGAAGAACCTTCTTGATCAGCTGGAGCTTGATGAGAAGCATTTGCAGATTCCTTTTGAGTAATGAAGTTTTAAAGCTTTGATGTACTAGTGAACCATGATAAGCTTTTACCACTTCTTGAATGCACATAATTAAGTCTGAATTGAATTTATCAAGCTTATCATCCACTAATTTCAAAATATGATTTTCAAGTTGTGATTTTGAGTCTTCACCCGGTCCTTCGTAAGTCTTAGGAACCTCCTCTCCTTCACTTTCAAAACTAGAATCTACTTGAGCTCCTTCATTTATTTTGAATGCTCCACCAGTCATTAGACATACTTTCTCTTTCTTCTTTTTAGTTGTTGGTTCTTGTAACCCCCGAGTTTTTCATGTTTAAGTTTAAGGAGTAAATTTAAATTTAATGAATGTTTTAATTATTAGATTTAAGTATAATAACAAGTATGATTTTTGATAAATAAGAAAAGAGTTTTAAAATTTTATTTAATTCTTTTAAAGTTGTTTGTTAACTCCATTAATTTCAAATTTCTCTTTCGCCAAGTCATGAAAGACTAAAATTTCAACTAACTCATTTTAAGTTATTTATCAATTATTTTATTTTTAAACTTCTTTAGAAAATTAGATTTCAAAAATTTAATCTTTAAATTATAAAGAATCCTAATATAGATTTCCATGAGAAAATTTATATTCAAATAAAATTTATATGCCAAATTTATCAAAACTTTGTATTAATTTCAATTAATAGCTTTTTGACCTTTTTATTACAAATCTAAGCCTAATTTCTGTAACTTTAGCCTAAGCTCTACCATAAATAACATACTCTCTCTCTCACACACTATTACTCTTATATGTAAAAAAAATTCAAACTTGCTTGATCTAATTATATAAAAGATAAATATCAACAAAATGGACAAAAGTTCATTCCTTCTCTGCCCTTGCAGCAAACGCACACACACCACACGTATACTACATCTTCTTATTCTTTTTCTCTTTCAAAAATCTCCTAAAACTTCAATTAAATTCCATCAATAAGTTAAGACTCCGTTGAATAAGTTATATCTTCCTTTTGTCTTGTTAAATGTTTGTTTATTTGAGTAAGTGAAGTTTGTGCTTTTATTGGCTTATGTTTGTTGGAAGGTTGTTGATAAGTTTGAAGTTGGATAAGTGAAGTTGAGAGATGATAGTTGTAGTATGGGTCCTAAATCTTTGGTATCATAAGTTTTTGTTGGTTGAATAGGCTGATGTTATGTATTACTGATGTAGAGTTTAGGTTTTAGTGTAATGCACATGTGAAATTGTTGGAAGGATGTTTGAAGTATGTGTATGTAAGCAATGGAGTGTATTTGGTGAAGTTAAAGACCAAATCATGTGTTTGGAAAAGTGAAATTTTCAAAGTTAGGAACTTTAAGTACAGGGGATGATATGCACGGCATGCGTGAGCCTGTACAAAAGGTATTGAATACGAAATTTCGCTTATGGGCACTTTTTTTGGATCTACACAAGTGTGTGCACAGGCATGCACAAGCCTGTGTAGGAGGTGTTGAAGACGAAACTCTAGTTCTGGGCATTTTTTTCGAAATCTACATGAGGAAATACATGGGCATGCACGAGTCCTTACTGAGTATTGAGGATGAATAACTGATCTCGATTCATTTTTTTTAGGTTAGCATGGTCGTGTAGGTAGGTTGTGCAGGCTCCCTAGTTTCTTAAAATATATTATATATTTTTTGTATTATGTATGTATATTAGTTTTAGTTTAGTTCTTTTATAAGACATTGCTCAGGTTAGAGTATAGAATATAGCTTAAGCTTTATTTACCAAATTACTCTTAGTAGATCTTGTTTGTTACTTATAGGAACAACCAATCAAGATTTGGGCTTTCCTTTGGATTAATACGACGATTAGCCAATATGCATGGGTCAATAATTGAATCTTTCTCTTGTTTGTGAATGTAATATAGTTGCAGATAATTCTAAATATAATGGAGATCAATTATATATATGGGGATTTAGGGAATAATGCATGATGCTTCTTAGTTGTTGGTTGAATGGAATTTCTAATTTTAAAAGTAGTAACAAATTGGTTGATGCTATTCCATGAGTGTAAGTTATCGATTGTTTGAAATTTGGATGGTCGCCAAATAATTTGATATAAACTTTATTTGACTTATAAATAAATTGAACATGCATTGCACAACATCATAATTACATTAGCATGGTATTTATACCACGTACTAGTATTTTGATTTTGTAGTAATGCTTGATGAGTTCAGTGAACCCGGTTAAGATTACCCTAAGGTTGTTAGCTTCATAGGAACTAAGTAAACACCGAAGGCTGTTACCTTTGTTGGAGTTGACTTTAGAGTATTAGTATTTAGTGTGGTTTACAAGTTCTAAAGGAAGCGTATAGTATATAATTGTATTCATTTATAAATGATAAATGAGTTTGAAAAGGTTTTTCCTTTTTTAGTTTTGGATTCACATGGGCATGAATTACTTGAACTAATCTTTCAACCCTTAGGGAGGGCGTAAATCCTCATAGGTTTGGATTTCGATTATCTAAACCATGCATGCTTCATATGGTTAATTGATACATTGCATATGCTTGATAATTAAACATGTATGATTTAATTGAATGGTGAAATGATTCAGTACTTACTGAGCTTGTTGTGCTCATGCCCCTTAGACTAATGTTTATGGGTGTATAAGCAAGATGACTAGGATCAAGATTAAGAGTGGGATTAGTATAGATCATGGATGATATATCTAAGGCTCTAGAGAAAGAAGACTTTAGTTATGTATTGGAGTTTAGAGGAAAATTTTTGTATTAGAAATTAGAGACCAATACTTTTGATAGTATATGTTTTTGAGATGTAATCTTTTGATATTCTAGTGTTGTAAGCTTAAGAAGCCCTTTGAGACAAATTTTGTAACTTTTATGTAATAGCTTTAGAATTTGTGTAATTATTCTTATGTATGTCTTATATGTATGCAATATCTTTCTTTTTCTAAAAACAATCTTTGATTCTGTTATATCTGTCTACGCCACATAGGCATATTAGTTGTATAATGATTATGTAACTTGCTGGAGGCCTCAGTTTGTTACATGGTATATTATTACAACTAGGATACCCTATGGGAGTGTGATCGATCTTCCCATGGTCTTCTTGCTGTGACTTCATTTTTCTTTAAGGGTTCTTAAGTATCTTCTGTATCCTCCATTGACTTCCCCATGATTGATTTCTAATCAATCTTTCTTTGTTTATTCTTTTTGTGAAGATAAATCCTACCATTTGTAGAATGCCACAATTTCTCGTAGGGCCTAATCTTCATATGCTTAAAACTCTATTCTCCAATCCTCTTTAACTTGACATGATACTTAAATTCTTTTGGAATTTTTATGTTCTTGAACTTAAATAGTTCTATCAACATATTTCCATACACCCTGTAATTCTTATTTTCCCATATATGCCTTGTTATTCTCCTAGGCAAATCAACCTTGATCCCCTTCATCATGCCTAAAATGATCAAAACATCATTCTTTTTTATAGTTGTACCAATTTCTCTTTTTAGAAGACGACTTTTTTTAAGATTCTCAGTACCAACTCGAATTCACGTAGAAACACATCTCCATCTAAGAATTCACCAACATCATCATTCCTTAGTAGGAACAAATCTTTCCTTCTCATTTTACATATTTATTGTCATCTTTAAAATCTTTTAAATCAATGCATTTTATTAAGTCTTTCCTTGTAATTTCAATCTTGCTGCCTCTAACACATGATACCAACTTATAACTTTCAACATACTTCAAATCTTCATAAAATTCACAGATCATTTCTCTAGCCACATTAATACGTGACACCTTAGGGACATATTCATCATTGTTCTCATGTCAAGTTCTTTTTTAGTTCTTGCGTTCCTTTTAAACTTGTAGATTTTCTTTCCTTTTCTTTGAACCACTCCTTTGATTTTCTTTAAACGATATCATAGGGGATCAAAACATCCCAAAGTTAACATGGATGATCATGTAACAAACAAGCGAATAAAGCTTGGAGTGGCAAAGTTACAAACCTGTATGTTGGCCCAACGCCGCCAACCTTCTTGGTCAACACCGGCGGTGTAAGGGGCTTAGGCTGCCAACCGTCAACATGCCTAGAATCAAAATTTTAAGAGCCACCTTAAAGGCCGCTGACTTACATGATGTAGGGCACTGACCTCTGTTTGACGACAATGTTATTTTATTTTGTGTCTTTTGGTTTTCCCTTTGCATACTTTATTAAGTCCTTAGTTTTGTTTTGAAGAAGGAAAAAAGTTTATGATATCTTTGAAGAATATTTCTTCATGAGAGAGATTTTCTCTTGTATTGCTTCTTATGGCAATGATCCATGAATATTGAGAGTTCAATTTTAATTTATTCATTCTTGTTGATTGGATCCTAGACTCTTTAAACACAGCGATGGTTTTGCAATCCGTGGTACCTATTAGATTACGATCTTTGTTACAAACCAGCTTGATTTTGTGATTTGAGAGTTATATCGAATTACGGTTTCATTCATATCTTTTATGTTTTCTCAATTTATTTATCTACAAAAACCCTAAAAGAACAAAGAACCTTAGTTCTTGATGGAAAGAATTTTGGACCCCCTTGATCCTCATCATTGGTATTAGAGCTCTTGGTGTGGTGCGCTTCGATTCGGTAAGTCATCTTATCATCTTGATTTGTGTTTTTGGATTTGGGGGTTAAGTTTTTTGCTACAGTAGATTTGTGTTTGGGTGTTGTGGGTGAATTGTGTCTGTGGTGAATTAAGAATTTGAGATTCTTGTTGTCAGCTGAAAATATGCCGAGAAATTATTATTCAAAAAACCATTATGAAGAAGAATTTTATCATTATCATGCATCAAATTTTTATAGAGGTGGTTCGAGACGTTATGATGAATCAAGGCATATTGATAGCAAGAATAGGAGAGTTACTTGTGAAGAATCTCATATACAACATGGGATACAAGCTATAAAACAGGATCTAAATCAGATGATGAAAACTATAGATGAATGGAAGGAGAAGTTTAGTTTTCAAAAGGCATATAAGAATTTAGAGAAGTAAAAAATAAAGGTCATTAGGGTTGAACCAAAAGTTGTGGCTTTTAATAACAAGAAGGTTGAGACGATTGAAAAGGTTGTTGAGATTGTTAATGAAAATCCACCTAAGAAAGAAGAAGTGGAGATTGCAATTGCTAATGAGGTGAAGATGGATGATGACCATGGGGAGTGGTAGAGGAGAAGATTATTGAAATTCCTATGGTACAAGCTAAGGAAGAAAATATTGTTGTTGCTACTATTTATTCTAATTTGTAGGAAGAATCATGTCACTGAGATAATTTATTTCAAGCTAGATGTGTGGTTCAGGAGAAGGTTTGTAAATTGGTTGTTGACGAAGGTAGTTGTGCTAATATGATTTCATAAGATTTTGTGAAGTGGATGCAGTTACTGGTGATTCCACATCCAAAGCCATACATCCTTTGATGGTTGTATTCTCTAAATATTTTATACATTCGTAAGCGGACATAGGTTTCTATTGCTATAGGAGATTATACTGATACTATATTTTGTGATATAGCTCCTATGGATTGTGCACAAGTGCTATTAGGTAGACCATGGTAGTATGACAGGCAAGTCGTTTATGATGGTATCGAAATACCTACAAGATCCAAAAAGATGGACAAGATTTCTTATAGCTTCCGATGACATTAGTTGAAGCTTAGCGGGAGAGATTCAAGCATGTCCAGGCTAGGGGTCAAAGGTTTGTTTTTGTTTCCTTGTAGGTCTTCCAAGCAAAGAAAGAAGTTGCCTCCAAAGTTCTAAGAGATATAACGTATTCAAGGACGGATCTTTCTAAAGAAGGAGGGAATGATAGGAATTAGAGGACGACATGATGGGGGATCAAAACGTTCTAAAGTTAACATGGATGATCATGTAACAAAAGAGCGGATAAAAGCTTGGAGCAATGAAGTTGTAGACCTGTATGTTGGCCCAACACCGTCGGCCTTCTTGGCCAACACTACTGGCATAGGGGGCTTAGGCTGCCAGCCTTCAACATACCTAGAATCAATATTTTAAGAGCCACCTTAAAGGCCGCCAAGTTACATGATATAGGCCGCTAGCTTGTCAATATATGTTGTCGGCCTTTGTTTGACAACAATGTTATTTTATTTTATGTCTTTTGATTTTCCCTTTGCATAGTTTGTAAAGTCCTTTGATTTGTTTTGAAGAAGGACATACCTTTATGATATCTTCGAAGAATATTTCTTCTTGAGAGAGAGAGTTTTCTCTTGTATTGCTTCTTATAGCAATGATCTATGAATATTGAGAGTTCAATTTTCCTTTATTCTTTCTTGTTGATTGAATCCTACATTCTTTTAACACTGTGATAGTTTTGTAATTCGTGATACCTATCAGATTACGATCTTTGTTACAAACCATCTTAATTTTATGATTTGTGAGTTATATCGAATTAAGATTCCATTGATATCTTTTATATTTTCTCAGTTTATTTATCTATAAAAACCCTAAAAAGAACAAAGAACCCTAGTTCTTGAAGGAAAGAATTTTTGACCCCCTTGGATCCTCATCACCTTTTTGTTTTTTTTAAAGGTTTGGGGTTTCCACTGGTTTTAGTTCACTTTTTTCTTTAAACATAGAGTCCTAAACCACATTGTCTTCTTCAACCATCTTTCAACTTAACTCAGCTAATTTAGCTAAAAAGCTCGGTTCTTGACATTTCGTAGACCATATTTTCCTAACCTTAGGAACCATTGGTTGAGCTTCTTCTTCTTGTGATGATAACAACTCGATATTAGTAAGTTCACCACGAATAAGAACAGGTTCTTTGGTTTTTGTGGATTTCCTTTTGATAGATTTCTTAGGAGGCATTTTTTTAAAAAAATTGAGAGATAGAGGTTTCAGATTTAAATTTTGAATAGGAAGAAGATGGAAGTTTCTTTTTAAAGAGATGGAAGTTTCTTTTAAAGAAGATAGAATATGTGATGCTATTGCTAGTATTTCATTTAAAAAGAGAACTTTCCTTTATAATTTACACGTATAATATATTCTAAGCAAATTATTATTCATAAAAAGGATTGTATAAACTAACTTCATTCCTAATATATTCAAAAAAAAAATTCTAAAGGTTTTGTAAAAATATTTGCATATTAATTATCGGTTGGCACATATTCAACAACAATATTTCCATTATTCGCATGATCTCTTAGAAAGCTGTGTCTAATTTCTATAGTTTTGATATAGAGTGTTGTATTAGATTTTTTGTTAAACTAATTTCACTTGTATTATCACATTTAGTTGGAATATTTTTATAAACTAAACCATAATCTTGTAATTGTTATTTAATTCAAAGCATTTGTGTGCAACAGTTTCCAATAGAAACATATTCAGCTTCAGTTGTTGAAAGAGCTACAAAATTTTATTTCTTAGAAGACCAAGAAATCAATTTATCACCCAAGAATTGCCAAGTACCTGATGTACTTTTTCTATTTATTTTGGATCTTGTATAATATGTATCTGAGTATCCTATTAAATCAAAAATTTGATTTTTGGAATACCAAATTCCCAATTTTACAGTAAAAGATAGATACTTGAAAATTTTTATAACAGCAGATAAATGTGTTTTAGATGGTGCACTTTGAATATAGCACATCAACAAACACTAAACAAGATATCTGGTCTTGAAGTAGTTAAATATAAAAGAAATCTAATTAGACTTCTATACAATTTTTCATTAACCTTTCTACCGTGAGTGTCTATATCTAACTTGGATGAAGTATTCATTAGAGTAGATACTTTCTTAGAATTTTCATAACCAAACTTCTTTAGAATATGCCTTGTATATTTTTCCTGATGAATTAAGATTCCTTCATTTGTCTATTTGATTTGTAATGCCGAAAAGAAATTTAACTCTCTCATCATTGACATTTTAAATCTAACCTGCATAAGTATAGAAAAATCTTGACAATATCTTTCATTAGTAGGTTCAAAAATTATGTCATCGATATAAATTTGTACAACTAAAATATCATTTTATAATGTTTTAAGAAAAGAGTTGTATCGACATTGCCTTTTTGAAAACCATTATTTACAAGATATTCACTCAATCTTTCATACCATGCTCTAGGTGCTTGTTTTTAAGGATGCAACCGTGGCAGGTCATTATAGGGTATTTAATCACCCGCCTGCCCCGCTAAAAACCTTATAGGGTTTAGGGCCGGGTTTTGAGTTGTACTTATAACTCGATGGGTAACCCGATCAGGTATAATTAAAAAAATTAAAAAATTTAGTTTAAGAATCTACTTGTTTATTAGTTGAATGATGTTTTTCGTATAATCATTTTGTTATTCTTGTATTGAGTCACATGATAGGATATAAATAAGTCTACTTACTCTCATGAGTAAGGATGATTGATTGATTTTTCTTTTTCTTTTTCTTTTTTTTTTTGAATTATCTTTCCCAACATGTACAATTACTAGTATCAGGTTCCCTAAAATCGGGTCAGGTCGAGTTCTGGGACACCCTTTATACAATCGGGTCGGGTTCAGGTTTTGAATGACCCGTCCCAAACCTGCCCCGTTTACGTCCTTACTTGTTTTAATTCATATAAAGCCTTTTTTTTTCCATTTATAGGCATAATTTGTTTTAAAAAGATCTTCAAAACCCGGGGGTTGTTTACGTACACTTCTTCTTTTATAAAACCATTTAAAAATACACTTTTAATATTCATTTAAAACAATTTGAAATTCTTATAACATCCATAAGCAAGCTATAAACAAATAGATTCTAATCTAGTAACAGGAGTATAAGTTTCATTAAAACCAATTACTTTTTCTTGAAAATATCCTTTAGCTACTAGTTAAACTTCATTTCTTACTATCTTACCATTTTCATCTAGATTATTCTTAAAAACCCATTTTGTTCCAATTATTGATTTTTCTTTAGGTGTTGGTACTAAACTCCAAACATCATTTCTTCGAAAGTGATTAAGTTTCTCTTGCATAGCGTTCATCCAATTATTATTAGTTAAAGCTTCATTAATAGAACAAGGTTTAATTTCAAATAACAAAGCAAAATAATTTTCAAAATCTTGTAATTTTGCTCTTGTTTTTAACACCTATTTGAGCATCACCAATTATTAATTCAAGGGGATGGGTAGATTTATACCTCTAAGCTTTAGGCAAACCTGATCTATTTTCAAAATTCTCTCAAATACCTTCGGTATTACCTTCTAGAGTACATCTTGTATCATCGGATCGTTGAGATTCAATAGTCAGTTCTTCCTTTTTGATCTGTTTTGATGCTATATCATATTTCTTTTTAGTATTTATTTCATTTTCATCATCAATCCATCACCTTTCATATTTTCAACAAACTTTACATTAATTGATTCTTCAATTGTTTGAAAAGATTTATTATAAACACGATAAACTTCACTATTCAAGGAATATCCCAAAAAGATAGCTTCTTTAGATCTTTCATCAAACTTTCCAAGATTAATTGCATTTTTCTTAATAATACATTTAGAATCAAACACATGTAGAAAAAATAGGTTTCTTACCACGAAACAAGTCATAACAAGTTCTAGTTGTCATAGGTCTTATATACACTTTATTAATAACATAGAATGCAATAGATATGGCTTCAGCCTAAAAATAATAAGCAATACTACTTTCATTTAACATTGATCTTATCATTTCTTGTATGGTTCTATTCTTGCGTTCAACCACACTATTTTATTATGGGGTATATGGTATAGAAAAGTTATGATGAATCCATTGTTCTTCACAAAAATTTGCAAATTTGTATTCTCAAATTCTTTTCCATGATCAAATTGAATATTAACAATGGAATATCCTTTTCTCATTTTGTATTTATTTTGCGAACTTTTGAAATGAATCAAAAGCATCTCTTTTGTGCTGCAATACTTCCTCCTAAACTTAGAGTTCTTGTTAGACAAAAAATATCTAGATGAAATAATTCTAAAGGTCTTTTGATTGATATTTCATTTTTGCTTTTATGAAAAATAGATACCATTTTATTTTTCAAGCAAACATCATATTTAGTATCATGCTTTATACTAATATATGGCAAACCATTGACTAACTTTTTCTTAGATAATTTTTTTAATTGATTAAAACTAACATGTCCTAAATGTCTGTGTCAAGTATCGATATTATCATCAACAGTCATAAATAAATAGTCATCATCCAAATTAGCTGGTTTAATTTGATAAACATTTCTTTCTAAAACCTTCAAATACTTTCATGCCTTTTTGATCTTAAGCAAAGCAATTGTCTTGTTCAAACACCATTTTATAACCTTTGTCACATAATTAACTAATGCTTAACAAATTATGTTCTAAAGCTTTAACAAGTTTAACATTTTTAATAGTATAAGGAAATTTACCAAAATGCTCTAGTTGCAACAATTTTACCTCTACTGTTGTCACTAAATTTTACATACTTTTTTTCATTCCATTCCAAACTTGAAAGCAACGAAGCATCACCCATCATGTGAGCTGAACATCCACTATGAAGATACTATGTTCCTTTTATTTTAGCTTCATGCTTCTGCACAAGTAAGAATGATTAAACCTTTTTAGGAACCCAAGTGAGTTTGGGCCCTTTGAAAGATAAGCTTGTGTTACCATTTTCATCTCTTTGATTAGCTTGATGATTATTGAGCTTGGTTTTCTTATAATAACAATATTTTTCTATATGACTAGGTTTATTACATAAATAACATGCATAAGAATGATTATTCCAATATCTATTCGTCCTTAGATAATTTTGATAGTACCATGTAGTATTCGTTCCATAATACCTTATGGGTGGATAATTTTTTCTATAATACCCTTTATTGTACCTTCTACGATAATTACAGTTTACAGATTCAGAATTTTCTATTTCTTTACTTTTCACAAACACGATTTTCTTATTTTTATCTGAAGTGGATCCATGTTCATAACCTAAGCCATGTTTTTCATGACTTGATCTTTGTGACGATATTAACATATTTAACATTTTTTATCACTTTCATTGAATTTGTTAAAAGTATTCTTTATTGAATTAGATAGATCCTCTATTATAAATTTCAAAACACCAGTTTCTTCCATAAGAGTGCTATTTTCTTTTCTTAATTTTTCATTATTAACGTGGAGAGCTTCATTATCATGTTTCAAAAAATCATTTTCTTTGGCTAGAAGCTTATTAGTTTGACTAAGAGCACCCTTTTCATTTTCCAATGCCTTAATTTTAGTTTCACACTTAGCTATTTTAGAATCTTCCTTTTTAAGTGCTTTTAAAAGTTTCTTCATTTCAACATATATATCATCATTAAATATTTCATTATCAGAGTCAGGTTTTATCTCATCAACAGCTATAAGATAAAGATTTGCAACTTCTTCATCTTTTGAAAGATCACTCCATGTAAGCATTGCACGGCTTTTATTCTTGAATTTCTCCATCTTCTTGATAAATGTTGGACATTCATACTTGATATATCATGACCTCTTGCGTTCATAGCATTGGATTTCCCTTTTCTCTTTCTTTTTCTCCATTTCTTTGTATGTTTTTCCCATTATTATTTTTGTACTTAGTCTTTTTATATGTAGTAAACTTTTTTACTTTTCTTCCTTTTAAGTAGACGATTGAGTCTTCTTGCCAATAATAATACATCTTGATCATCATCATTTGAATCTGATTGATCTTTAACAACTACCTTAGATTTGAATTCTATGGTCTTCTTGTTGCTTTCGTGTTCTTCAAATGTCCTTATATGAGATTCATAGGCCATTAATTTTTCTTTTAGTTGACACAAGGTAAGCTTATTCAAATCTTGATCTTCCTTAATTGTCGTCTTCTTAGTATCTCATGATCATGATAAAATTCTTGGCATCTTCTTTACAAGATCGGCATCTTTAGTTCTTTTACCAAGTAATGCAAATTCATTGGTGATAGTTGTAATCCTACTAAAAGCAATCTTAATTTATTCATTAGTTTGAAACTTGAACAGCTCACACTTGCAAAGTAGGGCATCAACTTTAGTTTCCTTGATAGTATTGGTTCCCTCATATGTTTCATATAGAGTATCCTAAATATCTTTAGTAGTTTTATAAGATGAAATCAAATAAAGTTGCGATGCTACTATAGTTGTACGAAGAAGATTTTTTTTGCTTTATTATTAATCTCAATTAGCTTCTTTTTATTCTCCATGAGATTTGATTGGCTAGTGGAATCAACTTCATTGTCCCCGTGTTGGATTACTTGCCAAGAATAAAAGTCAATGGCTTTTACATAAGTCTTCATGCACATTTTCCAATAAAGAAAATTTGAATCATCAAAGAATAGTGCTCGATTGGTTGCTACATTATTTTCAACCATTTTTGGATCATTCAATTATGATAGAAGAACTTGCTTTGATACCACTTATTGGTCCCAAATATGTAACCAAGAATGGTGATTAGATTGGTTACTTAGAATTTTTAAAAATTCTATGATTAAAACCGACGTTCCCTTTTGATTACTTAAACAATTTTTGGCTTAAAAATTATGTACAATGTAAAACTTGAAGCAAACAACAATATATGCGCAGAATATAAATGAGAGTAAGTAAGAAAAGCTAAAACGACAAATTAAAGTGGTTATGCTTTATGCCTACATCCATTCTTCTAACTCTAAGTTGGAGATCCTGTTATCCACACGACTCTGTTTCATTAATCCCCCCCCCCCCCCCCACAGAAAAAAAAAAAAAAGACTTGATTACAAGTAGTACAATAATTCAACTATGCTCATTTTTCCTTACTTCTCCTTAAGCTAAAATTGACTACGGTCTCTACTGCTCACGTGAAGGACACTCTACGGTTCCTTTAAAAAATAATAAAGTGACAAAGATCAAATAATTGTAATAAAGATTGTAAATGCAAAAATTCAACACAAAGTATTTTTGCAGCGTGATCTCAAATATATTATATTTCACTTATATGTGTCGTCTCTTTCTTCATTTTGAATTTGTCTGAATTTATATTCTTCAGGATTGTACTTCAATGACTTGTAACCTCCATGTTGAATTGTCTTGAATATCTTCAATTTGAATTTGAAAAGACTGGTTAATAAGGACTTTGCGGAATGTAATCGATCAAAATTAATTTGAGCAATGTTCCCTGCATAATGAGTAAGCACTTTCATAATGTTTGTTACTTCTTTCAAAATTCAAAATGCTTTCCTTAAATACTTGCAACGATTGTCTTCAATTCTGATTTAAAAAAAAAAAAAAAACCTTTAGTTTGTAATGATCCTTCATAGAGTCTTCATAACGTCTTCATAGATCGGCTTCAATCCACATGGATTTATAATCTTACTTTAGTGAATATAAAAATACATCACCCAAATGTATCAATTTCTTGGAGCTAGGCCTTCAAAACTTGTTTGAAAATCATTTAGGATGCATTATGATCAAAATGAGATGAAATTGCAACTTTTTCTTGATAAACCGATACCTTTGGGAATTCCTTCTAGGTTGTATTTCTTCTTTGATGTTTTCTTAGTATACATGCTAGAGTTCTCTATGGATAATGTTTTTTTGTATTCTTTACAATAAAGTAGTCTCTAAAGTTATTTTTGGATTGATTAGATTCCTTTGACTTGCTTTATTAAGAACATTTTAAACATGCTTCTAGATGATTTGATTGTTTATCTTTTAACTTAATAAATCACTTCATACTTAACATATTTATTAGTAATTTCTTTCTCTTTTGTTATAATCAAAATTACTTTTGAGAGAGCTTAACACATTTGATTCATATAATCGTGTACTCAACAGCCTAGTTTAAAAAATGGGAAAAAAAAAAAGAATAAGTAAATGTTATGAATGGTAATTCAATTTTGATAAAATATATAATTAGATATCTGAAATTTAAATTGATTAATTTAATATTTGAACTTTGAAATTAATACATTTAGTACTTAAATTTTTTTTTTTATGTATTCTAATGGTATTTTCATCGAGTTCTTTTATGAACTAAATTTGTTAATTTTAAAGTTTTTATGTATTAAATTAATTAATTTTAAAGTTTAAATATTAAACTAATTATTTTTAAAGTATAAGTATCTAATAGTATATTTTGCTAAAATTCAAGATGTGACATTATAAACTGAAAAAAAAATAGAAGAAGGAAAAATTAATAATTAATAATAATTAGCCGAGAGAGAGACGCCACCAGTAAACAAATCACACCAAGTCACTGCAGCTTGCCAGCACGAAAAGACTTGAGGTTGCGAAATCAGACGAAGAGAAAAAAATTTGAAAAGAAAAGGGAGTTCTTTTCCTTCGAATCGAAGAATTAACGGAAGAGAGAGGGAGAGGAAGACGGAGAGGAAGATGAAAAGCGCGAAGACGACGGAGGATAAGGATGGGAGCTATCCCTTCCCGGTGGACCCTAATCTTCCTCGTTGGTTATGCCAGAACTGTCATCATCCTCTCTGCATCGTCGGCGTCGATTCCTACGCCGACAAGTACTTGAACTCCTCCGGTTAGGGTTTTTTTTTTCTTTTCTCTTTTTTCCTCAGTAATTAGGAATTCTTTGTTGTATGATTCTCATTTGCTTCACCAATCAAGATTCATTGGATCATGCTTTTTTTCGTAGTTCAGTGCCAATTAATTCACATGTAAATCATAAGAAGAAGGAGGAGGAGGAGGAGAAAATACTGATGATCACATTAGCGGATGATCATGATTTTGACATGTATGTGTCAGACTTGGGAGCACATTTGGTGTGCTAAGTATAAAAAAAAAAGTAATTGCATATGGACTTTTTATTCCTATTCACTTTGCTGAATGAAATTAACTGTAGTGTAATACGTATTGTAGAGAATATAATAGAGCATGTAATAGGATTATCATTTTGTTGATTTTTTATACTAATAATGGTATTCTAAGGGGGAAAAAAATCAATTACTGGATTGAAAAATTTCATAAGTTTAGTAATTGGATTCTGGTGTAATTATTATTATGGAGATAAATTACAACTAATGCCATAATAGCTATTTGATAAGGAATTTGGCTGTAACGAGATTGTTACTATAGTGAAATGAATGGGCAATCAGTTCCGTGGAATGCAATTTTGCAGGAGGAATGCATGCGTCATCAGTTCACGGGACTAGTAGTGTATTAGGTTCTACTCGCATGGACAATTCTTTTGTTGTGCTTCCCAAGCAAAAACCTCCTCTACCCCAAGGGACTCCTCCTGCTCCACGTCATCCAGGACAACCTGATACTGCCCTATCTGGGAAGGCAATGGATGAATCCTTTGTAGTTGTCTATAATAATGGGTCTGCCTTAGAAGGAGGAGCTGCCCACTTACCTGCATCTGATGGGAGTAATGGGGTCCCGTTGCAGGCCAACAATTCTGGATTTAATGCTACCATAACTGTCCTTAAGCGTGCTTTTGAACTTGCCACTACCCAGACTCAGGTAATGATTAAGCAAAGTGAAATATGTGGTTTTGGCTTCTCATTGTTACTCATGACGAGATTGTTGCTGGCATTTACTTGTATTTCGGTGTATGTTGTGCAGGTTGAGCAACCTTTATGCCTTGAGTGCATGAGGGTGCTATCTGATAAACTTGATCAAGAGGTTGAAGATGTGAACAGAGATATTGAAGCATATGAAGCCTGTCTTCAGAGATTGGAGAATGAAACACGTAATGTGCTTAATGAGGCTGATTTCCTAAAGGAGAAATTAAAGATTGAGGAAGAGGAAAGGAAACTTGAAGCAGCAACTGAAGAAGCAGAGAAAAAGTATGCAGAAGTGTGCTCTGAACTAAAGGAACTGGAAATAAAATCTAGCCGCTTTAAAGAACTGGAGGAGAGGTATTCTTTCTATGCCTCTAGTTTAATGGCTGATGCATTTTTGATGGATTAATGAAAGTTTTCGCTTCATAGCAGATTATTCTGTCTGCAATGATGCCAAAATTATCGTAGATAGAGTAGCTGCTGGAGATTTAGTATCTGGTAAACAGAAAATTGGCAAACATGTGTTATATATTCAGTTGACAGCAAGTGACTCATCCAATGACTTAAGATAGGTTTTATTTTATAATAATCAGTGGGGGCACTAAACAAATCCAAATTGAAATAATTAAATTGGGACCCAATCAATAACACTAGGAACATAGGATGTAAACTAAAGAGCTGCAGCAGCCTTTCACTCTAATGCTATTTATGTCTATGCTAAAAAAGGGGAAGGGATTTTTTTTTTCTTGGTTAATGCAAAGATTTCATTCAACGAAAGGAAGGATACATAACCGCAACGTGTGGGACTAGGGCAAAGCCCGATATTTACAAGGCTCAAAGTTCCTTATTTGGTTATTCCTTCGTCACATGTTCTTGAATATGTGCAGAGAGCTAATGTATTACTAAGGTAAATACTGGGCTTAAAGTAAATAAACAATAAGATATTGCTTAAAATGTTTATGTGATCCTATAATTTTTGACAATTGTCCATGACTACAGTACCAGTCATTGATCCAGCACGCATGTCATTAGCTGTTAAAGCATAATGCTTCTAACCTTGTGATAGTATCTTTAGTGTTTCCTTAGTCATAAAGGATGAAATTCCTCTTTTATTTGGCCTGCTTAAATTTATGCTAATCAGCATGTTGAACTTTTCTCTGCATCAGGTATTGGCATGAGTTCAACAATTTTCAGTTTCAATCCATTGCACATCAGGTACATCCATCTTTCACATGGCTTAAATTAGCAAATCTTCTTGTAACATTGTCCGAGTTATTTATGTTGTTCCAGAAATCATCAAAAAATGTACTTTTGGAAGTTTCTCATGAACACAACTAATTAAATATGGTTCCCTGAATGATACGGCCTCTCTTTTTCAGATAGTCTCATTTAATTGATTGATAATATGCTGCAAAGATTGTCACTTCTATGTTTTATCTTTCAATGGAAAGAACGTTGACTAGATGTTCATAGAATTTAATTTATTGAAGCTCGTTATGCAAAGAGACTGCTTAAGACATACTCAAGCACTATTTATTATATTCCTGTTATTAACCATTTTCTTCCCTTCATACATATTGTTTTTAATGTTACAGGAAGAGAGGGATGCAATCTTGGCTAAAATCGAAGTTTCACAGGCACATTTAGAGTTGTTGAAGGGCACAAATGTCTTGAATGATGCTTTTCCCATATGGCATGATGGGGAATTTGGAACTATAAACAATTTCCGTCTTGGGCGTTTGCCTAAAATTCCTGTAAGCAAAGACTATTCTTCTTATTTGATTGTTTACGAGTTGTCTCTTACAATTTAATTCCCTGTGTTCTAAGAACATTAGCATAAAGAAAGTGGGACATACTCATTCTCTGCTTAGAAATGTGGGAGTTTAGCAGTCTCTAGAACATTCAATTTTTTTCCCCCCCTCTCATAAATGCCTGGAATCCATATCTAAATGAGAGGACCTGGAAAGTGCTATGTTTTTCCAATTTAGCTTTTGATTATTTATTCATTTATTTTTGCACCAAGACCTAATTAATAGATAACATAACTTAGTAGAAAAGCTCAGCTGCACAATACATCCTTTGGTTCTAGCCCCTTTAGTTTGACCCACAAAAACACCATCTTTGCTTGATTAACTATCCTTCTTTTAGTAGCTGGTTGTATAAGCTGTGTTGGTTGACAATGTTATTTGCATTTTCTATTGTCTATGTAGCCTCTTGTTCATAAATGTCCCTACTCTTCTTTCCTTTATTTGGTAATTTAAAAATCAACACATTATATCTTTTCTAAATACACCTCTTTTGCTGATATCATCTAAAGCTCTTTTTCTTGTCCTTGATCATTTATTCCAGTGTTTCCTCTGTTCAAATTTTAGGTTGAATGGGATGAAATAAATGCTGCTTGGGGACAAGCTTGCCTACTTCTGCACACAATGTGCCAATATTTTCGGCCAAAGTTCCAGTATCCTTTTACAAGGGAGTTTTGGCTTGCATTTTATTAATTTCATTAATTGAAATTTCCTGGATTTCCTTCTTAATTAATGTCTGAGCTTACCTAGCTTTATGAGTAAAAGATTAACTTTGTGTGGTAATGTTGAGATTTTTTTTTGTATTAATTTCTGGTGCCTCTTACGAGCACTTTCAAGAGGTAAGTTCATGTTGTAGTTGCATTAATGGCCCGTTTACTTCGCTGAATGGAATAAGGGGGAGAATGTAATTCCAATTCAAAAGGGAATGTAATAGGGTTGTAATGGCTATTACAATGTCCACTTGATGTTAAAAGTAAAACAAGTAATTATTATAATAAAAGGTAAAATATCTATAATGCCCCATGTATTTATTATAGAAGAAGGATAATTATATAAGTGTTATTTTCAAGACAAGGATATTTATGAAAAAATTAAAAAATAGAGCATTGAATGACAATTCATGGGTTGGGGACATGAATTGCTATTCATTATTTTACGTAATAGCAATTTATTATGAATTGTCATTCCTTTGAAGTGAACACTGTAATATCAGCTTTACGTGGAATGAGGAATGAATGAATAGCTATTCATGTCAAGTGAACGGACCGTAAATGTCACTAGTGATGATATTGCTATTGTCTGCCTCTCTACAACTCTTGAACCATTTTGCGTTTCTTTCATCTTTGACATATGCAGTTATTCTACTTTTATATGTTCTTCATTTCCCTCAAATAGTTAGTGGTGTTTGTTGAGATGAAGTATCAGTTTTAAAATGAGTCTTGCTGTAAAAACTACTATTTTATTTGAGAACAAATTTGTTTGGGCTATTAAAGCCTAGCCTGGTTGAAAACAGATCCCCCCCTCCCCCTCCCTTCTCCTGCTTTCCTTTTAAAGGCAATACAGCAGTCATTACTTTGTCTTTGCATGCACAAAATTTGCTTCCTACTATTTTCCTTAAGTCTTTTGCTAGATATAGAATTAAAATAATTCCTATGGGTAGCTACCCTAGGATTGTGGATCCAGGCAACAATACTTATGAATTGTAAGTTCTGGATTTTCACTATGTTCAGTATAATCTAACTATTGGTTTTATTTTTCAGTAAGCAGTGTAGACTTTTTTAAATTTGCAAGTTGAACCAATCAAACCATTCTTTCTTGGTCTTCTGTTTGATTTTGGAAGAAACTTTGGTTTTACATTTTGTGCCATGGCATTTGATGGTTATCTCGTGTAATTCTGACTATCCAATCCCATCCCTATTAAATGGTTTTTAATCTTTACTTCTTTACCTCTACTTCCACAATAAACATTGTTATAAAGTTTCTAAGCTCTCAGTCAAAACTGCAGTTCGTGCTAATTATTGTTTGGAAAACTGTAGTTTCCTGTATGATTATGACCAAGCAGCAACTGACTATTGTTGTTATATACAAGACCAAATTTTACTTGAAAGTTAAGCACTTTTGAGTTTACTGTTCTGTCTAATTGAAATACGATTCCCATTCATGCTAACTAAAATGCTGGCTCTTTTGTATTACCTTATTTTGTTTCATTTTTATTTGGATTATGTTGTGTTCTGGTTTTGACAAACAACCTTGCCTAAAATCGAACTAAAAACGGATCCAACTTCAGCTATGGGTGCATTTGAACATTTTAGCCCTGGTGAAATCTGTAACCTTTCAATACACTGGCAAATAGGTAGAAAATTGGGACATGTTGGGCCTTTTTTAATGTCTATGCTGTACATCTTTCTTTGCAGCATTCTTATTACCATATTATAAGGCTCTTAATTGTGGTTATCAACATGTAGGTTTGGCCCCGTGAACTTGTTTTGGAGCACTCGCTATGATAAAGCAATGACACTTTTTCTGACTTGCCTCAAGGACTTTGCTGAATTTGCAAATTTAAGGGACCAAGAAAATAACATTCGACCAGAGGAACGTTTCAAGTTGCCATACAAGTAAGTCTTATCTTTTACCTATTCGGAAGCTTTACTTATGAAGTGAATGTTTCCATCCACTTATCTTTTTTTCACAGGTGAATTTTTTTCTAATTTATATCAGAGAACATTATTTATTTATTTATTTGGGTAGGATAATTGATTCATCTTTCTCAAATGTAAGAAATGTTAATCAATACTGTCAAACACATTTCTGGAAACATAATTAACTGCAAGCGATGCTGTTTAAATATATGCGTGTAGTGCAGTGCATTTAATCTTTAACAATTTTAAGCCTAGTCATGGGTTCCCTGGCCTGGCAGGATTGAGAATGACAAAGTTGAGAACTTTTCCATCACCCAAAGCTTCAATAAGCAGGAGAATTGGACTAAAGCTCTCAAATATACCCTCTGTAATTTGAAGTGGGCTTTATACTGGTTTTTCGGCAACACCAACTTCCAGCCGCTCTCTGCACCCGTATCTCAGCGTACTGACACTTTGTATCCCAAGAAGACTTGACAATTACAATATTGCTTTTCCTGTACTATTGGCCAAATATATATATATATATATATTGCTTTTCCTGTACATAAAAGTAGCATAGGAATTTTTTTTTTTTTTTTTCAAACTTGCAAAATCTTGCCACTGGGCTTCTCAGTTGATGTACAAAGTCAGGTTTTATGGGTATATATTTTCTTGAGATGACTAATCCGTTCTACTCGTTTGTGCCCTGTTCAATCCTTACGGAACGACAATGTTTGCGGTCTTGTAGCCTAAACAAAGTTCTTGTTGCCTTGATCACTCTAACATCTGTTATTGAGCATATACTTTATTTATTTGTTCTGATTTGTGCACGAATGACTGATAGGACTTTTTCTTTTGTATATAAACTTTCTCTCTGAGTCATAACTAATTAACGAAACTGAATTTGACTTTCTATTGAGCTTTGATCCAAATTTCATGCAAGTGGATTTCATTTCAGTTCATATCAATTCATGATTTACCTGAGTTTCTTCATGGTATCAGAGCAGGCTTAGGGTTTTTGTGTTCTCATGTTTTCGTTTGGATATCACGTTTCTCGTTTTCTTCCTTTGTAGGTGATTTAGTTCTGTTGATTGAAACATGTTTGATGTGACTATATCTTCTATTGAAAATTCATATAATGATCCATATTTTCCTTTTTGTTCGGATTGTCCCGGTATATCAATTACAAATTTAGTTCTCCATGGTATAGAAATAGTTGAGAAATGATCACATGATCAGATGTTGGCTCTTAAATTCAATGACAAAAGAACTTTTGGAAGCTTTTGTGAATACTCAATCCGCAAGAGAGTTATGGTAGGTTATAAGTGAGAGGTTTCATATGATTGATTTTTCAATTATAGTTTGAGATTTCAAAGTTGAAATAGGGAAATTGCACAGTAACAGAGTATTTCAACAAGTTGAAGAAACTATGGGATGAAATGAATAGCATATGTGATACTCCTAACTGTACATGTGGAGGTTATGAAGCTTATGTCTGTGATTTGAAGTTGAAGTTGCAAGAAATTGAGAATAGAAGTAAATTGATGCAATTTCTTTTGGGATTGAATTAAGAGTGCGAGTATGTAAGGAACAAAATTCTCTCAATCAATCCATTACCTACAATGAGTAGAGCTTACTATTTGATTTGTCAAATAGAAAAGCAAAAACAGGTTAATGAAATAATAGGAGGGACAGATGGTGTTAATGTAGTTTTCTTGGCCAAAAGTAAGCATCAAAAGACACTAGTTATATTTGGTATTGACCGAAAAGACAAAAGGAACAAGTTGATATATGGACATTGTAAGAAAACTAGACATTCAATTGATAGATGTTTTGAAATAGTTAGATTTCCATAGTGGTTCAAAGGGCCTAAACCAAAGAAATCTAGTTCTCAGTTTGTATTACATGTTGATTCTTTGGATACACTTTTTGATTATCAATCTAACTATTCTGGCATTGATGAGAATATAGATCTTGTTTCAATAATTTGTTAGGAAGTTGTGAAAGCTTTGAAAGGGAATCAATTAGCAGAAAATCATCAAGACAAGAGCATTGTAAATTTTGTAGGTAATGCTCTTAATTTAGCCTCTTCTTTTGATAGCAAAACAAGCCATTGGATTGTAAACTCAGGAGCTTCAGATCATATTATTCCTTACTCCTACCTTGTATATAATAAACATCAATTAAATCACTCGGTTTCCATTTAAATGGCAAATGGTCATGTAACAAAAGTAAACTTTGTTGAAGATGTTACTTTACATGATCAAATTGTCCTTCGAAATGTATTGTTGGTACTCAAATTTCACTTCAATTTGTTATCTATTAGTTGCCTTGTTAACCAACATGACCTTAATGTCACTTTCTATTCCCATTTCTGTCTTTTGTAGGACTAGAAATATAAACACACGATAGCATGTGCTAAGACAATGTTAGGACTTTATGTCATGAAGTCACAAAGCTTGGTTGGTTCTTCTAGTTCTAGTTTGAGTTGTAATATGTTAAATTGTGAATCTATTGGTTCCTTGAATAATAAAGTTTCTTTAGATCTCCAACACAAGAGATTAGGACATATATCTTGGTCATCCTTGTTGTGTCTTGTAAATTTTTCAGATCATGATAAACTCATATTGTTTATGATACTTGCATGCTTTCCAAGTTTCACAAACTGCCCTTTCATTCTAGTACTACTTGTGCTATAGATCCTTTTGAATTGTCACACATGGATATTTAGGGTCCTTATAATACATCTTCTATTTCTAGAGATAAATTTTTCTTAGCCATTGTGGATGATATGACATAGTGTACCTGGACTTACCTCATAAAACATGAGACCCAAACACTTTCCCTGATAAACACTTTCCTTACTTTCATTTAAAATCACTTATATATATATATAGTTGTCAAAATCGCAAGTCAAATATATATGTCTATGAGTTTATGATTTTCTATGTTTTTTCTTAAGCAAAATGGATGAAAAATTGATTTGGTGCAGACTTTAGGTCAAATTATGAACTTAAGTGTATGATTCTACACGTTTACTATTTTACCGGTTTTGCATGATTTTGTATGATTCTACAATTCTATGCATTCTAATGAATACTAAATCATGATTTTGATAACCATGTATATATAACACCAAAAACAATCAAAACAGATAATGCATTAGAATTCCTCTCAAATGATTGCCAAGCTTTATTTAGAAAAATTGGTATACATCATCAAAGGAGTATCACATATACTCCTCAAAAAAATGGAATTGTTGAGAGAAAACATAGACATTTGTTGGACATGGCTAGAGCTTTGTGTTTCCATGCACATCTTCCTAAATATTTCTGGAGAAAATGTATACTTGCTACGAGCTCACTTATCAATAAAATGCCTTTACAAGTCCTAAACTAGAAATCACCTTATCATATGATAAATCACAAAATTTCATCTTATCAAAACCTTAGAGTCATTGATTGCTTGTGTTATGTAGACAATGTGTATTCCTAGGATATCCATGACGAAAAAAGGGATATACACTATATGACTAGGATTCCCGTCATGTGTTCGTCAGTAGGGATGTTATATTCTGTGAGTATGTATTTTCTTTTCGTTCTAAACACAAGTCCTCCATTTCATGTTCACAAACACAATCCAATGTTAGTTTGTTTCCTTCACAATCATCTAATTCTGATGGTATTGATTCCATTGTTCCTTTCCATTCTTCACCAGAAAACACACACCCAAGTCCATCTAATATTGTTGAGTTTTCTCATTTGTCATAAAAAATTTATGGTCGGCCAAACTTTATTCGACAGTCCACTAGAGTGAAGAAGACACCAATCCAGCTAAAGGACTTTGTACATGATGTTCATCACAATGCATCAGTCACTAAAACCACCACTCATTCTTCATCATCATATCCTTTATTTTCACCACAAACCTTTAATTCATTTCCTAAGGAGTATATTGCATCTTTGGTTAATATGTTTACAATTCATGACCCTTGTAGTTATCATGAGGCTAAACATGATCGTAAGTGGTTAGAGGCTATGCATAAAGAGATGTTGGCTTTAGAATCAAATCCTACCTAGGATTGTACTTCATTACCACCACATAAGAAAGCCATTAGTTACAAGTAGGCATACAAAGTAAAGTATAAATCTTCAATTGAAAGATACAAAGCACATTTGGTTGCAAAAGGGTATAGCCAAGTTGAAGGGTTAGACTATACAAATACCTATTCACTAGTTGCAAAATTAACCACTGTTAGGATCTTACTTGCACTTGCATTTATAAAAAACTGGCATTTGCATCAATTGGATGTAAATAATGCTTTTCTCCATGGATATATTGATGAGGAGATCTATATGATCCATTGGAGGGTTGCAATGCACCACCTGGACAAGTATGTAGGTTGATTTGTTCCTTATATAGCCTTAAGCAAGCTTCAAGGCAAGGGAACAAAGAATTCACTCATCATTTGGTTAGTTTGGACTTCATTCAGTCAAAGAATGATTACTTTCTTTTTAATAAGAAAACAATAAATGGTTTTCTAGTTATTCTTGTATATGTGGATGTCGTTTTAATTGTTGGAGATGGTTTGTCTACTATTTCTTATTTGAAACAATCACTTCATCGAGCTTTTACCATAAAAGATCTTCGTGAAGCTCGGTTTTTCTTGGGCATGGAAATTTTTCGTACTACATATTGTATTCTACTATACCAAAGTAAATTTGCTTGGGCATTTTGATTAATCTTGGTCTTACTAGTGCAAAACCATCTTTTGTTTCTTTTCCATCCAATGCTCACCTCGACATGACTACTGGAGAAGTCTTAACTGATCCATCGTTCTTTAGGCGCATTGTGGGTAGGTTGTTATATTTGACCATAACGTGGCCTGATTTATCATTTGTGGTGCAACAACTGAGTCAGTTTGTTGCACAACCATAAAGCCTCAGTTAACAAAAGCAGTACAAGTTCTAAAGTATCTCATAGGGACAATTGATCAAGGGTTGTCATACTTGAGCACTTCTTCTTCTGTATTATATGCTTATGCAGATGTAGATTGGGAAGCTTCTATAACCCCCAAGTTTTTCCATGAGTAAGTTAAAAAAGTATATTCAAATCAATGAAGTTTTAGTATAATTTGAATAAATGGTATATTGAGTAAATTCAATTATAGTAACTTTTGTAAAATGATTCAAGTAAGAATATAAACTTAAAATTTAATTGAGTAATCTCAAGTTGTTTATTAATTAAATTTTATTTACAAATTTCTTTAGAAACTTGATTTTCAAAAAATTAACTCCTAAGTTATGAAGAATATCAATATAGATTTTTATAAGAAATTTTCTAATTAAATAGAATTTACAAACTAAATTTATCAACTTTGAATTGATCTCAAGTGATTATTGATGTTAATGCTTTAGATGTGTAGAAGTCAATGTGTGCATCAAACCAAGCCATTTTTAATGCATAAACCAATCTTAACTTCTACAAAATTAAGTTCTTTTGCCCACCATAATTATCATATACACACACTATAACTTTTAACTGCCTTGAAAGTCAAAGTTTTGCTTTATATATATAAGCTTAATTATCGTTTTTTTTAACAGAAAATGACTCTCTTTCTCCTCCTCTTCTATTCAATATATTTTCACACACACACATTCCATATTTCTCTTCCAATTTATCTTCTTAAATTAGCAAGAAACTCAAGTTAAATTTCCAGTATCAAGCCAAGACCCATATAAGTAAGTTATTTCTACTCTTTTACCTTGTTAATTTTGTTTTATGAGTAAGCGTAACTTAGAGTTCTTGTTAATTGTTGATATATATATATATATATATATAGGGTTGTTATGAGTTTTGTTGTTAGTTATGTGAAGTAGGTTATAGAGTTGTGGTTTAAAGTGCTAAAGCATAGATGTTGTGGGCTATGTTGGTGTGTAGGGTGATGTTGAGAATGATTAAGTGTTGGATGATATGAAGATGAAAAAGGTAGGTATGAGTCTTATATGTTGATGTTGGAGTGTATTTAATGGTAATAAGCCCTTTGAACTTGGTTGAAATGTGTAAAATTATGAAGTTTAGAAGTATTGTTCGCTGGCTTTTTCATACGAGGCGTGGCAGAGGGCGTAACGCATTTTATGTGCCATTTTAGGTTGATAAGCCCCACCATATAGGACGTGACAAGGGGTGTAGTAGCCTCTGTATCCATGTTTGGTTGGATACGCCCCTTCATAAGGGGAGTAATAGCCTATGTATGCAACTTAGTTGAACACAACCTTTTATACAGGGCATGGTGGCCTCTGTTCCTTTGTCTGTTTCATCCGCCCTTCCATACAAGTCATGGTGAGGGGCGTATTGACCTATGATCTTTTAATACGCCCTATATGGATCTTAAACCTTGTTTTCTTATTTTTGTCATGTTAGATCCTTAGTAATCTGAGTCTCTTTATCTTGTAGGAACCCTAAATCAAGACCCAGACTTCCTGATTGATTACTACGACGACTGAAGAGAATGCATAGGTGAGTAAATGAATCTTTCACTTGCATGTGATTGTAATATAGTTGCATATAATTTTAAATATAACTAAAATTGATTTTATGTATGGGGATTTGGGAAATAATGCATGTTGCTTGACTATTGATTGAATATCGCTTATAATGCTAAATGTGATAACTAATTGGTTGATATCAATATGTAAATGCATGTTATTGTTTGTCTAGAGCTTGATTGGTTGCCAAATAAATTAATAAAAATCTTAAATGACCTATAAATGAATCAAACATGCATTGCACTACATCACATAATTGCATTTTGAGTACTCATGTCATGTATTATCATTTCTATTCCGTGACAATGCTCAAGTATATCCAGTAAATCTAGTGAAGATTATCATAGGGTTGCTAGTTCTACGGGAACTAAGTAGGCTTAAAGGACGTCACCTAATGAGGGTTGGCTTGAAATGATAATGCTTAGTGGAGATTCTGAAAAGTAATGGAGCTTAGTAGATATTGTGTGTGTCTATATATATGTAAGTATTTATGAATAATGATAATAACTAATTTTTTGAAATAATTACTCTTTCCTTAGTTTTTTGGATTTCCTATGCATGAATTACTAGTGCTTGTCCTTCAACCTCCAAGAGAAGGGGTAAATCTCCATGACTTTGGGTTCCGATCACCCAAATTATGTTTGTACATATGCTTGATTGTTGCATTGGATATGAGTGTTAATTAGACATTGTATGGATTTGTCTACGTGGTGTTAAGATTCTATTATTCACTGAGCTTGTTATACTCATGCTCATGCTCATGCTCATTTAGATTGCTATTTTACAGGAAATTAAGCAAAAAGACCTAGACCAAGACCAAGTATGGGAGTAGTATTGAAACTGAAGCTTATGTATTTATGATTTTGAAGGAAGACCTTGATTATGTAACAGAGACTTAGAGTTTAATGTTTGTAATAGTATAAGTTATTTTGTGTAATCCTCTTAAGTTCTTTTGTTAGAAGTATTTTGATGACGCCTTTGAAGGCAAAGTTGTTAGCTTATGTGATGACTTTAGACTTATATAAAGTTATATTTTGTTTATGGCTTATATATATATATGAAATATCTTTCTTATTCTAAACAACCTTTGATCCTATTATATATGTTCACGCCATGAGGCATGCTAGTTGTATAGTACTTATGTAACTTTCTAGAGGCCTTAATTGGTTTCATGATGTATAGTTACTACTAAGGATATCGTGTGGGGGTGTGATAGCTTCTAGAGTCGATCGGAAGCCTTTGACATGTTTCCGTGTGTTCTTTGGTTCCTCTATTGTTTCTTGGAAGACCAAGAAGCAAATTGATGTATCTACATCATCAACGAAAGTAGAATACTAGAGTCTTGCTTCCACTACAAAGAGCTACTCTGACTTTCTTATCTGCTTCATGATTTACAAATCCCACTTGATCTTCTTGTTACAGTATTTACGGATAGCAAATAAACGAAAAAAATTGCAAAAAATCCATGCTACCATGCTTAAACTAAGCACATAGAAGTTGATGTTCACTTTTCAAGGGATCATATAACTTCTAGATATCTATCTATGAAGTATGTTCCTTCAACAAATCAACTTGCTAATTTTTTGATAAAACCAGTCCCTTCCTCACAATTACAATTCATCTGCTCCAAGTTAGGCCTTTTGCGAAGTCCTACTTGAAAAGAGAGGGGGATGGTTTGTTTTTGAAGATATACTTTATTTATTTGTTTTGATTTGTACACATGTACGGTTGAAAGGACTTTCTCTTTTGTATATAAACTTTCTCTCTCAGTCATAACTAATTAACGAAACTAAATTTCACTTTCTATTAAGCTTTCTTTCTTCCTCTGTTCATATCTCATTCAGGATCTTGATCCAAATTTCATATCAGTAAGTGGATTTCATTTCAATTCATGATATACATGAATTTCTTCATCTGTTATTTACCTTCTTGTCATTGGGGGGTGTTTATTAAACCAAACCAAGAGTTTAGTTAGATTAAATCACAAAATGTGATTCTTATACATTGTGATTTATTTTATAGTTAGGTTTCAATACCTGACTATTTAAAGTAGTTTATCAATTTTAATAGAATTGAACCGTACTACTTACAATTAAAAGATAGGGATCACTAGTTTTTATGAGAGGCCTCCATTCTTTTTTTTTTTTTTGTGCCAATTTTGTTTAATTAATTTCCCATATGTTATTTTCATTCCTATTTTAAAATTATACCTCTTGATATATAACGAGTAAATTATACTAGAAAGTCGCAAAATTTAGGGATAAGTTCATTATAGGTCATAAAGTTTCAAAAAGTTCAAAAGAAGTCATAACATCTGGAAAAGTGTCTTATAAGATTTAAGTATTTCTCCTATTGATACATGTTAATGGAGTTTTAAAAGAAGGGTTTATTGAGTTTTAATTAAATATTTCTACTGTTGAAAATGTCAATGATAACTTCAATTGACCTACTTCTCTAAACGTTGTGACTTAAAGTGAACTTACCCCTAAACATTATGACCTAAAATGAGTTTACTCACTAAACATTATGACCTATTTTAAATTTTTTGAAACGTTATGATCTAAATTGAACTTATCCCCAAACATTGTGATTTTCTGGTGTAATTTACCTGATATATAATCATATTGCAACAGCGCAAGAGCGTCTACATTTCTTTATATTAGAGCATAACTTGGAAGTAAAAATGCAATTAAATATAAATAAAGTTAATATTTATCAAAATTATATCACAAAAGATATGATAAAATGGAAAGGAAAAAATACAAGAAGAAAACTTTGCAATTAAAAAAGAAATCAAAATTAAAAATAGTTCAACTTGTAAGGGCTTAAGAACTCAACTATAAAATGTGATTTGATTATGATTTAAACTCTAGGATCAAATTACATCTAACATATTCTTATTTGTCTCATAAAATGAACCTGGACCGTTTGATTACAAATGCTAAATGCAGCATTTGAGATTTTCACATTGTGAAATGCTATGTTGATAGAGACATAAAAACACTATTAAATTTAAATGAAAGGGATCATCACAAAATCATCAAAATTGCTAAAGCTGATACCAGCCTCTAAAATATATGTTCGAGCTTGAGCATAAGCTTGTTTAGTGTTTGTCTTAATATAATATAATATAATATTATATTATATTATATTAATATATTATTAATATGAATAATTATATATAATATATAATTATTTATATTAATACAATTAGTTATACATGATAGAATAATATATATAAATATATATATAAAATAACGAGCCTGCTTGCAAGGAGGATTGTGAGCTTAAACAAAAGCTCAAAGTTAGCTCATTTAACTAAATAAGTTTTATTTTGAGTTCAAGCTTGACTTGTTTATTAAACAAGATTGAGTCAAGTTAGGTCTAAAGCAAATTGCTTACCAAGAGCTTGTGAACCACACTCATGAACCTATCTGGCCTAAAATATTGGTAAATCCAGTTCAACCATGGCCAAACTAGTGAACTAGTAATTCTAGGTTAGGTTTGAACCGTATCGATTTTTATGTAATTCCATTTACTCTTATTCTATTATAGCTTAATATTATTTTTGGTCCTGGAACTTTTCCCATTTGTGCAATTAACTACTCAAATTTTAAAGTATCAATTTACTATCTACAAAATTTTTTATATCATTTATTATACCTAGACAAGGTAATTAATTGTAAAAATACGTAAAGTTCGAGTAGATAATTACAAAATTTAGCAAAGTTCACGTAATTTATTACAAAAATAAACAAAGTTTAGATACCAAATTTTTATTTTTAAATTTCAAATAGGTAATTACAAAAATAGGAAAACTTTAGATACCATACGTAGCAATTACCCTTCAATTAATATTAATTAATTATGATTATTTCAATGATAAGTTAAGTCAATACACCATAAAAAAAACTATTGAAATGACATAGGATACCCTGCAATACTACACTTTTTTGTCTATCGTGCTGTACCAACCTAGTGTTCATAATTGTCACATAATTGCTTTTGTTACCCACCATGTCATATTCGTAAGTTGATGTGCAAAACAACAACCCATTTTTCTAAAATAACAGCCCGCCTGTATGAAGCATATCCCACTAGCCCATTTACCATGTTGGTCTCTCTTAAATTCATTTCAACTTTGTGGTCTTGTAGTAGTCATAACTTCCTCCGGCAGACTGATAAGACACTAGCATACTTATTTTTCTAAATTAAACTAGAACAGAGTAAAGGAATCGCCACTCAATTGTCTAAAGTAATGTCTACTTCATATAATCCCATTTGCAATACACCCAGTATCCATATTTTTCTATATTAGTGACAACCGTGAGTTCTCATGTTGAAAAGGATGATGATCCCTATCCATCCATTCAAGCCAAAGCTTATAGCCAAACAAAATTGCACATGGAGGATTAATGAGATATAGCTTCTTCTTGCTAACATGGGAATGGACTCAAATCCAATCAAATAAGTCGAGATTGTATTTGTACCTGTGAGTCATTTTTCTCTCAAGCTTTACTTGATATGACTTATACTAGAACAAAGTCCATAACCATTTCCAAGCAACTTGATGTAGGTCTGATTCATGTACTAATAGTAAATAAAATATCCTTGAGAGACAATTTTTGTTTCCCTTTGTAACAACCTTTGTGATCTAATGAAAAAGGACTAACAACAAGTGATCTTGCCTCTTTAAGTTAAGGTATGTGGTAAAGTTAATTTTACTCTCATCCTACTTCAGTTTTGAAATGGTTAATGTTGCGAATAATACCTGAACTTAGACAAAATATGTAATTAGATACATGAATTTTTAAATTGATCAATTTTGTATCTAAAATAAACTTTTTGTGCACGTCAATAATACCTATATTCAATTAGTTTACACCGTTATCTTACATGATATTTTCAACCACTATAAGAAAAGTACTATTAGCATACCAAAAAGTTTTTTCATATATTATATTGATCAATTTCAAAATTCAGATATCTAATTATATATTTTACCAAAGTTGTATCTAATTATATGTTTTTGCCAAAGTTTAAACATCATTTGTGACATTTATCCTTTTTAAAACCCAACATTCTCTAGCTATTAAAAGCAACAAATTCATATTTACGATATATCAAACCAAAAACCAGTGTTTCTATCCTTTCCAAGTATACATAAATCTTCCTTGTCTATCCATTGTTGACTTAAATGCCAACTCCTTCATATGATAAGATGAGGATCCTGATGGAGTTCATTGCTCTCCCTTTGCTTTGCAATGTGCCTTCAAGGAATGTGCTGGGATTTTTCAAGTTATTTTTATGTTTTCCTTTTTTTTAATAAAAAAAAATTATTTCCAGTTTGTGAATATTTTTGGAGGCTTCCACTTTGAGTTGCAAAAATTCCCAGGTTAGGATAAACAGGGATATATTAGTACCTTTTCAAAGTTTGGTTTAGCTTCATCGTATTAAATTTTGACAATGGTTCAAGTTGTTTTAAGAGTGGGTTATTATTGTATACATTAACTTAAAAGTATGATGTCACAATCAAAAACTATATTTAATTGTTAATTAAGGAAAGATCAACATAAAATTTGGTATCTCAACTTTGTATAAAAATTCAATCTACTACTTTCTTAATATTGTTTGCTCTATTTGCTGACATAAAAAATATATCATATCATTGAATTTTTATTAATGTCTCTAGCACAATCGAACATTAATAGGTTACTTCCTTCACATCGAGAAATAGAGCAAATAGTAATAATGTAGTAAAAATAGCTATAAAAAGTTACGTATTTATAAAATTTAAAATATTAGTCATTTCAATGATTTAAGGACATTTGAATAAATTATTTTTATTCAAGAGAAAAAATTACAATGAAATAAATAAATGTTTAGGATCAAATTTAGAGAAGCAAACTTTTAAATGATTAAAATAGAAGATCGATGTTATGTTAAGTGAACCAATTGAGATCCTATCATTATTAACTATTCAAATTTGATACCGAATATCAATTCCTTACTTTCAATCAATTTCTCCACGATGCATATCCACGCCAAATGCATGCAGCTACTAACTTTCAAAAATTAAATGTTTATTCACTTCATTACAATAGTAATTTTATTACAACCTTATTCTTATATGAAGTTATTACAAAGCTTGATTACTCATAATAGTAATTGCATAAGAAGTCTATTACTTAAATATCGAATAGTTTTTCATTACTCAAATCTATAAATAGCAATTCAATATTGAAATTGATATTTTCCCTCTAAAAATACCCTCATTGAGATAAAACAATCAACAAATGAAAATTATATTAAAATTTTATTCCATTTCTCAAAAATAACAATTATATTATAACCTTATTCCATTCATCGGAATAAACAGGTCGGTAAAAGTAAAGCTTAGAAACATATGGCAAAACAGAAGATGCATTTATAAGGTATGTAAGAGATTATTAAGGCCAAGCACATCAACGGCTTGTGAACAATTGCAACATAAGTTCAGTTGAAGAAATGTTCAAAGTTTCAGTTCAAGAAATTCAATGAAATTAACAGTCGCAGCTTAAGTTATAATTGCAACTTGCTTCTCATGATAAACGATGACAGGAAGCGGCAAAATGACAAAAGAACATGTATCCCTATCCGTCTGATGATAGAAATCTGAATTTCTAATGATATTACAAGTACTTATTGTATTAAATTATCATGATACCTCACTACTCATAATAAGAGTGAAGACATATGCCTCACATACTTTTAGGACCTCTCTTCATCTGACTGGGATAATGGTGGCACAGAATCCACAAAAAACTCCTCCACTGTAAAAACAACCGAACCGATTAGTATTCAATGCATGCCATAAGATATGGTCTCATCCTTGTCGGAATGACAAACTAAAAACTCATAAATGGCTATGGCATGGCAAGACGATTGAGATGAGTGATAAAAATGCGCAAACTAATAGAAAATGAGCTTAACATGGTTCACCCTTCTGTTTTATTACTACTGTTAAAAGTTAGCCCCATAACTATTTAATCTCAAAAATCAAATTTATAGATACAATATGAGCTATTATATATATTATATAATACCGCCCCTTACCTGTTGGTTAAGATTTTGATTAAGATCCATCAAGTGGACAACTTAATTTTAATGGGGTTATAACGAATGTGCAGAGATCTGAATCCATGACCTACTATGATACCATGTTAAGATTAGCGCCGCAACTATCTGATTTAAAAGCTTAAACTTTTAGATATGGAATGGATAATTATATTTATTACATAACACCTACTTCGGAAATTGCCCCCCTCATTTTTCATAGAGAAAAGTGTGCCAGATTAATAATGCACCTATAACAAGCAAAAGATGCAATGCACTGAGGATTCATTTACCTATATCTTCTTGCTCGGGAGAATCAAGCAAAATTTCAGAATCTGAGGGCAGGAAAGGCGAACCAGGATAATTTCCTAAGGAACCTAAATCTGCAAAATGACATGTGAATCTCATTAGGTGCATGCTATAACAAAAGGCAGATATAAACATGAACATTGTGAGGATGGCTCGGTATGTGGGTTCTAGTGTACTTTAACTATTTTCAACACTGTAAAAAAGAGACTGCTAATAGGTAATACACACCCCCCAAGTTTGATAAATCTGTAGTTAGATCAGAAAGGCTGAAACTCCACGGGATCTGATCCAGTGATCGAAGAGAATCTCTTCCATTTCCGTGCCCACCATCTGGCACAAGTGGCAGTCCGACTGAACTAGCAACTTCAGATGTGAATGCCGTATCAAGTGCTGATGATGTATCCACTCCAATACCAGATATTTCTGATGTAGAGAAGGGGAAATGACTGCTGGATACCGCTGATGTAGGACTCACAGGCATCTCTGACATGGATGAAACTGCACCGTTTGGTGGAATAACAGGAGTTGCTTCTGCTGCACTGCCATCCATCACCATACTAGACATTCACAAAAATAATTGTGATCAGTACAAGGCCAAAACTTGGATATGCAAATGTATGCAGGACCATGCCAATTTGTCATTTAACAGAAAGATGCAAATTGAATTGGGAACTATTTGCAGAAAAGAATCTTTCATTTAATTTCCAAGTCACCTAATTCAGGAACATACTATTTTCTTTCATTATGGATTAAATGTATTTGCTAGAAGGTGAAACGACAAGAGAGTTCAATCACAACTCGATAATTTAACATGCCCCAAGAATTCAAGCCCAAAAACTTTATCATCCCAACATATATAATATTTTTTGGCAGCCACTCCATACTTAAAATAATTAGACCTGAACACCTAATAATTTAGATAACCACTCACAATGATTGGGTTGTCATGGGGATGAATGCTAAGAGCATATCTGGTACGATCAACTGCATTATACATTCAACATGACTCTAAAGAAAACTAGAAACCATTCCAGTACCGTGTTTCTAAAGAATAAAAGCTATACAGAAGAAAGATTTGCATACTGTTGAGACCTCATATGTAAGTATCAAGAGTTGCTAAGGTAAGAGAACGAGACATCCCACTTTTAGACCCAACTAAATGGAGTACCTTTATGTAACCATTGCTTTTCATTGTTAAACCAAAGTCCGTTCGAACACAAACGGCCCAACATAGGAACAAAAAGGGTTAATAAGACAGAAAAATAAAAGAAAAGTCCTTGCTGCTCTACTTATCAGCACGTCCGTCCAATTATATATCAAGCATTTATGCCCGGTCTGGCCAGATACTCTTGAATAAACCAAAGAAAAGTTCCATTAGCTTTTTAAGATGTGGATACAGATGAGGATGACTCAACTTCTAGACAACGAGCTGACACACTATAAGACACTGCTCTCTGCCACTCTGCTTATCTTGCTATGCCTAAAGTGCTTCCTTGAGCTCATGTTTCTTCAGAAGATTGTAACAAGTTATACTGGTCTTCCAATTAGAATTGAGTTAAAAGAAGACAGACAAGATGTAATAAAATACAAGATGTAACCTCACTCAGAACATTCACTCATCCTTGCATAAAAGATAGAAGGAATTACAACCTCCATCACTGGCAAAAGCCCCCAAAATAATAACAGAAGAAATGCAAGGTCCAGAATCAAAAAGGTGACTCACTCATTGCCAGAGTTTACTCGCATAGGATGATAATTGCCAGGGGCAGGCACTCCATTCACAACATGGCAGCTAGAAATTCCACAGCCCATAGGGTTCATGTGAGGTTGACCAGTTGCTGGCATTGGAGGTTGCTGCAGGACCGGGTACCCCATAGGTAGGTTGTTAACTGCACTGCAAATAAGTGGAGTTGAATAATAGTTGATGGTAATAATGCAACAAGCCCATGTAGAATACAGCACTATCCTGCCAGACAAACTTTATTTACTGGACATACAGACTGGCCCACACTCCAAGTATGTGCCACTTACCATACTTGAACAACACATTTGTAAAGTTCCTTGATAAATTTAGAGGCACCATCAAGCATTTCATAGCATATTCATCCAGAGAAGAATATAATCGGACAAAGCACTGTCTATATTATCCCGCGAAAGATGAGCAAACAGCTGAAATGCGATGACAAGCCAGTGTGAATCTCAACCTTTTTTATCACGACAGTGAAAGTCTGCTTTTCTTGATTAAAAGCTGATTACTAACATTGGAAATCTTAAGATAGCAATTGAGACGAGCTGATGAATAAAATGCTATGCATCGATCATCAAGCATCACCTTTGTGTCTTCTATTTCAAAGTACATGATAGTTCAACGAGAGAAAATCAATAAGAAACAGAGACATATCGACATCATGCATTTATCTCCCAGACAAGTTTTACACGCATACCTATTTGCAGCTAGTAACAGATATGGTTTCCAAAACTCAACTACAGCAAATGCACTGCCCAATACATTCAGAGTAATAAGTTTGAAAAAAATGAAGTAAATTTTGCTAGATGTCACAATAAACTCAGGACTTACCGGGCATGGGATGTATACCGTTCTGTATGGGGGCAAGGGGAACCTTAGGTTGTACAGGATATTTCATGAGATGATATTGATGTTCCAACAAGTGATTGAATAGTAGGATTTGCTTTTTCAATTTCAGTCTTATGTAATATGCCCTGAAAAATTCAGCATTTTCTTCTTCTAACTTCTGCCACACTGCAAAAAGTAAAATGAGAGATTAAACCCAAAGGAAGAGTAATAAATAAGACAAGACATGCATTTAAAGGTTGAATCGCTCGAAGAACTGCTCGATAAATATTCACTTTGCAGCAACATCAGAAAGTGTGTTATTATGAAGTCAATACAATCACCTTCAGCAGCATATACATGCATGGAAGATGGATTTTCCTATTAGATATCTGAAGCTGAAAATAAAATAAAATAAATAAAAAATGGTAGCATGATTTCCAACCTAATGTTGTAAATCCGGGATCTATCCTTGCACGATTCAAGAGAGTCTTGACCACCTCATCTCTGTTCATATACAATTGTAGGCACCGCTCTATTAAATTTTGAACCTACATAAGCATCATCATATTATGCACCAAAACTGTTAGTTCAATTGGAAACAAAGAAAGAATGCTATGACCAAGAAAGAATGTTATGACCCAAAAAGAGAAAAACAAAGGACAAGATTCTCTTACAAGTTCTATATCTTGACGTGAAACCTTTTTTCCTTCATTGCTTGAAGTAGAAATTGAACTTGAGTCAGGCAATGGTGCCTCTGCAGTGTGGTTGTTCTGCTGTTCACTTTGCGAATCATGAGAAGCTTGAGCTGAAGACTGTATTTCTTGCATGCCCTATATTTAATCGATCCATTTTATGTTCTATTTTAATTAGCAAATACCAAGCATATAAGAATCGTACTTTTGATTACATATGCTTCTAGTTAGTAAACATTTTGAAGCAGCAAATAAACGAAACAGTCCAGAGACTCATGGCTCGGACTAATCAAGAGAATTGGAGTGTCGAAAATTGAAAAATGATTTCAAAAGCAATGACCCCTATGCAAAGATAATTACTTTGAGATGAATTTGCAACCTCCAGATCCAATTCCGGAGAATGGCATCATAAATAAAGGAAAATGCTCGATAAATAATAACCAATGACAAACCTGCGAGTTCTTCATCACACCACAATGCAAGATGACCTCATCTCTTCACAAGCAAATTCCTGTTTGCAGGGCGACGTTGTCAGCGTAACTCCAATAAGTTAAAAAATATTTTCCTTAGAAACAGCTATTGCAGCAGAACATGCAATTAAGTTCTTTTGGAAGAACAAATCGAAATCCCAACTTTCCAAATATAAAAAAGATAAAGCCTTTACTGCCTAAGACAAAAACAAAGACATAAATCATTCATCTTTTCCCTAAACTGCACACCTAACAGATTTTTCTTTCCTTTTCCTGCTATTGTCGGGTGGAGTATAATTAACGCCTGTGGCATGCCATTCCAATGAAAATTCAAAAAAATGCAGACATGATTTGGCCACAAAACCAGGCAAAGCCTCATAAGAATTTCACTTTATTGAATAAAACAGAGACGTGCTCACATAGCACTTCTTTCCAAAACACTATCATATGTTAGGCAAAGCAGTAATATAAAACAAATAAAACCAAACCCAACATACCAAGTTGTCAAAAAACTAAATAACAGCACCACGAAAGACAAACCAAGAGGCTGTCCTTCAAGAGAGCAATCTTGCAAATTTGGTGTAGCCTAAAAAGCTTATCTTTTTCATTGCAAATTAGGATTAAATTCGCCAACCCGGTTTTCGAAAACAGTAAAGGACAAAGCAAGGAAAACCATAATGTAACAGATGCAACAAAGTGTCAAGACAAAAGTTCAAAAAAAAAAAAAAAAAAAGGTTCTGCTTTGCTTAAGATTTGCGCAACAATACACCCCCATATAGTTCAACCTAATAGTCAATTCAATTCTGAAAACATGTAAAAGCAAAGCAACTAAAGCATATGAACTATACAAAGAAAGGAAACAAAAACAGCAAGTTTAGTCAAACAGGAAATAAAAAAAAATAAGGGAGGCTTATCCAAACAAAGTAAGATCTACCCATAATTAATTAATCAATTACCTGGTACTATACAGAGATTTGAAGTCAAAAAAAGGTTAATTTGGGCGAATTTAAGAAGTCAGTCGCTGTTGGAATCAGAAAATATGTATAAAAATGGAAACTTTACTTAGTGTAGTACCTAAAAAGGCAAAGGAGCCTTACAGGGTCATAAAAATATTAAAAAGGAGGCAACTTTAAGGTTGTACTTGTAGAGGAGGTAAGACAGTGTGGGTTTAGAAGCCCAAGAAGGAGGAAGGACTAAGGAGAGTCAAGAATGTTGTGTGAACATAAAAATATGTCAAGTGGGTGTTTAGAGGAAAGGGTTTTGGTGTTGGAGGAGGTGGGAATGGTGGTGGTGGTGGTGGTGTTGATGTTGGTGTTGGTGTTGGTGTTGGTGTTGTGACATTTTGATGAAAACGAGGACAGAGAAAGTTTTAGTATTAGTTGTTGGGGGGAATGTAGATGTAGATAGATTACAGGCCAATTAACACTTGTTTTTACGCTTACAGAAGTATCTTTAAAATGCTTGACTGAGATTGGGTTTTCCTAGTTCCCTCAATTGTTTTTTATTTCCCAACATCATCTTAAACTCTTAATAATGAGTTCCAGGAGTTTAGAAAGAAGCCTTCCTCAGGTATTTAGCTTTCACTGCTTTCAAAGCTGTTTCATTTCACATTGAATGGTACGGAGTATCGACCAATCAGGAGAATTATGATTGGTAAATTATATTGCTAGCATTAAATTTTTACTAACATCATCTAACTATTTCTTCATAGAGTAAATAATATTAATGAAATAGTAAAAATAGACATAAAAAAATTTAGTTGGATATTAGATTTATCATTTTAATATTTAGACATTAAATTTAATTTTTTTGTGTGAAGTTCAAATATCAAATTTAGTATTTTTTTTATTTTTTTTATTATATGAACATCACTACTTTTCATTTCATTTTCTCTCTATTGTATGTAAACAATTGTGATACTTAGATTCTAAACATAAATTAGAAATTTCATATTAAATTGTTTTATACAAAATAAATAGCAATAATTCATATCCTTATGCCCATGAGCAATGATTTTTTATCCCACAAATAAATTTACATTAGAATGGCAATTTAATTTTCCTTTAGTTGATATGATGTACTAAATATTTAATGTATAAGCATATCTATTTGAGTTGGGTTTTTGAATAAGTAGTTCAAAATACCCATTTATATTTTCATTTCCTTTCTTCCTCTTTTTTTTTTAAATCTTTTATCATTTTCTTTTCAAATGGAAACAAGCCAATTCTGTTCCTTTTCCTTGTTTTCTTCTCTCCCCGTTAGAGACAAAGAAAGGTCTGGAACTTTCAATTTAGAAATTTTATGTTTAATTTAGAGATGATATTTTCAATTAAACTAACTAAAACGTTTAACTCCACACTATATAGGAAATGAATTTCAAAGAAGTGAATAGGGATGGAAAAAGAAAAAAGAAAAACCAACAAGATTGAATCAATGTGTAAACTGAATTAAACCAAGCCAAAAATATGATTTGTTAAATAATTTGGTTTAAAAAATTCACATTCTGAACCAACCCATAAATTTATGGTTAGTTTATAAGAATAAACCGAATTAAGTCCTTTTAAAAAAATATAATAATATTTTACTTGTAACTATAAATTTTACTTATGAAGTGGTTAAATATCGTATATTTTCTTATGATTAATTATTATATTTATTATTTAACAGGTTAAACAAGTATTCTTTCATTGGTGACTTGATTTTTTTTTTTTTTTGTTTTAAGTTTATGGAGTATGGATTTTGTTTATATAATTATGACTCTTATTATGTATTAATTGTTTAATATATTTTCTTAGCAAATTATTTTTATTAGTTAATGAATTTTGCTGGTAGATTTATATATATATATATATATTGTCAAATTTGTTGGTGGATAATTGATCCAATAGTTTTGTGAAGGATTATAGATTATGGATTTTTATATATTAGCAAGTGAATGTACTTTGTTAGTGGATAACTAATTGGTGATTAGATGGTTATTTGAAGTATTGTAGATTATAAATGTGATAGATTTATCAAGTATTTTGTTGTAATTTGCCATATGAACTTTATAGAGTATTCTAAATATTTAAATATCCATAAATATGTAAAAGATTATAACAAAGCTTTTTTTAATTAAAATTTTGATATAATCTATAATTCGAACTAAACTAAACCATTATTTGATGGTTTAGTTTTATAAGGAAAAAACCTGTTAGAAATTTTAATTTCTAATTGATTCACATAATTTAAGTATTGATAATTGTTATCGTCATACACACGGTGATGATTAGTGTAGTATCTAAGAGACAATTATCGGGTGTAAATCCCTCCGTGCCAATTCGTTAAAATTTAAGTATTTTAGTGTGTATATTAGTAAAAGTCATATCTCTTCATGAATCATTAATGGATACCTTCCATCAAGATATCCTTTCATGAAAAGTCATGTCATTTAAATTAAAAGTCATGACTCTTCGTAATGGAAGTTATATATTGGGCCATAAAAAAAAAAACAACAACAACACACTACTTTTAAGGTTTGATTCAAAATCAAGAATCAATCAAGTCCTTATATCATCAAAGGGCGAATTTAAGTGATACGGATTTGGCATAGGAAAACATATATTATTACTTGGGATATTAAATTATCGTGATGGATTCTTCAAGTAAGTTTTCTTTTCATTTTACTGTAACTTTTAATTATGCCATGATTGTTGATTTGGTTAATTTAATTGTTTTATTAGGATCCGTATTGTTAATCGCTTTCGCTTTTAATGTTTAAAATTTTAACATTTTGGTATCAGAGCGGGTCTAATAGAAATTAAATTACCAATTTAGGGTTTATGCGAATTTGGGTATTTTCTCAATTAAAGTTGATTATAGTTAATTGATGTTTTAAATTAACTGTTTATGGCATAATTAAATTGAGTAATGTTGGGTTTTAATTTTGAATTTAAATTTCGGTTGAATATTTGAATTGATAGTTCGGCATTCATCGTGTGAATTCAATTGTTCTCAGAATTGTGATTTTGAATAGTTTTATATAAAATGTTGCTGCTTTGTTTTAATTGACCAATTGTCGATTCAAATTGTGATGAAATCGGAATGTGGGCTATGCATGCGTCATCAATATGAGTAACCTATGAATGCATGCTGTCTGTGAAAAGAATTGAAGTGCATGTGCATATGCATATATGGCTTATGCAAATTTCAGGAATTGTATATGCAAATCTTTTCACATAAAACCAATTTAATAATGTAAATGTTATATGTTATTATTTGAGCTTTAAGAAATAAGTTAATAAATTAAGAATAAAAGATATTAAAGAGTAGTCTTTATATAGAGGTATTAATTTAATATTTCATTAATTTAAGTATTGTAATGATATTATTAAACTTAATAATTTAAGTTTATATGATTTAAATCTTTAATATTTTAGTGAGTGCGTTAGTCACCAAAGTGGCCCACTCAGAGTTCATTAAATGATTTAAATTATGTTTATAAATGTTTATTTGATATAGCATCATAAATGACATTTAAGAATAATAAACATTTATAGTTATTAACATGTAGTTATACGGTTACTCAAAGGTAGATCTTACTCATGGTTAATAACAATTGAAGTAGGTTATGAACTTTGTTTAATTAATATATAATGTACATCCAAAGACGACTTGTATGTTAAAGTGAACTTAATGATTGACCTTATATATGTTATATGAATGATGCATGTTTGATGATTGTTAGTTGTGTTTAGATTTAACCCAAAGGTGAATTTAAATGCGATGTTTTGGTATGTGTTATAGTCTGAATTGTGGTTTAAATTCAAAGCAATTAATATGTGAAATGTAAATGTTTGCAGTGGTCTCTACTATATCAAATATGACTGCCAATGGTATCAAGTTTAATGGGCAAAACTATGATGATTGGATTGAGTATGTCAAGCTAAATGCTGGCCTTTTGGGACTCGATTCAGCTCTAATTATGGATGAGCCCACTAAACCGACCGATACTAGTTCGGAGGCAGACAAGAAACTGTGGGAGAACTGGGAGAGGTCGAATAGGCTTATGATGAGCTTTCTTAAGCTTAGCATAGCGCCTAATGTTAAACCTTCCCAGCCCAAGACTGAAAATGTGAGGGAATTTGTGGCTGAAATTAAGAAGTGTACTATGACAGACATTGTAGATAAGTCTGTTGTTGCTGCTCTTATTAATGATTTATCTAATAGAGAGTACACCATAGCTCAGTCAATGGAGGAACATATTACTCACATGGTGAATACCTACAACCGGCTTAAGAGTTTGGATATGGATCTTGGTGAGCGAGTGTTGGTTGAGTTTCTGCTAAAATCATGTAAGGGTGATGATTTCAAGCAATTTCGGAGAACTTACAACCAACTTAAGGAAAAATGGTCTCTTTCGGATACTAAGGCCATGCTCATGCAAGAGGAGGCAAGGCAAAGGGAAGACCTTAAGGTCAAAATTCCCCAAGCCAACTTTGCCTATTATGGTAAATCAAATGCTGGTTCTAGTGGCGGCAAAGCTCCAAGTAAGAAATGGAAGAACAAGGGAAAGCAGCCATTTAAGGTGCAGCCCGGTAAAGGGCAAGGAGAGGTTGAAAAGATTCTGAAATGTTTCTTTTGCAACAAACCTGGGCACAAGAAGGCCGATTGCCTAAAGAGGAAGGCATGGTTTGAAAAGAGAGGTATACATTTTGCTTCCGTATGCTTTGAATCAAATCTGATTGAGGTACCTTCTAATACTTGGTGGCTTGATACTGGTGCAACCACTCATGTTTCTAATGTTATGCAGGGTTACCTAAATCTCCACCGAATGCCGGAAAGTGAAAGCTTTCTATTTATGGGAAACAGGATGAAAGCTAGAATTGAAGGTGTAGGGACATATAGAATTGTGTTAGATACGGGCTATTGCCTTGATCTAGAGAAGTGTCTATATGTTCCTGATTGCTCTAGAAATCTTGTTTCCGTTTCTAGGTTGGATGTTTTAGGATTTGATTTTAGGATTGGACATGGTTGTTTTTCATTGTATCGTGGAACAAACCTTTGTGGTACTGGTTTATTGTTGGATACTTTGTATTGTTTCAATCTGAATTCTACTTTTGTTAATTCCCTGTTTAATGTTGATGTTGAATGTGATGTTGGTATGAAAAGGAATGCACTTAATGAATCTTCTGCTGACTTGTGGCATAAAAGACTCGGTCATATATCCAAAGAGAGGATTTTGAGGCTAATTAAAAGTGGAGTTTTGTCTCAATTGGATTTTACCGATTGGAATGATACTTGTGTGGATTGCATTAAGGGTAAGCAAACCAAACATGTATCAAAACAGGCTGCCATAAGGAGTAGTGGATTACTTGATTTAATACATACAGATATTTGTGGTCCTTTCGATGTACCGTCTTGGGGCGGTGAGAGGTATTTCATCACCTTCATTGATGATTACTCTAGGTATTGTTACCTATATTTACTGCATGAAAGAACTCAATCGGTTGATGTCCTTGAGATATTCATTACAGAGGTTGAGAGGCAGTTAAATAGAAAGGTTAAGGTAATACGTTCCGATAGAGGTGGTGAATATTATGGAAAGACATCGGAAGTTGGACAAATTCCAGGTCCATTTAAGAAACTCCTTGAGTCCAAGGGCATTTGTGCGCAGTATACAATGCCCGGATCGCCACATCAAAATGGTGTAGCAGAAAGGCGTAATCGTACATTGATGGAAATGGTAAGGAGTATGGTGAATGATAGTTCTATACCTGTTTCATTGTGGATGTATGCATTGAGGACAGCCGCATACATATTGAATAGGGTACCTAGTAAAGCAGTTCTTAAGACACCTTATGAACTGTGGACATCTAGGAAGCCTAGTTTAAGACATCTTCACGTGTGGGGCTGTCAAGCCGAAGTGAGGATATATAATCCACATGAAAAGAAGTTGGATTCCAGGACCATTAGTGGTTATTTCATTGGATATCCGGAGAGGTCAAAAGGGTATAGATTCTATTGCCCTAACCATAGTACGAGAATTGTAGAGTCCGGGAATGCTCGCTTCATTGAAAATGGCAAAGTCAGTGGGAGTGTGGGAGCACGTGATGTAGAGATAAGAGAGTCATTGATGGACCAAAACCTATCAAATGATCCATCTCAAGTTGATGTTCCTATTATTGTAGCACAGCCACAAGGCATGAATATGGAACAACAACAAATAGATGCTCCAAACCCAATTATGGATGCCATTGTTCAAGAAGAGGAGGAAAATACTCAAGTTAATGAGCAAGTGCAACCTCAAGAAGAAATAGTATTAAGGAGGTCTACTAGAGAGAAAAGATCGGCTATTTCGAATGACTATATAGTTTATGCACTTGAGCATGAAAGTGACTTGAGCATTGATAATGACCCGGTCTCTTTTGACCAAGCCATGAGCGGTAAAAATTCCGATAAGTGGTTGATGGCCATGAAGGAAGAGTTGAAATCTATGGATGACAACAATGTTTGGGAAATGACGGAATTGCCGAAGGATTCTAAAAAGTCGGCTGTAAGTGGGTCTTTAAGACCAAGCGAGACTCTAAGGGCAATGTCGAGAGGTACAAAGCCAGACTTGTTGCCAAAGGTTATACTCAAAAGGATGGCATTGACTACAAAGAGACTTTCTCTCCGGTTTCTAGAAAGGACTCTTTAAGGATTGTAATGGCTTTGGTGGCTCATTTTGATCTTGAGCTTCACCAAATGGATGTTAAACAGCCTTTCTCAATGGAGATTTGGAAGAAGAGGTATATATGGATCAACCTCAAGGTTTTGAGACCACAAGTGAAGGAAATCTGGTATGTAGGTTGAAGAAATCAATCTATGGATTAAAACAAGCTTCTAGACAATGGTACTTGAAGTTTAATGATACCGTATTGTCATATGGGTTTGTAGAAATGACCGTTGACCGGTGTATCTACATGAAGGTTATGGGAAGCAAGTTTATAATCCTTGTGTTGTATGTAGATGATATTCTTCTTGCCGCTAGTGATCGTGGGTTATTGCATGATGTTAAGGATTACCTTTCTAGCAACTTTGAGATGAAGGATATGGGTGAGGCTTCCTATGTGATCGGAATAGAAATATTTCGGGATAGATCACAAGGAATTTTGGGATTGTCTCAAAAGGCTTACATCAACAAAGTTCTAGAAAGATTTAAGATGGAATCATGTGCACCTAGTCCAGTTCCCATCCAGAAAGGAGACAATTTCAGTCTATCCCAATGTCCCAAGAACGATTTGGAGCGTAAAGAAATGGATAATATCCCTTATGCTTCTTTAGTCGGGAGTTTGATGTATGCTCAGACTTGTACTAGGCCTATAAGCTTTGCGGTCGGTATGTTGGGTCGTTATCAATCAAATCCCGGACTGTTTCATTGGAGAGCTGCAAAGAAAGTTTTAAGGTACTTACAAGGCACTAAGGATCACATGCTCACATATAGAAGAACTAGTAACCTTGAGGTTGTTGGTTACTCGGACTCAGACTATGCCGGATGTTCGGATACCCGAAAATCCACATTTGGCTATTTGTTCCTTCTAGCTGATGGAGCTGTCTCATGGAAGAGTGGTAAGCAGTCTGTCATTGCTACTTCCACTATGGAGGCTGAATTTGTAGCATGCTTTGAAGCTACAGTTCAATCGTTGTGGCTGCGCAATTTTGTGATGGTTTAGGCATCGTTGATACCATTGCCAAACCAATGAGGATTTATTGTGATAATGCGGCAGCTGTATTCTTCTCTAAGAACGATAGATACTCCAAGGGTGCCAAGCATATGGATTTAAAGTTTCTATCTGTCAAAGAAGAGGTGCAAAATCAAAGAGTTCAAATAGTGCACATTGGCACCAATGATATGATTGCGGATCCGTTGACTAAAGGACTAGCTCCTAAAACATTTATTGGCCATGTTAGTAAAATGGGAGTAGTCAGGAAGTCCTTGTATATCGGATGATTGGTCATACATGTATGAATTTATGTTTAGCACATTTATGTTTATTTGATACTCTAGATATCGATGTTTGTTTGGATTTTGCTTATCTATGAATCATATTTCAGTTATGCATATTTTATTATGATTATAGATATTGGGTCTTATTTTACGACATTGTGGGATAAGGTATTTTTAGGTGTCTACTTTATCAAATTGTGACTGTTTGAATTGAATTGACTTGTGATACATGGAAGGAATCGGGACGTTTGTCAGGCCCGTGACCGCCATGATTCGGTCTGTTTAGTTCTTACGAAGTTGTGACTTATATACGACATTATTTAAGTGAGCTCACTTTATGTTAATATGTTGTATACTTGTTATATATGAATCAAGTGGGAGAATGTTAGAAATTTTAATTTCTAATTGATTCATATAATTTAAGTATTGATAATTGTTATCGTCATACACACGGTGATGATTAGTGTAGTATCTAAGAGACAATTATCGGGTGTAAATCCCTCCGTGCCAATTCGTTAAAATTTAAGTATTTTAGTGTGTTTTGTAAAAGTCATATCTCTTCATGAATCATTAATGGATACCTTCCATCAAGATATCCTTTCATAAAAGTCATGTCATTTAAATTAAAAGTCATGACTCTTCGTAATGGAAGTTATATATTGGGCCATAAAAAAAAAAAAACAACAACACACACTTTTAAGGTTTGATTCAAAATCAAGAATCAATCAAGTCCTTATATCATCAAAGGGCGAATTTAAGTGATACGGATTTGGCATAGGAAAACATATATTATTACTTGGGATATTAAATTATCGTGATGGATTCTTCAAGTAAGTTTTTCTTTTCATTTTACTGTAACTTTTAATTATGCCATGATTGTTGATTTGGTTAATTTAATTGTTTTATTAGGATCCGTATTGTTAATCGCTTTCGCTTTTAATGTTTAAAATTTTTAACAAAACCAAATTACAAATTATGGTTTGGTTTGACTTTTAGTAAAAACCTAACCATATAAATCGGTGTCCACCCTTAGAAGTGAACATAAAATATATGGATGATGCCTTATTTGATATCTATATTAAGCTGATCTTTTAATTAAGATTTTTACTTTTAAACTGTCAATGTTAATACCTAATTAACCTTTCAAGACTATTTACACTACCATTGTTAACTTCTTATTGAGTTACATATCTAACTAGCTTTTCTGATCATTAGTAGACGACCACATGTCCCAAGCATTTTTTTTATGAAGATATCTCTCTTATAATATATGATTTTTTAGAATCATAGACTATCACTTATATTAACTTTATGTTGTGAGACGTCATTTACATTATTTACATGTATTTGAAGTGAAATATCTTTGTTGAAAGTGTAAATGCCGCAAATAATATATGAATTTTAATAAAATATGCAATTATATATATAAACTTTGAAATTAATCAATTTAGTATTTTAAATCACTTTTTGTGTATACTAATTACTATTACAGAGATATCGTTGGTGTGCATGAATAATTCTTTTAAGTATTAAATTGATTGATTTCAAAATTTAGTTATCTAATTGTGTATTTTGTAAATGTTCAGGTACCATTCACCACATTAACCCTTGTTGAAATAATTTTTTGGAACACATAGTAGTCCATAATTAGTTAAAAAATGTCATTTAGGTAAAATAGTTTTAGAAGAAATTAGGACAAGCAGTGTTGGAAATCTTGAAAAATTCAATTATATATTGAAATTAGTATTGATGGTTAATTGAATAATGAATCAGAAATTCAAAGACAACATGCTATATTATCCCTCTAACGTATGAAGGGTTTAATAGAAGGTAATTGTTTGAATAACTAGCAGGTAGGTACGAGACGAATTTTAAAAATCCGAATTCATTTTATACTTTGTTAAATATTCTGGAAAACCATGGCAAGCCAAAGCCATACCCAACAGCAAAAAACATTCAATTAATAATACACGTTATATATATATGTATATATATGATGTATAACTACTGATTATATTTCAATACTTAAGATAGTGGGTAGTTTTATACAGATAATTTGTTAAAAAGTTATAGTATCTTTTCTTGAAACTCCTAAAATTTGATTGCTGTATTTATTGAATGAGGGCAATGCTAAATGGGATTAGTCAAAAGAGAGAATTAATGAAAGATACCTATAGGTTATATGTCCAATTGTAGATGGCTATGAATTAAAAAGAATATACTTAACTTTGTGGGTAGGTGGTAGGTCTTAGGAAGTTGCAAAAGATTTATTATGGGGGTTTAAATAAGGATTATTATATCAGTTACGTTACCTTCAACCTGTCTCATTGTGCTTGTGTGCCAGTAGACATGGTAAATAGGCCGGACCACAACGTAGGTCGGTACACAAATCACAAGTGTGGCATAAGCATAACATGTAAAGAAAAAAGATAAAAATACTAGTACGCACGGACATGCACGCGATAATTGATTCATACAAAATAAGTGGATGTACAATATGGTACGCAAACCAATATGCAAGCTTTTTTTTAAATAATAATATAAAAATAATGATTTATTATTTTTAATTTACTATAAATCGTATTTAAATGAATAAATTTTTTTATTATTTAATAAAATATATTTTTCTTCTTAAAAAAATATATTTAGTATATTTTATTTTTTAAAGGATTTCAATTGTATTATTATTAATATATTAGCTTCAATTTTTTTTAGAAATAAAAAAAAATAAAATTGTCAAATAGTATTATAATAGCAATTAATTTACATTAAATGTTAAGTTGCTTAATTAATTTATTTAGAATAATTGTAAATTATTAAATAAATGAAATTAATAAATGCATTGAGATTAGTAGAAAATTAAATTTTATTAGTAACATTTTTTAACTACAAAAAAATTACAAGAATGTTGAAAAACAAAAAAGAAGAAGTTATCAACCATACACTCTTAGGAACCTTTTCTAACCTCATCCTACCGTTTTGTATGTGTCTCCTGCTGCAAATCCAGTAAACCACCAAAAGTGTGTGTCCGCCTGTTTCTTGTTAACAACATCGGATCAATCTTTTAACTACACAAATGGGTAGCACGATACGACACATGAAAAATAAAAAAATAAAACACGTGAAGCATGACATACAGGGCACACGAGCACAAATAAGCTAAGCACACAAAAGCACGTGGCACATAAAGCATGCAAAATTTGGCACACAGACGGCACAACATAGAACGGCACATCCCATTTACCATGCATAGTGCCCAACATAAGTATCTATGGGTAGACACCTCCCGATCCTGATCGGGTCCGAACCTAGACTCGAACTGTCCCGCGAAGGTGGCGAGGCGGGTAGAATCAGTCGGTTCATGAGGCAAGTCCTACAGGTCCAACTCGGACATTTAAAAAAATTATTCCATAAGCTAACGATTTTTTTTCTTTTTTCTTAACCAAAAATCGGACGGACTCTCTTGGGCCTGCCGGGTCCTCGAGATGGATCCGAATTGGACCCACCAACCAGGCGGATCCTACCCGCCCTACCAGGGCGGGTCTAATGAAGGACCCACCGTGGCCAATTCTTCTCGGGTCCTGGCTCAAACCGACCTAGGGAGATGTCTATCTGCGGGCTTAAATTTCATTAAGTGGAAGAAAAAATATTTTCTACATCTCACCGGATGCTCCTTAATGTATCTGGCAAGCAAGATTGAGTTTCAAAATCGATAAATAAGCACGTTGTCCTTTGACACAATTTAGACAATATAATTGTGCTATTAAGTCTTGCTCTTAAGGATGAGACATTCAATTAGACAAGACAGCTAATTAGACAAATAACATTTAGCTCTGGCTAAGAATAGTAGAAATACTTAGGTCAAGTAGCTCATTTTTTATGTACGGGGACTTATGTACAGGTCGTTATGTTCCGGTAGTGTATTTTGCTCCAGATGTAGTGTATTTTTGTTCCAGGTCAATATATCTTATCCCAGATCAGTATATTTGTTTCAGGTGCAAAATATACTAGGTGTGTGCTAAGTCAGTATATTTTGTTCCAGGTACGACTTGACCTAAGTGCATCCCTAAGAATAGTGAGATCAATACTTATCGACTTTCTCATCTCACTGCAAAGATTGTCTGTTCTTTTTCCATGTTTTTCTCCAATCACATTACTGAGTATTATTATTTCAAGATTCATACAAGGTCACCCGAAGATGGGATCATGCAGAGGAGTGGAAAAAAAAAAACAAAAAAGCTAAAAATGGAGTTGGTGTTTGGCTAGAACCATGGACATAAACTTCCTTTGAAAAACTTAGTTTGCCCTAGAATTTTGAAAATAGATCTCTAGATTTTTCCTTTCAAACTTTTTCTAAAGTCGAACTAATGATTATGATTATAAAGAAAATCATATTATAATAATGTTAATTCGATATTTTATAAATTTAATTGGTTTTAACCATTGATTTAGCAATTAATATTGTGATATTAGTGTTTAACACCACTTATTAATAGAGTTAATGTTGCAAATGCGAGTTATGTTTAATTTAGTAACTGAACTTTGAAATTGATTAATTTAGCATCTAAAAAAACTTTTCATGCTAACAGTACTTCCTTGATACTAGTTAGCTTACATGAAAAGATATTTCAAGAACTCAATTAATCAATTTCAGAGTTCAGGTACATAATTTCATATTTTGCTAAAGTTCAGGAACTATTCGTAACATTTAGCCTTGTTAATAATATGGAATTAGTGTTACCATATCTAAAAATAAATTGTATTGTGCAAATGTAGATTGATTAGTAATGGTGGAAAACCTTAATTACACTTAAGGTAAGTAGGTAACTTTATCATACATATGCGTATCCATACTCTACTCAATTGGGTGGGATTCAGGCAGATATTGAGCTATAGGGTAAGATACAAATATATTTCCGAAATCTACTCTTGCTATGTGAGATTCAAATATAAGGTCTTTATATCATGTACATATTTTAGAACTCATACCCTTTATATATTAAGGTACAAGTTCTAGGTACTATAAAGCCATCAGATTAAAAATTATAGAATAAAATTAATAAATGAAAAAAATACAATATTCCATTTTTATTGTGATTACTTTTTTTTTAGTTTTGAATTTATAAACGATCTTTTGTATATTTTTATTTTGAAAAAATTATATATATTATTATTTTAGAAGAGCTTGTTATTTTTATTTCTAAAAAATTTTGTTGTATGTGTTTTTATTTCTAAGTTATATCGAAGTGTTCTTTATGCTTTGAGGATAATTAGTATAAAGTACTTCCAAAGTTTTTAAGGTTAAAATTTGCTACAATTCTACAAGTGTTTTTTACTAGTTCAACTTTCACATATAAATAAATGGAGAACTTGTGATATTAAGAAATCATTTTTAAACTATTTTCCACTAGTTGTTCGTTATAAATATATAACAATGGGTAATTTTTACATAATGACATGAAACTGTATATATTCCCATAACTTGAATTTTAAGCAAGAAAAAAAATTTACAGTTCTATGAAACAGATTCCACGTGGCATAATGTATTTTGTAGATTTTACAAGGTATAAGGTGAAAATAAAGCTTTACAAACAGTTTCAAGTGTAAATTTACTATCTTGTATTTTACAGGGTAGGGATTCTCTATCTACCCTTTACCTACTCATCCTTTTATGTGTAAATCATACACATAGAGGACCCTAAGAAATATCACAACTTTTTTTTTTTCATTGGATTGCATTCAGGTAAATTATACGAGAAATTATCAACGTTTGAATGAAGTTCATTTAAAGTATTAACATTTTTAATGGTTAAAAAGAGGAATTAACGTTTGATAAAAGTGTATAAAATGAGGTATCAACATTTTGCGAAATTCATTTGAGGTAACCCCTAAAATAAATTATATCTTAAATGTACTTAACCCCAACGTTGATAACATTTATTTAATCACTCAAAACGTTGGTATCTTAAATAAACTTACCCTAAATGTTGTTACATTTTAATATAATTTAACCACTTGAATGCTTCTACTCCAAACAAAACATGATAGTATGATTAATGTGCACATATGATTCTAAAATAGTATTATAATTCTAAATCTAATTTCTTATTTTTGCTTTTATATAAGGAATGGTCGTGCATTTTGTAAATGAAACATGATGTTCATATTTAAGAAAAATTACAATTCAACCCTTTTTTAAAAAAAATCATATTTAATTTTGATTTTGTTTTAAATCTTAAATATGACAATATAGATAATTATTTAACCAATAAGTTTTATCCCATTGATATATCTTCAATAGGCAAATAATATATTAATATAGATATGGAATATTCTCATAAATTATTGTGATGGAATCATTCATAATAATCATCAAGATCAAAATATTCATTTTAATCTCATTATTTTATTATTCTGCTTTGCTACAGACTATTTTATTTTAAATCGTTCATGCCCATCCAAAATGATGTAATTTCCTTTTGTCATGTTTCCGTCCTATTATTTTTAATACCCTAGATCAGAGAACATTAACTATGACTTGAAACTCTGATCTTTTTTCTTTTTTTTTTTCTTTCATTGCTCAACTTCACTTAAGTTCGATACTCTCATCATTGACATTGGAAAGTCTAACATAATTCTTTCACATATTTCGTTAGTGAGAAAAAGAAGGAAAAAGGAAACTTGACATCTGGCATTCTTATAAATTGAAAAGTTAGAGAATTTTATTTCCAAGCATGATGCATTATATAAATACTTAATATATTAATTATTAAATTTATTTTAATGATTAAATTATTGATGAAATGATCTCGTAAAAGTTCACAAATTTTAAATAGAATTTTTATCGTTTAAAAACTTAAAAGGAAAAGAATTTATAACTCATATTGTAAATTTATAATCATGTATTATATAAAATTTCTAGATAAATAATTTACTATATCTTTAATATTGATTACTTAATTGGTTAGAAAAACAGCGTATAAAATTTATAAAAAATTTCTTTCTAGTCGTTGGTAATTATTCTTGATACTATTAGCAGAATTATTGTAATTATAAATTAGAAAAGCGAAAACTATAAACATGCATTTTGAGGATTTTATAAATAGATGATCTCTTTCGGCCAAAAAAAATAAAATAAATAGATTATATCTGATTTCATTTTTCCTAAATAAAAATGTAGCTTATATCTTATGCTTTTGTTAATAGGTGTCTTTCTATGGTTGATCATAATAATTAATCAAACGAAATAACATTATTAAATATATTTATTGAATCAAATTAATAAAGAAATATTAGAAAATAATTTTTTAATTTCTATCCATACAAAAATAAATAAATAAAGTTGTGGGGGCTCGATCACGTTAGAGGTAAAACAGCTCCGGCCTACGAGGCTTGGCGCGCCGGGCTAGGCATGCTCCGTTCGGCGCGGCGTTCACGAGGAGACTGTGTTTCTCTCTCTTCTTTTTTCTTAATTTTCTTTTGGTAAATTAAATTCTCATAAAAGAGGTGACAACTTTTTTGAATTGCACACACTTTTCAGCAGGAAAAAAGCCATTGGAAGTACCCGCACTGTAAAGATGTTGTAATTTGATAGTATTAAAAATTAATTTTTTTATTTTTATATTATGATATAAATGTTATTGATAAAAATAATACAGCAGTTACTGTAATTATTAATCATATAGTGGTAGAAAAAATAACTCACCTAATTTAACATGTGCCATCCTATATAAAATATTGGGAAAAATATTAAATCTAGTACTACATTTCACATAAAAATTCAATTTTGATACTTGTATTTTTAAATGGCCAATTTGATACTCAATTAAAATTTTTATAACTATTTTTACTGTCTTTCTAATACAAATTGCTCTGACTCTTGACGTGAAAGAAGTAGTCCATCAATTCTACATAGTGATAAAGGAAATAGTAAAAGTTCAATAATAAGTTATTTCTTCCATGTTAACAAACAAAAGAAAGAAAAATTATATGGTTCCGTCATTAATTTTGACTGGACCAGTCCCGTTACTATTTATTGGCTCACACTATATCTAACTGTAATCGAACCACTAAAATAGTTAATATTTCAAATACTATAATTATTTTAACTGTTAGATAGTTAATTGGACGGTCCCATCAATAGGACCTTAGAAGCTCCCCAAAACAAATATGGTTAAGGAGGTAGTATAATTATAAAAAGTTTGATTGAGTATTAGATTAGCCACTTTAAAGTTTGTGTATTAAAAAATTTTATATGAAGTTTGAATACCAGATATATACTCATATTTCTTACTTGAAAATTTACAAAATCAACGTGGCATGATATTATTGATTCATATATAATCTTAATGCTATGCAATAACATTAAAATATTATCGAGAATTTAAAATGATGAAGTTTTATTTTTTTTTTCAAAGATTTATTATGATAATTCGAAAGAAGTGGAGAAGAGTTGATCAAATTAATGACAAGTCTTCCATTTGAAAAATGAATTAAAGCAGCAAAATTATTATGACCAATATGCTACACAACTATTTCCCATATAGCCATAGTATGATATTAATTGATGAAATGGAAAGGTAAACCAATTCCTCCAAATTAGGGGTTTGTTTGTTTGTTGGCAGATTACAGATATAGACACTTTTTTAATTTATTTTTTAAAAATTATTTATAATAATTAGATACAGATAAAAAAAAGTTGGTAATTCTCATTAAAATATCAAATAGATCGAATATAGATAAAATATAAATATAAATCGGACATATATATATGTACCATTTTGAAAAAAAATATAGATACAGATAAAATATAAACCATCCAAACAGACCATACAAAGTGCAATTTGAACTTATTAGATCACATGTATAATGAAAAGATATATTAGGTTTCTAAAATAATATATTTTAATCTTTATATACACTAAGTCAAATGAGTTAAGTAATGTGTGTCTCACCATAAAAGATCTTAAAACAAATTAAAATTGATAAAACATATAATTTGTGTATTGGAGTGGGTTTAGTTTCAATGGTCAAATGCATCTTATGCTTTATGTGGCCTTTAGAGAAGTGACGTGGAAGTACGTACAATGAATGATTAAGAGTGAAAAAGGTAGGGAGGAGAAGCAAACAGTCATATGAAACTCAAACACGTTAATTACAAGTGAGAGAGCTATATAGCATCAACTCACCGTTCTAGGGGGAGAAACAGTATGTTCTTAGCTCTAAGATCAGTTTGATCTTTTGAGAGAAAAACTAGCAGCATGATGGTGTTTTGTTCTTCAAATTTTGAATCCCCCAAATGGGGAGGAGCTTTAAGTATTTATTGAGAGTGGCTCTAAGTGACATCAATCAGATTGTAATTATCGTCAACGAGTAAGATAAGTCCTCCCATTGATCGATTCTTTCATGGGCTCTCTACCCAAGCAAGGCCTAAGAAAGATTGACAGTAGACAAGTTGGTCTAGTCCAATGGTTCTTACTCATCATACCAAATTTCCAAGATCTATTCCAATTTCACTAACTTGACACTTTAGGCCTTGTCACTTAACCCAAAGAGTAAGGTTCAAGCCATTACTAAGTTTTAAAACCCATAATTCAGATTTAGCTCCCTATAATTTGTATTGAATTGTAAATTTATAAATTCATGATATTATAAAGAAAAAAAATCATGTGTTAACTAGTGATAACTTAGGCTATCGCTAACCAGATTGCCTTGTTCGACCAACTAATCGCTATTATCTAGCACAAATTAGATCATTTCACTAAATCTACTAATCATGCCATCTATACATTAACTTGCTCGGCCAGTTATTTTAAACCCACCAACTTATATTTTTCCTAACAACCCTAAAGTTGGCAAAAATAGATTTATCAATTATTTTTAAAAACCAACATTAAATTGTATAATTTTATTAAGTTATCTATGGCAATTTAAATGGTTAAGTAGTTCAATCTATCAATGCATGTTACCTTACATCGAAGAATCTCAATCCCTTCGTTAAATGGATTGATAGAAGGACACTCATTTTTTTTTTTTTTGGGTAAGTTCAACAAGATAACAAAAGTTAGCAAAAATAAAACAAAAAAGAAGAAAATAAGGACAAGATGACAAGGCAAATTAGCCATTGTCATATACAAAAATGCTACTAGGTTTACTTCTGAAGCTTTGTCCCAAATTAGAAAAACTAAAGTTGTTGGCCTCCAGACAATAGCTGATGGCATGTGAAAAAGAGCAAAAAACATCTAAAATTTGCTCAGGAAGTTTATTACAAAATATAGATAGATAAAAAATAGAGTAATCTTCATTGATACAGTCCTTTTTTTCCCCAAGCAACTAGGTCATGTGCGAACCAATTTATATGTCTAGTTGTCCACTTCAGAGTTTTCACTTGATTGGTTCTCTGTTGCATTTCCATCAAATGCCTACATTAAATTACATCATTAGGAGTATAAGCATCAACATCAGCATTTAAGATCCATTTAATTGCATCCAACGAATCAGTTTCAACGATTCCTTCACTAATATTATGATTTATTAAGCATGATACTGTGATAAATAGCCCAGATTTCTACAATGAGGGGTGATGATGTTGTAAAGCATAGAATTTTCCACCCAAATAATTCCTCTATTCATCTCTTATGATAACTCTAGCCGCAGTAGATGATTTTTTTTTTTTATCAAAAGTTGCATCACAATTAGCTTTCAAGATTCCAGTTGGAGGAGGTTGCCATTTATCCTTCAATAGCTCCACTTTATTCAATCTTTTCTGTCTATACAAGGTCTAAAATTCACAATTGGACACGCGGAAGATTTCAAACCAGTTCAGGTTACTTTGTCTTGTGAACACTTGTTTGTTTCTTTCACTCCAAATATTCTAAAAAAGGAAGGCAGCCAAAACCTCTAGTGGACATTTATGGTGTTTAACCTTACACTTTCTCCATTTAAGAATTCTCTTTAACCAGTTTGTAAGGTCCACATTTTGTTCCATGCGCATTTGTTGTGCAATACGAAGCTTAGTAGCTACAATTTCAACTTCTACACAATCCCACACTAGGTCTTTTGCGGTTTCAGGTAATCCACAAAAATAAATTGGTCTTCTATGTTCATGCCTCGAGGAATAAGCATTGTCTTTGTAACACCCTAAAATAAGGACGTTACAACCTGCCATGTGTCATTCTCTTTCTAAGAACACGCCAAGGCTATGAATTACTAATCCACATATTATATAAAAAATACAACTCCAATACTCACATATAAAAGGTATCTATTAAACAATTCATCATATAAATAATACTCTTAAATTAACTTGTTAGCATAAATCAAAGCCAACATCATCCTGACTTATAACTTAACTGAAAAGTCCCATAAAGAAATATTAAACTCATAAAGTAAATAAAATCTTTGAAACTACTTCATAGATTATTAAATCGTCTTCCTATCTTTATGTATCTAAAATCTACCTCTATTGATCCTTAGCAGAAAAGTCAAGTTCACTATCACCATCCCTATGATCCACGAATATGTCGTATCTCGTCAAAAATAGATAATAGAATCTTTACCTGTACCTGTAAGAAAAATAAGGATTGAGCGAAAAACACTCAGTACGCCAATCCACAAAACAAATGTATATGCACATGCAACATATATATTATATAATATATATATATCAAATGCACCTTAATCTAATGCAACCAACTAGATTATTATATTTATTAAGTGAGCAAATCAACACAGTTCAGAACTATGAATCCCTAGTTCCAAACTTGGAGAAACTCAGACCCCTGAAAGTCAACTAACTTTTGAAAATAGGTAATTATATACATATATTGATGTTGAAGAATCATCCATACACCGCGGCCTTTGCCAAAACCTAATCTATCGGAATCATTTCTATGCACGAGTGCACTTGGGACAACCTCACCATAGATCATCAGGGTGCCTTGTTAGTATCACACTCTGCGTGGTCTTTACTAACCAAAGATAAACACAAGCAGCAAACATAGTTTCTTATTGTCGTATAGAATTAAGTCAATTTAGAATTCTGATCCTACATTACATACAGCAAACAAATCTAAAGCTACAAGCATATACAACAAATAAGAAATGGTCGTACCTGATTTCGCTTTAGGAACAGAACCCTAATTCACCAAAACACCTTTTCTTCTATAAATTGCAAAGCCACAAAATCCTCAAACATCACAATTTAGGATTTTTCTTCCAAATCTCCAAGAACTTTGATTCCTAACAACCAATACAAAACTTTAACAAAAGATTATATTTTTAGATCATCTAAAGGGTTGAAAGAATCAATCTCATCCGTTTTCCTTGTTTATGGAATCACAAAATTTTCAAAAGATCAAAATTTTCCTCCACAATTCCTCCAAACCCTAGAATCCATTCAATACAAATTAAACCAAAACCAATAAAAATCATTCATTTTTAATCATAAAGGTTAAGAACATATAAACTTACCTAGAATTGACTCTCAATTCTCCTTGATCACCAAAATCCAATTCTCCAAACTAATTAGGGTTCTTCCCAATTCTCTTTCAAAACAATATAAAAACTCTAAGAACTTGATAGATCTATAAAACCTAAAGGAAAATTGAAGATTTGATTACCTAGTCTAGATACCAAATCGTCTTGACGGTTATGAATTCGCCAGGATGTCTGCTAGGTTTAGGGTTATGTTGGAATAAAGAACAAAGAAGAAAGATATAATAAAAATTGGCTTTTCATTTCCTTCACTTTACATATGCTGACAGTTTTCAATATGTATGCCAGTGGCATAGAAAGTTAGGCCGATAGTGTTTAGCTAGCTTAGCCTTGTGCCCATTTGATTTCCCCTCTGTCTCTTCGTCTTCTCTCACGTATCTGATAACCGATAAAAGTAATTAATTTAAACATTAGGGTTGACCATAAAACCCTCTTATTTTATATCAAATGACATCTTTGCCCTTCAATATAAAATATTTATTTGTATATTATATTTCTTCCCTCCTGAAAGAACTTTCGTCCTCGAAAATTAACTGAACTTCTGTAACTCTTTAAATTCCTTATTTATAACTACTTAATTCATGTTTTCATCTACTTTTTGGCATTCGATTGTTTTCTGTTGAACCACTGTTTTCTCATATCATATACTTCTACTTTTAAACTTCTTTTCTTGTTTTCTCGAGGATTAAACCTATCGACCATAACTCAATTCAGTCAATGTCTCCATAACTCATACTTTTATTATGTAAATTTGGTACACTTCATCCACATCTACATGATACGCTTTAAGATTATCATTTAAACTTTTTAGCAATGTCTGTTATCAACTTTGCATCTATTTATTATCTTTCCTCTTTAAAACTTCCCTTGCACAAAATCTCCCATTCAATTTCCTCGAGTGATGTTTTGAAGGCTGAAAATGTTACCACTATAGTTTCCAATTTAAATTCCAAAGGTCAAACCTTACATTAACTCAAAACTTCAAAGTCACTGTGTCACTTGTACTTCTATTGACTCAATTAGTTTTTACCCCTATTATTCCATAACAAAATAATGTACATTACTTGCACACCATTCATCTAATCCAAAAACACCCATTAACTAACCATACTACTTCCAACACGTTTTCTCATTCTTTAATATTTTTTCCATCAATAAATATATGAGAATCTAAGATTAATACTTATGTCCTTACGTAAGCATTTAAAATCACCGAAAAACTTCTAACTCTTCCTTTGACATCATTACGCCTAACGTTCCAATATTTCTTTAATATTTAGGTTACTAATGCACTTTGTCTCCAAAATTTTCACCATACAAATCCATTTATTGTCCCAATATTAAGTGATTGTTCTTCACTTGGATTTAGTATCCTTTGATAACTGTTAAATTTACTTCTCAACAAAAGATCTTTTTTGATTATATACTTTTATTTCTTAGTTCATAAATCAACCATTACATCCTCCAAACGATTATATGATGTGCTTAAATATATATGTGTGTGTGTGTGTGTGTGTCAATCCCAACTCATTAACACTATTTGATCAATATACCTTTCCATTGAAACTTCCTTAAAACATTGTCACCTTATAATCCTTCAAAAAATAATTGGAAAACTCCAATCACGAAATTTAATATTTTTCAACCCTAACTCCAAAGATCAAATGTCACATTGGTCTATTATTTTAGATTATTGTAATATCTATGTCTCTTATTGGTTTAATCAAATTTTTCCACCATTGCCAGATACCACAGATAATCCACAACTTTCATTTATCATTTGTGCTATTTCAATTGTTTTCCAAAACTTGTATTGCCACTTTATATAATGATTTATATATGTGGTCTCATATATACTTTTCTAAACTCATCATCATATATTAGTTCAGATGTCATTATCGTCGTCATTCATAGATTTCCCATACCTTATATAACTCACTAAGATCACATTTCCTTCTTACAACTGCTGTTCCGCATATACATTCATATCTATATAAGATTCAATTATTGTCTTATTCACTGATTATTCCAATCCTTCTCATCTAGTCTTCAATATGATCTTTCTCACTTACTTTCATTATTCAACATGACCTTTCTCACTTACTTTCATGTGTCTGCTAGGCTAACAATATAATTGTCAACCATCAATAAAGATTTTCTTTATACCTTCAGTTTCTTCTAATCAACTTCAGTCATTTTTCTTTTGCCTCTAACTTCTATCCACATATCATCTTTAATACTGTCATCTTATCTCAGTAAGAGTCTTTATTTCTCTCCCATTTCACCAATCAGTTTCTTATAGTTATGGCCTTTCATTGTCATACTAATACTTATTATCTCAAACTTCACCGTAAATTACTTTGAATACTTCTCCAACAACTATATTAGCATTTTCTTCCTCCTTACACTTGCCAATAACTTGAAGCAGTCATTTATTTCCATACTTCCTTCAAACACCATATTTATTCCACTTCATCATATTAAAAAAAATGAAAGAAAAATCGTAAATATATATAATTGTATTAATTTGGTTGCTATGCTCCCAATAAAGTATTAATAGATGAGTTATTCATTGGTATGTTTCATTTGCTTGTATTATCATTATTTAAACATTTATCGTTTTAATTCTCGATTTTTGTTTTTGTTTTTATAATGATTTCACATTCTTCCTTTTTATTTTAGTTGATTTCATGAGTTTACCATCACATTAATAATTTTGGCTTTTGTCACAATTGACAACTTTTTATTATATCTGTTATTAATATCAACGTTATAGTTATGAGGTCTACTGATTTTTTTTTATACTTTGTTTTGCATTAAAATCTTTTATTATTTTTCTATCGTTATTATAATTTTATTTTGTCTCTAATTTATTGTTCTTCATTCATTTAGTCACGTTATACATATATATTCACATATAATTTATCTTTTTGCTTGTGATCAAGATCTTTTTTTTTTTATTCTATCATAAATTGAATAGTGAGAGGAGCTGACAAATATCAAGAGTAACTAAACTGACCAGTACTAGGCTGACATACGACTTGACTTTTAAGACAGATTCAATATGACTTGACTAAAAACAAAAAGCTAGACACATCAAGAATGGAGGTGATAAGATTTGACACAGCACGATAAAACAACAGACAATACTTACTAAACATAGCATTTATCAAATAAGACAAACCATGAACTTATCAGTCCCACTTCACATTTTCTTATATTAGATTCATTGTTATTACATATTTGTATACTAATCGAAGGTTCAATTTATGATATCATTCTTAATTCTTAAACTTCATAAATTCTTATTATAGAGTCGTTGCTATCGCTATGGAAATTTGATAGGGTAATTTCTCATTTTCATTCTCTTTTATTTATAGCTTTAATGTTTAAATTTGTATCATGTAATTCAAATTATGGTTCTTTTTAAACTTTTCTTTGAATATCATAATTAACAAGCATTAAAGATTTTTTGATATTAAAGATTTATTGACTATCATTAAAGATTTGTTGACTATTGTAGATTATCTCTTGGTTAACTTTAGAGAAGGTTTCGATAATTTATTTAATTCAATTAATTTTTTGGAATGTAGTCATTAAAATTGTGACAGTTGAGTTTTAAATTGTAAATTACGATTATTAATTAGTGTATTTATATATTCTCTTTAACTTACTCTAGTCAATATTGTTTTGTCTATTACATTTCATTAGATGTCATTAACTTCTTGTATAAACATGTATATGTATTATAGTAGAAGACTAAAAGTCATATGTTTAGTAAGAGGGTATTTTGGTTTTTTATAAATTATCATTTCTAGATTTTTGTTGAGCTTTATTGGTTGTATTGATCACTTTTCTATGTATTTTAGGGAGCAACAACAAAAACAGAATAAAATAACAAATATTCCAAGAAAATATATGAAAATAATTATGAAAACATAATGACATAAATGAAATAAATATAATATTTATAAACAATGAGTTGTAATAAAAGAAATGATAAGAAATCATAATGAAGAGGTTAACCTAGAAATTTTTCATTAAAAGAAACAACTCTATGCTTCCATAGCTACTAGCTTTCCCACGATCTACCCCCTCTCTTCATCTCACCATCTTAAGGAGTTCATAACCTAATTATCCTAAAGATCATAAAGCCTATGCTTTGATACCATTTAAGCTGTAACGTCCTAAAATAAAGATATTACAACCCCGCCACGTGCCGTTCTCTTTCTAAGAACACACCAAAGCTATGAATTACTAATCCACATATTATATAAAAAATACAACTCCAATACTCACATATAAAATGTATCTGTTAAACAATTCATCATATAAATAATACTCTTAAATTAACTTGTTGGCATAAATCAAAGCCAACATCATCCTGACTTATAACTTAACTAAAAAGTCCCATAAAGAAATTTTAAACTCATAAAGTAAATAAAATCTTTGAAACTACTTCATAGATTATTAAATCGTCTTCCTATCTCTATGTATCTAAAATCTACCTCTATTGATCCTTAGCAGAAAAGTCAAGTTCACTATCGCCATCCCCATGATCCACGAATATGTCGTATCCCGTCAAAAATAGATAATAGAATCCTCACCTGCACCTGTGGGAAAAATAAGGATTGAGCGAAAAATGCCCAGTATGCCAATCTACAAAACAAATGTATATGCACACTCAACATATATATATCAAATGCACCTTAATCTAATGCAACCAACTAGATTATTATCTTTATTAAGCCAGTAAATCAACACAGTTCAGAACTATGAATCCCTAATTCCAAACTTAAAGAAACTCATACCCCTGAAAATCAACTAACTTTTGAAAATAGGTAATTATATACATATATTGATGTTGGAGAATCATCCACACACCGCGGCCTCTGCCAAAACCTAATCTACTGGAATCATTTCTATACACGAGTGCACTTGGGACAACCTCACCATAGATCATTAGGGTACCTTGTTAGTATCACACTCTGTGTGGTCTTTACTAACCAAAGCCAAACACAAGCAGCAAACATAATTTCTCATTATCGTATAGAATTAAGTCAATTTAGAATTCTGATCCTGCATCACATACAACAAACAAATCTAAAGCTACAAATATATACAACAAATAAGAAATGGTCGTACCTGATTTTGCTTTAGGAACAGAACCTTAATTCACCAAAACACCTTTTCTTCTATAAATTGTAAAGCCACAAAATCCTCAAACACCACAATTTAGGATTTTTCTTCCAAATCTCCAAGAACTTTGATTCCTAGCAACCAATAAAAAACTTTAACAAAAGATTATATTTTTAGATCATCTAAAGGGTTGAAAGAATCAATCTCACCCGTTTTCCTTGTTTATGGAATCACAAAATTTTCAAAAGATCAAAATTTTCCTCCACAATTCCTCCAAACCCTAGAATCCATTCAATACAAATTAAACCAAAACCAATAAAAATAATTCCTTTTTAATCATAAAGGTTAAGAACATATAAACTTACTTAGAATTGACTCTCAATTCTCCTTGATCACCAAAATCCAATTCTCCAAACCAATTAGGGTTCTTCTTCAATTTCTCTTTCAAAACCATAAACAATACTCTAAGAAACTAATATATATGTAAAATCCTATAGAAGAAAATAGGTATCTGATTACCTAATCTGTATTATAGAATCCTTTTTAACACCAAATCCAAATCTCCAAGATAATCAGGGTTTTCTCCAATCTCTCTTCAAAAACAACAAACAAATTTTGAGGATACTGTAGATTTATAGATCTTAAAGAAAGAATGGTTATCAAATTACTTGGATCTGATCCTCAACTTTCCTTGAACACCAAATCTTTAGATTCTCCAATTTTCCTTCAAAACAATATAAAAACTCTAAAAACTTAATGATCTATAAAACCTAAAGGAAAATTGATGATTTGATTATCTAGTCTAGATTACCGAATCATCTTGACGGTTATCAATTCGCTAGAGGATGTCTGCTAGGTTTAGGGTGATGTTGGAATAGAGAACAAAGAAGAAAGATATAATAAAAATCGTGGCTTTTCATTTCCTTTACTTTACATATGCTGGTAGTTTTTAATATGTATGCCGGCGGCATAGAAAGTTAGGCCGATAGTGTTTAGCCAGCTTAGCCTTGTGCCCATTTGACTTCCCTTCCGTCTCTTCGTCTTCTCTCACGTATCTAATAACTGACAAAAGTAATTAATTTAAACATTAAGATTGACCATAAAACCCTCTTATTTTATATCAAATGACATCTTTGCCCTTCAATATAAAATATTTATTTGTATATTACAGTCTTCGTAGGAAGCCCATTAGAAATTAATTTCCAGAAGAACATTCTTATGTTTGGATAAGTACATGTTTTCCAAATCCATTGGTAATTCATGTCATTCAAGGTTTTACCAGCATTTCTATCTTGCATGGCATTATATGTAGACTTCATAGTGAATTTGAAATTTGGATGATGCTTCCATACCAGGATGTCCTCCATCTCATCATTCAAAAAGAGCAGCTCACCAAGAATGGACTTGATATAGTTATCCATAAGATAGCCCATCACTTCTTCCATCCCCACGAGTCATCCCAACAACTTCGGAGAGAAATATTTTCAAGCTTAGGCTTCAAGGGACCTTCAATTAGTTCGATAACTTTACCAATTCCCAGCCAGTCATCCTTCAAAAAACTTATGGTTCTGCAATCCTTTGGTTTCCATAAGTAAAATACATTCATTCTTTCCATGCTTTTTGAAATCTCATGTACGATTTTAGTACGAAGATTTCCCCTCTTCTTGTCCCACTTCCATTTTTCTTGTTTAGAAGCTATGACCATGTTGGTCTCTGATGGTGTAGGGCCTAAACATGTTTCATGATAACTGCTTCATTTCGTTTCCTTATGTACCAAATGCCTAAGCCTCCAAATTCCTTTTGTTTCTTTACCTTTTCGCAACTAATTCCATGGAAACCTTTATGTCATTCCTTAAAGCCCTAGAGAAAGTCTCTCATTTGTTTCTTAATTTTATCCGTTATATTCCTTAGGATCCACATAACTTGTATATAGTAGCTTATAATTCCACGTACCACAGATTCCAGCACAATTTTCCTCCCTTCTATGCTTAGCATATTTGCTTTCCATCCTATTAATTTAGTTTTAATTTTCCAGAATGAAACTAACTTCACTGGTGGAAATGTTGCCATTTTCTCTCATATTAAAGCCAAGGAATTTTCCAATTTTAGTGTCCTCTCTTAGTCCCACTAGACTCAAAATCTTATTTTTATCTTCTCTATTGGTAGGGGAGAAAATTTATTTTCCTTTATTTATTTTCTATCCATAGCATTCCCCAAAAAATTCCATGAAATTTTATATGCATAGAGCATTTTCCAAGGTCACTTCTCTTATTAGAATAATATCATCAGCAAAGAGAAGGTGGGATAGTTGTATATTGGAGCTTCTTATCTTGATTGGTTTCCACCAACCCATCTCCACCAAATGGTTGATGGCTCTACTAAGCTATTCCATTGCAAGAATGAAGAGATATAGAGACATCGGATTACCCTGTCTCGAACCTTTTAAACCTACAAACTATTCAAATGTACATCAATTAATAACCACTTCAAAACTTATGGTTCTTAAGCAAGAAGCTATCATTTTGGCCTAATTTTCAGGGAACTTTAGGTCACCTTTATTATGAAGTCTCATCCATTCTATCGTATGCCTTTTCTAGGTCAAGTTTCCACACCATCCAACCTTCTTTCCATATTTTCTTCTGACCCTAGCCATGGTTTCTTACAAGATGATCACATTATCAAAAGCAGACTGACTAAGGACAAAGCTTGCTTGCATCGAATAGATGAGGTCATTGAGTAGAGGTCTTAGTCTATTAACTAGAATTTTAGTTAGTATCTTATAGGTGGTGGTACAAAGACTTATAGGTCCAAATTCAGTCACCTTACAAGCTTCAACACGTTTAAGAATCAAATAAATGAGGGTTTTGCTAATCTCAAGATCAATTTCCCATTGGCTTAATATTTTATCAATAAATTGCACACATCTATCCCAATGATATCCCAGCAACATTTATAGAAAGCTGAGTTATATCCATCCCAACCTGGAGTCTTCTGATTTCCTATAGTCTTTAATCCATTCCAAATTTCTTTGGGACTAAAATTTCTAGCTAAGAGATCTTGTTGTTCTTCCATTAAAATCATACCTCCCACTTCTGGTAGATCATCATATTTCACCACAAGTTTATTCGATTGAAACATGTTTTCAAAGAAGGATGTTATCATTTTTTTCCACTTTGCCATGTATTCTATTTTTAGCTTTTCGAGTCAAGGTAGAGGTGTGAATGATTCTCTGTGTAGAACTCGTACTGTTAGAGTGAACTGAGTGCACATGAACATTTTTCCTGGCTGAGTTTTTCTATCTTGGTTAATATCTCTGTTGGTGTGGTGAGTTTTTTGATTTTATTAGAAGATTTATTCTTCTTTTCAGAGGTCTTATCAGCATGAACCTGCCAATGTATTAAGATTTTGGCCTTCTCAAGACGTTTGTTGAAATCTTCTTTATTATTGGTTGTCTTGTCTTAGGCTTTGTGTTATTGTTGTTTTCTAAGGTCCTTTCGTCCTTCTAACTTCCCTCTTCTTCTTCTAACTGTCTTTTCGTCTATCCTTTTTTCTTTTAATCCCCATAGTGTCCATCTCCATCTAATTTTGGTTCTTGAGATGTTTCAACCAAGTTTTCAAGACTTTTGGACCAGTCGTGTTTGCACAGATTTTTCCTTTACTGGTTACCTCTTTATTCCAAACAGAGATTTTTTTAGAGTTGGCTTGAATTGACAAATAGCTTTGACATGCCCAACACATTCACATGTTTCACACAAATATAGGAGGCCTTCGTATAACTTTTAGTTGTATTCCATCAACTACAATAGTATGCACTAAAGGTATATTGTAATTGACTTGTACACAAATTCTCATAAATCTTCCATGTTCTACTCCAATTATGTGTGTGTCAAATTTTAGAATTTTTCTAAGCATATTACCAATTTTCTTTAAAGCTCAGGATGGGTAATACTCTAGAGGTAGTCCGTTGATTCTTGCTTAGACCACAATCAAACCAAAATTATTTTTTAAAGGTAAGAATTTAGGAGTCTATGGTCGGATAGCCATGTATCAACCATTTATAAACCATGGTCCATCTCTTGTTATGGATTCCTTATCTTCCATACTTTAGAAGTCTATGATGTAATAGCCTATGCCCACACTGATTATTCGGAATAATCCTCTATCCTTCCATAAAGCTACTAATTTTTCTTGGAGTTTAACAAAACCAAGAAAATTACTCGAGGGTTGAACCATGATAACCTTTTACCATGGTTCATGACGTCTTTTTTGTTCTTGGTTAGAGAAAGATATGCGACCCACTCTTTTTTCATTTCTTCAATATCCAATTCTTTACTATAAACTGAAAGCATTTCCCAAGTATCTACCATTGATGTGGGATCTTTTTTATCGCAATCAATTAAATTAAATTAAAACCCTATTCTTACTTTGCAACTAATCCTAGGCAAGCGTACCTATCGATTGTAGTATCGGTGTAAGCATAGGAGTCGTTCCACCAGAACCAATAACTACTAGTACTCATCATAATTCTACTATTTAGCCTATCTAATTTGAATGATCTTAATATATCTAAGCAACTAATTAATTACTAAACCCTAACAAAAGTGAGTGTCAACACTTCTAAAGATATCAAATCACAAAACTAACCCTACTCTTGATTCACCACTAATCCTATTTCCAATTTCTTACAAAACATTCATTAATGGGTTGTTATGTTCTTGAACTATAGGAATCCCTAATTTCATGAATCTCTCTCTTAAAATAATTGAATTATAGCCCTATATGTCTAATGGAAATTTCTTTCATCATTAGATGCATATAAAATTGCATTAGAGTTCATGATTCCCTAAAAAGATTCAATCTTTATGCAGAAATTTCATGCAATCTATGTATAGAGTCACATTTAAACTTCACTATTCATGCTAAATCTATCTTATCAATCAATTAGTCGATTAAATCAACAAGAATCAAACAATGTTCTAATATTATACACATATTAAATCAAGAACTATCAAAGCACATAAATAGATTCAAGAAACACATAAACTTCCATTAACAAAGCAATAATCTCTATATTAAGGTTAGGGTTTCTCAAGATCTAGGGTAAAAAGATCTATTTCTCCATAGAATAACAAATACAATGATAGAACATGGAATAATAGTAAAGAGTTATGATTACAACCATTAAAGATATAGTATTATGATCTCCAATAAGCTCTTGCGTTTCTCCACTCTTGAAAACCTATTTTTGTCCCTAGGGTTCGTAAAAAGGAAGAAAGATATAGATATCATATGAAAAAGACGAGTTAAGGCCGTTATATATAAGAAAAGGCAAATTCGGTCCTACACGGGCATCTTACACGACTTATGTTTGAGCCCATGTACAATTAAGACTAGTGAAAATGTCAAATTTTAAGGTTGCATGACCACATCACAGCCCGTGTTGACAGGTTGTGTACTTTGAAAAACGCCTTTGGTTGTTTTTCGCCTTCAACATGACATGCTTCACAACTTATGTATGATCTCATGTACTTTAAATTTGCTTCCTAGCCATTTTTTACCCCCTACACCAGTGTTCTACGTAGCCTGTGTAGAAAGCCATGCATGTTGTAAATCTTCCAAATTCCTATTTTTTCAACAAAATCTTCATTAACTCATACAAATACCTTCATTAAGCTCAAAATCTTCCTTTATCCCTGAAATTAAGATTTTAACTCGCATGAGTATCCTTTTCCTTAATAATTTACATAAAATCTATATAATATCACATTAAAAATAATATGAATAATAGGGGTCTTTAGACACTTATCAACCATATACGCCTCTACATCTTCACCATTCTCTATATTTCTTGTTAAGCTCATATGATTGGTAACAACGTCTTTAAAACTTAGAGATTTCGATTGCACATGTTGCTTATTATCTACTTGCTGGGAGTCTCTTACTTCTGCCGAATGGGAATCCTTTTCTAAGAATCTAAATCTTGTCCTTTTTTGATGCTTTTCCTTTGTGTTCTGTGAGTTCTTTGGTTTATCCATTCAACACTATTCACTAGTTAAATTTTGATTATGATCATATAATTCTAATTTCTAACTCATGATGATGTGTCTCTCTTTCTTATTTTTATATAAACTTAGAATCACAACCATCATATTTTAGTCACCTACATTTGGATCATTTGATACTAACACTATTCAAAATGACTATTATGTTTGCTTGATTAGAAGATCAATAATTGTGACTTTATCAATAAATAAAAGCTGCGTTAGAGTCTTGCTTTTGAATCTAGTTATGTTTGGCTAGTAAGAATGACTCAAAATAAAACGTATTGAAATGTGAGGGATCAAATGAAATGAGTTACAGAATAATAAATCTATTTTTTGTTTCAATACATCATGAAAAAAAAATGTTGATAGGCATATCTCGGCTAAGGACCCAATAGACCCAACATTAGTAAAGTGACTCATCCACGACTTTCCTAAAACCCATTAGGCACACTAGGTTGTCTTGATCTAAGAACCTAGATTGTCCATCAGCTTGGAGTTCTTGGTGTATTCGAAGGCTTAACTTGTATAATTCTCCCACCTAGTGCCCTCCTTCCATTGAACTCTCCTATGGACCATATCTCCATAGTTCTCCATATGAATTCGAAAGCATATTACACCACCTCGATTCCAATGTCTCTAAGAGGATAATTTGAATCTCCCTACAAGTACCATAGAGAGATCAGTTACTGCCCTTGTCTGGCTACCCTTTGTAGAAGAATCTGCTTACTACCTCAGGTCTAGGTCCGCTACTAATGGGAGACCACATCAAAGAATAGAAAAATATCATGTGGGCTCCCATTTTGATATGGCCACCATCTATAAATAACACTTAAGGGCTTAAGGTATGCCATTTGGACTGAACAAATTCTAGCAATTATATTCCTTTTATTCTCTCACCATCCCACACTAACTTAAATATCACAGTTGTCATGTTAAACAATTTCCCCTCGCACCACTGATGAGTCTTTTTCTTGTTGCTGGCCCATCTAATCTCTATCAACAAAATATCACTTGCAATAGAATGCTATTGGTAAAAAATAACCTTAATAATAAATGCAAATAATAAATGTGTAAGATGATGAAAAGGTAATTGCATAGTATTTATTAATGAAGATGAAATGGAATTCTGATTCTACCTCCTCAAAGCCGAATTGAATTTCCCCTCAAAGTTGGCATAGTTTATTCTTGGAAATTGTGATTTCGGTTTTCAAAAATTACATCTACACATAGGAATGCGAATGAAAACTAGGATGATAATTCTATTCTAGATGCATTCTCATGTACTAAACATAATATAAGCTTTTCAATATATATATATATATAGACAGAGAGAGAGCGAGAGAGAGAGAGAGAAAGAGAGTTTTATAGTTTCACTTGCCATTCTAGTTCATCAATCATCACTTTATCAATAAATAAAAGTGGCATTGAAGTCTTGTTTCTCAATCTAAGTCTTAGACTCCTAGGTTATGTTGAAATTACACAACTATGTTTTCTAGGGATGTTATTGGCTCAAGTCGCGAGCTACCAAAATAAGACAAATCTATCATAATCTGATCAAGTTACCATGATGAAGCTGTCGTAATCCAACAATGAAGCTCCCATAATCCGATAAAATTACTAAAATACAATAATCTTAAATTGGCATGCATTTGAGCGACTTAAGCCAACACTTTTCCATTTTTTCTGCAGTTGTATCATCTATATATGTATTTGTTTTTGGATTGAATTTACAGATTTTTATCTTCTTCTTTTTTTTTCACTTTATCGTTTTTATATAATATGTATTCGAATCCGATATAACTTAATGAATGAAATTCATGTTTTTGGCCTCATTGATCCGTTTGAATTTAGTCACCAGCGTACAAACAAATTTCACAACCTACATTACTTGTTTTACATTATATATAGGTGTGTGTGTGTATTGAAGTTAAATTAACTGATAAATGTATTCATAATAAAAGTCAACAAATCCATCTCCGGTCCAAAATAAAAGTCCAAGCCCTCAAGTTTATCCTATACAGCATAAATCCGACTATTTTAGACTGGGGATAAGATAAGGTCCATCCAAAAATTGATTAAATCAGCAATTTTCATGTGAAGTGACAAGTTCCTAGCCAATCCCCCTTTTCTTTTTTCTTTTTTCTTTTTTTTTTTGTTCTTTTTGTTATTTGTAGGTTGTTAAAATAATTGCTCTTAACACTTGTCTCAAAATCGTTGGCTTCAAGTTTCTTTTGGATATTGATAAATTTTTTTCAATCAAAGCACGTGCTTGACAAAACTATATTCATCATTAGCCTGGATATGAAGTTGGTGGTGCCTAGAAGACTCAATTGACTGGTTCTCTCACCTTGTCTGAAGATCCCATCAATCAAGTTCTTCATTAGGTCGATCTAACTAGTTTTTCTTTAAAGAGCCTTTTTCTTGTTTTATAGTTTTCTAATTTCCTTTGCAATCTTTTACTTATAATATTAGCTAGGATTTATTTAGTGTATAGATTTACAAGCTTAAAAACTAAATTAAACATGAATGGCTTAGAAGGAGGGAAAAAAAAAGAACTTATGAGAAGTTTGCCTAATATCTTCTATTTCTTTTTAATGATGTGTGACTTTGTTGTGCTGTATGGTTATCAAAATCGTAGTTTAACTGTTCACTCGTATATGTAAAATCAGTAGAATCATGTAAAACAGGTATAATCGTAAACGTATAAAATTATAAAACTAAATTCATAATTCTACTTGTTGGAGTTTGTGACCGTTTTCAATAGCCGTTTTTTATAGACAAATGTATAATGAATTAATATTTGATTATACATTTATTATTCATTCATTATATATTTAAGAGTCATAATTTTGGCATTTATAATGAATGAATATTTGACTATACATTTATTATTCATTCATTATACATTTAAGAGACATAATTTTGGCATTTATTGTTGGCTAGCTGTATACACATATAAATATGTGTTTTGTTAAGGTCTGTATGAGAGTAAGAAAATGAGAAAGTTTTGAGTTGTATTTTGTTATTTTCTCTCTTTTGTACTTCATTATCGACATATAGTGAATTCTCTCTTTTCTGCGTTTTTCCCGATTTGGGTTTTCCACTTAAATCTTGTGTGTGCTTTATCATTTTTCGTTTTTGCCATTGTTCGTCTGCTAACACTATCTAAAATCTTTACCTTAATAATTTTTCATCCATTTTAATTAAGAAAGAAAGAACATATAAAATCTTAAAATTATAGAATCATATATCTGACTGATGATTTTGACAATCATACTGTGGTGTGATTCTATTAAGAATATCTTCATGTAATAGCTATTAAAATCGTGATTTTACAATTCACTATAATGTAAAGAATCTATATGATCATTTAAATTTTACAATACTAATAAAATTGTGAACATGTGGAATAGTACACATAAATTCATTATTCTATCTAAAACCTGCACTCGATGATTTTACACATATTTTAATTAAGGAAAAAAAAACAAATTTATAAACTCTTAGAATCATATTAACAACTATAGGTTTAAGACTTCATAAAAATCTTTATCATGTGAAATTATGACTTGGTATATAGCTACACTGATTTCTTATTATTCTTGATGTAAATTACCTATATTATCTTGTTAAAAATTTGATATAAACACAATATTTCTTTTGTGTTTTTTCCCCTTTCCCTAACCTATATCAATCTTACTATTTTTTGTCTTTAACTCTTAAGACATTAATTACATATACTTTATATTCAATTTTGGTCGATTATCACTTAGCTTGTGTAAACAATATGGCATCAAGGTCGGCACATATCCAAACCAACCAATTGTCGACAACCCATACAATGTAAAACAAATAATGAAATAACACTTAAAAATCGATTTTTTTTGCTCATTAGATTTCGTTTTCCATATAAAATTATATTTATATTTTGTTTCAAGTTACGAATACATCTATGATCCTTACACTAAAAATAGATAAGAAATGTATAATATTAATTCTTAACCGATGCAATTTACTTTAAAATAAGTCAACAATTTAGGATACGTTTGGATTGTCTCATTTTTATCTATATTTGTATCTGTATATGTATCTGATCTACATCTGTATTAAATTACTCTAGACCCTTACATAGTTAAATTAGAGACAGTTTAATTGAATAATGTAATAGATAGTTAATTATGAATGTAGTTTATATAATCTAAATAAATAAAATAAGTAAACAATGGAAAAAGGAATATATGATTTGATATAATTAAATTAGTAAATAGGTTAAATTGAGATTTGACATTTTAAATATTCTTTTCAAAATGTTTATTTTCTTTAATTATCAGTTTTATAGATCAAATTATCCAATTTCTCTCAATTATTAATTTAAATTACTTTCTTATAATTTATTATCTTTCAACTCCTAAACAATCAATTTGAATGTTTAATAAATTCTTTAAAACCCTTATACTTTAGTTATCTTTCATTTTGTAAAATCTTTATAAATTTTGAAATCAATTGCTTGTTTAAAAATATCGGTTTTAAGCCCGATCTCAAATTAAATGTCGGATTTCATAAATTAAACTTTTGAATTGTGTTTTAGTATCAAGTCATAATTTCTAATATATATATTCTCAAATCATTTTCTAATTAATTTTGATACTTAATATAATTATGAAAAAAGTTTAAATTCAATGTCCTATATTCTAAAAATATCTTTAATTTTTCCTTACCATTATCTCTGTCTTTCCTTTTTGCTTTTTCATTTTTGTTTTCTTTTCTTTTCTTTCATGTTTCATTCCTTTCTTTTTCCTTCATCTTCTTCTCTCTTTTTGTTCTTCAAATTTCAACCCTCAAATCTCAATCTCAACAAGATTAAACAATGAATCAAGCTTAGAAAAAGAGATCGAAGATGGAAATAAGCTAAGGTAGCATTATGATCAAGAAATGAAGACCAAGAAATCTATGTTTGCTAAACCTAAAAGCTAAGGTGTTGTCTTGTTTGATGTTATTCTATATGCATATATTTGATGTATTGCTGCTAGTTATATAGAATTTGAGATAAGATTTGTAAACAATGGATATATGAGCTCATAGGATGAACTTAGGTTGTATAACCATGTTAGAACTAGATTTTTATGAATTATGATGTGATCATAGGTAAATAGATATTATAAATCATGGTGCTAAATTTATATGTTGAGAATAAGATGTTAGATGTTGAAAAATAATGTAAAACAAGTAGTTAAAACAAATTAAGTTTCAAAGATTTAAAACAGAGCAAAACAAGGAAAAACATGATTTTTGGATATTGGGTCAAAAGTCACGGCATGACAATGGATTTTAAAGTGTCAAGTTCAACAGGTTTTTGCAAATCATGGGCATGATCATACCCGTGGTAGCCTCAGATCTTGAATTTCCAAGCAATCACGAGTGTGATCCATCTCGTGCTAGCTACTATTTTGGGAAAAATTTGTTGTCATGAGCGTGATTTGAGACATAGTGGCTTTGTTTTGAAAATATTCTATCAATCATAAACATGATCTATCTCTTGCTAGCTTCGGGTTGTTTTTAAAATTTCGAGATCTCAAAATCACGATATGATTGATTCCTAAGTAACCTTGGGTGTTAGGGTTTGTTAAGATCACGAGCGTGATTCAACCCGCGATCACCTATGTTCGCCTTCCTTTCCTTGATCATGCTTGTGATCAAGGGCATGATTTGGAATCACAGCCTTAATCATGGGCATGATTCATGGTTGTGCCATGTTTCGCCTTATTTAGGGATGCAAATGGGGCAAGTCTAAGACGGGTCATTTAGAACCTTAACTTGACCCAATTGTATAAAGGGTATCCCAAAACCCAACCCGACCCGACTTTAGGTAACAAAAAACCTAACCTAACCCAACTCGATTTTAGGGTAACTGATACAAGTAATTGTACATGCTGGGAAAAATAATTTTTTTTTAAAAGAGAAAAATCAATCAATTATCCTTACTCATGAGAGTAAGTAGACTTATTTATATTTTATCATGTGACTCAATGCATGAATAACAAAAGGATTATACGAAAAACATCATTCAACTAATGAACAAGTAAATTTCTTAAACTAAAATTTTTAATTATACCAGGTCGGGCTACCCATCGAGTTATGAGTATGACCCACAACCCGCCCCGGTTGCATCCCTAACCTTGTTTAAATGAAACAAATTATATGAATGATCAATAATGGATATGATATGATACTCCTTGTATAAATGAGTTAAATGAATTAATAGGACTAATAATTAACTTGGGTTAATATAGTTTCTAAGTATAAAATGAACTTAGTTAATAAACTAAAGTTCAACTTGACTTAATAAACTATAATGAGTTAAAATGAATTAGATCGAATAAGTATAATCATCTTGGCTAAGATTAGATTGATATAGACTTAGCTTGTAATCAGCCTAGATTAAAGAGTTAGGCTAAACCTTAAATAATAAAGAGTAGGTAATTTTTAAAATATGTTAGACCAAAGCTAGGTATAATTAAAAATAATTTGACAGACAATAAAGAATTGTCCGTATCTTAGCGGGCGATCTTCGCAATTATGGTGAGGTTCTCATTTTATGTCTGATCAAATAAAAACATAGAAAGGAATGTTTAATATGAAATTGATATAAGTTAATAGATAATTGAATTACTTATATAGTTTAATCTTTTCAACAGATGTTTAGATCTAGTTTCTGTTTCTTGGATTGTCATCTGATCTCCATCTAATTTAAATAGGGTACATGGTAACTTACGTGATGATTGTTAGGATAGGCATTTTCAAATGGATTAAAAAACTAAAGACGACCTTTTACAATTGAGTGTTGCTTGTACTTGTGCCATTGAATTCGGTCTAGGAAGTGGCAACTTAGTCCCGAAAGAGGTACAATAGTTAGGCATTTAGGTAACCTCCTACTAATTGTATGCCATGATGCAATGGCAATTCATAAGTGGGTCAGCAGGTAGCTGATAGGGCAAATGGTATTGGCGTAACGTTCGCTTAAACTTAGGATGAAGTAACATAATTTAGTTCACGTTTATGAAACCGATTAAACTAAGTGGTTTTACGAAATGAGATAAATGAGGATGTATAGCGTTTGTGAACCCTAGAGGACGCTACTATTCTTTTTCGATTATATTATATAAGAGATAAATGTATTCGGACTATCTGTATCAACCCTAAGCATCTACTGTAACTCAGGACCCCTAGATTCCTAGGATTGTTTCGGAGTTTGAGTACTCTAGTGTTGTTCGTTTCGCTTTAATTCGAAGATAATAACCTATTGTTGTTGCACTATATTAGTTTAACCATGTGTGACATCTAATGTGTGTTTGTGTTATTGTGTATCGAGTTTTGGCTCATTATTGTTGTAGTTGTTTTTTTTCTCGGTGTTGATGATGATGATGTTGATGATGATTGATGATATGATGATGGTATTGATTATTTTGGTATGGGTCAACTTAGGAGAAGATTGTAGATGAGTGAAGTGACTTAAGATCAAAGAATGTAGATAGTTTGTTTTCTTTGTTTTATTAAAGAGCTGGATTTATATTTTGAGTTTGTAATATTCTTTGAAAAAGGGTATAGTGGAGCTAAGTTTTGTAATTTAAGCTCTTAAGCTTTGTTTTACTATCATAATGTATTCTTTGATGTAGAATACATGATGGTATGGTTTGTTTTTGAAAAAAGACTATTTATTCATGAAAGTAAATATTAAAATGTTTTTGTAAAATCTATTTTGAAAATTTAAATCTAGTTGTTTTACGAATCTAACCGAACAATTTCATATATATAAAATGTGGCTAATAAATATTCATGATAAACATACCTTATTGAGAAAAGCCTATGCATGTAATACTTAGGGTATTATATGTGTTGTTACATATACATTTATTATATATTATTTGTTTGATTTGTTTATGAATAAATATGTCCATTTTTTTTTATATTTATTTCTTATTAAACGATCTCATATAAATAGGCACTAATCTGATATCAAACCCGATGCAAACTAACCAACCAAACTTGCATTCCAAACCAAATCTACCGTCTGCCATCCCACCTCACTCAAGGTACAATGTCCCACAACTTGGGATTTGTTTTAGCTTTAGCATTTGCATGTAAAAAAATGGGAAATTGATGATGTTAACATAGGCCATCCGTGTTACTCCAATCTCAGCATAGCATCGATATTCGTGCAGCCTGATGTATATACAATGTCCGATCCGATGGGACTAATGTTGGGAGATGATAAGATGCTACTTGCGGAAAAGACTCCACACAACGACATAATCATTAATTTGACAGTAGTTGAGTCCCACAACTTGCAAAATTATATATCAATATATCGTAATCAATGATGTGAAAGCCTAGTTTGGAAATTTAAAATATATATGTGTGTGTATATCTATACTTATATATACTAGTAATATCTACTATATAAATTCATATAATAAAAAATACATGGAAGTAGAGTGCAAGGTTACATTGTATCATTAACAATTTCCATATCATATAAAAAGCCTAATACCTAACAGATCTTCTTTAATAGAAAACAATATCTCACTTAACTTTAGAATAATATATCTTTAAAATTCAGCTTTAAAAGATGACAATTTTATACATAATAAACAATCCTTCTTCTTTCATATCAATAATTAATATTATACCATTGTATTATCACATGTCAATGCATTCATTAGTTGTGTTGTATTTATTTCATAATATATTATTATTAGTTGTAATCCTTAAGAGAATGTCAAATTAACTATCTGATGATCGGCCTGTTTGGATTTTCAGATTTTTTTCGGTATCTATATGTATTGAATCGGTATCTGCAACTTATCTGTATCATATCGATAATGGTTTAGTATTAATTCTATTTGATTAGTTTATAAGTAAAACTATCAATGTTTTATCATTTTATTAACAAACATCAGTTTAAAAATGATATCAGAATGATACCAAAATGATCTAAAAATAATGAAACAAATGAAACCTAAAATAATTGACCATTAAACCACCTGCTTCTTTTTATATATATCCCACACGACACCCTACGTCACAAAATGAAAGGGAACAGTTTGGTGATGAAGAAAGGTCTATTATTGATAGCAAACTTTCAATATGTTAATATGCAAGCATTAAGGGCATATGATACTCATACTTTATATATAATAAGTATGACCACTTTGTTCCGAACTTTTGGTTGCATCACCTTTTGGTCTTAAAAATTTAAAATAGTTGGAAAAAGGCGAGAATGATGGCAGTGCCAGAGTTATCTCCATATTTGGGAGAGTGTGATGCATATTATATTATTAAAGGAATAGAAGTGGAATATAAAAAGTGAGAATAATTAAGAAGAAAACTACAGGCGTATGCTCTAAGCAAATGAAAGCAAAACGGTATTGAAACATTAAAGCTTAAGTTAGATCAAACTTAACATTTAAGTATTGAGTTTAACTCAAATCAATATCGAATAAATTTAAATTTAACTGGATTAATTATTTATATTTTTTATTTTAAATCAAAATTATATGAATATACAAATTAGGTCAGAATTTGCAAACTCATTAAATTAATTATTATAAAATTTAACTTGACTTGATGAATTACTTGAGTAACTCGAATATGAACTTGAGCTTGAGTTACTTATTCTTTAATCGAATTCAATTAAACATCAATTTGAGTTTGAGTGACTTGTAAATAATTTAATGTTAAACCTCTAATTTTACTGATGGAAACTGATCCGATAAGTTCATGCAATCTAAGTTCAATGGAAAAATTATTTCTTTTTATGAATCTGTTAGATCAAACATGAATTTGCTATATTTGACTCATCCGATCACCTATGCTCGGATAAATAAAAAGAATAATTAATGAAAGAAATAAAGAAAAGGGCGAAAAGGGTTGTATGTAATGCAATATCCAGCCAAGTTGTTGGTTGTTGTTTTACGTGGGGGATCATGACCTACCACAAGCAGCATTGGTCATGAATTAATCTTTTCATGGTGCTGAAGAGGTGGTCCTTGTCAGCGTGAGTGTGGTCCAGCTACATACGAGATCTTCATCCCCATCAAACCCGATCCTTTGAAATTCCAATAAAACGACTTCTTCCTCTTTTTTCCAACCTTAATCTCTTTCATTATTGAATTATGTAGGATTACTAAGGACCACAGTCCGCGGAGAAAAGGGTTTAGTAGGAATAGTACATATAAGATTTTATCGTATTGAGTAGATCTTTGTTGAAAAACTGATTTACTTGTCCCTTTGGGATACTACGTAATCAATGTTATGAAGAATTTCAAATCTTATTCCTGGGTTAATTTAATGAGTGTCGTTTGTGTTCATTAACTAAAAACCTTAAAATAATTCCAAAGTTCGTATGGAGTTATTTTAAGAGCATGTTTGATTTGTTTTTTTTTTTTTTGGTATATTTTCTTAATTTGGTTTTTAAGGGTGGATATTTGATAAAAATAAGGTAGTAAGATTATAAATATATAAGACCCAACTCAAGTACCCATAAACTCATATAACTATAGACAAAAAGATAATTAAGCCTAAACCTACCTAATTTTAATAACATCTTCATTGAAATTGTGACATATAAGAAAACGGTTCATCAATTTGTCCACGTATTACATCATAAATATGAAGAGTGTTAATAAAAGTAAACGAGCTTATCCACTTTTTGTTTATAGCAACAGACTTATATGCCTTTTACTTTTCAATATTTTTTTTTGACCAAATACTTTTCTATATTTTATAAAATAATAAAAAAAAAGAAAGAGAATGTTCAGTTTTCCAAGGCGTTAGCTCTTTTTCATGATGACCTATGCTAAATATTTTTATTTTTGAATATCTTTTCTCATTCATAAATTTAAAATTTAGATCCATTGTATAAACATTGCATTCAAAATAGAAACTAAACGGATTTAGATCTTTTTAATTTCTATATTATTATATATTAAACGTATGCATGTGTTAGTCACTAGATAAATGAATAACATTAAATATCTATAATTAAGAATCATGTCCTACATGGATAGAAGAATTTCATATATTTCGAATGGTAATAGGCATCGGTCCTAATATCTTAAGTGAGAGATATCATTATAGTAAGAAAAAAAATAGAAAATTTCTTCATTCATTGCAGAATTATATACATGGATTTTTATTATATGGAATAGTTATCCCCGAAACATAAAAAGACTGAGAAATCATTATAGTGCAATGAATCATGTAATACCTAAGCTGTTGGAATTGAAAGAATGCCAGCTTGAGGGAATGGGCTTAAGGAGATAGATTGCAAGACCCAAATAATAGGCTATACCGACAAAAACATCACCCTTAACGTGGAGATAAGAGGAACAATGAATGCTCGTATTTTTAAGTTTTGTAGTTTAGTGACGAATCTATTATATATTATTCAAATTTACAATAGCATTTTAATTGGATTATAATTTAGTATCTTTATATTCAATTCGATTGATAATTTAGTATAATTTTTCACTAAATTGAAGTCAAAATTGATATATGACTAAATCCTATAAAAATATAAAAAGTTTAAATACAAAATTATTAAAAATTAAAAATAAAAATATATAAACACATGATGTTTTTAGTTGCTTAGTGTAGGCAGAAAATTCTTCTGTCCTATACTTTTTGTAATGAACAAGTCTTGTATCATAATTAACAACTCAGATATATTTTAATAGTGATCAAACCTTTAATTCTTTTTTATTGGTATTTTATAATTAATTTAATTCTAGCATCATGAATGAGTGAAAAGACCATAAAAGTTCCATATCATGTATATGGTTCTTTTAACGAACCTAAAAAGAATAGGTTCAAACCTAACCTTGTTAACAATTCACGAGCCTAAGCTCGAGTTTCGGCACATTCGAATAATTAATTATATGCATAATTATATTTATAATAATACATTAATATACATAATTATATATAATATTATATTAATATATTAATACAAATAATTTATAATAAAATAATATTACAAAAAACTATTTTACGAGTCTATCTATAAATCTACTCACGTCCTTAATGAGTCTGTTCACAAGCTAATTCATAAGCTTCATAAAACCTATTTAACTAAACGAAATTCATTTTAAGCTCCTACTTGGATCATGTATTAAAGTCAAACCAAGATTACAATGAGCCAAATTAGAATGACTCACAAGTAGCTTAACATATTTCCAGTGCTACATGTAATTGAATTTCGTTCCTTTTTGCATTCTATATTGTGTTCTCATCCGAAATCGGATGACTTGTGGCCGGCGTGTTTAGACGCCATCATGGTTCGGTTCGGCTTTGGAACCGAACCTGAACCGTCGATTTCTTATTCCAAAAATGATGGAATTGAAATCGAACTCATGGAAGTCGGTCCGATTCCCACGGTAGAACCGGAAACTGTGAAATAAAAAAATAAAAAAATTAATTAAATAATTTCCTTAATTTAAGTAAGAAAAATATAAAATAATTTTTTAACTTAAAATAATATTGAGCCTAACAATAATTATTCATAGCATTAGTTAAAAGAAATTCTACAATTATGTATTTATTTATATATAATTACTTCTACTTTTTTAGTAAGTATATTAGTATGTGACGCTATAAAATATTTAAGATATAAATAAGTCCTAACACAAAAACAAGTCACACATTGTTAAGAAAAAAAGTTTACTTTAGGTAGAAGTCTACATAAACTTAACGATTTATGATTTCAAATATATTTATTACTTTTTTTATTATTAATAATAATACATTAAATATTGTGAATAGGAAATAAATTTTTTATTATTCATACAAAAAGTTTTAAAAATTTGTTTTTTAATTACAATTTTTTAATAATTTTTTTCTTTTTTTCATTATTTTTTATAATTTTTATGACATAGAGCTATGAGAACTATCGATTCTGCCGGATCTTAACCGATTATTGAACTAGCGGTTCCGAAATCGCCGAGTCATGCTGTTTGTAGGGGTGGAACCGTAAAAATCCCCTAGAATCAGCGAATCCTTTGCTAGTTTAGACCTACCATCCCCACGCCGATTCCTAGTTCAAGAACCGTCGACAACGGATCAAGTCGGTTCTTGGTTCGAAACCAATCTGTGATAATGTTTAGGTGTGTTAGGACAAGCTTTGATTTCTCCACTAAGAGATTGAATTAAATATCTTCCTTTTTTGTAATTATTTTTTTTTATCATCGGAACAAATAGGAAAATAGACATTAACGCGATTGAGTATTCCGAAGATGGGTACTATTATTGTTGACTAATGTGTCATTGTTTACACCAAGTAACATAACACTGTTGTATAGATGTAAATACTTTTTAATATGAAGATTTTTCTTTTCAATGATATTATAATTTAGTGATATTGTTCCTAATCTCTCAAATAAAAAGTATCTAATTTAACATTGATATATATTTATACTTGCATTTAATTTATAACAAAGTTCAAATAATTAGAAAAGATTATTGTCTCAACAAAAAAAATATCATGATATTTGGTAAAGGTTGCTATTTAATTTAATGTATTTGTACCTATATTCAATTTTAAAATCCTACACTCTCAACTTTTTTCAAGTAAACTCATATTCTTAAAAGAACTCTTCATGAAAGAAATGTAAGAGGGGCCATAAAAGGATTATCAATAAAAGGACTTATTTCAACCGTCAACTATCTATAAAATTCTACTGATGTTGTTAATGTTTAAATTCTATATAGATTTTCAAGAGCACTTCTCCTTTGACATGATCCAGAGATTTGGACAAACATTATCGCGCTTTCAAAATACGATCAAGAAATATTAAATAAAGCTAAAAGCGAAGCATTCCATCCACCGTCCATAAAATTCAGATGTTGTCAATGGTCAAACACTATAGGTTTTAAACAGCACTCCTCATTTGGTATGATTCGAAGATTTAGACAAGCGTTGTCTTACTAATAAATTGTGATCAAGAAATATTAAATAGAGCTCAGAGCAAAGAGTACATTACTTCCTCTCAAGAATTGTGGGATTGATGTAATATATCTTCTCTACCTAACATATATAGGTTTGAATTTTTTGAGATTACCCATTTCTCCCCTACTCTAAAATCATAGTCGTTTCTAAGTGTTTGATCATATAATCCTCTCGACCACGTGTAGGTTACAAGTAGTGCAAATGCATGTTGTATGTAGTTGAAAACTAAAGCCAAATTTATAGGTAATTCTTAATTTTCTCCTTGATCTATGTAATAGGAAATTTTATGATCCCATACATTTCTTAGAAATACAACAATCCTATAAGTCATGAAAGGAGAAATTTTTTACACAGCTACGATTGAGAAAAAGGTTTCAATGGTACTAATATCCCACATAAATTGATTACTTGGATATGATTACCAACAAAGTTTTTACATTTGAGTAATTTATCAAAACAATACACTAGTACTATTTATTATAATGATATTGATACTTGCCTACCAATTATATTTAGTATATTAAATATTATTGAATCTTCTTTTCTATGATTGAACTAATTACCAGCCACATTAACTTGAATAATCATTTTAACAGTGGAAAAGTAAAGTTAATATTTCCACCAACAAACCGCAAAAATTGCTAGAGAGAAAAGGGGAACTAAATATTAACTTATATGGGATAAAGGCTAAAGAAGTGTTTGGACTATTGGATTTGGGCAACTTAGAGTTTCTAGTTTCGTTTTTTGCATTTTAGTGTTCCAAAACTTTAAAAGTAGCTAAATAAGTATCTCCATTAACACCCAACTTATCAAACATTAAAATAAAATGTCAAAATTACTTTAATATCCTTGCACTAATTTTTTCTTTTTTTTTTTCAACCCAAAGCTTTTGTTTTCTTTTGTCTAGAACGAATAATAGAGGTATTAAAAAGAAATTGGGCCATAACATATTATATGTAAATTACCCCACATCCACTTATGGCTTAATAAAATATTAGTGGATCATGTGCTAAAAAATTAATTAATTAAACTAATTATTATAGAAAAATATGTTTAAATAAATCAAAGAAAAAAAAACACTTTATAAAAATGATTAATTGGAAGTTAATAGCAGAAAAAGAATGGATTATAGCAACCTAGAATTTTCGGTAGTGAATGATTAAGAGAAAAGATATTTATAATTGAATTTTGTAATGTGTTATAATTTTTAAGATGTATTTTAAAAAATATATATAGTTAGAAGAAAGCTTTCATAATTAAAATTAGAAGTTGGATTTGAAATATTGAGTCAATTCAATGAAGGAAACGGCTTTTTTATTTCCATCATCCACTGCACTTTTATTTGAAAAATTATATATTTGTGCATGCTCATTATCTAAGCAAAGCATGCAATTATATTTCAATGTTTATATATTTTAAGTTTGATATTAAGAAAAATAAAATAATAGAAACACTACAATAGGTATCATAATAAAATCACCTATAACGCAAATAGAAATTTCTTATGCCATGGTAGATCTCAAAAGCAATATTATAGAATAAATCATTTAGAGATGAAATAATATACAATATTATAATGCCAATTAGATGCATCATGTAATAACTCAAACATCCACTTTGGAATGAACACTTGGTTTTATAAAACCACAAAATGTATCATGTTTTGCATCAGACCATAAAATACCTACTATATAATATATATATACACACACATCCATTAAATGAATAAAAAATATAGAACTATGATAGATATCATTACCTAAACACTTCTATTTTATATGTTATTTTATAGACAAAATTTTTTATTTATATTTATTTATTATTATTTTGATTTTATTTTTTTGGCAATAGGAGTTAGGAGTTATGACCATATGATGTGCTATCAAAATAGACCAACTATACTAGTGTTTTGGAGAGTATTTGTACTAAGGCTATTAACTATTTAAAGGAGCTCTTATGCAAGGATAAAATTAAATGGAGTATTGCAAAGGAATCGGTTTATTATCATTTTTTGTTTTGTTGAAAAAGAAATTGTAGGTTTTGGGAAAAGAATAAATGTTTTAATTAGACCCAAAAAGAGTTAAGAAACCAAGTGAAGTTAAAAGTTAATGAAGGGATAATAAAATAATTTTAATATATTGCCTTAATGTCTTGTAGGCTAGAAGTGAATAGAGGCACTTATTTGGCAACTCTTTAAAGTTTCAAACACCAAGATGCAAAGAATGAAATTAAGGACACTAAATTGCCCAAATAAAAAAGTTGAAACACTTTTTTAGCCTTTGTCCCTAACTTAGCTAGTTCTCATCAGACCAATGAATCAAGACCATAAGTACAAACAGTATTTTGACTGGAAGCCCTCACGTACCTGATGGACGTACAGCATCACAGTAGCCGTAGGTACTACCATAATATGGTGAGAAAAACGTGCCATGATTTGTAAATTATGATTGGAAAATTGTATAGACTTCCTCCCCAAACTTTAAGAATTGTATAGGTCTCAAATTTTGTTTTTTAAATTCAGTACCTGCATTCTCTAAAAACAAGTCAAGAAAGTTCATCTAATTTATTTATTTTTAAAAAGTGTAAGTGTTGATTATTAAAAAATCTAAAATTTATGTAATTTCTAAAGTTTAGAGAGAACGTTCATACAATTTATTTAATTATGATTTATACAAGGTCGGTGTAAGGTATAGTAGTCCTTTTTTACAACTTTTTCAAGCGAACAATAAATAAAGTGGGGTCATGAATGTTGTGATGGGATCACGAGATTCGCATTATATAAGCGAGGAGCACAGAAATCTTGGGCACCTATAGGCTCATAAATTTTATGTGATGGTATTTTTAGGATGAATGAGAAAAGAGGAAAGTAGAACATGAAGCAAGAGCTAACAAAATTAATTATAAGCATTTTATATTTCTAGAAGGAAGAAAAAAAAAAAGAAGATAATTGAATAAGTATGGGTAAATGTTATAATCGATACCTATATTTTGTCAAATAATATAATAAACCATAAACATATATTTAAAATCATTTTAGGTATCAAAATGAAGCATTTAAATTTGAGATGGTTAATTACAAATATAAATAAAATTAGGGTACTGAATATGGCATTTATCCTCTTAAGTATTACGAACATAGATTATGTACAATCTCCAGATTGTTTTGGTGAGCTCATACATGATCAACCAGAAATGCATGGGTGTAAAGCCAAATCTTGTCCATTTATTATTATTTTTTTAGGGTAAATGAGAAATTTGGTGTCTAAATTTTGTATGAAAATCCAATTTGGTATATTAACTTTGAAATAGTTAATTTAATAGTTAACAAACTTTTCATGATTATTTATTTTACTACCTCTCTAATAAAATTTACACTATTTATGGATGTGAAAAAGGCAACCTACCATTAAATATTTATTATGCCTACTAGAGTCATCTAATATTGATGGATTGCTTCTTTCATGTTAGCAAATGAAACAAACAAAGCAACATTATGTGAGGTAGCATAAATAGTTGCAAAAAGTTCAATTGAGTATTAAATCGACTACTTTAAAGTTCAGCTACCAAATTGAATTTCCATGAAAAATTCACACACTGAATTTGATATTTTCCCTTGTTAATATCATTCTAATGAATGAGACAAACAGATTATTAAATGCTAAGCTTAATCCTGATGTGGAATTTAAGGGGAAAGATTTGGACAGGTATGTGTAGTTTAAATATATTAACAAGAAAGCCTACAAGTCCATTATAAAGTTGGGAAAAATTAGGTATTGCAATAGTTTTAAGAGTATTGAAATAATAAAAGTGGTAAGACAAAGTGATTATTAAATGCTGAGCTTAATCCTAATGTGAAATTTTAGGGGAAAGATTTGGATAGATATATGTAATTTAAATATAGTAACAAGAAAGAGTACAAGTCCACTATAAAGTTGGGAAAAATTAGGTATTGCAATACTTTCGAGACTATCGAAACAATAGAAGTGCTGGATGATGGGGCAAAAAAAAAAAAGGAAATTGTTAAGGGAAACAAGTGAAGATGATATGATATATTTAAATATTAATGAAAATATGACACAACAAAGTATGATGACTTAATAAAATTTATACATTAATACCACCTAGTGGAATACTACGGTAGTATTATTGTTGTCGTTTCGAACAAACACTACAAAAAGCCAAAGGAATAAAAGAAAAGATGTGATGGGTAAAATTCAAGGAGGATAAATAAGTGAAGAGGCACATAGGGTTTATACAACCATAAGGTGCCCATAAAGTTAGTAAATAAATTCTACAGAACAAGTAAAAAATTGATGATAAATGATATGTCTAAGTGCTTGAAAGATGGACGTGCAGTTATTTGGGATTAGAGGTGTGTTTGATTTGTTTCGTTCTAATTGTTTTGCTATCTTATTTTTAACATTTTCAAACAAATTGTTTGTCAAGAAATAGATACAGATGAAAAATATACATTTGTACTTATATACAAATCAAGTAGAGCAGATACAAATAAGATATAGAAATATATCAAATTTAGATAAAATATAAATAAAATAAAAAAAAATCTGAACTTATTCTAGATTTTTTTTTTTTAAAAAAGAAAGAAAGAAATGAATGTGTTGAGTAACATTCGTCGTGAAGAAAATGAGGGAAGTATGATGGAGATGATTTCGCTATATAGACTGTAGAGAGACGTGCCTTAAAGGGACCGGTGAGGTTTTATGATACTTCATGGACTATTTACCCAAAAGGAAGGCAAAGGGAGATGGAAAAATAAATAAATAAAAGACGATGTAGAAAGAAACCTTAAAAATGGTATTACCTTTATAAGTGTTGATGTTATTGATTACGGAATAAATCATAAGATATTGATATTTGAGTAAATTCATTCAAAATATTAACATTTCGAACCATTAAAAAAATAAAATTAAATAAAATATTGATTATTTAAAAAAATTATTTAAGATTATTCACAAAATCTATTTAAGGTATTAATTTTTTTATTAATTTTTCTTTTTTTTCAATGAATACTTTGTTTAACTCTATTTATAAAATGTTTAGTTTTTTAATTATTTTAAATATTGATTTCTTGATACGAAATATTAATACTGTAGTACCCAATGCATTAACCAAATCTGTTTGGATTGTCTGTTTTTCATCTGTATCTGTATCTTTTTTAAAATAATATGTGTAAATATATCCGATTTGCATCTAAATTTTATCTATATTTGTTCTATTTGATCTTTTGATGAGAACTGTCAATTTTTTTTATCCATATCTATTTCTTGATAAATAATTTGTTAGAAAAAAGTTTGAAAAAGTGTCTGTATCAGCCGGAAAAAGCCAAAACAAACAGACCCAAAATACTAGTGTCGTAAGGGTGGTATTCTTAACATATTTCCATCGGTTTCTATTAAAAAATAATTATAAAATTTACATAGGATCTATAAATTTAGCTTTTCTAAGTCAATTCATTCATACCGTAATTGCTAGAAGATATATTTAACTATACTCATCCAAGCCCACACATTAAAAAAGTCATCAACCTAGAAGCTTTTTAAACTTATTAGATTTGATGCCAGACTTTTATGATTTAAAATTTTACAAGTGTTGGATTTGAGGCCAATGATAGGAAATGTCCTTTTCTATTGTGGGATATTTAAATATCAAACAACACGAAGTTAGGAAAATTTCAAAAGAGTGTTTGATCTTTTTATGGTAGAAAAAGTGGGACACATGGTATTGGCCCACTGGAATACTGGATGAAAGGCCTGTGTGGAACCGGGAATAACTATCCAAAGTCCAAGTCGAAGCTGAGCTCAATGCTTCAATCGACTTGTGATGGATTTGATTTGGATTCTCAGGTTGCCCTTTTGTTGTGCCAAATAGCCGCCCTTTATCTCTCTCTTTTCTTTTACCCATGGCTGTGACCTAAAGAGCAAAGGGACCTTGAGCAAAAAGTTAAAAAGCCTTTTTTTTTGTGGCTGGTTGTTAGGGTTTTATTAACGAGTATTTCCAAAATATTATTTAAGGTTTAAAAATAAATGTATGGTATTTTTTTATAATATTGATTACACACTTTCTGGAAAAGCAAATAATAAAAAAGATTGAAATATTTTATTATTTTACTTCATTACAAGCGTCTTTGAATCATTTGCTAACATTTTCCTTTCTTTTCTTTTCTTTTTTTTTCCGGATAAGATCAATTTCACCTAAAGGAGTAAATCAACATCAATCATACAAGAAATTAACGAAAAGTTTAAGTTATGAAAATACACACAATTAAACAAGCACATCACTTCAGGTACTAAAATATACCTCAAAGAAATATAATTATTTCTAAATGAACAAAACTCATTCAATTAACGAATACGACATATCTCATATAAGGGATATCATATTCCCATATAGGAGTTGATAACATGAGGTAAAAGAAAAATAACAAATACATAAAAAAATTCACTTACTCTTAAAATACTACTAACAAAGTAGGAACCAAAGTAGTATATCTACATTAATATCAATAATGAATTTGTGGATTTATGGTGGTAAAGAAAATGAACACATTTGAAAAGTACTAGGGTCTTTTCAAGGGCATTCTTCTATTTATTATTCATGATTTCCCAATTAGAAATGGCTTGAAAGATTAATTTAAAAAAAAAAAAAAAAGGGGTTTGGGGTGTCCATTAAAAAATGAAAGAAAGAACTTACTTGCAATACATGTCGTAAATATAGGCCATATGTAGATAAACCTCATAATTTTTTAACAACTACTTTCACAATCATATAACTTAAAAAAAAAAGGAAAAATAAAAAGAAAATTTGGAATCCCCAAATTATTTTTAGAACTTCAAAACTATTTTGATTTTTTAGTACCATGTCATCAACATTACTAGCTGACTCAGTTTTCTTCATACGGAAGACATGAAACTATAGCAAGTCATTATCTTGTGATGGAGCACCTGGTTTTGTGAGCATCTTGGAGAGTTCCTTCAAATTGTCTTACTTGATGCTTGATTTTTTCGTACAATGTAACAATAAAATCTTTGTTTTATTCTCAAAATTTTCAATACTATGCCTTAATTATACACTTCTAAAATTTTGATAAATTTTAATTAACATGAACTTTACAATCATGTAGTCCTCGAAATGTCACTTTGTAGCTATGCACTAATAATATTGGATGTTAAGATCTAGTATCCTAGCAAATTATTTGACCCATGTTTCACTCAAATACCTATACAATCCTCCTTTATGACTAGGGATGATCTTGGCGTAGCATCATAATCCAACCAATGCAATTGGAATTGGGTTTGTGGGTAGTAGATCCACTAAGCACGGAGTAAAAGGCAATACACCAGAACAAGAAGCCTTATCTAACCATAGGTTCTCCCATAGGGATCTTTTAATTTTTTTTTTTTTTGAGGGATGTCCACATCAATTGTAAGAGGATTGGTTGGTTGAACTACGTGGATGATGCTTATTGCATTGTAATAACAAGATCTAATAGAGCTACCCTATGTTACAAGTAAGAATAGCAACCATCCTTTGGATGAGTTAAGTGAACATTACAAGTAATTCAAGGCCTTAGTGCTCTTCTACGTTATCTGCAAAATTTACGCAACTTCAATAGGACTCTCTTACTTTAAGTTGTCTTGAATGGCATCTTGCAAACGACCAATTTTATTGGATAATCTCATTATTAGCTTTGTGTTCTTTGACAATGCTATCTAATAGGTTAGTTGCCCTCTTTCTTATGGGACCATTGTTTTATTGTCGACTCTCCTTATCCCCAGTGATCAGGTTGATAATGTCACATGAGTTCGACATCTTGTTTCTTTAGAAAAGTAACATAAAGTGATATGTGAAAAGATGATTCAGAGAATTGCAAGGGGAAGAAACAAATAATCTTAGAGCTCAAATATACAAGGGCTAAATAAAGGAGCTTAAACATCAATCTTACGGATCTTGAGCGATAAAAAGGGCTTGTTCTTCATTTAAGAACTTCTATTACATAATCTTTAAGATTTATCCAAAAGATGATATATTGATGGACGAGATCAACCTACCTATTCATGGGTTTTCACATGGGCTTGTTGTAAGCCTAAGTACTGCAAGCATCTTTGTTGAGCACAAGATTTTGTTAAGAAGGGTTAAAATCAAACGAGCCAATTTCAACAATCCTATCTCAAGTCTATTAAGCTAATCATTCCAACACATGTGCCAAATTCCATGGATTGCAAAGAGTGATATCCAAGTTAGTGCTATACCTAGCCTAATCATATTCAAGGACAAAAACATCTACTTTTACAAAGGAAAAAAAAAAAAAAAAACCAAAATAATAGGTGGGATAAATATCACTATCCATCTTCTGTGTATGGAAGAGAATTTAATTCATATATGAATTTTCACCAAGCATGAAAACATTTTAGATGTAGATTTAGTGGATAAGATGTATAAACTCTTCAATGTCATCTCTTAAAATATATTAGTAATTAATTGAGACAACTAGCATGTGCATGTGTGTGTGCATGAGAAAGAGAGGAGTTTAGGTGGAGTTATGGTAGTGGTTGAAGTGTCGGGTTGTAATACCCAAGAGTTTGATCCCAAGCCAATAGTTTATTTATACTATAACCCTCATTGAACTTTATCCTTACAACGGAACTTCACTAAAGTAGTTCTTCTTCAATGCCTTAATCTGCTCTGTTCAATCTGGAAGACAAGTTTAGGACCAACCAGTCAAAGGAAGTGCGTTAATAGAATGATTGGTGGGAATTCAAAGACCTGGCTATAATTGAGGTTTTCGACAAGATATGAAAAAGATTTCAAGACTTCTCTAGATTTTCCTTGAAACAACTGACGGGACGGATTTCCTCATTGTAGGTTTCAGTCTGAAGCCAATCCTACCAACAGGCCGAACTGCCATAGAAAGGTGGGTGAATAAGCAATGACAAGAGTCAACCAGAGTCCAAGTTTAATCGATCAAATCGGGATTTAGTCAACCAAACTTGTTACTGTAGCCAAGCAAGACCAATCTCCACCAAAGCTATGCTTTGATCGACGGAAGCCAATGCATATTGCTCGTGTTTGTTAGCTAGCAGCACCATGCCAAGATAATAACTAGTATTTTCCTTCACCGTAGCACCAAAGTGAACAGGGAAACAGGTTTAAGCCTTAAGAGAACCTAAGGAGGATGAATATATGTATTTACTTCCTTCAAACCCCGAGATTTTCAGTCGTTTTGCCTGTATTTAATTTGAGGATTTGTTCTCGCCATTAGGAACATAGGTCACATATCAAATGTCACCCTAAGGAGTCCGGTATGGAACGACATTATTAAAAAATTTCGATCACTTTTGTATTTTTAACTGTTATTTTCGCATGTCTGTCATGCCTTTTGCCTTGCTGCTACTTTTCAAAACATTTGTCTTAATAACACTACATTCGATGGGACACTTTTTTTTCCGCCGTTATGGGGGTTGGGGGGACACATATGAACGTGAGGAACTACGCACACTCAAAAAAAAGCTGACGCTGCTATATTACTAAATAACCATGGTTTTCTTTTTTTTTTTTTTGGGACCAGAAAAAGCCTCCATGAAAACATACCTTCATATGATTCAGCCTTACATTACAGAGGCACCACAAGGATACTTGATCTAGAATTTTCCCATTGCAGTGACATCATGGTACATTGTCAAGATTAAGCCAACATATTTCCAGAAGTAAAAAGATTACAAATTAAGGACCTTGTACCCTTCTGAAAGGACAATCTGCATCGAACAAATTTATGATCCTATTGGACTAAAACTGTAATCATGTAACCTAGACTGAAAACTTTAAATCCAGCATCAGCCCAGCCCAGCCCAGCCCAACCCTGCTATCAAATAAACTCCAACAGAGCTGTGAACAAAATGCCTCCATGCCTGCCCCCCTCAGAATCCAGGAGATGAGAATTTTCTCCCCTCTTGTGCCTCTCACGAGTGCAAAGAAACAAAATGAAATTTGATCGATATTCGCATAAATGGATTAGAAGATGAGCAAGCAAACAAATTTGAACAGTGTCGGAAACAGTGTCGCACCCAGCAACACAAAATTACTCCATCCACAGCTTCCATAATCAACTCCAACCCCACAAGAATGCAGGAGGATAATCTTCTCTCAACTGAATTACTCCATGCCCTCGATCTGGCTCACAATAAAACCCCCTCGTGCAAATAATTGAGGGCATGAAAAAAAATTCCTGGAAAGAAATCATCGATATTGTAAAGGATGATAACTTTCAAAGAGAACAAAGCTCTCAGCCTCCCATTCCTTTTGATAAATTAAAGAATGATCACAAATGCTTTGTTTAAGCAAGTGTCTTACCAGCCACTGGACTCTGACGAAAGAGATAATCTGACATGGTTGCTGCGGGTTCTTGGTAAGTGAATAAGCATCTGCAAAGAACAAGCTATCATCACCTCCTCGGATGTGGCGAAGAGGGCTGTTCTGGTGAATTTCGTGACACGGGAAACTTTTGCTCTTCCAATGCACCATTTAGATGATTTCCGTCATTAAGTTGTGAGACATCATTCAAACCAGACAAACCCACTGCCCCAAGAGATCCAAACTCCAGTTGCTCTGAAGGTGTACCATAAGCACCATTATGATCATAAGGATAGAGCATGACAACAGAGGGAAAGCAGGCCCATTTGGTGACACCATGCTTGGATTCACAGTTGTTAGGGGATACATACTATATGCTACATTGGCTGGACCTGCTGGTGCTGCATTAGACCGGATAGTGCTGCTGGTCTGAGAGTTAAAAGAAGGTAAAGAGCCATGTCTATATGAGCTCCACGTTCTTTCTGCCTGGTTATCACCAGCTGTAACTCGATCAGGCCTTGAAGCTAGCTTATCCACCTGATTGCGATTGTGACTTCGCCCAGATGCTCTCGGTTTCGAGCTGACATTCCAATTACCATCTCTATCGCCATGGTGATCATTTCTGTCGTAGCTGTAGTTCCCTCGCCTGGAAGAGGAATGCCTTTCCCGTGCAGAAACCTTCTGATGCATACAATTACTTTGATCAGTTCTCCTTATTAAAAATTTCAGAAGCACCATCCATTCTCCAATACTTAAACATCATTGGGTAAATAAGTGTGTAGTACTTGAATACAAATAAAAAATCACAGACCCAGGATTTCACAGCCAGACTATAACTGGTAAAAGAATGACACGCACAAAAGAAAGCTGGTACTCTCAGCATCACAAATGAGTCACTAATGCCAGGTATCAAAATCAAAAACCACATGAAACGACATTGAACAAGTATCTACATGAGACCTGTATGAAAACAGAAAATTTGTGTTTGCCTTGCATGGTTGAAAATTTGGCAACCATAAAAAGATGACTTCACACAACTGGGAAGATATCATATGCATAGGTGGGTTCACATTTACCATTTTGACAGAGTAATGTCCACTACTAACATCATTCTATTTTACTCAAATCAATAGGTGCATTTTAAGAAAGAGTTTTCAAACTTGAAGAAACCACTATTGATCATAATATTGACTGAATGAACCGGAAGAAAAACATAGCGAAAGAACATCTGTCAAATATATCTTACAGGATTTGGAAGGTATGTCCCAGTTCCAGTCCGATATCTTGGAAGTTCATCAACATGATAAACACTGGCAGGCCCGTTAGAAACAGGCTGGACTTGAGGAATGGGAACCAGACGAGATCCACAAAGCTGTGATATGAGATTCACATTGGCAGAGACTAGCCTTCCAGTCCCATCCCATGGAATATGACCTTGTACATAAAAAGGAGGAAAGACACCAGGTGAAGAATAAATCGCAGGGCCTGGGTAGCGTGGGTTTTGACAAGATCTTCCATACTGAAGATTATGCCAATGGCTTTAAAATCACTATTGAGGACATCACTCTTTAGTTCAATTGGCTCAATAGATGCATTCCGTCCCATTGAGTTGGTCACTGCCTCTGGAGGATCAGATCTATCCAATGTCTCAAAGTTCACACCAGAATCACTGGTACCACACCTTTCTTCCCCACCAAAATGGCTAATTGATGCCTCAGAGCTCCCACTCTTATTGCGGGTAGGAACTGAAAATGCAATAATAGGAACTGGAGGGCCTGTAGGATAAAAAGCAATTACCCTAGAACTGTCCACTGGCCTTTGCCGCGACTAGGACCTAATAAAACCTGAGGAAATGGCAACACAGAATCAGACCCACTAGTCTGCGCTGATTCAAAACCAGGCATTGAATACATCGGAGCTTGTGAAGAAGAAAGTCCTGAGCTCCTTTCAGCTGCTTCAGGCCCACCAGTTGACAGTGTATTCCAGTCTCTACCATCATCGTCTGCCTGTGTGGATGACTGATCAGAAGAGCTCTTATTCTTTCCATGCATTGAAGAGGTAACCACAGAGGAACCAGCTTTCTTAACCCTTTTCTCTCTAAGTGGTTTTGATGTCTTTGCTGAAGATCCATCCCAAGAACTCTCTGAAGAGGTCTTACTTTTTATTGAACCACTGTGAGTAGCCCGCAAGGACCTTGAACTTGTAGGTCTTTCGTCCAAGTGACTTTCATTCACTTTGGTTCCTGCCTCCAAATGGTCTTCCCTAGATGAGACTTGATTTTCCTTAGCAAATTTCTGATGGGCTCTATTATAAACACCAGACGTTACTACCCTAGATGAAGGAGAAAGATGATATGGCATCAATGTTGACTGTGGCTGATCATCTGATCTAATATTTCCAAAGTTCCCATTCTCAAGATTAAACCCTCCAGTTGAGGCACCGTCCTGATCTTGCCAAAAGTCCTGCTCAACTTCAATGGAATTGGCATCAGTAGAACCAAAATTCTGATCCCCAGGTTCAACTGAATCTTCTGAGTTTGAAGCAAAACCAATGTTGGGAAAATAATGAGTCAATGTAGGAGAAACCAGTCCATGAGGAAATGGCATATTTGCACCCCAATGCGTTGGAGCATATCCCATAGGAATAACATTGACGGGTAAGTGGCCATGAGGTAAGCTAAATGGCATGGGGACCTGTCCATTAAAACCATGAATCTGAGAAGATGATATAGCATTGGCCATATCTTGCTCCACTGGATGCATTCCCTGAGCCCCTGAAATGGATGCAAAATCTTCACCAAGAACACCTGATCGAACATCATCTTCCTGATAGCTATTTGAAGCACTGTTTGAATCATCAGCATCACTAGTTTGCTGAGAAGGTATAGGCCTGCCAAATGGCAGCCCATCTGCTGAAGAAAAAATTTCTTGTGATGAAGGGTCATGTTCCATGGCCTTTCTCCTACTATTATCTGTTCTTGCAGAAGCATTCTGGCTTTTACCACTTTCAGGCACTCTGTCTTGCCTCACTCGAGAAGAAACATCATTAGACGAATCTGTGAGCTCAGGACTAGAATGTGTTCGTCCAATAAGGTATCTTCCCTTGACATCATTCACCACGTTATCAGGACGAGAACTTCCATTGTCTTTATCAGCATTTCCAAGTTGCTTAGAGCTCATTTCCCCACGGCTCTGATTTGTGGACCTAGAGTTGCTAAGATTTTCATAATTTTTTTGGCTTTGCCTGGACATGCTGAGTCAGTGATGCGATGCGTACTATCCAAGGAAGAGTTAATGTGATGAGAAGAGACATTTTGCAAGCCAAAATCAATTTTAGCTTCATGACTCGAAAAATTCTCGTGGTGCTTGCTACTTGGACTGTTTCTTGCATTGCCAGACCCATATACCTGTTCCGTATTAGGCAGGTTCAGCCTAAGGCGCCACAATTCATTCTCTGGTGCATCGGGGCGATGACCATGGCCATGCCTTTCCCATGTGTTGGTAAAGAAGTCATTTATTTCGTGAAGAATGTTCTCCTTAGGGCAATAAAGAAGTCTTGCAAGTCTTTTAGCCCCATATGTGAATGCACTGCGTATTCTAAAGAAGTTACCTGCACAAAGTGATGAGCATAAAATTCACTGATTTAAAAAAAAAAAAAAAAAAAAAACCACTAGGAATGTGGAGGAACATCCAACAAAACCAAAATAACATCAAGCTAATAGAGTGAGGATGACAGGCAAATTCATGATTGTTAAATTAACTGCATTGAGTCCAAACTTAGCACACATGCTATGAATCAATAGACCCCAGCTGAATATTTCATGACTATAAAGAAAGCATTAAACAATGTGAAATCCTAGAAGATTTTGATATCAAGATTTCTCTTTGCTCAATATTTTCCCAATAGTCAAGATATATATATATATATATATATTTTCGAGGCCAACATCAAGAATTCTCTTTTGAATAAAAATCAACAACACCTCTTTTCTTATCCTCCTTTCTTTTTTCTTTTATTTTTCCCTTTTTTATGGGGGGATTATTTTTCCCTTCATTATAGGGGGGATTCCAAAATCCTTTTTATCGCCCCTACCCCAACCACAATAAAAAATAAATGAAAAAGAAGAAACTTTTGTGGACAATAAAATCAGTAACAGTCAATAATTTTTGCAAAGAGCTCTTTCATTAATCACATTAGCATTTCTTATGGACAATATATTTTTTAAACTATTTAGGTGAAAGTTGTCCCTTCCTAGAATACCAAGGGAGCTGACTACTTGTAAAATCTATGACTTCGATATATTGATTCTATTCTAGCTTTATGGTAAAAAAAAACATACATATACTTATGCAAGAAAATTATGCCACGCATATATCTAAATCTGGGAAGTCTATTCACTTCGCTTGTAGAATTCCTGAGAAAGAGTAGAAGTTTGTAATTTAACTCAGATAAAAAAGACAAGAAGCATTACCTCTACTAACACTACGTCCAAGGTTGTTGTTCACCCGTAAAGGATCGATCACATTGAAGTGTTTAGATATAAAAGGCTGCCCCTGGTTCTCTTGACCAGTGGGGAAGACGGCATATACAGAGTTACAAGCATTAAGAAATCGCTCATCCAGTAGTAACTCACCACCATCTCTCCTAGGAGGTTCAGCTATCGACAAAATAACCATATAGAAAGTAAGCAAATAGGGAACAGACATTTGGATAGACATTTACCATTATCAGGCAGTAAACATTTAACACCTTTGAAAAGCAATATTACCTGTTACATCTGGAAGTGAACTAATAGGCACAGGACCCCTCAAGCTAACACAAAAGTTATCCCAGTCAAACTTGCTAAAAAATTCTAGAAATCGGTAGAGAACCTGCAAAAAAGATGATCAGACTGATGTCCTAGGGGAGAACAAGGCAGCTTTTAGATAGGTATTACCTCAAGGGGTCCAGCAAAAGACTTGTTAAAAACATGGAATATGTAAAGGACCAAAGTCTCAAGAGCATAAGTTGAAATTAATCCATGATGAGCTCCCAGTATACGGCTCTCATAATAACACCAGGCCTTTACTAAGATAATGCTACGCTTAAAAAGATGATTTTGCTGTATCAAATGGTCAACCTGCAGAAGCAACTCTCCTTCAGAAAACACATCAAACAGAATAAGCATAAGCCTTTCAGGTGAATTAGAATGGATGCGCAATTCACCTCTTCAAGAAAACAAAGGGTGCATAGCCCACCAAGTTGGTTAAATGATATGTCAACCACAATGTTTTCAACAAGACATTTTATAATCTTCACCTACAAAAATTAAAGGCAGATAAAATAATTAGTCACAAAGCCAGATAAAAGAACTTTGAACCAAAGAGTGATTTAAAAGTAAAGCAAACATCATAGATGAACCATATGCATTTCAAATAATCAGATGCAACCATGAAAACTGATGATAGGAGAAATAGTGCAAGAACAATCAACAGACAAATGAGAAAGTAAAGATAGAATTTGCTATCTTAAACATTCACACATCTGTGTTAAAAAGAGTACATTTAGATTTAGACTTCTATTAGATTACACAATATGAGGTTGTGTACAACTAATGACTACCATGTCAATATTTTTCTTTTGGTATATTGTAGCAACATCATTAAGCACACAACTATTGACAGCTCACGAAGCATGCTTGCGGAAGTAGAAAGTATATAATGGGGGAAAAAGTAACAGAACACAATAATCATCTGATGAAAAAACAATGAATGCCAGTCATATCCATAAGCCACTGCACCCATCTCCATGCTAATCGAGAACTGCCTTTTAGTACCCCTGGTTTAATATGCATGATCACATGAATAAACCTGTTTCAGGATCTCTACCCAGCTTCCATTTTCTATTTCCATCAGAAAAGTAACCGTCTTGGTATATGGTTAATCATAAGATTAAAAATCAGATGCAATGGCAACTTTCAGAGAAATTATGATCGCCATCAACCACTTCAATGTTAGAATTTTACACCGTACTCAAGAAGAATTAAGATAAAATATATGACAAAAATGAAGAATTAAGATAAAATATGACAAAAATAATCAAGCAAGACATATACAAAATAAGAGCAATTCCTACAAAGGAGTCATCTCCAGACAAAAGATACTAAGATCCTAAGAAGCACGTACTTCAGCCTGAATATATTGAACCTCTTTGACACGAAATTCAGCATTTTCATTCTTCTCTTCACTCTCCAACATGTCCCGAACCTGATGAGCCCATGCGTCCTTCAGATTTTGGTTGTTGCTGAATGCTGTTAGGTCAATGTCTCCATCAGGCAAATACGTCTTCAGGGGTACAGAACCAAAAGTGAACACCTGAAACAAAAGAAGCATTGACATTACAACAACTGAAATGTAAATATGATAAAATTTAATGTCCAGTTAACTTTATCAATGAAGTCTCAAGCATAAAAGCCCATCCATGTTTACTGCAATTGATGTGTATACAGCACAGCCCACATACAAAACCAAAAGTGACCATATTCAACTTAAATCAACATCAGAGAGCACAATAACAAAATTCACATACACATACATCACAAATTGCTAGATGCATAAGACCATTCCATATTTCTATTCAGTATTTTGTGCGTGCGTGTGCGTGTGCGTGTGCGTGTGCGTTGCGTGCACATGCACTAATAGAGGGGAAGTGCCCTAATATTTCTTCTTTCTTCTACTTATTGTTATTATTATTATTATTAATGGAGGAGCATGGCCATATTATAACCGGCTACCTCCAAGCATGCAGACCACCCTACCAATTCAGTATATCTCACAGAATGTAGGTAACCCAAGTAAGCATCCCTGGTAGGATATGAACCCAAGACCTTATACAAGTCGACACGACAAGCTCGTGGGCCAACCCCTTGAGGTGGCAGCACTCTTAACAGGAATGCCTATCATTGCATATAAACCACCTAATTACTCTAGCCAGCAGTCCAACAACCATCAAATCAAATTGGTCATGGAGAAGCAATAAAAGAGATACAGATATGACCATGTTGAATTGCGCCGCTAAGACGTTCAGCCTACTCATTCCACAGCACACACGAGCAATGTACAAAGAAAAAATTTCACATCAATCATAGGAGTGCTTGCAAAGAATGTAATCCAATAAAAAACTCAAATCCCACCTGGCAAGGAAAGCATTTCATAATGAGACGCTGAACGTAGTTGGCGACGGCATTTCTTCTCTCCTCAGAGGGTGGATTAGGCTGAACGCAAGCAATGAGTTCAGCAGTTCTCTCCTCAGCCTTTAACCACCTCTCCGAATCAAGAACCTGAACAACCGAGGCAGCTTCACCGGGCAACAATCCATTAGGCACAAGCAGCCCACTTGATGAGGGCTGTGCCCAACCCTCATTCTTGCCCATACAACCCCCAACCAAATAATCCCAATCCAGCCCCCACAACAACAACAAACCCTAACAAACCACAACCCAACCAAAACTGCACCCCACCAAGACCTCTTCAGCAAGCTAATTATATCTGAAACCACAAACTCAAAACACTAACATCATTAGCAGAACACACAAAAAGCAATAAAAGGATTCTTCAAAGATTGAATCTTTCCCTAGAACAGTCACTATTTAGCTCCAGATTATTACGTACCAGGTAAACTCCCAATCTCCTCCAAACTCAAGTTACAACAAGCAACATCTCAACTACTCCAATCAAAGATCACCCAAAACAAAAACTAAACTAAACCCACAAAATCAAATATCTGTAAGATATCATTCAAACAAAAGAAAAACCGAGAAAACCCTAGACGAAATCCCAAGAATTTTTTTTTTTTACAAAAACGAAAAATCAAAAAATCAAAACTGCCGGTGGATGTTAAAATTTTTTAAGAGTATCAACTTATCAAAACCCTAGCAGAGAACAGGGGGCAGAGTTGATATATTAAAAATTTGTATTCCCAATCAAGGAAAAAACAGGAAAATTACGAACAAATGTTGAGGTTAAAACCAAAGAAAAAAGTTTGGATCAATGTGGGTTTTTTCAGATTAAGTGTTGGAGTGAGCAATAGGGATTGTGTTCGTTTGAAAGGAAGAAGGAGGCGATTTTTACAGAGAGAGAATATTGGTTAGAAGTCGCCCAAATTTTAAGGGCTTCCTTATTTTCTTTTGTTTTCTTTGCGTTTCTATCCCACAAGCGAAGAGAAAAAATGTAAAATGGGGGAAAAGAGAGAGAGATAGAGAGAGAGGATAGAATCTGAGGCAAGAGGGAGTGAGAGGGAGGTACGGAGATTTAGAGAGAGAAAGGGAGAAACCAAATGGAAGTTTTGAAAAACAAGGGGACAATTTCAATTTTGTCAAACACTAGTTGGAGTTGGGCTGGCTTATATGCATATTGCAATTTTCCTATTATGGAAGTTCATGGGCCGGAAATCCCTTTCACCCAAACATTCCTATGTCAAACACAAGCATAAGCACAAAGGTTGTTCTTACTTCCTGGTTTCCTCTTATGCTGTTGCTTGATCATTACCGTGCTTATGAGCAAAAACTATATAAAGGTAGGTTATAGAGAAAGAAGACACTAAAATAATTTGTAATAACCTAGTACTTGATTGTAATTCCACGCAAAAGGGAAAATGAGGAAAATAAAAGCAAGTTAGAAAGAAGACACTGAAATAAATAAGTGGGGTAAAACAAGATCTGACACAATGTGCATGCCTTGTCCCTCGGGGTAAAACGAGGTCCGACACACCATGCATGCCTTGTCCCTGCATGTATATAAGATTTTAATACTTGTATAGATTGAGATTAAAGGCTTGTAAATAGGTAGATTTATTATATAGTTTGGTATTAATGAGAAAATTTGAGGAAAATGAAGGTATGTTACAAATAGGAGACAAGGATAATTAATTCGGAATAAAAATGTTCTTGATCATAGCCCTACATGTATACGAGCAAAAATGAGAATAATAAAGGTAGATTGCAGAGGAAGAAAACTTGAAATTGGGTGATCAAAGGTTAGAGAAAGGTTTGACACACCATGTATGCATTGTCCCTTATTTACATGCATGCACGTACATAAGACTCTATTAGTTGCCTCACTTGAATTAAAAGACATATGAATGAATAAATCTACTTTAGGATTTAATATCTATGAGCAGAAAAAAGATAAATAGGAGAATTAAGGTAAGTCATAGAAAGAAGATATGAAAATAAATGTTTGAGGAAAAAAGAGGCCTGACACATCGAGCATGCGTCTTTCCTTACATGCATGTATGTATATAATAGTAGTGTTTGTCTCAATAAATTCATTTTATGATTTAGTATTTATAAGTAGAAATGAGAAGAATAAAGGTAAGTTAAAAAAAATGACACAAAAATAAATGCTTAAGTAAAAGGAAGTCGACACATTAGGCATGCAATTTCCCATATTTACATGCATGCAAAAATACCATTATAGTTGTCTTGCTTTGATTGAAAAATGCATTGAGGAGTAATTTTTTTTTTAAGATTTATTATTAGAAATATAGATGTAAGTTTAAGTTTCAACCAATAAATTTATACAAAGCTCATGTCATTTGTCGATGATATCCAACAATATGTATTAGCTTCCTTTTGTGATGGTTGGGCACAAAACTAGCTCTTATAACACCAAAATACATAGATTATCACGTTTATTGAGATTGAACATTGTTATTTTATATTAGTGATACTCTATCACATACCTTTTCCTTAGATTACCCCACACCTACCATTAATTACTAAACCAACAAGCTAAGAAGATACAAGGTGCTAGAAAACAAGATCATGTAATCCTTTAAATATTGTTATTATATTCATTATAGTAAATAGCCTACAACTGAGTGATACTAAATTTTACTCTACTTTAGTGCTCATAATTGTTGCTTGATCATAACCTTAATACAAAAATAACTATATGACCAATATCATATGGTTACTAGGATATAAGGAGGTTTGATACACCAAGCATGTAGCTTCCTTCTTACATGCGTCCATGTATATATGATTGATAATTGTCTTTATTAGATTGAAAGATATTTGCGGTTCTGTATTTTATATTACGAATTAGTTTCGATAATTTGGATGTGAGTCTAAGTTTTTGCAAACAAATTATCAACAACTAATGTAGTTTTTCAATGATACCCATGTATACCATATTGCTATTTCTTATTAATGATAATGGATGAGACCTCGAATATGCTTATTAGCTTTCTGCTATGGTGATTAGGCTTTATTAGCTCTCATAACTATGAAATGTATAAATCATTGTATTTATTGAGGTTGATCATTGTTTTTTACTTCAATGATTAACTATTTGTACTCTATTAACCACCTCGTGCCACAAAGCTTGAGTTGTGATTACTCGAGGGCTTGTTGCTCAATGATAACTTTAAACTACTAATCTAAGTAACCAAGAGGATATGAAGAGCTAAACATAATATCACATGATTCTCTCAACACATTATTACTTTTATCAAAGCATGTAACTTATAACTTAGTGATACAAACTTTTACTATAGTTAGTACAATACTCATAATCATGGTTTACAAGTCTGCCTTGTGAATACATCAGACAACTTTATCAGTCTTCTTCTTCTTCCACATAGATTCTCGATATACTAACTATAGTTGAACTCATAATATTCAACACACGCACACACACACACGGAGGTGATCGTATCCAAAGATACATAAATTAAAAAATATATTAAGTTTGTATTAATAAACGAATTAAAAGTGTCATATGAATTTAGGGTTTGGTACCAAATGAGTTAAAAGTTAAAGTTTTGCCATAATAGGAAAATTATAGTAGTTCTAATAACACTTTTCAAGCAATAGTCCATTATACAAGTATTTCTAAAACATGAAAATCAAATACAACTGGCATTTGTAATCATAATCTAGCATAATCCTTTGGTTTGTCATATAGGTAACACTTGAAAGGACAATCATTATATCTTGTTTTCAAGAAATCATACTTGAAATGCCTGTAGAAGCTTCTACGGTCCCGTATTTAACTGTTAAAATAAATATAGTAAATGGAATATTAACTATTGTAATAATTCGATCACGATTTTGTGTGGTCGGATGGTGACAGTATCAGTCTTATCAGAATTAATGGTAAGACCATAGAATTTTTCTTTCACGGTGGGCAGCACACACGAATAAATGATTTTCAAATATGCCTTTATTGCATATCATTAAATATGAGTGATTTAAGATTGTATATCATCATTCATTTACTCTCATATACAATAGTACATACAACCATTTTGTTGTTGACTATTAATCATTGTATTAATAGGTCAATTTCGTGATTAGATTTCAAGGATAGCGAGTGCAGTTAGGCACACACAATGTAAATATAAGTTATATATTTGTAGTTTACGTAAAATTATATAACAAATGCAACACACTAAACATCATATTCACAAAGTGATGTGTAGCAATGAATGGAAAAATCCATCTATAACATTTGTTGGCACCTTAGTTTGTCGATAGAGTGTCTTAGATTTATACCTTGGACTATATGAGCTTGCAAAACAATAATGGGTCAAAAGTTACCAATCTAGTATGACTATTTTGATGGTTAACATGATAATATAAGTAATGAATGTGTAAATAACATAATATAGACTAAATGTCACCAACTTATTTCTAAAGGTTGTCTTGGGAGAGTATTTATAACATGTCATTGAGCAATAGCTACTTGGGATAGTTACCAAGCCATTGGAGTAGTGACATCTCTTGGAACTAGCTCTACTTCCTAAAAATGTATGGTATGCCAGGTTATGGATCGAGTGAATCGGTTAAAACAAAGATCGATGGTTGAACGACCTAGCCATCCATGGGTTTGACCAAGATGGATGGTCAAGTGAATATGAAGGTCGTTGAGAGGCATGGTGCAAACTCTTCATTATAGGTTATGTTGGGCCAAGCTTAAGGAGCCCTTGGTCCAAATATACCCATCAATAACATTGATAAAAGAAACTACTATTATTAATTTTTAAAAGTTGCTATATTTGATTTTTGATTTTTTTTCTCTTGAGGAGAAAAATATTTAAAATGAAAGAGGTAAAAAATTTTGATACAAACATCTTTTTTGTCACATTTAGCACAGGTGTTTAGCTACTTACACATATCTTATGTGATTGATATAAAAAATACTTACACAAACAAATGGAAGGATGTTATTACTGTAGTTATTATTATGTTGTGAATTTTGTTTATTTGTCATGGTTTGAATTAGATAGTGAATAGATCCTTCGTCAGTGTGTAAATAATTCCAAAGGGTGCCATGTAAGTTATGCAAACAAAAGATGGTAAAAGTAGATAGAAGTTGTGGTTGTTTGCTTTTAAGATGACTATATCAACAATTGAAGATGGCTAAAAATTAAAAATACATTGAAGTATTTAAAATACTCTATACACAAATAAATTACTAACATCTAAGCACAACCTACAACCCTAAATCTTAACTATGGAATTTAAATAAATGAATTGATGGATGACATAATTTATTTCAATAAAAGCATGTTTGTTGTTAATTCTCATGTATATATGTGCTTAATTTTATTTATGATGATATCCTTGAAGCTTATAAATAATGATAGGAAGTAACGAGCCTAAAGTCTTATTACATATTCACGTACATTTGGACCCAACTAGGCTAAGCCTCATACAGGGCTTTTGATCATAGTTCATATTTGAACCAAACTAAAAGAAAAATATGGAGGGAAAAAATAGGCTAAAGATTAAAAATTATGATCCCCTACACACCTACACTCAGTATTTATGGTTAGTTTGGATTATCTTATTTTTATTTATTGTATTTGATTTACATCTATATCTTATTCGTTTAATCTGTTTATGAGTAAAAATGTATGATTTTCATCTGTATCTATTTTTGACAAATAGTCTATTTGAAAACGACAAAAATAAGATGTCAAATGACCTGAAGATAACAAATTTTAATATCTACTCATAACCAAACATAACTTTCTTTTGCAAAATAAGAATTTTAATAGTCTGTTTAAAAACGATAATAATAATAATAATATACTAAAATACCTAAAGACGACGAATTTTATTGCCTATTCATAACCAAACAAATTTAGTTTAAAATTTCTTTTGCAAAATATGAATTGAAAAATAAACAAATAAGACGCCAACAAATAGTTCACATGAGTATAACAAGATTATTCGATAGGAATGAAATTGGTATTTAGTCTATGTATGGTGTTGCAGCTAGCCGATCAAATGCAATAAGCGTGACGTTGACCAGAGAAAAGTCTTGAACTGACGACACATGTACAAATGTCGTAGAAAGAGGCATGAGAGGAGAAACAGGCAAACCCAGTTTCTTGAGTACGTAAATATAACAGAAGATCAAATCAAATACATTTAATCGTTCTTGACTCGTTTTTTGTGAAGTGGCCACTTTGATTGTTTTTAGAGGTATTTCAACAAAGTTTTCACATTACTCTCGATCTTAGCAATACGTGGGATTCTATTCTAAAAGAGGGGAGGAACTTCTTCTTTCTATATGGTAGAGATTAATATCAGTCATTGGATAGTACTTAAACGAACGATCAAGATCAAGTATTGCTGGTGACCATTAGATCATATCTATAATGGTTCGATTGCTGATATTAAGGGCCCCTTTTCTTATAGTAGTAGGTTGGGCTGGAAATAGGTTGATGGCTTTTATTACATAAAGGAAGTCCATTTTCAATATAAAAAGGATGAGGCTTATTTTAGTCCACATAAGCCCTATTTTAATCAAACAAGGCCAAAATTAACCTATGAAGATATGTTTGAAGTCTACTTTTTGCACTTGAGAAAACAAATTAGGTGGAGAGAAGAGTGAACCGGTTTGATAATCCTTATTCCAAACCGAATCTCCCCCTACATCCCTTGTTACACCTATCTTTTAGACCCTGTCACTAGCCCGAAAGACAGGTTCATGGTAATAAATTAGGTTCAAAGCACAATTACTAAAATGACTCTCTACATTTTTGTCCTTGACTAAAACTCCTTTAAGAAAGTCATGAAGGGGGTTTTAGGCATTTCATTAAGTGGATGTTCTCTTCATATTTGTTGCAGAACACTAATCAGAAGTTGTACTTGACCTCAAATTGTCTACTGCATTAAAGAATTAATACTTTTGATGCTTGTCGATGAACCAAAATAAGTTGAAGTAGTCTTCTTCGATTTTATTGTGGAATAATTGATGGAGCGAATTTGTTGTCACATGATTAGTTACAATATTGAGTTAAACAAATGTGTTATATGCCAATTGATGAACCAGGGTAAGGTAAGCAATCTTTTGTTGATTATTGCACTGGTGACACGCCCTCCCTTTTTATGTGTTTACTTTGTATTGCACTTCATTATGTTCATCTTATTTCCCTTTTGTTTTATTTTTAATGTTTAATAATTTAATAGAAGCATCAAATATTATCTCAAAGGCACATCGATAAAATAGGGCAAATGTCTTTGCATAAGTGATATGAAGCCCCAAAGCGAGCAGCAACGTAACAACATATTGCCTCCTTGCAAGGGAAAAACAAATTATGTTGGGATATAATGAGGTAGTATAGGGTGCGAAGACGAAGCCCTTACGGTACGATACAATCCCTTTTTATATATTATATATTTAATAATCAACACTAATCTTTTTTTTAGTCAACAAGCATCTTCAATAACTTTAATTCTATATCTTGGACCATTACTCATTATTTCCATTTAAAAGGAAATTCAATATATTTCCTTTCTATTCTCATCTTTGATGCCCTAGTGTGTGCTTTGGTCGAAAGGTAAATTCCTAAACAATCAACAAAGTTTCTTCTTCCTCTTTCAATATTCAATTGTCGGTATCAAAACACATGAACCCGACTTTTAGAGTTGCTAGCACTAAGAATAACTAGATAAGTCCTTAATGTACTCTCCAATAGACTCCATCATTGATTGTCTAAGCACCATGAATGGGGCAAATCCAACAAGCTTTCAAAAATCACGAGTATAACACGATAAATCTCTGGATCTTATCATTGGAGCGATGTCCTCTATGTTTTTCTTTTTAAAGCATCTTGTCGGGTTCATGTTGGAGATGGTGATCGGAGGAAGAAGGAGAGTTACAATTAGCGATGACATAAGAAATGTCTTCAAAGAGGAATTTGACGGACGACAACAATCAATAACTGATTTAGCTATTTCTAGTGATTATAGAAATATCCTTTAGAGACACGGTGGTTTCTTCAATTGGTTCTGGTTCTCCTTTAGTAATCTATGGATGTTGAAGTAAACCTCAAAATATATGACTGTTCCTGGAGATTTTTTTAATGGTTTTGTAATTTCCTCACATTCAAAGAGAGTTGTATTGAATTAAGTTTAGGGTTTGGGTAATTGGTTTATGTTGATGCAAGTAAATTTAGTTTAAGCATTGTTTGGTTTGTTAGTTCATCACTTGTTAAGTTTTATTTTTAATGTACGGATATATTAGTGATGATTGTCTTGCCGGTTTTCAAATAATTGGAAAGTAGCCTTCTATCTTTAAACTATCAGGAGTTTAGCTTTATCTTTAGGCATTTGAAGAGAATCCTTTAGTGGTGTGAGGCCTTTCCTTGAGCCACCAGGTTGAAGACGGAGGAAACAAAGTAAAGAAGCACTCTAACTCATCCTTCAAGTGTAAGCCTGGAAGCTCAAAGATGAGCTGATCGAGGGATGACCACCTTGGTTTTAGTTCTTCTTTTTCTTCTTCACAACGAAGGCAGGTCTCTCCCCATTGTTTCTCTTTGAGTATATCCTCAACAAACTCAAGCATTATAAAAAAGAAAGAAGATTTGTATCCTTGATGGAGCAAGCACGTAGCATACCTAAGTAAGATAGCACCGACAACCATGAGGATATCATTCAAGGAGATGATACCATGTTGATAATTACAGTTTTTTGTGCTTTTTTTTCAACTGATGGCTCTTCATAAAACTGACCATAATTTTTTTTTGCATTTTCTTCTATGAGTTTTTATGGCTCTTTATAGGATTAATCATAATTTTTTTTTCTTTACAAGAGGCCCATTTGGAGAAAAAAAAATTTATCCATGAGTAATCTTTAGTCACTTTGGCACCTGACCTTTTGACATGGGCCTACGAATAATCTTGAGTCACTATGGCACTGGACCACTTAGCATGAGCTCATGAGTGGTTTTGTGTTATTTTGGAACTCGGTCTCTTGACACGGGCCCATGAGTGATCTTGCATTGCTCTAGCAACCGGTCTTTTCTAACCCTGGCATGGGCCCACGAATAATCTAGTGTCTTTCTGGCATAACCCTTGGCATGGGCTCATGAGCGATCTTGTATTATTTAGATATCTGGCCTCGTATAGCTTTGATGTGGGTCCACAGGTGATCTTAGTCTTTACTTTGCATCTTCAAGTTGATTTGCATAAGGGCCAAGTAGTAAACCATGAGTTTATTCTCCTAAAAGAATTTGAGTCTACTCTAACAACAAAATATCACTACTCCGATAGCGAGTGTTTACTCCACCAATGAATGTTCACTCCACATCATCATCATCACTTTGTTGGGTCATGTTCATTTTAATAGTGAGGCATCATTGTTCTACCATTAAGGAATGATTCTACTAGTAAAGTATATCACCACTCTATAAGGGTTGGAATAACCTTAGTGTTATATCCAATTCCCTACCATCAAGCATACTCTAAATATTGTTAACAACACTGGGTAATATGGTACTTTTTAGGGTATGTAGAACTCATGTCTGTCGTCACTAACTGAACATTGTACTCACATGCATATCAAATATTTATCATAATACGTTATTCATTGGAGGTACATCGGCTATTAGTACCAAGATAGGTATACCACCTACGAGTACTAAGATAGGTACATCAGTTGAGCATGCTTCACACTCCAGTACCTATGTTAAGCCATTGTTTCAAGATAAGTAGATGCTTCTTGTAGTAGTCATATTCAAGAAAAAACATCAGAAAGCTCATGTATCAACTTCTTCTCCCCCAGTTAATGACGCATTATTATATGAGGGGGTGATAACTCGTATGAAGCTTATACTTCTTGCTTGTGCATTTTGACAAGACAAAATGCTTAGGGTATTCTAGCATGGTTCACTTTGAGCTTGCAGGCTAAGGGTGCTTAATTACGTGTTGGATTAAGTTGCAGAGAGAGGCATTGCACCTATTACATACTTAAAAGAGGATGCCTCTACTAAGCGACTATAGTTATTAGGACATGATCGCTTCAATCGTTTATGGATGAGGTCGCTTCAACCTTAAATATGTAGAAAGGTAATACAACTACTAAGACTGTTATAGAATTGCTTCGATCCATCATAGATATGACTGCTTTGATTATACAAATAGTGTTACAAAATTATGCATTGTACTCATTGCATGGTCAGAGTTAATGCCTCTACTAATTGATTGTGACAATCATGGCATGATTGCTTCAATCATTTATGGATGAGGTTATTTTGACCTTAAAATTTGCAAAAAAAGGCATTAAGGCTACCAAGCCTGTTGTTATATCGCTTCGATCCTGCACAATTAAGACGCTTCAATCTCACGCATAAAGTGTAGAGGTGGGCATTACACTCACTGCATGCTTAGGAGCGTATGCTTCTACTAACAATTGCGACTACCATGATGTGATTGCTTTGATCATCCATAGATGAGGTTGCTTTGACCTTAATTCTACAAAATGACATTACAACTGCCAGGCTTATTGTGGAGTTGTTCCAACTCCCATCTAAGATTACTTCAATCTCATACTTAACCGGTGTAGAAGGGTATTATGCCTAATGTATGCTTAGGAGCAAAGCTTTTTTCCAAGTGACAACAACTATAATGATAAGATTGCTTCAATCTTTCACTATTGAGGTTACTTTAGTCTTAGATTCTACGTTAAAGCATTATAACTACTTAGCTTGTTGTGGCATTGCTCTGACTCGTCACAACTACAATCACTTCGATCGTGTGAAAGAATGTTGCAAAAATGGGTATTACACTCGTCATGCACTCATGGGCAAATGTTTCTACCGAATGATTGCAACTACCATGAAGTGATCGCTTCAATCAATCAAGGATAAGGTCGTTTCGACCTAAATTCTGCGAAATGGTATTACGGTTACCAAGCTTGTTGTGGAGTCGCTTCGACTCATCATAGCTAAGGTCACTTTGATCTCGTAAATGATATAGTAGAAATTTGTATTACACCCGCCACATGCTCAAGAGCATATGCTTCTACCAGGCAAATAGGCAAGAGTGACCACTATAAAGTGATCACTTCGATTAACCATGGATGAGGTCGCCTTGACCACAATTATGCGAAATAACGTTACGGCTACCAATACTATTGTAGAGTTACTTCAACTCATCACAGCTGAGATCGCTTTGATATTGCACCCATCACGTTCTCAAGAGCATATGCTTCTACTAAGCAATAATGACTATCATGAAGTGATCACTTTGATTAACCATGGATGAGATCGCTTCAACCTCAATTCTTTGGAATGGCATTATGGCTGCCAAGTCTACTGTGGAATTGTTTCAACTAGTCATAACTAAGATCGCTTCTATCCCAAGTGAAGAACACTAGACAACAATGTTAGTTATGTCCATGTGCTCATTGTGGTGGCAATGTTAGCTACACCAAATTTTTCTTTCATTAAGACTAACAATATTAGGAAGAAAGGTGGCAATGTTAGCTATACCATCACATCAGCAAGTGCAATGCATCATGGTAGTGATGGTAGCCGTACCATGATAGTTACAAAGTGTTTATTTAATGTTTGCATTATTTAATAATGAAAAGATTTAAAAAAAGCATCTTATTAGCATATACATGCACCATATGCTTATCAGAAGAGCTTCAAACATTAAAAAAAATTGCATTTTTATTATCAATTACTTTATTTCTCTTTCTTATTACAAGATAAAAGTAAGTAATAGACAACTTCTGTCTTCAGTACATAGCCAATATCATCTGTACCTGCATCATCCATCATTCGCGCATCGTTATCTTCAAGTTCAAGTTCACCATTACAAACCTTCTCATTAAAAATCTCCCTCAGAGTCTAAAATCTTTTGTGGGGCATCCCACTGTTCTATGTAACCTATAGAATCTTGCATCTCCTTTTCTCTTGTGCAATGGGTTCCCGCCAAACCCTTAGGGATCCGAGGACACCATCCTTTAACCATCAGTTAAGGATAGCATGAACTTTATTCATAGCATATGGGAAAAGTGGAACTTCCCGAGCGCTATGTACTTTGGGTATCTTGCTACCTTTGAAGCTTCCCACTTGATTAGTACTCCTTGATGGGTGCTTCTTCTTATTTGTGTCACTCCTTTGCTTGATAACAAAATTCTTTTTCCTTTGAGCATTCTCAACCAACATTGAGAACATATTCCTGTGAACATATCTCAGATGCAGATTTTGACGAATGCGCTTTTTCACACATATACCGAATATCCAAGGAGCATTCCTAAAGTGCTCAGTGTAATCCATAAGATCTTCCTTTAGGTGTTGTCTAATATGCCCCATGTTAGTTAACGTCACTCGTTCTTGAGTTTCAAAGAATTTCTCAAGAAACATTCTACACATAGTCCCCCATTAATCAATAGAGCTGAGGGCGAAATTGACACATCAGGTATATGCCTTCTCTGTAAAGACTTATAAAATTCCTTAAGCTTCAGGTCATCAGTCCATAGACTTTAAGAGTTTCAACGAACTTAAGAAGGTGCTCCTTAGCAGTTCCATGCTTTCCATTGAATTTGATAAACTTTGGACTAATGTAGTCCTTAGGAAGAGTTTCTCCACAATCCTTTGCAGGTATGGAAGCCCCAAGTTGATGAGGTAAGTAGCAGATGCAGTCTACAATCGTTTTAGATACTTTTTGAGGTTTTTCTTCATCACATATGATGAAGTAAATGATGTATTAACTCCTACTTGAGAAGTAAGAATATTGCTATGATGTGTAGCTATCAATAGAGGTTGGACATTGTATTCAGAGGAGGATGAGCCTCCGAGATGGACCCTTGCCTCTTCTCCAATAGCAGGCGTGAGATCTCTTAGAGTTGCAGTCACCAAAGCCTGTAATGGCTCCTACTAGTGTCCTCCATCATTTTCAACAGCAGGAACAGTAGTTTGCTCATGTTGAGTATCATAAAAGGCCTCATGGCAGGTACCCTTTTAGATAGCAGTAGCTAGTGAAGTACCATCCACTTACACATCTGGTGTAAACAATGTTATCTTGGGAAGTGTACTTCTTGATGCAGTAGTAGTCCTGTCATACCAAGTAGGAATTGCCCAAAAACATTCAGAAATTGATTGTGAGTCTTAGTATTCTCATGCATAGTGCTTATCATGAGTATACTATCTACTGTGGGTGTCTGCACGGCCATGGGAGAGACATGTCATCTATAGCTTAGACTTACTCGACCGTATCAAGCCAATTGTCCTGATCTTGGGGGTTTGCTTCCTGTTTATCTCTCTTGCATGGAGGTGCCATTCTTGTCAAAAACTTACTCTCTCCCCAGTAGAGTTGCTAAATGATGTATGGTGGATTGTTGTAGCTAGTTGATCACATGCGATAAGTGTGACGTCGACTTGAGAGAAGTCCTGAACTAATGATATATATATAGATGTCACAGAAAGAGGCGTGAGAGGAGAAACATGCAAACTTGGTTTCTCGATGGCACGAGTGTGATAGAAGGTCAAGTTAGATCTATTTAATCATTATTGACTTGTTCCTTATGAATTTGCCGCTTTGATTCTTTCTAGAGTATTTCAGTAGAGTTTCTGCATTACTTTCGATCTTAATAATACGTAGAATTCTATCTCAAATGAGGGAGGAATCCTTTATTTATAAATGATGGAGATTGATGCCAACCATTAGATAGCACTTGTATGAACGATCGAGATTAAGTATTCTTGGTGACTGTTAAACCATTTTATAATGATCTAATGACTGATATTGAAGCCTGTTTTTCTTATAGTAGTGGACTAGGTTGGAAATGGACTGATGACTTTTATTATGTAAAAGAAGATCATTTTCAATACAAAAAATGAAGGTTTATTTTAGTCCACATAAGCCTTGTTTTAATTAAATAAAGCCCAATTTAACCTAGGAATATATTTTTATAGTCTATATTTTATGCACGAGAAAACTGAATTATGCTAAGAATAGATTGAACCCGTTCGATGATCCCTGTTCCAAGCCTATCAAGCCAAACCTCCTACAACATCCTTGTTAGACTCATTTTTTGGACCCCATCACTAGCACAAAAGACAAGTTCTTGGCATTAAATTAGGTTTGCAACTCAATTACCAAAATGGCCCTCTACAATCTATATTACGCAAAATATCTATTGCATCTTTTTATTTGTAAGAAAATTTTATCATGAAAAATGTCCATCCCATGTAATGTGAAATAGATAAATGAATTTCAATTATTTTTCCTTCACGATAGGAATTGCTATCTCTTATGAAAAATATTTTTTTCCTTAGAAATACCTTTGATCATCAAATAAAGAAACTATTATTCTTTTTCAACCTTAATATATTATAGTAAACCAAATATAATATTAATATTACTATAAAATTAGTAAAATGGACTAGGTCAAGCTAATTGAAAATTAAAGAGAAATTATGTATTGTAAAAATAAATAATAATTAAAACATTAACTATTTTAATAGTACAATCGCAATTGGTTATTATCTGAATTGTTGAATAATCGACGTGATGGGTCCCATCAAATCAATGATAGGATCCATAAACCTAATACAACGTTTGTTTGGATAGTCTATTTTCCATCTGTATCTGTATCAAAACGATATATCTAAATATGTCTGATTTGTATCTATATTTGAGCTATTTAATATTTTTATGAGAACTACCAACTTTTTTTTATCTATATCTATTTTTGATAAACAATTTGTATAAAAAATTTTAAAAAAATATCTATATCTGCAAAAAAGCTAGCCAAACAGATCTATGGTCATTTATGTAACTTATGCAAGGAAGCTTAAAAATTTATTTTGCCCTTGCGTACCACGAGCCAATACACTCTGGTTCAAGTTAACTGAAAAAAGATAAATATACTTATTATAAATCCAGTAAAGTTAATGCCCAAACTAAAAAAGAAAAAAGAAAAAAAAAATCCAATATAATTGCTTGTGCAATCAAACCCAATAAATTGTTTTGCCTTTGTGCCATCCAACACAAAACACCCCCCACAAGGCCACGGGCACATGCCAAAAGAACTCCTCTTCTTATTTATTTAATTAATTAATCAATTTATTTTTCCTTATTTTCTTATTTTTGTGCTTTTCACATGGTAATTTTTTCTTTTATTATTTTTTCAATATTCAATATGTCTGCTAAATAAAAATTACGTGAATCTAAGATTAAAGATAAATATGTGAAAATGGTAATTACACGATTCTTTTTTTTTTTTCAATTTCTTTTTTCTTCTCGCTTTGTTAGTGGATTATTTTGATCATATTACATTTTATTTTATTTTTTGATACATATGTATTATTCGATGCCCTTTTAAGATTTATTTTAGTGCATTATTCAAAAATCTTGCACATTTTAATCAATATTATCAAATTCATTTTTGTTAAATTTGATTTTATGTGGAAAAATAAGTATAATTGCAGAGATACTTTTAACTGCCTATATAACTTGTAAACTTTTAACGTACAGATTTACCCTGTGTGTGAATGGATGAAATCAGAGAAAATGGAAATAAATCAAAGAAAATGTATGTTTAGTAATTTAAGTATATAGTGGAAATAAAAAAAAAAAAAGGGAAGGAAATGGATGGAAACATTTTTATTTTAGAATCCATCCCTGTTCTTCTAAAATCAAAGAGAAATAGATGGAAATGGTTGGCAATGAAGACAATTATAAAATTGCCTCTTCTACTAATATTTATAAATTATAAAGAGTGATTTCATCAACTACTAACTCATTTCCTATTTTTCTTTTCTAAAGACAAACCAAATATTTAAAAAAATATATTTTCTTTCATTTCCTTTATATATTAGCAAACACAAAATAAATATTACATCTTATTCCCATTTCACTCTTTCTTTTTTTTTTTCCTTTTTCCATTATTTGTTTTTCACAAAGAGACCAAATAATAATAAAAAATGATTTCCTCCCATTTCCTTTATATATTATCGAACACAAAATAAATATTACATTTTATTCTGATTTTATTCATTTTTTTTTTTTTTGCTTTTGCCTATATTTGTTTCTATAAAATCGCCTAAGGTTATTTAAAAATATAGATATTATTTAAATATAAGATGATAAAACTCTAATTATCGATACTTCTTTATTATATTGACTTGCAATGCATTAGACACATACTCAAATGTTAGCTGAACCCCATATTTCTCTAATTTTATGCAATATTCGATGATTTTATTCATTGTCATTTTCACCAAGTTTCTATCCCCACGATTTTCCATGTCTAAATTCAATTTCCTTGCTCAATGGGTCTGTACTCTATATCTCAAGTTAATGGACAGGACATCATGATGCAGCAATCATGTTCTTGGGTAACTTGTTACAATTTTCTTTATTTACTTGCTATTTCTGATGAATTACAAAATAAGAAGGTATCATACATGAACATGTTCACGAAAACTAGAAAAAAGAGGAACAATTCCTAGCCTTAACAACTACCTAGTAATAATTCCTTTTTCCTTTATTTTTTTCGTGTTTGTTTGTTTGGTTTTTTTTTTGGGTGGAATTTATGTATCTGGGTAAAGATTGACGGTTGATGGCTTGGTTTAGCCTACACAATTCACAACTCGTTCAGCCTACCCAGTTGGCTGTCAATTTAGACCAGCAAGTGGATACTAAAATTTTCCTCATGATGTTATTATCATGCTTCTGGCTTCCGTCATCACTTCCTTAGTCCTGAACCTGCTAGGAAAGTTACTGTCGTAACTCCACAAATGAGGGGAAGGTGAAGCAAGCAATGGCCAGAGATGATTCATTTGGTCTTTTTGTTTTCTTCCAACCATCAATGTCTGCTGTCTTAAAATCTCATTCACAGTACTAGGAGTATTCGTATGCTGTCTCAAAACCCCATTTACAGCCTTTAAGTAGTTGCTTGAATCATGGTCTCGAAGGATCGTGCCATCCGAACCATAGGCTGTTGGATTGCTTAGTGTTAGTATGGGATGGGGACGGTTGAGAAAGGCTCTCACAGCACTTGCAGATGATCCACATTTGCTTTTGTCCAAAGCATAGAAGCCGCTGCCTGTGGGAAGTAATGGATGCGGGGGCGAATACTTCTCCTCTGGTTGGAGTATGAATAGTTTCCCCAATGGAGGGTACAACAATTTCTGCATGTAACAAAAATCTGGATCGGGTTCTGGAATGGAATGTATATAATTGCAAACACATGGCAAAAACTGTTAGTCTAAACTTCAAATGTACTTTCACCTTCCCATAACTTTTGAAAATAAGCAGATACTCCCAAGAAGTTGCTGAGGGCCTTCAGCAACTTGTTGTGGGGTTACGTGTGCATTTTCAAAAGTTAGAGGTGAAGGAGTACTATGAGGGTTTAAGATGTCTATTTGCAATTTTGCTGAACTTGCTTCATGGTTCTTACTTACATTTCTAATTAGACATGGATGGGATCGGAAAGATCCGTTCAGGCGCTTGAGAAGTATGGCTATTTGGTTGGGATAGCTGCAGGTGAATGCTCTAGGAACAATATCTCTATGCATCATTACACAGCGCACATGGCTTTCGTCCACACCTAGCTGCTTCAGTATCTTCTGGCCTCCACAAAACACAAAAGGTGAGCCAAAACTGACAACGGGGCAAAGGTGGGAGGGCTTCAAAACCTTCCTTGCCAGTAGAATGAAATGGATCATGAGAGCAAGACTTCCTCCAAGTGAATGACCCGTAAACTGAAACCTAGCTCGATCTCCATGCTTATTCAAATGCTCAATTATTTCTGGCATGAATTGCTTATATATTCCCTTTGCAGCTTCATAGATTCCTCGGTGCACAATACCATCAGTTTCCTACACAAAGATAGCATTTAGTAAAACATTGCTTTTGAGTTTGAAACAAAAAGTTGTTAAATCCAGCTCTACAATCGACTGATCTAAAAGCTTAAGCCAGTACCTCAAATTTAATTGGTTCAAATAAAAGGTTTGCTTGCCATGATGCTAGCGAATCTGATCCCTGTAAATCCAAAGAAATTGTAAGTCCAATGTTGGGAACTAATTCTTACAAATTGCCAACTACTAGCTTGCTCTAGTGTCATATCCTTTCTTATGCTGTATTTATGTCTTGATTTATTAGAGGTTTAGATGTGAAAGATCAGTACCTGAATGACAAAACGACGGGTACATGTGCTTAGATCATCACAAATGAACCACTCACAAGGTGATGAATCCAATGATTGTAAATCTGATGCCGCCTCTTGCTTTTCCTTCTCCCCTGCTGCAACCACTGCTGTTATAGCTTGTGCTGCCATGAAAGCAGCCTTTTCTGAATTGTATGTGCGGGAGGAGTTATCTCCTTTTCTTGTATTTGCTCATAACAATCTGCAACATCTCCTTCTTGCTGCGAATCAGAGCTTAGGGACAAAAGCTCCTTGTCTTGAGATTGGATATAGCATGCAGCTGAGACAGCAATATCATAAGCAAGAGCTGGGGGGATAGCACGTTTCATTACAGAGTCAGCTACTTTCTCCTTGGAGGAGCGGGCAGCTGATTCAGGACCAATAGGGCCACAGGTAGAGCCTTCTTTACATTTCTCTTCCATTGCAGCCACCTCTGCTTTCTTCTCAATGGATGATGTCACTAAGTGTAATCCGTAGTGTCTCCTCAGGTCCTCTCCCTACAGGTTAAAAGTTGAAATTAATTTTAACATTTAATCTGGTTGAAGAAAGTTCCAATTGTTTAATGGCTGATTATAGAATTCAACTCACTAATTAGCTGATTTATAAGTGACTGGAAAATTTTTTTTAAACTGAAAGGGGATAATAATATGGAGATTCGAATGTAGATCTTGTACTTTGATACCACATTGAATTCAGCTTGACAACCAATTAATCTAAGTTTCAAACTGACAGATTTGGCACAAATTTTCATATTTATTATTCACCAACCAATTGATCTAAAAGTTTAAAGGAGAAGATTAGCAACATACCCTAAGAGTTGGAATCACATAAGCCATGTTGCTCAAGAAAGCTAGCTGAGCGAAAAGCTTGGTATCTTCCAGGGGAACTTCAACCAACAACTTTGAAAAAGAGTGGCGATCATATTTCACTTCATCATGATCTTCTTCTACATCTTTTTCTTCCAATCCGTAATCTACTTCACAACCACCTTCAAAATCATCATCACAAGTGCAACCCTTAGCTTCATCCTTGTCGAAATCCTCATCCTGATCCCCATCTTCACTCTCCTTTTGCTGTCTGCCCCTCCAATGCCTTCTTATTTCCAAAAGCCTCAATCCAGTTCACTCTATCAGAACCCATATCCTTTTGTCCATCAACGATATCACTCGGGTTCTCATCTATTATATCAACATTGCTCCTTTCCATGCTCAAATTCTTACTTGTCTCCGGATCAAAGAGAAACGAACGAAGAGAACTTGGAAGGATTGTGTCAGATATCTGAAGGAGCTATCATTCCTGAAGAGTGGCTAGTTTTAAGTTTTGGTTTTGTTGATGAAGCACGGACACAACTGATGGAATGACAAATGTGACTGTCTGAATAAGACCGGCGAAGAAAGGCCCCATTTGACAGATCCTTGCCAGACAATGATCGGTGAAAACCGTTTTGTTCTCTGCAGAAATTGCTTGATCCTGTTGGAACCGGAGAGGACAGAATCGCCACGCTTTTGCACGCCATGGAAAGTATCAACCCTCTTTGGAACAACAGTTTCTGCTAGCTGCTAATGCCTCTGAAACCTGCAAGAGTAGTTATATCAATGGTTGTTAGTCATGAAAAACAATCAATCCATGTCTCTCTTCAATTTTCATGTTCTCTCAAAATCCTTGTACTGTTGTTTGTCTTGAAACCACTGAACCTGAAGCAAGCAACCTTAAATGCTTATCACATGAAACTACAGATCCCTTGTTTCCAACGGCCTAATTCTGTCTTTACATTAAGAAAAATCAAATTCCCTATTCACTTTAAACACTTAACTTTGTCTTGTTATCTCTTGAGAGTCATTTCCTAAACCAAAGCATAGTGATCTTCGAAACATCTTTGTTTCCATGTTCTTTAGCTGTAATTATGATGTTGTCATTTTGGGAATTTTGCCAAACTTTGGCATAAAAACAGAACTCAACCAGGACAGTTCAAATTGATGGGAATATCCCAAAAGTTACGTGATCTGCTATAAGCTAGAGCATACTAAAAAAATTATTCAACTATCAAATTTGACATTTTTTCAATTATACAAGGGATTATGTTACAAGGGATACTTAAACTTTGATAAAATATATAATTAGGTACATGAACATTACATTCGATCAATTTAGTATCCAAATTTTAAAATTGATCAATTTATTACCTCAAAGAACTTGAGAGAGATAGTATCAATATACATAAAATATTCATTCAGGTACTATAGTGATTAATTTTAAATTTTAATTACTATTTATAATAATAACCCATTATAAAATTATGAGTTGTCTCTTTGTGTCTACTTTTACTTACTTTTAAAAGTTACTAGTAACTGCAACCTGTTGAGATTATTACAGTAGCATTTCATGCTTTGGCATTCGTTTTCTTAAGATAAAATTTCAAAACAGAAGAAAATTTACTTGCCCCGTCCTATTCCTTTAATGAAAGTGATTCGATTTGTTGTTTTCAAATAATTAAACATTGGGATTGGAGATAAAAGGGTTTCAATTTAGGAATCTTCTTCGATTGTGTGCATCAATTAATCCGCCATGGACACCGTCCACGGTTCAGCTAAAGTAAAACAACCGACCAAACAAATGGACCCACCTGCAGAGACTATCCATGTTATTACGTCTTTGTAGATTGGATCAAGAATTATAGACATGGTAATTAAGAAATGGTTACAGTCCATCCAAATCAGAATTGTTTTTTAACTTCTGTTCTTGAAATTAGTAGCTTGCTGGATTATCACTTCCTCTCTTGGACTTGTTATACGTATATATATATATATATATATATATATTTCCATTGTGATGCTATGAATAACATATGAAAGTAGGAGCGCATTTAAAAAGCTGGTGACGTTGATTTAAATTTTTTAATGGATCAAATATGCGATTTTATGAGTTTATGATTTTATATATTTTTTTAATAAAAAAATATAAAATTTTTTGGATCTAAATTTTATATAGAATTATTAGTTTAGGTATACGATTATATACGTTTATGATTTTATCGATTTTATGCTTAGTGAATAGTACAATTACAGTTTTAACAACCAATATTCATATCTATTTTAACTAAATTTTCATACATACATATATATATATATATATCATACATTCTCTATAGTTAATTTAATACTAGTATTATGAATATCCCATGACAGATTTCCTTAACTAATAATCTTAACTTTCATATTTAAAATTATCCATATTTACTGTCTTTTCATTTAAGTCCTCCATAGTTTATTTTGTTTTTAAAATCTTCAATCTTATTACAGCTAATAATTTTAATATTTTTTTTAATCACGAAATTATTTATTATTCCTAATGACACTTTAACGTATTATATCTTGTTCACATTTTCCTTTTTAAGAGAAATTAGTATAACAACGGAAAACGATTTTGGAATTTAAAAATATAAAAAACTCTAATAGAAAGGTGCGAAGGTAAACAAAAGGGTTAAAATAGAAAAATAACAAATAGATGGTGGACTCAAATAATTCCCATCGAATTATAAATTTTTATTCTGTTACGAATGATCAATGAAGAAGGATAACGTTACAGTGATATCACAACATAGTTTAAAAAAATCTGAGCAATTTTTATCTTAAATTAATGTAAGTCAGAGAGGATGAAAAACAGGCTATTTAAGAGGCGTATCCTACCTAGCTTATTAAGTTCAGATTTAAAAAAAAAAAAAAAAGAAAAAACCTCTACTTCTATACAGAAACCAATATTGTTAAACTCGATCTGAAATTTGATCAAGATATGCTAAAAGTAAAATTTAATAGGTAAAACAGGATTGAATCGTGATTGAATCAGATCGTTTTTAAAACTGAATTAGGTTCATGTTCAACTGAGTGGATCAACCGATCTGACAATTGCATACGTACAAATGAGATCAAGCATTGCTTTACCTTCTAACTTCAAGTAAATTCAACTTCAGCGAAATTCGAGCTCATTCGTTCTCTGCAGGACAGCAATGAATTGGCTTATTCGAAAAACAGCTTTGTCTTCGTTTGAATTATCCTAATCTAAGGATAGCCATACGACATGGTTAGTCCTCAAGATCTCCGATAGCAGCATCCATCATCGTATGATCAAACAAGATTCTCGTATTCTCAATTCCTCATTAGATAATGAGAGAACATCGAGACCCTACATGCCAACATTGTCACTCTTCTTGGTACCTGGCCCAACTTCTCATAATGTAGTATGGCAGCAATCTAAGGAGAAAATTTCTGGCCTTTTGGTTTGTATCAGAATCCTGGTATTAGTGTGTTGGGTTGCAACACATGTAACCTTTTATGTGTGCTTATATATATGTATGTATGTATGTATTCACGTGAGGTGGTGGAAAAAAGGAAAAATCTCATAATACTTAGGTTCGCACACTTTTGGGCAGTGCATGAATGCTGGCTGAAGAATCTATTCACGTGGACTATAAATCTTGACAACTTCATGATGCTTCCTTAGGACAGGTAATACATCTGAAAAGATTTATAAAATATTTTTTCTTTTAAACCATGACGTCTCTTAAATTTGTTCGGATTTATATTAAACTACGATTGAATTACAAGAATACCTTTTATATGAATTTTCATAATTAATTCAATGTTGGATGATGAGTTAATGGTTTCATGATCGTCCACTCAATAATCTAACCGTTAAAATAAATATATTAATTATTTTATTGATTTATGATTGGATTATAAAATTTTTCAAGTAATAAAGTGTTATTTTATTCTATTGTTTATAAAATATAAACAATAATGTTTTTCAATAGTGATTTGTTACCAATACAATGTATTCAATATAATTAGTATTTATTTATTACTCCTGTGTATATATGTGTGAAGTGTACTAATATGATAAGTAAGTTTTCTTTTTTATTTTTAATGAACATGATGAAAATAAAATATAAAATAATCTAATAAACTCCTGAACTTTTAAATTTTGATTTTACATTTTCATAACTTTGAAAAACATACACATAGTCCTCAGATTATTGCTAAAACGATAAAGGTTTAGCAACTCTTTGGGGCATAAATGCATGGTTTTTTAAAATTATAAAGAGATGGAATAGTATTTTAAAAATTTGAAACGTACATGTGTACTTAAGTGTGTATTAGGAATGTATTTATAAATTATGGAAACTTTTTTATATTTCGAATTTTAATTTTTACGTAACTATGTCATCAGACTCATCACCAATCTATTTCCTTTTTAAAATCAATTAATTCGCCCCTCAATGTGCTTAACAGAAACTTATATCACACCATAATGTTTTGAAAGGTGATTGATCTCATGTTATATAACGACTTAAATTTATATTCAATCGTGCTTGTATAATTAAAATTTATGATATATTAATTAATATATTTATTTTAATGATTATACCGTCGGGAGAATTTCATAGGTGAGAGTAACAAAACTCAGATTCCGAGCGGAACAAGCGTCGTATGTACAATTCACAGTGCTTTCCTCCTTCTGCAAGCAATGCAAATAGGGGAGCAGCATCTAGAGTCTGGACTCTGGACCGTCCACAAATGATTTTGGTGAATTTAAGTAATAAGGGCTTTAGAAGAGTGGAGTAGAATAGTAGACAAATGTGCGGATGCATGGGAACAACAGTACCACGTTAATCATGTCAAGTAGCCCAAATGCCCCCCCCGCAAGCTAAGCATCCCGCTCCGCTTTTATTTTCTCGAGTCTACTACATATCTACTATTTTACTTTTAAAAAAATATTAATATATAAATTATATAAAATAATTATTAAATTTTTATTGTTGTATCGCATATAAAAGGTAAGATATTGTAGTTTATATTGATACCACATATCCTATGCGTGATATAACCATATATAGCAAACTCTAGACAAAAATATTATTAATATCGCATATGCTATATGCGAATTGCCTTTGTCATAATAAATTAATCGTCACACGTTATTTTCCTATGTGCGGTGGACACAAAAATTCTTAATTTTTTTTACTATAGTATTGCAATTACTTTATGCAATATACATATGAGTTTATTTATCTCAATTTAGAGATGCGATATAAAAAATATATTTTTGTAATTTTTTTTACTCAATTGGTATTTATGTAATTTTTTTAAATGGATTGATAAACAAGAAATTATCTCCATTTTCTTTGCGAAACAAGCATATTAGAACTAGGTGATAGTTCACTTTATCAACTGGGATTTTTTTAAGTGTGTAGATCCAATCAAGATGTTCACAGATGTGCGGTATATGCCTCGTGCTACATATGATCTTTAAGGAGTAAAGTGAAATAAGAGCAGTAGGAGATGATTAAATAAAAATGAGGTAAACAGAAGGAGTATCGGAATAGGCAATTTTGAGGCTCAATAACACATGTAAAAAATGTAAGGGTTATTAAGTATCAAACCTCACTATTCTTGCTAAGAGATGTTGTTCTTTATTTTAGCTTCTTTTTTCTTTAACATTATAGGAATAATATTACAAATGGTACTTGAATTTTGTCAAAATATTTAATTAGGTATTTGAACTTTCAAATTGATCAATTTAGTATCTGAAAATATTTGAAATTTATCAATTTAGTACTTGAAAGAACTTGATGGAAACATTATTGGCATGCACTAAAAGTTTATAGGTACTAAATTATTGATTTGAAAGTTCAAATATTAAATTGATCAATTTTAAAATTTTAGTACCTAATTGCATATTTTGTCAAAATTCAAGTGCCATTTGTGACACTAACCCATCACTATAATGACCTTTCGTTTGATTTCTTCTTCTCTTGAATAAAGAGAGATTTAGGTATTTATAGAGGTCAGGCATATATATTGTTTAACAAGTTGTGTTGACAAACAACGGTTTAAATGAATCTTTTCACTGATGGACTTTTTTCATAAGTTTTTCTTGGGCTCCGACCATCAAGAGTCTTTTTAAATGCATGGGAACAACAGTAATAAGGGCTTTAGAAGAGTGGAGTAGAATAGTAGACAAATGTGCGGATGCATGGGAACAACAGTACCACGTTAATCATGTCAAGTAGCCCGAATGGCCTCCGCATGCTAAGCGTCCCGCTCTAGATTTATTTTCTTGAGTCTAATACATATTTACCATTTTACTTCAAAAAATATATTAAAATATAAATTATATAAAAATAATTATTAAATTTTTGTTACTATATTACATATAAAAGGTAAGATATTGTAATTTATATTGATATCACATGTCCATGTGTGATATAACCATGTATAGCAAAATCTAAACAAACATATTATTAATATCGCACATGCTATATGCAAATTGCCTCTGTCATAATAAATTAATCGTCACATGCTATTTTCCTTTGTGTGGTGAGCACAAAAATCCTCAATTTTCTTCCTTATGTGCTTTTTAATCCTCTTTCAACTATTTTACTTTACATGAACATGAAGAATACACTTTATCTTTTCTAACATAAAGCAAGTGAGCTTTTGAATTGCTCACATTGTCCTTTCCAACAAAAGGTAAATTAGCTTTTCCAACATAAGACAAATAAGTTGCCATATTATTATATTTGACTTCCACGGGATGCTAAATGACTTTAAAATATGTTAATGCTACATCATAATGTGATACACTATTTTTACTATAGTATTGCAATTACTTTATGCAATATACATGTGAGTTTATTTATCTCAATTTAGAGATGTGATATATAAAATAGATTGATAAAAAAGAAATTATCTCTATTTTCTTTGCGAAACAAGCATATTAAGAACTAGGTGATAGTTCCCTTTATTCATTGTGATGTTGCATTGGATTTTCTCATTAAAATATATAGATATTTATCAATCAATTGGGATTTTTTAAGTGTGCAGATCCAATCAAGATGTTCATAGGCGTGCAATATATGCCTTGCTACATATGATCTTCAAGGAGTAAAGTGAAATAAGAGTAGTAGGAGATGATTAGATAAAAATGAGGTAAATAGAAGGAGTATCAGAATAGGTAGTTTTAAGAGGCTCAATTATTATGTAAAAAATGCAGGAATTATTAAGTATCAAACCTCACTATACTTGAAAAGAGATGTTGTTCTTTATTTTAGTTTTTTTTTTTAAACATTATAGGGATAATATCACAAATGGTACTTGAATTTTGCAAAATGTTCAATTAGGTACTTGAACTTTTAAATTGATCAATTTGGTACTTGAAAATATTTAAAATTGATCAATTTAGTATTTGAAAGAACATGATAGAGACATTATTAGCATGCACTAAAAGTTTACAGGTACTAAATTGATTAATTTTGAAAGTTCAACTACTAAATTGATTAATTCGAAAGTTCAGGTACTAAATTAATCAATTTTAAAGTTTAAGTACCTCATTGCATGTTTTGTCAAAATTTAGTTGCCATTTATAACACTAACCCATCATTATAATGACCTTATGTTTGATTTCTTCTTCTCACGAATAAAGAGAGATTTAAGTATTTATAGAGGTCGGGCATTAATATTGTTTAACAAGCTGTGTTGACAAACAATGGTCTGATTGAATTTTTTCATTAATGGATTGACAAACAATGGTATAAATGAATCTTTTCATTAATGGATTGACAAACAATGGTATAAATGAATCTTTTCATTAATGGATTGACAAACAATGGTCTAAATGAATATTTTCATTAATGGACTTTTTCCATAAGCTTTTCTTAAGCTTAGGCCATCAAGAGTCTTTGTAAATGCATGAGCTTTTCTAAAAAGATTGGAATAAACAAATGAGTTCTCATACCCTGAGTGTATAGGATATACCAATCTAGCCACATATATTACTTAAATGATAAAAGTAAAACAAAATTAACTATGTGTGTTTCTAACTTGTTTGAATTAAAAGTAGTTCATTTGGTTTTATAAAAATCCGATAGAGGTCTAGCTATTTTTCCATGATTTCAAGATAAATTAACTTGTAGCAAACAATAAATTTTAAAAAACAACTATATATTGACATAGTTAACCCTATGAGTAATCCCTAAGTTTTTCCTTAAGTTAAATTTTAAGAATTAAAATTTAAAACCAATATAAAGTTAATATAAAAGTGAGAATGAATGGTCTAGTTAGTAGATTTATTTATATTAGCATGTGCAAATGAATTAAGTGAGAATAGAGATGCATAAATTTTAACTAATCTATTTCAAAATTGTCTATCAAATATTTTACTTTCAAAATTTCTTATGAAGTTGTATTTCTAAAGCTCAACTCCTTAGTCATAAGAATTTTGTTATAAATTATTTTAAGAAAATTCTATTTAATTAAATTTCAAATTTAAATTGATCAAACTTTGTTTTAATTGAAATTTGATGTCTCTTAATGCATTAGGCTTAAAGAAGCCTAATTTTACATGAAAACCCAAGCCTATAACTCATTTGCCTTATCCTACTTAACATGCACTTGCAAACACACGATAACTCTTCATGTGCAAAAAAGCCAAACTTCACTTTATCAAATATTAAGAGATAAATATCAACTTAATTTAACAAAAATTATCTCTGTAAAACCCTCTAAAGTAGGCGCCATCTTCCTCAAACAAAACACAATGTTTCCATTAATTTTTCTTTCAAAATCTTCAAAAATTCACTTCAAGTCTCCATCTTCAAGTTAAGACTATAGGTAAACTATTACTTACTAATGCCTTGTTAATTTTGTGATATAGATAATTTTATTTAGTGTTCATGTTCGCTGATGTTGAATATAGGTTATTGAGGATATTAGTGTTAGATAGGTAAAGATTAAGTGATGAAATTGATAGTTTAAAACTTAAATCATAGATATGATAGACTTTTGGTTGTTTGATAAGACAAATGTTATGTATAGACAAGTGTAGAGTAAGTGTGTATATGTAATGTAAAGATGATGATGTTGAAGTGTTTTTGTTGGAAATAAGATTATAATAGGTACTTGGAAAGTGTAAAATTTCGAAGTTTTGAAAACATAACTTAGGGTTTGGTTAATCATGGTCGTGATAGAGGATGTGATAGTCTTGGATGTTTGAATTATGCCTACTTAAGGCTTAAATATCTATTGGTTTGAATTCTGATCATTCAAATTGTAGTTGTTGCATTTGGTTGAGTATTTCATTGCATGTGCTTGTTAATAAACTTACGGTTCTATTTAGGAAGTGTTGAGATCTGATTATTCATTGAGTTATTGTTTGCTCAACCTCCTATAGACTTATGTAGTTATAGGGATTATTAGTGTTGATTATTACCCAGGAGTTAGAGTTGGCACATAGTATCGAAGGAGCCAAGACTTAGATTGAAGTGATAGTTTAGTATTTTGTGTAAAGAACAACCTAATGATAATGTTTGCATAAGTCTTGATGTAGTAATTAAGGACTCATTATAAGAGATGTAATGGAGTCTTTTGGAGACTAATGATTATAAAGTTGTAATGTATGACCAAAGACATTTTGTAATGTGTTCTTGTATGAGACTATATGTATGTAATATTTTTCTTATTTAATCATCCTTTGATCCTATTACAATTGTCTACGCCGCGGAATAGTCTGGTCGTGCCATGTTCATGTACCATTCTGGAAGCCTCGGATAGATTAACATAAATGTCTATGATTCTCGTTTGTTACATGTTACATTGATATTACTAGAGTACCCTGTGGGGTGTGATACTAGGGCCTCATCAAGTAGTGGCATCCCACATCAACTATGGTCCTCTAGGTCTTAAAGGAGTAATGTGAAAGCAATTTAAGTTAAAGATTTACAATCATCCTTTAAATTCTCTCTCGAAAATGGCCTAAAGCCTAAAGTACTCGTATAAATTAAAATCCAACCATCAAGAGTTCCATCCTCCTAAATAAAACCTCACACAATAATCCACATCAATCCTCATCCCCATACCCATAAGCTAACTGTAATACAAATGAATAATGTATAAAGAAGGATAAAATTGTCAAATGAGATAAAATTATAAGGTTAATATAGACAAGAATTTAATTAAGTGATATTTTGATCATATGACAGACACATGACAGTGGATGGAAAGTTTCATATTGAATACCGACTCAACGCTGTTGACGTAGAAAGGAGCACCTTCGCATATGTTGTTGTGGTTTAGGCGTTAAGACAGTATTGATTTGTGAAAACATTCAGTATCGAATATGCCACGTAATTCTGGGTTTACGCTATCAAGGTAAGTGCCATCATACTCTTGAAGAAAAATGACCTGAGAGCTCTACACCGCTTCCACACCATCGGCTTTTCAATTTATGCCACCGGCCTTCAAGCTACACCGTCGGCGTACGTTTTAGAAACTGCCAACATATGTGTTGCACATGAGATGAAAAGACACGAATCCTTTATATATTCTTCCTTTGTTTCTTCTTTAAAACAAAACCCTAAACCTAGATATCTTTTCTCAAAGAGTTCCTAGCCGCCAAAGAGATTTTGAAGCTTGATTAGGTAATTGAATTCTCATCTTTGTTTTAAGATTTCATAAAATATCGGTTTTTCTTAGGGCTTTTCTTTTAAAATTGAAGGTGGAATTGAGGAATCTCTCCATCGAGTTTGGAGATATGGTTTCGTTGATTAAGGAGATTTTAAGATCAATATTAGTAAGTTTTGTATATGCTTAATGTTATCATTATAAATTGATAATTTTTTATGGCCTTGTTATGAACAATGTGAAATGGAATTTTAGAGTTTATAGGAGTTGTTGGAGAAATCTATTTATTGGAAATTTGGTGTTTAAGGAAGATCGAGGATCAAATTTGGGTAAATTTGATATATTTATAGTCTTTAAGATATTATGGTTATGAGTTGTGTTGATTTTCTAAATTTCTATCTTTGAATGAAATTCTATGGTTTAGGAAGATCTTGAGGAGATTTGTTATTTTGGGGGAGTTTGATATTTTGATTAAAGGAGAAGGTGTGAAATCCTTATTTTGTTGAGATTTGATTTAGAAGGCGTTTGAATTAGGATTATGTAATGAAAATATTATTTTGAAATCTATATGTTCGTATTGTCAGTTTCTGGTGAAATAGGGTTTGATTCTAAAAGAAATTTTGGTGATTTAGAATCGTGTTTTCTAGAATTTGATTCAGGTACGACCTTACCTTATTTGTTGTATGTGCTTAGAGGTTTAGATCTACTTGTTGTATGTATATAGGGTTAGAATATCAAATCAATTTAATTTTATATGATATATTAAATTGTTTTGCTGCTTGTGTTTGGTTTTGATTAGTAAAGACCATGCAGAGTGTGATACTAATGAGGCATCCTGATGATCTATGTGTGAGGTTGTTTCGAGTGGACTCGTGCATAGAAATAATTTCGGTGGATTAGGTTTTGGCAAAGGTCGCGATGTGTGGATGATTCTCAACACCAAATTATGTATAATTATCTATTTATATATTGATTGTTTTTCAGAGTCATGAGATACTCCAAGTTTGGAACTATAGTATATGGTTCTGAAACTATGTTGCTTGCCAGCTAATATAAGATAAGAAATGGCATTTGTTGCATAGATATGGTTGCATTTGATTATACATGTTGTGTATGCATATGCATTTGTGTGTGGTCTGACGTACTAAGTGATTTCGCTCATTCTTTTATCATTTTTTAGGAGCATGTAAGGATCCGATTATGTTTGACCTATTGGGATATGATATCTATGTGGATGATGGGGATGACGCTAGTGGAATGGACTATCCTATTGACTTCTAAACTGTTATGGATTTTAAAGATAGACTTGGAAGATGATATGAATTTTTGCAAATTTTTCTTTTATAAATTTTGATATTGTTATAAGTTTTATTTGAGTTTTTGACTGTTAGTTATGTTGGCTTTGTTTCATGCCAACCAGATGTTTATCTTTAGGAAATTTGTTTTTATGAGATAACTTAAACAGTTAACTTTTATGAGAAGTTTTTGAAGTATCATATATTATCTACTTATGGATTAGAAATATAACCTTGGCGTGTTTTATAAAGAGAATGACACGTGGCAGGTTATAATGTCCATTTTTTTAGAGCGTCGCACTAACAATTCATAAGACACGTGACGGGTTGTAATGTTTATTTTTTTAGGGCGTTACACTAACAATTCATAATGCAAGTATGTAAAGCAATCATCATTCACACCCGAAACGTATAAAAGAGAATGGTGAAACCCACGTATATCTATTATCATTGTATAGCTAACATGGCCCTAGTGTAGATAGATATGGCAAGATTGAAGGCTGTTCAGAACAAGAAAAACATTGCAAATATATATATGTCATATATAAGAATAACTTTACAAAAGTCTAAAATCACGCATGATAATTTACGAACTTTGTCTTCAAGGACTTCATTCCTACACTTGCAAAAAAAAAAAAAAAAAAAATTCAACAGATTACATTTCAAAAGGTTATACTTACAAATTAATCTCCAAACTCCATTACAATAACAAAACTCTCTTTCAAGTCTATAATTAAACAGCTCTACTTCTTATACTAGCTCTTGGCCTGGTCTTGGTGTAAACCCCCGAATTTTTCGTAACTCTTAGGTAATAATGCTGGAATTAAAATACCAAATCGAAACCCTAAAAGCCAACCCAAGTTAAAACCAAACCTAAACAATATCAAACACGAAATTTCATGACCTTAAGAAAAAAAAAACCTTCAAAAACAAAAATAAAAAATTCAATAATCGTTTGACTCAAAACCCGAATATGAGACAATTCATTTATCTAATCCCTGACACATAAATCGAGATGGGATATTCAAATAATATTCAACAACAAAATTATAAAACCTTAAGCCTTTCATTTAATTTTTTTAAAAAAATCTAAATTAATACCGAAAGTCAAACTGAGTCAATCACACAACCCTAGACTTTATTAAACAATCCCATTAACTGAAAAATATCAAATAAACCATAGAAATAAAGTAAAACATAAATTTTGAGCAAAAATAAATCCTATGAACTTATAATCTTGCGAATAAACCTTGAAGCCGAAATTAAAACCGGATCCTAAAATCAACTAGGCCAACAACAAACCCTAATGAAATTAGATCCAGCAATCCCGCACTCTTAGACCCTAAATATATAATTAAGATAATTGTAGATAATAGCTTGTAATAATATAGGGAAGCTTAAATATATCATATTCGCTAATTTTTAGTGTATTTCGGATCTAAACGGGATTAGTTTTCGAAAACCATGCCCTAGTATACCGGATAGTGAAAACATTCCGATGATACCATTAGATTCGTAAAAATATAAGGTTTTCAAAAATATCAGTTTTATAATTTTTTGGTAACTAAAAATATCATATATGGGTTGTTTACGAGTATTTTTATTACTATCGGTATTTTATTTGTCTAGTCTACTATTTATAGTACTATTTCTACTATTATTACTATTATCTATTTCTAGTTTTCCTTACTAGCTACTCTTACTACCTATACATCTACTTTCTTATGATTTACATTTCCAATACTACTTTATACCTTTCATATCTTACATATTTTTACTTTTCATTATAAAAATTACAAATCGAATCACTCTCTTCCTCTCTTCTTCCAAGCGGTCGTACACTCTCTCTCTTCCTCTCAATTTTATTTCTTTTTCAATTTATTTTATTATATCTAATTTCCTCCACAATTATCTATAAATATTCCATTTCCCTCCACTTCTTTCACATATTCATTTACCATAACAAAACTCTCCCAAAATTACTCCTCAAATCCTCTCTCTAAAAATTTATTTTCACTTTTCCAAATTTCCCACATTTCATTCTTTCACATACTACCAAAACCTCTCTTTAATTACTACCATATATCACTACAACCACCTCTCTTCTTCTTCAACAAAATACATTACCTTAGGTAAAAAGCTTTCTACTATTTATTTTCCACGTCATGTAACTTAGCATAACTATGGTGTTGTCTTTCAAAAACTCATGTGAGTTATGGAAGCAACAACATGTTCATGTTTTGTTCTTGCATGAAATAACCAAAGTTTTAAATTCATACTTAATGCATGTTAAATTTGATTGTTATACGTATGTATGTGTTAGTATGGATTATGGTGTTTGAAATAATTGTATGTGTTAGAAAGTAATAACTAGATAATAATCCATGGTACATATATCTAGGTCGATAGTTTATTCATTTTAACAATTATTATGTTAATGCTAATTGTTGTTGTAGTGAATATTATATGATGAATTAAGCTTGTTTAAACCAAAAATTTAGTCCGTAGACCTAATAGATTTTTGGCCTTATTAAACTCAAATTAAGAAAAAAATCAAAGCTTAATTAAGGCCCAAAGCTTTTAGAAAATATGCCCTAAAATTCAATGATAATTGGATAATATCAAACCTTATTTTTTACACTTTGGATATCCAAAATAGAACCAGAGGAAGAAAATTCGTAACACTTGCAAGGCAACATTTTCTAACATCCAAACCAAGTATTCTTGCACCTAACACACCAAGAATCCATCCCCAACCATCATATATACATTAAGGTAAGTTTATATGATGTTTAAGATGCTTTATTTCTCTTATAATCCATGAATTTTCAGTCAAATATAACGCATGTTGGACATATATGTGTATCGTTATATTGAGATACTGAGATAGCTTGGGATTTGTTTATGGAAATGTAATGATGGTGTTGAGTTGTCGTATGATGAGAAGTTGGTATTGTTGAGTTGTATTGAAGGGTAAATTCATGTTAAAGTGGTGAATGTGAAGAAAGAATGAAATTATAGGGTTAAGTGTGTTTTAATGGCTGAGAAGGAGTTTTGTGTTTCAATGATGTTAGAAGGGAGTTTGTGTGTATTTGATGATATAAGGTTCTTATACCATGTATTAGAAAGTTATATTATGGTTTAGAAGAAGTTAGAAAAGTTAAATGTAAAAATTTCATGTTTGAAAAACAGAGGAAATATATAATATGAACTGTAGTGTACGCCATCGGCTTTAAAAATTTAGCTACTGATCATTTGAAAGATAACCTAAACGCCGCCAGCTTATACCCCAACAACGTTGGCGTTGAGGTCTACACAGCTGATGCACTGCTGGCGTAATGATAAAATTTTTTACATAATGCATGTTTTTAACGACAACTTTAACGCCGCCGATGTAGAACCCCTACACCGCCGGCGTTGAGTCTTACACTGAAGGTGTAAATTGCCAGTGTGGGCCCTGCAAATTTCAGTTTTTCTAACCTTCTTCCAACATCTTCTAATACATGATATATGACTTTTTTATTAAGGATTTGCCTTGTATGATGTTATGTGATATATATATATATATATATATGTCAGTGATGACTTTGAATTGTTTTTAAATAAGATTCAATAATTTCCTAAGTTTTTAAACTAGTGAGTATAAGTTTGGCTTAGGATAGTTATGTTGATATATTTTGATTTGTGTGAAATAGAGATAGATACTCAGTTAGCGAATTCCTTTGATACTCAATCTGATCCAAGTACACAATAATTTGATTGATTATTGCTTAGGATATGCATATTCAAGTTTGACCTTAATTAAAGACTAATGAAAAGTTTATTGAAATGATTTATGGTTGAGTCGTGTCTAGTCAGGGGAACGGCAACCTTGTCATAATATGCAACGGCACGGTAGTTTAGGCAGTTAGCCCAAATCTTTGTCATGATGCAATGACTCAAATCCATGATGCAATAGTGGTTTCTTTTAATGACTAAGTGGATAGCTAATGGGGTTAATTGTGTCGGTATATTCTCTACTTAGGCTCGGAAGGAAATAATATGTTTTAGTCCAAGGTTATGGGACCATTGAACTAATTGATGTTATAGACCGGGATAAGTGGAGTGTATGAAGGAGTGTGAACCCTAGATGAAGCTATTTATAATCTTTATCGATTATATATAGGAGATATAGGTATCCGATCTATTTATATCAACCCCCTGAGCAGCTGCTGTTACTTAGGACCTCCAAATTCCCAAGCTTAATCGGAGTTTGAATACTCTAGTGTTATTTTTACTCACTTAACTAAAGATAATGAAGTTATGGTGAATTGTTGCATTGCATTTAGTTAAGTGTGCATGGCATATGTATTTAGTTGCACTATTGTGTACAAGCCTTTGGCTCATGCTGCTATCTTGCAGATGATTATGATGATGAGCTCTATGACGATATGGGCTATAGGATTGACTTGGAGACATCTATGGATGATTAGAGTGTAACCTAATAGTAGTTATTTAGGACTTTTGATGTATTTTTGTGAAGTGTCTAGGCTTATTTGTTAAGTCTCGAAATGTTTTTTTTTTTTTTGTATATGTAATGTAGCTAGCTTGTATGTAAGTTTTATATATTTTGTGTGATCTTTGGGAGATCCTCAAATAATGTATGTGATGTATGTTTTGTATATATATGATGACCTTCTACTTATGTAGTGGTAGTATTTCTTAATTCAAATCATGTGAATGTTATATCTGTTTTAAGCAGGCAATCATTATAACACTTATTTTTAGAAAAGCGACCTAATACGTATTAGTATGCGTGGCCGGGTCCTTACATTACACATGCCAAGAATTCTGATTTTGTATTTTTTTTATTATTATATGTTGTTATTATGCCCCTAACTTAACTTGTGTGTGTGTGTGTGTATCTATATATATATATTTATATATATATATTTCTTAAAGCCTAAATGCTCACTAACTTTTACTAACTTGCTTTTACTATTTTCGTTGCTTTTCTTTTCGTTTTTGTTTTCGTTTTCTTTTTCTTTTGGAACTAGTTTATTCTTAGTCCTCGGAAGCCTTGATGAAGCTAAGGCTTCCAATACTTGATCGGGTTGCCTTGATGAAGCTAAGGTTCCCAATACATGTCGGGGTTATCTTGATGAAGCTAAAGCTTCCAATACTTAATCTTATTATTTTGCTTACTTTTGCTTCTTATATCTTCCATACATTACTATGTTATATTTTAATCATTTTTACACTACATAATCATGTGTATGCATCATTATAATGATATTGTCTCAACAAAATAAAGTAGAAATTTCTTTAATAAAGGAAAAATGGAACCAAACTCTTTATTATATAACTTTGAACCTAAATAAAGATTTTGTCATAAAAAACATAAAAAAGTATTTTTATAAATTCTTTTAAAAAATTTAGACAACATCATAAATTTTCTTTGATGACAAGAAAGATGATTTTTACCAAAAAAATTAACTAAGGAAATAAACACTATCTTTTTATGATGAGTAACATAAAGTTTATTAAAACTTAGTGTTAATAACTCTTTGATATCCAAATTTTTCATAAAAACTTAATTATAGGATTTCTTTTATAACTCCATAATAAAAACCAAGAATTAAACTAGTTTTCAAAGTTAAGACGAGAATCAAACCACTAGTATGATAAATCCCTTTAGAGAAATAAACGTTTGCCAATTTTCTAAATAATAAACTCATTTTCAAAGAAATAGAATAATATAAACATGATAATTTTAAAAAACAATAGATAATATCAACAACTTAAGAAAATATTGAAAGTGATTCTTCCAAGTAAAAATTTCGTAAAGAACCTTGAAAGGCCAAGTTTTTGGAAATAAAATCTATCTTTAAACAAGTTAGGAAATACAAAATATAAGAGGAAAATACTTATTTATAATTTTCAATCAAAACCCTTTTAAAAGGAAGAATATATATAATACGACTCAAATTATTTGAGGCTATTAACAATTAGGAAAAATTTAACAACTTCATTCTTTACCACTAGAGATAAAATTTGTAGATATCCTTAAGGATCAAAGTTTAAAAAAGATTAATTTGTCTTAGAAAAGAAATTAGAAAACAAAATTTATAAGAATATACATATTTATAATAACCCAAGAATTTATAATGTTCTTTCAAAACACATAGACGAAAAATTGTTAAAGTTCAAGTTTTTACTATCGAAAGACAAATTAATTTTTGAAATATAATAGCTGAAACAACACCATTAAAGTTACATACAATATGATATATATATATATATATGTATTCAGAGGATTTTTCAACCATGTAAATATCTATATTTTTGCTTAAAGATTTATTTAGATGAAGGAAAGTTTGAAAAATTGTGTTTTAAGGAATTGAAATTTCGTAATGATTTTATACCCTATTTTTTCGAACCTAAACGGCTTTTTATGATAAAAATAACCTTACAAATAGATAGATCTTTTCGAGTAGGTAGAAAACGACATATAATATGCGAAATTTCGAGTTAAAATGAGCAGGTTACGGCCATTTTAAGTTGGAATTTCATTCTACGTAATTTTTTATGAACATAAAAGAATAAAATTAGAAAGTTTGAGTAGAACTTCAATGAAATCTCATGCTGGGTATTTCTTTTGTCTAGGAAATGAAGAATACGAGATTTTCCTTCCAGACGACTACTACAACTAAGAAGACTGCATAATGGATGAATGAGTTTCCTTTACGTTTTATGTATTCATGCATGTGCTTGCAGAATAGAGCACTAGATGTTAGGAAAAGATAAAAATTGACATGCATGTGGGTTATCATAGGAGCTATGTATGTGATTCCTTATGTGAGATGAATAAACGATAAGCATATTGGAGCTCAATTGGTTGATTGATATAAATTGTCTCTATATATATTGCTGTGTGTGCAAATATTGATTGATCGCCTTAAATGAATTAATGTCAGATTGGAAATCTTTTAAACAAAATTGCTCATGTATATCGATTAGAATATCATTTCGCATTTTGCTACTACTCTTCAGCGTAGGACCAGAAAGGTAAGCTACCTAGCTACATCTTGAGGAATTAGGATGTTCAAAGAATATGGCTTCAAGTTGTAGCCGAGCTAAATCGATTGCTTTGGGTAAGGAAAGCCCAAAGACTAGTAGTGCGGCTCATTGGAACCCTAAGATGTGCACAAAATTTTAAGCAGTTATCGGTGACCTATTCAAATCATTCCCTAACCACCGAATGGAGGGGTAAATCCATTCTACATATGAAACGGGATAATCATATGTATTGTTTGGTTATATAATTGTTGTATTTCATATGCTTGCTTAAATGACTTGTTTGATTGCTTTGTTAAGAGCATTTTTGCGTAAAGAATATCTCACTAAGCTAGTTGTGCTTATTCTCCAATAGATTTCTAACGCTGCAAGATCATTGTTTTTGTGCTCGAGACCACCATGATCGTCGGATAGAACACATGTTTTGGGAGCTTTTGGAGAAATTCTATTTTGAAGACTTCATATTAGATTTCCCTTCAGAAATCTTTTAGTTTTAGTCATTTGTTTTATGAAGACTATCATTATGAAGATTTATCAGGGGAATGTCCCGTAGCAGTTGTAAGACCTTAAATTTTGATGAATCATAATAGTATTGCTTTGATTGTTCCATTACTATTATCTTAAATTGCATAACTTCATCGGCCTCCTTTGTTGTGAATGTACGCCTTGTACCAATATGAAAGTTTCCGAATGACTAAGGTAGTCATTCTCAAATTTTAATATTGTGTACGATGGGCTGTCATGTTTGGGATACCCGTTGGGGCATGACACTTGGTCTTGATCTTCCTCTTATGATCCTGTAGACAATAGTCTAGAAGAGTGTAAGCATAACATGCTCAACGAATAACCAAATCTTAGTACCAATTACCAAAAATCAAGCATGTTTAATTATCAACCATATGCCATGTAATAATCAACCATATGAGACATGCATAGTTTGGATGACCAGAATTCAAACCAGTGGAGATTTACACCCTCTTTTGAGGGTTGAAGGACTAGCACTGGTATTCCACATCAAGGAGACCAAAGAGCTAAGGAATAAGTAATTATTTTAAAACTTAATTACTATTTATAATTAAATAGATATATAGTATAATCTCAACTTCACTTAGATCCCAGAATTTGTACTAAGTATCATTATTTCAACTAACCCTCACTAGGCGATGTTCTTCAAGCTTGTTTAGTTCCTGTAGAATTGGTGACCCATGGTAACTTTTACCAGCTTTACTGGATACTATAAACCAATACCATATAATAGAAATGATAATATGTAACGTGGATACCATGTTAATGCATTTGTGTGATGTCATGCAATGCATGTCTGATTCATTTATTTATCAAATAAGAATTAATCCTATTTTATTCAATGACCAATTTGTTCTAGACAATCAATAACATAATTTAACCAATCAATATCAAACTAATGGTCATCGCTTTTAGCATTAAAGATTCTTAGCCAATCCAACAACCAATCAACATGTATTACTCCCTAATCCCTATACATGTATTCAATTTAATTTGTATTTAAAATATATACTACATTACAATCACAAATAAGTAAAAAGATTTAATTACTCACTAGTACATCTTGGCTAGTCGTCGAAATAATCAAACGAAAAGTCCAAGTCTTGGCTTACGGTTCTTATAAAATAATAAACATAATTACTAAGTAAGAATTTCTATTAAGACTTAGGTATTACTCAACTATACAAACTTAACTAATTCTTAAATCTAGGTATCACAACTTAGCATATCATACGTCTATAATTCTATGATTTAACTTGATTAAAATTTCTAAGAGATCTTAAACTAGCATTACACTAGATTATATTACATATATATTATTCATTATTTTATTTTATTTCTTCTTTATATATATACATACACACACAAGCAGACGATGCACTCGCGATACGTGTACAAACAAAACAACCCAACATATATAAATTAAATAGATATATTGTTTTGACAAAGAGGATAACTTAATTAGTCCTATAAATTAGAAAATTAATTACAAATCATAATTACAATTGTATTTTCCACAGGTAACTTCTCCATGTTGGGTAATTGTCATGCAATTACAATATTGAAAACATTTACACTAAAAATATTTATACTAAATGTAGACACCCAATTTTTGCCTATTTTAAGGTCTAATTTATAATAAATTATCATTATTTCAAGCCCTCAAAATAATTTTTTTAAATTATTACAAAGTTTTGAGCTTGAAATAATATTAATTTCCATTATAAATTAATTATGAGTTTAATTAAACAATTTAATTAATTAAGTTATTTAATTAAACTCATCTTTGAAAGACCTTAAACATGATTTAAGTGCATAAAAAACAAGGGGGCCAACAGCCTAACGGTAAAACAAGCACATGTGACAGAGGCGACTTGGGTTCGAATTCGTGCGGAAGAGGATTTTTATTTTTTAGCTTGGCGTGTGCGATACACATGCTGCACGTGTCTCGTGTATAGGTGCGAGTGAATGCACGCGCGTCTTCTTCTTCCTCTAGCGAACAGATTTCTCCTCATGATCGACCTATTTCAAGCTCATCTTTTGTCTGCTCCAAGCTCATTTTCATCAATTTATGGGGGGATCTAGAAGTACACATGGAATACTACAAACTAGGACAAGAATCAAATTCGAAAATCACATTTTTGGTTTCAATTTTGGATTCGAAGTTTGCAAAAAGTCGTTTTTGTCACAAAGAACAAGTGTTCGAAAATTCAAATTTGAGCTTCTAGAACTTGTTTTCTTTTAACGTTATCCTCTTTCTAGAAGTCTAATCCATTCGTTGATTATCAAATTCCCTGTAGAAGCTTAGATTCACGCGAATCCAACCACCACCACCAACCACGACGGCTACTATATTCCATTTCGACTCCTATAAATAGGACTTCGAATCAACTATTTGGATCATCAACAATCAATCAAACACATAAGAATACATTATGACTTTAGAAAACACAAAAAAGTTGTTCAATCCAAGATCGGAGTTCCTTGTTTGATTTCAAATTTTTTTTTTGAATTCATTGAATGTGGAAGATTTTCGAGCAAATTGATAGTGATAGTGAGCTTAGGGTAGGTTTGATTTCCTTATTATAGGTCTTCGATTGATTTTTGAAGCTCGGCCACCATCTTCGCGAAGCATTCACCGTCGGCCACCATTGTTGGAAGTTTGAAACCGCCTTCCTTCGGCCGATTTTGATCTAAATCACCACTGTCAAATTGCTTGTCATCTTAGTTTGATCGAATTCGTGAGTTTTAGCCTCTCCAGACCACCCAACTGGCGGTTTTCGAACGACTACCGCCACCATCTCCAACAACCGATCGGAGCTCCGAAGTCCGACCCATACCCGAAATTCGACCTGCTCCGTCCAGTTATTATTATTATTATTATTATTATTATTATTCTCTTAAATACATATATATGTGAATAAAAAAATAAAAAATCTTTTTTAAAAATATAATTGGAAACATGCATGGGAAAGGTTTTGCCATTTAGAAAAATTTTATTTTATTTAAATATAAATTAATTTGGTAGTTATAGTTTCATCTTAAAAATTGCTTTATTTTCTTAGAAATTAAAAAAAAATTAAACCTAAAATGAAAAGAATTTTAAAATATAAAATAAACCAACAAATTAAAAATTTTATAAAAAAGAACTACGTGTTGTCTAATCTCGATTAGCGGGTACGTAGGTACCTCCAGTGCGACATAAAATCTGAAAAATAAAATATATATTTTTGTTCCATCACATTATCTTGTAAATTTTGAATTAATTAATTAGTTGTAAATATTAAATTTTTTGTTATTAATTTGTAAATAAAATTGTAAATTTAGAAATTTATGATATTTGATTTATTTTTTTAGCATTAAAAGATAAATTTTAAATTATGAATTTTAAGTGGTAACAATATGGTTTTAATAGGCTAGCCTCGATTCCGAAATCTCTAGTTTATAAAGTTTGGTTTTAAATCAAATTTTTTCGCAGACTAGTAGCTAAGTTAGGATTAACCAACCTATTAATCGTAACTTATTTTTTTTCCCGATTCCAATCGGGTGGCAACTCCAAATTGTTTGGAAAAATTAAATTTCTTTTAATTTATAGTCGAGGGTTTATCGAATGGGTTAAGGTTTGATACAAATCGAATTAAAAGAAATTAAACAATAAATGAAAAATCCAGGCTCGATAGCTTGGCAACTCCACTGGGGACGCTTATTTTTTAAGAGGGCTAGCCACTTGAAATTTTTTAATTTAAAGTTTATCATTTATATGCTCATCCTTGTATATTATTTATATAGCTATTAATTTGTAAATAGTGTACTAATTTTTTTTTTTGTAAATGATGCAGAAAAAAAAAAAGGAAACTTTTGTAAATAATAGGGGCATATGTTTTTAGAATTCATATTTATGTGTGTCAGATACAATCAAAATTAGGCCGTCTTAGGACCTTAAGTAGGGAGGTCGCTAGTAGGATCCAGAGGCTGTGACATTTTCATCCTCCAGTTCATGAAATGACCTCCCACTCCAGTTTAGTATTGATCCTACGATTTACTAAACTGGAGAATCTTTAGAACCCACCCAATTACATTCATGAACATGAGTTGATGATTAAATAATAATGGGCATACCTTTAAGAGTTACAGTTTTAAATCCTTTTAAATATCCTCCCCTTGAAAATTATTTATCTCATTTTTTCCAAAACAAGATTGTAACTTAAATGAAAATTTACAAAATTGCCACATTATTAATTAGTTGTCAACCCATAAATCTGCATCCGTGTGAATTACATGTATAATGTGTGATGCGAATAATTTATTATACTTTGTAAATATTAGCTTGTTGTTTGTATCATAGTCATTTATATGTAGTTAATAAAAATATAAAAAATAATATAATTAACCTTGGTATGAAAATCATACATAGGGGCATGAAAATCATTTGCCCCAGTTTGAAAGGAATCTGCCTCAAGTTTAAGAATTATTTGCCCAAAGTTGAAAAACAATGCCCCAGTATTAAATCAAAGTTCTAAAAAGAAAAGTTTTGACCCCGGTGTTTAAAGTTTTTCAATGAGAAACCTTAAGTGGTTTAATAGTTCAAGCCTAAGGCTGAACTAAAATGAGTGATCAGTGGGGTAAACCCAATATGTGATTAATCGCAAAAGATTCTCACTTGTTGGTAATTTTTCCAAATACAAAAAAAAAAAGAAAAAGAAACTTTTCAAAGGCTTTAAAAAGGGAATTTTAAGAAAAAAGAGAAATAAGTAAAATGAATTTTTCTAAAAAAATTTCCATCAAACTTTTCCATAAATTTTTTTTCAAAAAAAAGAAAAGAAAATTAAGAGAAGGAAAAAAAATAAGTTTTTGAAATGAAGACATTAGCCAAAAAAAAATTTTTTTTGGAATATTTCATCTAAGTCTCTTTAAAAGCCCATTCGAATCTTTAAAAAAGAAAAGACTCGAAGCCCATCGAGTCTTGTCAAAAAGAAAAGACCTGAAACCCATCCGAGTCTTGTTAAAAAGAAAAGACCCAAAGCCCATCCGAGTCTTTAAAAGAGAAAAGACCGAAGCCCATCCAAGTCTTGTTTAAAAGAAAAGACTCGAAACCCATCCGAGTCTTGTTAAAAAGAAAAGACCCAAAGTCCATCCGGTCTGTTAAAAAGAAAAAACCCGAAGTCCATTCGGGTCTTGTTAAAAGAAAAAACCCGAAGCCCATCCGAGTTTTGTTAAAAAGAAAAGACCCGAAGTCCATCTGAGTATTGTTAAAAAGGAAAGACCTCGAAGCCCATCCAAGTCTTATTAAAAAAGAAAGGACCGAAGCCTATCCGAGTCTTGTTAAAAAGAAAAAACAGGAAGCACATCTGAGTCTTGTTAAAAAGAAAAGACCCGAAGCCCATCCAAGTCTTGTTAAAAAGAAAAGACTCAAAGATCATCTGAGTCTCTTTAAAAAGAAAAAACCGAAGCCCATCCGTGTAAACCCCTAAATTTTTTGAATCGGTTTAGCTTAAAACCCTAATCTGGAAGTCAATTGGAACCTTAAAGTCAACAAAACCCTAGTTAGACGTAATAACTTAAATCCGACAATCCCAAATAAGCAACCCGAGAAAGTAAGTAAGAGTTTAGTATGTGAAATAGTGCGTAATTATATGAGGAAGCTTAAAAAGGTCGGATTAGTAAAACCGTGAATCGTTTTGAACCCGAATGGACACAGTTCTTGAAAAAGTGTCATGAGGCTCGGAATTGTAAAATATACCAATATAGACTATAAAAATATAAGGTTTTAAAAATATCAATTTTATAGTTTTCGGTAACTAAAAATATCAGATATCGCAATTATACGTGTATTTTTTTTACTATCGGTACTAAATTGTCATGTCTACTTTACATTACACTATTCATTACTATTCTACACTATTATTTTATCTCTACTTTTTCTTACACCTACTCTTACAAATACTATAACTTATAACCTTTACTTTTTATCTTTCTCATAACTTTATTTCACATCTACCTTACTTATTACTTCCTTCGGTAAACTTTTCTTATTATTTTTTTCTCCTCATGTCATGTAACTTTACATGACCATGATGTGAGTTTCCAAAAACTAAATGTTATGGAAGCTACACTATGTTCATATATTCTTGTTCATGAAATCTATTTATGTTAATGTTGTTATATTTATTCATATTATTGTTATTATATCTAAGTATTGTTATGTGTGTGTATATATACATATATATTCTTTAGAGCATATAAGCTCACTTGCAATTTATTTATTTCCATGCAAAGTAATTTATTTATTTCTTTCATTGCAATTTATTTCTTGCTTTTTAAGACTAGTCTCTAGTCTTAGACTTGTCCTCATCAAGTCAAAACAAATTTTTCTTTCTTTCATTTTATTTTTCTCTTGGGACTAGTCTTCTTAGTCCGGGAGCCTTGAAGAAGCTAAGAATTCCAATACTTGACTTTATTTAATATTTATGTTATTTTGCTTGTTATTATTTTCATAAATCATGCCATTAAGATTGTTGTCCAAATTTTTCAAAGCTCTAAAAATACTTGATAAAAAAGAGATTTTGTCACTTAGGAATAAGTTTATATGAAATATAAAACCTATGGTTTAACAAAAATAAAAGTTATTTCTTTCCAAGTTTTAAGAAGAACTCACTACAATTTTATAAACTACTTTTGTTTTGAAAAGCTTTTTAGATCATTTCTATATCACTTTCGTTTTTCAAAAGAAAATGATTTTTTATACGAAAATGATTTCTATGGAAACATAAAGGAAACCTTATGAGAAATGAATGAGAATTTTTAAATTAAAATCTTTTCAAACAAATGGGCAAAGAAAAATTATATAAAATAAATAGGAAAAATAACACTAATGTAGAGAATTTAGAAAAGAAGAAAATGACTTTTCGAAAAAGGTCATCTAGGAAAAATAATAAGTCAAACATAAAGTAATTCTTTGAAAACAGAAAGAATCAAAATATTCATTTAAAAAGATTTACAAAATGGATTCTTGTAAACTATATTTTCCTAAACTCCTAATTGACATTGTTTTACTCAAGAAACATGATTGGACAACAAACACTTGAGCATGAATAAAATATGAGCTAAGTAGATATAAAAAGAGAAGTTTTCAACTATATAGATAACTAAGTATTTGTCAAATAAATTTTGAATGATTTAAAGTTTAAAACAATTGTTTTTGGGATAGAAAAATTCGTGGTGAATCTGATCACCACTGTTTCGGCGCCTAAATGGTTTAGTTTGATAAAAATAGTTTTAGAAATGGATAGATCTTTTCGAGTAGGTAGAAATCGGTGTATTATATGCACAATTCCGAGTTAAAATGACCAAGTTATGGCCATTTTAAATTGGAATTCTCCTTTATACGAACTTTGATGTTCTCATGACATTGTTTTGTCAAAATCCAAGAAAATCATCAAGAAATACTCATCTTGGGTATTTTCTTTGACTAGGTGACTCCGAGAAAGGATACCTATACCCCAAGGACTATTTCAATTAAGAGGATTGTGTGAGCAACTCACCCGTTTAGAAGAATTAACGACATGGCATCGTGAGTTTATTTCCATAAAATGCTTTACTTGTTTGTGCTTGTAATCTAGTTGCATTAGAATTAAGAAAAGACAAATTGATATGTATGTAATATAATTCTTTGAAAGAATCTTAAGAATATCGAGCCCGGAATTGATTTAACGTTTGTTTTTAGTATAACACTTGATTTTTATGAGATTCTATGATCACCTTAAATTTGATAATAATGATGTTATGATATCATAAATAAATGGATTCATGCATATCATGAAGTGAGTCACATTGCATTACATTATTATCCTTGAATGAGAAGGATTGTAGCTCAGGCGAAAGCAACACTTGGTAGAGTGACCGAAAGCGATTGCTGGCGACATGGAGGAAATGCTTGGCGGAAAGTCTGAAAGTAAGGTTCAATTCAAGTAGACCTAATGTGCTTGGCAATATTGATTGAAAGCATAAATCTTTTTAACTAAAACTAATTGTTTTGAGGTTACGTATCACCAAACCCCGAATGGAGGACATAAATCCATTCAACATGTAGTTTCCGGAAAACTATATGCTTTGTTTGCCCACGTGTATGTTGCATTTCATATGTTTGCTTAAATAACTTGTTTGAATTCATTATAAGAAGTCATTTATGGAAATAGTTATCACTAAGCCTATTAGCTTATAACCTTATAGATATCTTTTGCAGTTCACTTATTTATGGTTGAGGCCACGTGGACCCCGCAGCCAGGTATTTTCCATTTGGGTTAAGGAATTTTTTAGATGAAGTTTAGGGTTGGATAAGATGTAGAAATATTATTGTAATAGATTTGTGACTGGGGAATACCCCTAAGTTTTGTAAGATTATTGATATGAATAAATGAATATTATGAGTCATCTTTTCTTAATTTGTTATTATATCTTCTTAATCTTCATAATTCCATGTATGGTCCTCTAAATTTGTGAAAGCACGCCTTACACTTAATATCAAAGCTTTTGGGAATGGCTAAGGTTGTCATACTTAAGCTTTAATGTTGAGTGCGGCAGACTATTACGTTTAGGATACCCCTTGGGTCGTAACAATTCAAGTCTTGTCAAGAAGAAAAGACCCGAAGCCCATCCGAGTCTTGTCAAAAATAAAAAGACCTGAAGCCCATCCGAGTCGTCGTTAAAAAAAAAAAAAAGACTCGAAGCCCATCCGAGTCTTGTAAAAAAGAAAAGACCCGAAGCTCATCTGAGTCTTGTAAAAAAGAAAAGACCCGAAGCTCATCCGAGTCTTGCTAAAAAATAAAAACCTGAAGCCCATTTGAGTCACCTTAAAGGGGAAAAAAATCCTCAGAACCCATGTCATTTGACATGTCTTAGGAAAACTCTAGGCAAGGAAACAGGACATCCTCCCTGAGCTAATCATGCAAACACTGAAAAGAATAATCTCATTATGGTTAACAGACATAGTAACTTCATTGAAAGCTGAGTTCGCAAGGTTATCGCTCTTCCAGTCAAGCCTTCCCCAGTGAGTCAGAAAACCCCGAATGTTAGGTAAGTGATTAAAGGCAAAAATCGGGCATCTTATTGTCTTTGTGACAAAGTTTTACCCAAACTTTACCACAAATATGGGCAGCTGTAGACACCCAATTTTTGCCTATTTTAAGGTCTAATTTATAATAAATTATCATTATTTCAAGCCCACAAAATAATTTATTTTAAAATTATTATAAAGTTTTGAGCTTGAAATAATATTAATTTCCATTATAAATTAATTATGAGTTTAATTAAACAATTTAATTAATTAAGTTTTTTAATTAAACTCATCTTTCAAAGACCTTAATGATGATTTAAGTGTATCAAAAAAACGAGGCATAGGCCAACGACTTAATGGTAAAACAAGCATATGTGACAGAGGTGACCTATGTTCGAATCCGTGCAAAAGTGGATTTTTATTTTTCAGCTTGGCTCGTGCGATGCACGCTTTGCGCGTGTCGCGTGTATAGGCACATGTGAATGCACGCACGTCTTCTTCTTCCTTTGGCGAACATATTTCTCCTCGTGATCGGCCTGTTTCAAGCTCATTTTTTGTCCTCTTCCAAGCTCATTTTCATCAAATTTATGGGGGGATCTAGAAGTACACATGGAATAATACAAACTAGGACCAAGAATCAAATTCGAAAATCACATTTTTTTGTTTCAATTTTGGATTCGAAGTTCACAAAAAAGTCATTTTTCGCTCGAAGAACAAGTATTCAAAAATTCAAATTTGAGCTTCTAGAACTTGTTTTCCGTTAACGTTATCCTCTTTCTAGAAGTATAATCTGTTCGTTGATTACCAAACTCCCTCTAGAAGCTTGGATTCGTGCGAATCCAACCACCACCACCAGCTACGACGGCCATCATACTCCATTTCGACTCCTATAAATAGGACTTCGAATCCGCTATTTGGATCATCAACAATCAATCAAACACATAAGGATACATCTACAACTTCAGAAAACACTCAAAGTTGTTAAAACTCAAGATCGAAGTTCCTCATTTGATCTCAAAATTTTTCGAATTCATTGGGTTTGGAAGATTTTCAAGCAAATTGATTGTGATAGTGAGCTTAGAGAAGGTTTGATCTCCTTATTAGAAGTTTTGGATTGAGCTTTGAAGCTCAGCCACCACCTACGCGAAGCACTCACCGCCGGCCGCCATCGTTAGAAGCTTGAAACCACCTTCTTTCGGCCGATTTTGATCCAAATCAACACCGTCAAATTGCTTATTGTCCTTAGTTTGATCGAATTCATAAGTTCTTAGCCACTCCAAACTACTCAATTAGCGATTTTCGAACAACCACCGCTACCATCTCCAACGATCGATCGGAGCTCCGGAGTCCGACCCCAGTCTGACCCAAACCGAGATCCGACCCGCTCCGTCCAGGTGGTTATTATTATTATTATTATTATTATTATAAGTTTTCTCTTAAATACATACATATATATATAAATAATAAAAATATATATTTGGAAACATGCATGCCATTTAGAAAAATTTTTGTTTTATTTAAATATAAATTAATTTGGTAGTTATAGTTTCATATTGAAAATTGCTTTATTTTCTTAGAAATTTCAAAAAAAAAAATTAAAAACTTAAAATGAAAATAATTTTAAAATATAAAATAAACCAACAAATTAAAAAATTTATAAAAAAGAGCCACGTGTTGTTTGATCCCGGTTAGCGTGTACGTAGGTACCTCCAAGACGACATAAAATCTAAAAAAAAAATTTCCATCACATTATCTGGTAAATTTTGAATTAATTAATTAGTTGTAAATATTAAATGTTTTTGTTATTGATTTGTAAATAAAATTGTAAATTTAGAAATTTATGATATTTGATTTATTTTTTGAGCATTAAAAGGATAAATTTTAAATTATGAATTTTAAGTGGTAACAATATAGTCTTAATAGGATAGCCCCCGAATAAAATCTCTGGTTTATAAAGTTTGGTTTTGAATCAATTTTTTTCGCAAACTAGTAGCTAAGTTAGGATTGATCAACCCATTTATCGTAGCTTATAATTTTTTTCCGATTCCAATCGGGTGGGACTCTAAATTGTTTCGAACAATTAAATTTATTTTAATTCATAGTTGATGGTTTGTATCGAATGGGTTAAGGTTTGATACAAATCGAATTAAAAGAAATTAAACTAGAAATGAAAAATCCAGGCTCGACACTAAAGGCATCTGGTAGATCGGCATATAAAGATACATGCTTAAGCAAAAAAAGGAAAAGCCTATATCTATTCAAGCCCTTATTTAATTCTATTCAAATCCTATTTAATTTCATGATTTTAGAAATACCAAAAATATACACATATGCTGAGAAAAAATATTATATCTATTCAACTCATATTTAATTTTATTCAAATCTTATTTAATTTCGTGATTTCAAGGATATTAAAAATATTTTACACCCATATGCTAAAAAAAATATATTAAAAACATTTATACTAAAGACATAAAAGCAAGTACTTTTGCTTTAATAATATAACTATGTCTATTCAACCCCTTAGCTAATTTCATGATTTTAAGGATACCAAAAAAATTTTACGCCCATATGTTAAAAAAGAAAAGGGCTATGTTTATTCAAATCTATTTAATTTCATGATTTTAGGGATACAAAAAATATTTTATACCATATACTAAAAACATTATATTAAAAGCATTTACACAAAAAATATTTATACTAAAGACACAAAGTAGGTGCTTTTGCTTTGATAGTATGGACGATTTCAGGGATACCAAAAATATTTACGCCCATATGCTAAAAAAGGAAAAGACCATGCTATTCAACTCTTATTTAATTCTATTTAAACCCTATTTAATTTCATGATTTCAAGGATACCAAAAATATTTTACGTTCATATGCTAAAAATATTATATTAAAAACATTTACACTAAAGACACCAAAGTAGGTGCTTTTGCTTTAATAATATATATATGTGAAATAGGAAACATCACGGTCGTGACTTAAGCTGTGATCTTCAACACAATCACCAATATGCTCGTGATGAAGGCAAAATAAACTTGACTAAGGCATAGAGGAGATCACGCCACTCACACGGTCGTATCATAAGTATAAGCTTGTGTGTTATCTCATGTATGCTTGTATTGTTGTGTACTGGGTTTTGACTCATTATTCTTTTATTTTCATGTGTCGTTTGATTGTTGATGACTAAATCGGGTGTATGAGATGACTTTAAAGGATTTAGATGATGAGTAGAGCAGATTAGGATCATTATTGCATTTCATTTTATTTTGTTTCAAACTGGATTTATATTTGTAAGTCTATTATAATTCTTTGAGGATCTGGTGAAGCCCATATGTTTTGTAATAAGTTTTTAAAGCGTTGTTTTACTATCAAGAAATATATATGAAATATTTGATGGTATGGTTTTTCTTGGTGAGAGTTGATCTACTTGTGTGAATAAATCGAGAAATGTTTTTGCAAAGTTTATTTTTTGCTGCTGCTAAATCCATTCATTTCTAAAATCTAATGAGTCGGTAATTAAAACTGCCTAGCAAATGTTTGGCATAAACAAGTCCTTTAAGTAGACTGTGCGTATCACACTTAAGTGTTGTACGTCGCAATTGAGAAGGGGGAAATAAATGTATTTTCCCACTTTTGGCCTTAAATACTTTAGCTTGATTATTGTAAAATTATTTTAAATCGCTTTACTCAAGATAATTAAAGTATATAATCGAAATTAAATTAATATAATTGATATTTTATTTTGGAGTCCAAATTGAGGGAGTTTTTACTTAATATAATAGATTTAAATATTTATTTCAATAGTATATTTAATAAGTTACTTAAGATATGGCTTTTTATATATTTATATGTGTGTGTGTGTAGATATCATATTTTAGTTATTTATATTTTAGCTATACACTAATTATATAATATAAATATATAAATTCCCATAATTGATCATGTAGAAGAATGAAAGGAAAAGAAAAACACATAAAAACATAAAAAAATGGAACAAACAACACATAGAAAGTAGAAACAGTAACTATCCTTTCTAACATATAAGCAGTGTGATATAAGTGACGGTACAACCTCAGGACAATAGGTAGGATATGCAAAATCTCGTCATTTACAAACCATCATTACTCCTAGCAATCGACATGGGCCAAAACCTTTGTTACCCACTTCAAAAATCCTACTTCTCATAAGTACATCAGCGCATATTTGTTTTAAGTAATACTATGGGGAAGAACTTGGCTTAAGTCACGTACTTGTGACCTAAAATTAGGACCTGACCCAATAAACTTGTCATATTCGTACTATTACCACAATGAGACAAAAAAATACCAAAATCCGATAAAACTGGCACATACGAAAATAAAATAAAGTTCTCACAATTAGCATAATATGATAGAGCTACTATTATGACAATAGAACAATACTACGACATATTTATTAGAAGAAAAATTAACCTACCAAAATACGACCATTCTACTATAATACAACATATTATATACGACCTAATTACCAGAATCTGACAAAATTACCACATAGAAAATATTATGGTAAGGTAACCTACCAGAATATAACCATTTATCATAACACAACAATATTATGACATACCAAATTGTGACTGAACTATCAGAATCTAACAAAATTACCACATAGAAGATATCGTGTAAAATTTACCTACCAGAATAGGACGGTTCTACCACAGTACAATAATATTACGATATATCATATTATGATCGAACTACAAGAATCCAACAAAATTACCAGGTAGAAAATATCTTATAAAAGTAACCTACCATAATATAATGATTCTGCGACAATACAACGATATTATGACATATCAAAATAGGACCGAATTATCATAATCAGATAAAATTCCTAGATAGAAAATATAGTGTAAAAAGTAACCTACTATTCTACCATACTACAACAATATTATGGCATACCAGATTACAACCAAACTACCATAATCCAGCAAAATTACTGTATAGAAAATATTGTGTAAAAAGCAACACATCAGAATACGACTATTCTACGATAATACAATAACATTACGACATACCATATTACGATCGAACTACTAGAATCCGATAAAATTACTACATAAAAGATATCGTATAAAACTAATATACCAAAATAGGATGATTCTACCACAATACAACCATATTATAACATACTAAATTACGACTGAACTACTAGAATCTAACAAAATTACCACATAGAAGATATTGTGTAAAGTTAATTTTCTAGAATAGAATGATTCCACCACAATAAAATAATATTACGACATACCAGAATATGATCGAACTACTAGAATTTGACAAAAATACCAGATAGAAAATATCATGTAAAAAGTAACATACTAGAATGGGACGATTCTACCATAATACAATAATATTATGACACATCAAATTACGACCAAACTACTAAAATCCGACAAAATTACCACATAGAGGATGTATAAAATTAACCTACCAAAATACAACTATTAACTACTAGAATCTGACAAAATTATCACGTAGAAAATATCGTGTAAAATTAACCTACCAGAATATGATTATTAACTACCAGAATCCGACAATATTACCACATAAAAGATTTCATATAAAATTAACAAACTAGATTACGACTATTCTACCACAATCCAACAATTTTTTGACCTACTAGGACATCATACAAAATGACTTTGAATTGATAGAGATCTTATACTCAATCATTGAGCCTAACATCCAATTTCACTCTAATTAGATCAATTTCTTAAATGAACTAAAACTTAAAGACGGCTTAATAATTAATTGTTTTGCTTATTGCTTGTTGGTTCCTCTTAGTACTAGCGTGCTAGTCTAATTTTAAAGTGTATCAGTTCATCGGTCAAGCAATAAATAAATTTTCTGATCTGGGTAATTGTTGCACTAGCTCACCGAACAAATAATGGACGGCATGTCGATTAGGACAATTCTTTCACTAACTCATTGATAAAAGAATGGAATGACTTACTGGTCTGAGCAATTGTTGCACCAACTCATTGATAAAAAAAATGGAGTGGCTTGCCGCTCTTTGCAATTATTGCACTGGCTCACCGATGTTTTTCTTCCTTGTTGATCTCAGAGTCTTTAATATGATCACACCAAGTTCAAATTGGAATTTGAACAAACTCGGATGAACTATTTATTTTAACTTTCAAGTTAATGAGGTGTACAATTATAGATATAATATTTAAACACAAATACACATTATATCTTACATACATATGTACTATATAATATATTAAAGTCAATTTCATATTTTATATATGCTCTATGTGATATATATATATATATATAATCACCTATAATAATACAATCAACAACTACTACATATATATATATTTAAATAATACTTATTTGATATGATATATATGTATATATAATATGTAATTGGACCATATTAAGGTATATATGATTTATTATAACAATCTATTATCTATATTATAGTATATAACTTTAGAATTTTTTTATTATTATACTTCTTTGATTATAAAGAGACATCAAACTTTTTATATACGTTATGTTATAAACTATATGTGAATATATATTGATTTGATACGTTATATCATGATTGTCAAACTTATGATTCTAGTGGAATCATTATATAGTTTGTAGAATCGGAATATAAAATCAAAACATAAAAATGTAAGTTTCTACAACCTTTATGAAATAGCTTTAAAAAACTTGAAATACATAATAAACGTAAAATTGTAAGATTCTACCTTATTTACATGTAGACTTAGTTGGAATAATAAAATATTATGAAAAAAATGATTTTACCAATGGTCAACTTGAAAGGGCTTTTAAAATTATAAACTCATTGAATCGTATGGATAAAATTGCAATTTTGATAATTATGAGTTATATACAATCTATATTTAATTTTTAAAATCAACATGTTATTTATTTACTTATTTATTTCTACCAAAGCATCTTTATGTTTATGATATTATGTAATGAATGTGTGATATAATATCATATATACACCATTACTAGTTTTGATATTTTCAATACTCAATTTATAATACAATAATTATTTAAAATCATATTTTCTTTTAGAATTAATTTATATCCTTATATGATACAAGTATTATTCAAACTATAATGTATGTTAAAGAATATCAAAATGAAAAAAAAATCCAAGATAGATATAATGTAATATATATTAATAACTGCTATATTTTAATAAAATTTTGATATTACATAGTAAATATAGATTATATAATTTAGACATTTTTATGATGTAGAAATATATGACCAAAATGATAAAATCATTATACTTTTTATATGAATTATGAATATAAATTTCTTAGAATTCTAATATAGACAAAAACATTATAACTATACAATGAAATATGAACTTTATTTGCAACCATATTCTACATTTAGGGCATGTTAAATCAATACACACCAAATAATTGTTTAACTCTATCTATACAACATTTATGCATTGAAATAGTATTATATATGTAACATCAATGAGTTAATAACAACTTCAAGAATCTATTATAATTAATATCTCCATAATCACCAAGAGAGACCGCAACCTTGGATAACTCCACAATCCACCAGACATAAAGATACCTGCAAAAAGAATGCAAATTTCATGACATCACATTTTGATAATATTTTTCATTACAACTTAATAATAAAATAACAAGTAGGAAAACAAGCTAAAAAAAAAATTACATTATCTAATACACAACTTGACCAATCCATCACAAGCATATTAAATAAATTCTCATGAAAAGAAATTAAAACAAAGATAAAGAATGGTACCATGAAATTCACACACTAAAGAGATTAGCATACATGTATATAATCTATTTAGAACAAAAAAGAGAAAAGGTGCATCATAATATACTTAAAATGAACTATTGGAATGAGAAGATACCTCGTTTTTTGTTGTTATATCTTTCACTTTCTTGAATAGATCTCAAAGCAATGTCCATTTATAATTCCTCAAACAGGTTACCTGTAAGTTGGAAAAAAAAATTGGGAATGGCAACGATTGGTGGAAAGTTTTAATTTAGTTTTTCTTTGAAAGAAGAAATAATCGAGACTTTTTCAGTAAGTAGAATGAATCTAACATAATAACAGATAAAATTGATATGATATTAATATATGACATCAATGGTGCAAATAAAAGGAAAAAAAAAAGGATGTGTTCAATATTTTTCCTTTTTTTTAAGATGAACAAACACATCTATAAAGCTGATAATTTAATGGAAACTTCCCACTTTCTCTTGTATTAAATATTAAACATTCCCACAATCCAAAATCTCACTTGCACATTGTAAATCTAATCATATGACTATCAACTATTATAATAAAATTGATACGATATTAATATTAAACATTCTCACAATCCGTTAATGTGCCTTTATTTTTATTCAATTAGATATGCAACAATTTTGAATATATGTCTAAAGCAACATAAATCATATGGAAATATAAAATTACACATAAAACCAAATTAATCATAAACAAACATCTAATCCAGTGGTATTTAAAACCCATTAATACTTGAGCTTCAGATTTTGGTGATCTTTCAGATCTCAACAATACAGGTGACTCTTGAATATCCAGCTTCAATTTCATGTTAGAAACTCTCAACAACTTTACTGAACATATAGACTTAGAAAAGGATTTAGTTGTAATCACACACCACTTGGATTGATTAATGGTATGCAACTACCAAAAGATCTTCGACACGTGTTAATAGCAATAGGTAATCATTGAGAAACCTCTAGAAATGCTCATAAAAAACTCTTACATTATACCAACATATCAGTAAGTTTTCACCACTCAACAATACTTGAGGTGTATAAACCCCAATAAAAATTTTTCCCAGCACCTAGAGTTTAATGTAGATATGATAGTAAATCTTAATATAAATCCTTAATGTGCAAACCAGTAGATGAAGTGAGAAGGATAGTTGATAATCAGTGACCTATTACTAGTCAAAGATTATAACTAGGTGAGAAATCATAACCCTACAGTGACCTATTATAGGCTATAATGTAGTTCCAACAGTATCAATACTAATGTACTAGTTTTGCATTGGTAAGTGAAAATTTGATCAATACTCTCCTTTTTAAAAAAAAAATAAAATGAAATTGAAGCTAGTTTTTCAAGATGAAACTTCAAATGAAATGTATGGGAGTACACTCTTGATAATGAATAAACTAACATTCCCCTTACTATTGCTACCAGGGCAGTGGTTCCCGAAGCAAGGTTTGCATCAATAAAACAAGCTTTTGCAAAATTAGCATCAATTTGTAAAAATGCCAATGCCATAACCTTCTCAATGTCTTGAGGAAAATCTTCATCTTCAACAATATACCTCTGAAGGTTATAGGAAGCAAAATCTGCTGCATGCTTTCCTCCATGTCCATCAAAGACCTAAGCAGCACATAAAGCCAAAAAAAAAAAAAGAAAACAAAAAAATTTTGTTATTTGGACATTAAAACATGAAATCCATATTCAATATGAAAGGAAAAGAAAAATAAGAAGAACATAATAATGGTAATATAAGTTGTTGGAAGTACTTCGGGAAGAATAAAAGCAATACTTTGATTGTGCTATGTATAATTGTAACCTTGGAACATCTCCAATAGACAAAGTCAAGGAATGACCGAAAAAAAAAATGAGCACTTGTGCACTGACCGAGGAAGTAATCGGGACTTTGTTTGATCTCGCATTGGAGAAAAACATCAGCTATACGCCACTGGTGTAGGAACTTACGCCGCCGGCTTTCCGTAAGCCTATAATTTGTTAGTTTCATATTTTTAAAGGCCTCCAGCTTTTGTATCATGGGCTGCCAACTTTATTTCTTTTATGTCTTTTAGGTTCATATTTTGTTAGTATATATAGACCTTTGCTCTCGTTTTGAAGACAGTCTTGGATATTTGAAAAACCTAAAATTGGCGTCTTTTATCTCAATTTACATACTCTTATCAATCCGTTAGGTTGTGGCGAGTAATAACATTGGTACTTGTTGTGAGTCATATCAACAAATACTTTGCTAGTACTACTCTCTTGTTGATGTGTCATATCTAGTAAGGGTTTAGGGTTTGATTTGATACTTTGTTTGCGAAATACAATTGATTGATTAATGTGTTGAGATGTTAACTTGATCGTCTAATTAGTTTAGGAGATTAGGCACATCACCCTCATGGTTGGGTAAACTATATACAACAATTGTGGCAATTGGAAGTTACATGATATAAATTTGCATTCAAAATGTTCACCCTTTATTACATTTGGTAAATTGCTAGTAACAACAACAATATGCCACCACAAGTGTGGATGCCTTCGCACCACCCCGCCTCATTTTACGTGAAGCCATGTCCAACGACACAATCATGAATGCACATAACTCGCCTAAATGCACGTGGCAGCCCCTAGCATGTTGTTGGTGCCGAGCTCACCTCACATGGCTTGCATTTCCTATGTCCTACACATTTGCTCGTTGTGTTTAGAATCACCTAAATTTGAAGACATTGCATCTATTAATGCAACAAAATGAAGTATCCAACAGCTAATGACTACATCCAAAAGAAGATGAAACTAGGTTCGAATCCCATGACATGTTTGGGGCCTTTACATAACAAAACATTGTCCATGCCCAAAAAACTTTACTAAGATAGATAAATTGCATTGAGCTATAACAAGTGATTAGGGTCACATTGTCGTTGACCTTCCCATAAAAAAACATCGCTCCTTATGTAGTTGCATGTTCCAAGCAATCATTTACCATGTAGGTATGCAACAAGTAAGTCACCAATTACGTCACCAATCGCGTCCTTTTTCTTATTGATGTCCCATAGAACAAGTCCAACAATCACTTTCCATCTATCATAGTAATGGGCTACCTACGAAAAATCAATATGAATACAAAATTCAATAACACAAAATGAAAGGGAGGTCAAGTTTACAGTTCTTATAAGCGTACAACATACCATGTGACCCATCTCACTCTATAGACTCCTTACTTCCATGAACTTAATGCCATATATTCCACAATTAAAGCTACATACCATGGAAATTCTTAGAATCATAATAATATCATTACACTTTTTATATGAATTATGAATATTAATTTCTTAGAATCGAAATACTACACCCTAAAATAGAATAATATAGAAAAAATATTATAACAACTTAACTATACAATGAATTACGAACTCTATTCAAAATCATACTCTATATTTTAAATAAGTTGACTTAAAGTTTGAGTTCTAACAAAAGTCTAAGTTATTATAACATATTTTTATTTTAAAGAAAACTCCAAACGTCATATCACACCGAATTCAAATTCGAATTTGACCAAACTCAAATATAGTATTCATTTCAACTTTTAAAGTACATGCTAAATCGACCTACACCAAATTCCTATTTAGCTATACCTATATAACAATTTTACATTGAAATGGTACAATACAAGTAACATCAATGAGTTTAACAACCCCAAGCAATCCATCATAATCAGTATCTCCATATTTATTAAGAGAGACCACGACCTTGGATAACTATAATACTCCATTAGACGTTTAGATAGCTAAAAAGAGTAGGAATTTCATGGTATCACGATTTTGATAATATTTTTCCTTACAAATTAACAACTAATGACAAGATTGAAGTTAACCTTATCGATTCCTAGAATATGAAGAAGCTGATTTTGGTAATCAAGTCCAGATCATGGCTTTAAGATACCGATTTCTTGTCTTTAGATGGCAATGCAAAATTTGTATTCCTAAATCCTTTCGTTCTTTTTTTTTTTTTTGTTAAAAGTATCAACACTTGTGGGTTTCCATTCTTTTGGTGATCTTGGCAATGGGGATGATCATAATGGTTATAATAGAGGAGGTACTTGTGGCTTGTATGGTGGCAATCAAGGAGGAAGCTACATGCTTATAAGAAGAACCTCAATGACCACATTCAAATAATTACTAGTTAAGATAAAAAGAGCTTAAACCTCAAAGATTATGCTATATAGAAGAATGATCTCTCATGTATTTAAAGACCTCAATGAAAATATTTAAATGATAACTTATAAAAAAAAAAGAAAAGAAAAAGCTCTTTAAACAATTCAAATCATTGCATTGTGAATTATTTAGAAAGAGTTATACTCATTTTCTTCAAGTTCAATTTAGTCCATATTAAATGAAACAAAATAAATGAATTAAAGAAGCACCTAGGTCTGGGTAGAGCCAATCACCATCTCCTTCTTTATAATGAAAAAGTATTCAAATCATATGATAAAAAGCAAAAAAAGATTGAACTTTCTTTTATTCAAAAAACAAAATGATTGTATCTTAATTAAAGAACAACTTACCTCGATTATCTCCATAACCTCTGTCGCCACCTCCTCTTTTACCATCACCGCTACCTCCATTGCAACCTCCATGACCACCACCGTTGTAACTACCATCGCGATTACCTCCACCGTTGTAATTGGATTTAACCAGTCCTTTTACTTGATCACAAGAGTTGGTTTTGGTCATTTTCCCAATTCTAAATTGAAGCCCTTTATTATGCCATCTTATATTTGGCTATTTTATGGTCCGCTTTTTAATGAGAACTACTTATTTTTTATATCGCTTCATATTTTTAAATGATATATTTCCTTTGCTCTAAAAGGTGATTTCAAACCTTCATTAAGAAAAGTGTCTATTTACATCGTCTCATTTTTATTTATGTCATATCTATATTATATATGCACTTATAATTTATCTGTATTATATTTATATCGTATTCGTTTAGTCTATTTATAAATAAAATTGTTGATTTTTCATCGGTATCATATTTTTTGATAAATATCTATTTAAAAATGATAAAAATATGATGTCAAAATAACTAATGAAATGAACCCTAAATAAGAAAACTTTTCAGGTATTATCTAATAGTTACTCTTATCTTTGAAAGTTAAACAATGTATATTAAAAGATGATATATTTGAGCTGAACATCTCTATCTATATCAAAGGAAGGGAGCCAAATGACAACGAATTTTCAACCTGGCTAAAGTCATAAGCTTGCTGTCCTATATGTACGAATTTACGCCGCTTGCATCAACACGAAGCCCAGATCAAGCCACGTCTAGATTATTAATTAAACCCATGTGCTAGTGTTTACCCTTTCACCAAACCATGAGATAAAGAACAGGCTATTCTCTCTTTGACTTGGTAAACAAAAATAAAAAATAAAAGAAAAGTCAAATTTGAAATGGCGTAAAGAGAGAAAAATCTTGGAACCCGACGCGTCATAGGATCTCGTTGTTGATGTGTTGTTTTTTTTTTTTTTTTTTATTATTATTTATGGTGGATTCGCTTGAAGAGAACTGATATTGAGTGTATAGTTAAATAATGATAATTTACATTTAATAATTTATTCTCGATTTTAACCTTGAATACCTCAATCCTGCAATATTAATTATATAATTATCATTTCTAAACCAAAAACATTATAATATTTTACTTTTACTCTAATAACTATTTATTTATCTATAATAAATGAATAATGTAATAAAAATTAAACTAAATTACATTTTAGAATTCAATTCCTCCTCGTTACGTATAGTAAAGCAATGCGCCCTCAATGTGGGTTTTATTCCAACTATTGTCTAGCCGTGTGGCACAAAACGAAAAATCAACTGGGGACATAAGTTGATGCGAATTAGAAAGAAAGGGAAAATGGAAATTAATATATATATATATATATATTTTTTAATTTCATTAGTTACATTTCTTTATTACAAATGTTGATTTATTTAATTAACTTTTAAGTAATATTTTTCTAGATGAAGAACTAATATTAATATGCATTAGTGTAGGTGTAAATATATTATATGTAAAATCTATATTATTAAAGTGGATGGTTTGTCCTTTTCTTCTTCTTCTTTTTTTTTTTTCCTTTTTGTATCTTCTTTCTATTTTATTGTACTTTTAATTAATCATATAGAAAATCATATGAATCAAACCTATAATTCTCAATCTTCACACTAGACATCTCTCTGGTTGGGTCGAGTTGGGACCCGACCCGACTCAACAATACTGAACCGGCTAAGCAAAAACAGTCCAGCTATGGACTGTCCCGCCAAACAAACCCATCGTAGTTTGCATCCTCCATCCATACTAGAATAAATGGAGTTATTTTAAAAAGACCTACTAGTAGAGGAAGACCTCTGTAGGTTTAAGGTAGGTCCACTAGTTGGACTCGTAGATTCGATGGGTCTGGATGGGTCCTCATTAAAAAGGGATTGATCACACCGTCTCGACCCATTCTCCTGATTTGCAGGTCCATGGATTGGACTTGTCTCGTCTCCTACTTGAGATAGTTACGAATTCAAAAAATTCGAATATGGACTTAGCAGGTCGAGTCCATGAATCAGACCGGACCGTCCTAAAAAATGTCTACTCAACACCTCAACACACATGCAAATTCCCATTTTAGGATAATCTTAGTTCATCTCCCACCACCGCTGCTTGGTAGCTTGCGTAAGTGACTCTCCATTAGTAATTCACATGGGTAAAAATTGGTAAAATATATAGTATAAAGGGTGTACTTTAAAATTTCGAAAGGAAAAATTATTAAAAACTTTAAAGATAAGTCCATTCACTTTAATATTATTATCATGCTCTAAGATTGAGGCATAGCAATTCAATCGCATGCCTCTACCAAAATAGAGGCACACAAGACTTAGACTTACTATTGAAATTAACAAATAAAAAATATTCAAAATGATCTTTCAATTTTTTTCTTGTTGATAATTTTTTTAACGTATAATATCCAAACATATAGTATCCAATACAAACAATGTTATACCACATGCAGTTTAAAATATTTAGTGTGACATACGATAAAATCAATTATCTAGCACATATGCAATTATAATCCAACTTTAACCAATATGATAATCAAATTAATTCCATAAACAATACAAAAAATAAAATCCATTCTAACTACATCTTATAATTATCTTTTGAAAATCAAACAGGAAGTAAAACCAAAATTAAAATATTTACCAATATAGACTAAAGTATCAAACAATTACGGGTTGAGGTCTCTAACAAATACCGACTAAAATCTCTGATAACTATATCCATTATTGAACTATAGAAACTATCCAATATCAAACTCCAATAAATTCCAAAACCAATACTTAGAAAAGGCACACACTCATGTGCCTCAACAACTTTGCAACACGAATCAATCACACATCCTTTATAGTTATATAAAATATGGAGTTCATATCATGATGAAATTTCAAGATACCAATTTTGAAAATGTGGTGTAGGGTTTAAAAAATGTAAAAATATGATGCTTACATTACGATTAACAAAACAATTTTCAGAATGGATATAACAATTCTAATAGTTTTTGCACTTGCTTTCATTATAACCTGAATCATAAATCATAACAACATTTATAGAATAATATTATTACATCAAAGACTAGATTAATTGATTGAATTCTAAACCTAACAATCACAAGTAATAAGTAACAGTAGCGTATTTGCTATTCACATAAACACTAAGAATCTATCCCAAATAACATATTGATTTTGAATCGAAAAACACCTACCAAGTATTTTTGTTTTTCAAAATCTAACTTTTTAATGAAGAGATTACTTTTTTCCTAAATTTGACTCATAATTTTGAAGCAAAACCTCATACCAAACATAAGTAATCAATCAACCAATCGAAGAGGCTAAATAACCAAATAGGCTAAGCTTAGAGAACCTAGCTCCATATGTCAACCAACTTAAGACCCTAACACTATGTTTGGTTGAAAGGAATGAAACCATATTCTAGCTTTATTCCCGTGGAATATCTATTCATTTCGTTTACCTTGTGAAAAATTCTATAAAAAAAATGTCTATTTCATGTGATGCGAAATAAATAAGATATTCATATTCCTTTCTTTATCGGAGGAATGGCTATTCCTGACAAAAAAGTATGTTTTGTTCTGAAAATATCCTTAACTGTAATATATGGAATTACAATTTTTTTCAGCCTTATTCTATTTCAATGAACTAATAATAAGTTGGTAGATTGCCTTAGCTGAAACAACCAAAATTTATTTTATTTTAGTTGTCATCTTTATATTTGCAATAGATGGCTTTCTTATTTAGTTGTACTTATATCTTAAACAATTTTCTTTACTTGAAGATTGCTTATTATTATTATTAAGGAAATCACATGAGAAGACAATAATATTAAGAGCTAAGTTTAATTAAGGCATCAATGATTCAAGTTATCAAAAATTAAATTAATTTTCATAAAATGGGTTAAATAAGGAATCGATGACTTAAATTATCAAATAAAAAAGGAATCAACTCAAGTAACGACAAATTGACAAAAAAAAACCTTTTTCTTGAGTCATTTTATATAGCATCAATTCTTGCTTTTAACTATTTAAAATGTTGGTCCTATTTGAGTTACTTTGGAAAACTTTGATGATTTTTTTAACGAAATGAAATATTAATATTCTATTTGAACTTACGAAAAATTCTATGGTCCCACTATTAATTTTGATGGGACTGATCCCATCACCATCCAATGGTTCACACAATACTCAACCGCAATCAAATCACTAAAATAATTAATATTCCATTTTGCTATATTTATTTTAACGGTTAGATTGGACGGGATGGTTCTATCGGCGGGACTATAGAAGCTCCCTCAAAATTGCAAAAAATACTAATGTCTTTCGATATAATTAATCCTACTTCTTTATCACTCTTGTGGAAAAAGAAAATGCAAACTGATTGTTTCCAACGATTCCAAATAAAAATTTTGTAGTTACAACTTTTCTTTGATTCCAAGTATTCACGACTTTTGTTGACAATATGTTACGATTTAAAATCAAGGAATATATATATTTTGCCACATGCCATATCATTTATGACTATGAAATGTAAAGCAACTATAAAGCTATAGCTTATATGAGAACAGCATACTTCCAATTCTCATATCTATATGTTCTATCTATTGCAATTTACAAATTCATAATTATAAACAATTAAGATATTAACTTATTATAATTATATTAATTTAACCTACTCATGCAATCATTCTAGAATATTGACATTAACTTAGTCCTAAAATTTAAAGTCATAATCAGAAGTAACATTTAATCTTTTATATAAAAAAAGGGCTTTAAAGAGGTGTACCAAGCTTAGTACATAACAACTGTAAGCATGCATATTATAACCATCACATATTCATCTACATACTTAACCCTATTATAATAAGCAACATAAAAAAGTATATGGTATAGTCTTAACATCTCAAGACTTGAAGATTTTCATAACTTCCCAATAGACTAAAGCCCAGTGTGGGTCATTCCTCAATTGCGAAGAATTCAAGTGCATAGTCTTCATATTAGAGTTGTTATTTTATTGGACTAGCCATTAAAACTACTAGTTTACTACAATTGTCCATAAGAGACATCCCAAACCATTGGTAGACACTAGTTATAGCTTCCTTCCACCAAGCTTTACTAACCCTTCAGTAATCGATACATTGACTCAAAATGTTTGTATGCAACAACATCAATGCCTAAATTACCACATCCTTTCACAATACTACTCAACTTTAGGATATGCAATCATTAAACAATTATTGTTGTTTCAATCACTGATTGCCCAAATATTTTAGCCTAAACTAAGTGCACTCATTAAATATTTGATGTTTCAATATACTTAAGTTTATTTAACTTTTATCCTAATAAGCACATCCAACAAATAAGGTAATTATGTACTTAGAATTTGCCTGTCTAACTCAAATTGATTAACTAAACAATCAACACCTTCTAAAATATATAGCATCGGATTTTATTGACCACCCAAATGTACTACAAATTGATAAATCTAAATATAAATATCGGTATGTAGCTTAATTATGTATTTAGGATTTAAGAGGGTCATTTAGGGTCTTTTATGATAAACCACTTGACCTAGGATTTAAAAATGTTAACTAGGCCTATAATAAGGGGAAATAGTTGTGTATAAATGGGGAATTGACTAACTCAAGATAAGGGCTAGCAATCAATCAAGAAGAATGTATTAAGCAACCAACTTCTTCGCTTGACTACCTTATTAACAAATTAAAACTTGATATGTTGAGGTTAGTTGTGGTTTACTAATCTTTTTCCTCAATCGTTCCAAAGTTTAAAAACTACTTTAAATGAACCCTAAACAAATTCCAATCTTCTAAATATATCTTGAACTTCACCTCCTTCAAACACAACCATAATTCTCCAATTTATAACATTAATTAATCCTCATACGTCGAAGAGTTGGAGTATCACATAGAACATTAATTCCAAATTCCATATTCAAAATTTACAAGCATGTTTTATATGTATATCTATATTGAATATATCTTTATACTACAATTAATCCTACTTATACATAACTCATCATAGCAACCACAAGGAAAAAAAAAAAAACAAAGTTAAAAGAGTTACTATAACCTATGGCTTGCCTCACACAATTCTCAATGTTTACCACAAGTACCATAATTTACATTTGTTCCACTTCGTGATTCCCTTTAATAGCACAAACGTGGACTCAAGGTCTATGCATAATTCTTGCTCTTAGAGTAAAAATTCTATGAATTCAAAAATTATTCCACTTTAGTGCGTAACTTTACCTTAATTCATATTATTGTACATGTTATCATTCTAATGTTACATTTAGTATACAAGAATGGATCAAAGTGGAATTGTGAATTTGGGCCATTGCTTTTCCCATGTTTAGAAGAATTCTTAGAAGTCAAAATCGCAAATTCTTGGAATCAACCATTTCTACTTTAAGAGATATTTGATTTCATCTTTGAAAATGTAGAATCAAACTTCAATCCACTTCATATTAATACCTTTTACTTTAATTACCTTTTCATCCATTCTATATTTATTATTAAAGTATTTTTGATAAATCCAATATTACACTCAATCCATTCCATTCATTTGCTTATCCATTTTATTCTATTTCATTCCTTTAATTCAAATTCATTTCATTATGGTTGATTTAAGTATATCAAACGTGATATAATCACTCTCTATGTTAATGACATCTTAGATAATTGATAGCCTTTAAACTAAAGCCTATGTTATTAAATTAACCTTATTTTGTATTATTTTATTATCTATAGTACAACTACTGATTGGACTGGGATGGGGTAATGAAAACTTTCGTAATTTTCCAGGCTAATACCAAATCAACAAGAATCTAATTGGGAGCTAAGACGTACATGGCCTAATTAGCTGACGAAAGCAAGTGGAAAAGTTTGAATGGTCATAACAAAATGCGAAACCTTAAATCATGTCATTTGATTACACCATTATAGTTGCAGACATTATCATCTATGGATGGTATTAACCAAATGCAAAACCTTATATCATATGATTGGACGCTTAATTAAGACGTGCCAACTGGTAGAACCTTTTTTTTTTTTTTTTGCTCCAGTTGAACAGGAAATGGTGAGAAAAATGCTCAGTTGTTGATGAATTTCTACGGATGTACGGTCTAGCCGTGTCGGTAAGAAGGGCAATCCTACTCACTCGGGGGGCTTATGCCTTTTTTTATTATTACTATTTCAATCCAACGCGGCCTAATTTTCTAATCTCAAGATTTCATCCCTTTATTTACGCTCAAAGCCCTTCAATCACTGGGGAGAACAATTGACATGTGAATAAATAAATAGCCACTCTTGCTAATCTGTGTCCCATGCACTTGTCAAAATATTTGATAAAAAATATCAAATAAACGTTGTAAATAGTACCTAAATTTTAACAAATTATGTAACTACGTACTTAAACTTTAAAATTGATTAATTGTTGTATGTGAATCAATTTAGTACCTAAAAGACTTTTTATATGCGTTAATAACACTTCCATCGTATTAATTAAAATGCTAGATAGAATAATAGTATTAGCCAATTTGACAAAGGTACAATTGCCCTATAGAGAAAGTTATGTTAGGTACTAAATTGATTAATTTCAAAAGTTGGCACTATTGGTGGCATTAACTCAAAATAATTTTATGTCATTATATATATATATTATAACATGTACAATTATTTAAAAGAAATATATAATATTTTATATTTTATACTTTTAATAAGTATTTCAAGACACATTAAAACAAAAACCTCAAATAGAAAAGCAATTAAGCTATGCCACTTGCATGGTTTGGACATATTAAGTGCTTTTTTAAAACATTCTTTGACTAATCCATGCAATAGTATAATGGCAAATTCCAAGTTGCCTCATGGAAAGTTGAAACTTAAATTTGTAATGCCCACTCTAGGCAACCACCTATACCGGAACCTACGCGGTGCATGTGCTGAAATGCCTTTTAATAAAAATATATATATATATATGTATGTATGTATGTATTTTACTTCTATGGCTGTATAGTGTGTAGCAACATGTGTTTTTAAATTAAATTCTAGGTTTAACAAACTTAATGTGCTGCCAATGTTACTCATGCTTTTGATTATTGAAAAATTATTTCCCATCAAATCTTTTATATATGAACAAGTCTTGTGATTCCCCCTTCTGGTAGATATAAAGTTTGATATGGGGATGATAAATTGGTATCTTCAATCAATAAATAATATATGCTTTACGTGGAATTAGGAGTACAAATGAGTGGAATATCGATAAGATACTATTGAATTCAAGTTTAAAACTTTAACTATTGAACTTGATTCTGTTTAGAATTTTAAACTTATACTGGATTCAAAATTTGTGCTAAATAAACTAGAAAGGTGACTTATTTAAACTTATTTAAAATTAAGGGAAAAAAAAAAAGCTCCAACCAACTGGGTTTATTATGGAAGATTAAAGAACATGCATATATTATGCATAAGCTTAGATAAGCTGGCTTACTGTCACTTGGAATCCATAAGGTCCCTCTCAAGAAATTTAGGAGGCATATTCAATAAAAAAGAAAAGGAAAAGATCGTTTGTTACATTAGAGTACACAAGCAAACGCTTGCACTGGTTACACCGGTGTTAGCAATAGATAATTGAATAAATAAATTAAATTATTTGATTAATTATTTTTAAAATATATATTTTTACTCATAAAAAAAATCAAACAAACCAGATACAAATAAAATACAAATAAGATACACATACAAATAAAAATCAGATCATCCAAACAAACCCTTAAACTACAGTAATCCAAGTCATTCTTTCTTTATCCTTTAGTTATTACAATAAAAATGAGAAATTCAAATCTAATTTATCATACTTCAACAAATTATTAAGGTTCATAAAACCGACAACTTAAGTGAATTACATGATTATAAAAATGAGAAATTCAAATCTAATTTATCATACTTCAACTGACTATTACAAGGTTATAAAACCGGCAACTTGAGTAAATCACTCAAGCCATTTATAGTGAATCTCCACGACAATATAAAACTAAAGATATTCCTAGCTATATAAGTTCTTTAGGCCTATATGAACATCTTGCCGTTGTGTCGTGAGAAGATGTACCTATAAAAAAAACAAAATAAAACCCAAGCTTGTAATTTGCTGAGATATATATATATATGTATAATATATAGGAAAAACCCTAGCAGACGTGGAAGATCCATTTACGATCTACCTAAAAATGTGTGGTAAGGAAGTGGAGGATGCATTTGGCTTGTAGGAGATAGGGCCACATGGGGTGATGATCTAGCCAGTAGCCACCATCAACGTAATCCAAAGGTTGCCATGACGACGACAATCTACGTCACAGGTCTCATAAAAACTCTTCCTCTCCTGCTTTTTCGCAATTTAAAAGTAACCACGCGGAAAGGAGTTTGAAGATTCCATGTCGTTAGCATTTATATGTATATATGGGTCCCTCGTAAATGTTGGGTTGGTGGAAATAATCAAATAACTAGGAGGGGATAAATTACAAATGTATACATATATATATATATGTATATATTTTCCTCGTATGAATCAAGATGGAGTATTGATGGAATGAAATTAGAGGCGGCTTTTTTTTTTTTTTTTTTTTTGCAAAAATCATTTTGTCTAAATTTAGAGAGAATGGAAAGAAAGATAAAGAAATTTACTAGAAATTCCGCTGAATGAAGAAAATTTAGTTATGTATGTAATTTAATTTTTTCTTTTTATTATTTTTTAGCAAAAGAAAAACTTTTTATTTCTTTGTTTCTTATAATGTTAGTATGTATATAAAATGAGTTGGGTTTCTAGTAGAAACCCGAACTCAATCTCTCAATATGTAAATTTTATTGAGATGCAAATATTCAATCTTAAACTAATTTATTTATTTTTTGAAAAAAAAAAAGAAAAGTATATATGTGCATCCAACCTTTTAGCAAACTGAGCCTAACATTGCATAGACACTTAGTTCCATAAATATATAAATACCAATCAAATTTTAATATAAATCATAGATAGTAACTATAAAAACTACTCCATTCCATAATATGTAAAGATCGAAATATAACTATTAATTACACGCCATCTCCCCATATACTTGGTATAAAGTATCTAATGATTTTTTTTTTTTTCAGTTTCATATCACCTTCCTATGCCCCATTCAATTTAAACATCAATAACTCCCCTTTGACTTTCCAACTATTATTCCCATTAGTGATAACCCTTTGAATAAGTCAAAAACTCAACTCTCTCTCTCTGTGCTTAAGTGTCTCCTTATATTAGCATGCCAATGTCCTAAGAACCAGTCCATGTATCCATCCCGTAGTGTCCCTATTCCTAGTTCTAAACACAGGAAAAAACTACACGGTTTTCCTAGTCAAAGTCCTGTTCCTTTTCCTTCCCTTTTCGTTCCTTTATATCTACCCTCTTCCAGCCAACTTCCTCTCCACACAGCCTCCTTGCACTTTCTTTGCAAATCACTTAGCTCCTTCCTTTGTTCACATATAATCCCACACAACTATAACTAGGATTTGTCCGCATATCTCATTCCCCGTCTCGATCTGAAACCTTTACTATAAACCTTAGTATAACATAACTTTTCCCACTTTATTTTTTTATTTTTTATTTTGCCACTTATCTTTTCAAAATAGTCCATTGTATGCATATCCCCAATTTGAACCCACTTAGTTACAAAATTTTAAGAAATTTTCCTTGTAGAATATTATTTTTAGAGTGCATCAACACTTATCTAAATGGAGAAAGTTGAGAGTCGGGAGCATAATACACTAATCAATGAGCTAACACAAGGCAAGGAGCTAGCTAAACAACTCAGGAGCCATCTCGTTAACTCCTCCTCCTCCTCCTCCTCCTCTTCTTCTTCTTCCCCCGAAACACGCGAATTCTTGGTCAAAAAAATACTTTGTTGCTATGAAAAGGCTCTTTCTATGCTCAATTGGAGCGATCCTTTTTCAGAAAATTCCAACATCTCCTTTAGCATTATCGAATCCCCAAATTCCTTCGGCACTAACAAGAGAAGACATGGGGATGACTCCTCTAGCCAAGCTTTGAAGGATCATTACCACAAGGATATGAACAAGAAGAGGTAATTTTACGCGAATTTTGGGTCTACATGATTTGGCTCTACTTTACATTTTTCATTTTCAGGCAGATCTTACGTTTTATTCGTAATTACTAAGGTAATAACGTAGCTATACCTTAATTGGGTTGTGTTTGGATTTGTGAAATGCAGGAAAACAACGATGCCTAGGTGGACACAACAAGTCCCGGTGAGTTCAGAAACGGGACTGCAAGGACCCGTTGGTGATGGATATTGCTGGAGAAAATATGGCCAAAAGGAATACTCGGAGCTAACTTTCCAAGGTAATAATGAGATTTAATTAATTAATTGTTAATTACCGAAACGTTGAACGGGTAATTTTAAAACGTTTGATAAGATAGAAGTGGAGAGGTTTGTTAATCCTATACTGTGCCGTATTTACTGTGATTAACGTTAAAAAGCTTGAAATTACTTTCTCCTAAAAGATTAACAAAGCTCTCTAAAACACCCGTGAAACATCCTTAATTACTAGGATTTGCTTCTTTTAGTTGGGATTAAGGAGTAAGCCAACAATCTGCTTTTTGCACATGAAATTCATGCACGCACATAATTTGGTATTTTGGTGGGCGTATTTAATCAATGAGGTGACATCCTCTGCCCTGTAATGGTAGCTCTCCTTGGTTGACTGGTTTTCAAGTTGCTTTTTGTCTTTTTCCTAATCCGGCGTTGCATTTCGATATAGAATCGGTAATCTACCTTTGTTAATCTTAAATTTGAAAAAAATTCTATTATAAAAAATATTGGTAAAATATATAATTTTTTTATTTTTTTTCGTTCACTAATAGTATTGTTGTTCCTAATAAATAAAATTTATAAATACTACTAATTATAAATTAAAAGGATCATTAATTTCCTTTCAATTTTATTTTATTTTAATAAATCAAACGTGAGATGAAAATATTGGACTAAGTTAGAAAAATAATTTTTTTGCTGAAGTCATAATTATTCATATTACATTGATTTTTCTCCAAATCCAATGGTAGTATTTCATTTGGCCTAATTACATCAAAATTATTATAATACCCTAACTCTATCTAATTAACATTAATCAAGTGATTAGTGTTATAAATGTGGGGCTAATGGTTTATTAGACGAAAATTAGCGGCATCCTTTTTTTTTTCTTTTTTGTTTTTTAAATGTAAAAATAGCAAAGACAGCGACCTTGATAATTCTCACAAACGTTACCGCACAGGTGAAAATGCGAAATATCAGGAGCCTCGAACGTGCTCTAGAAAACGAATAAATAAGCTTCTTCTTATTCCAATTTTTATATTTATTTTATTTTTTTTGTCGATGATGTCCTTTGAACTTATCCAGTCGTTGTTTAGGTCATCTGAATGACACCGGCAGAAACCTTTGTCTTTGTGGGTGCTGGCAACCTTTTTAATTTAATAGCGACTTGTAATTATTAAGTTCCATTATTGCACTGTGTGCTACGTCATACCGCACAGGTGGATTATACCCTGCATTAATTTTCACATGTCCCATGGTAATTATTTAAAAAATAAAAAATCCATATTAATCAATAATTCTTATGTTTGGTAGTTTAATTCATTATCTAACTGTTAATATTTTAATTTTTACCTATTTTAATATCAATAGATAGGTTGAAGAATCACATTGATGGGAATTATAAATTTTAGTAAAATTTATACAATATAAAATAATTTTTAGAACCCATATTAAGTAAACAGAGACATCACTTTTACTGATTCAAATTAAAAGGTACCGGTCTATCCGTGGCATCATATGCATAGTAGCTGAACTTGGAAATGTTAATGACACAATACCTTTCAAATTCTTCTAACCATTATTCTATTGCAATAATTCTTGCTTTTCCTTTCTGCAATCATCTGTGGATGAATGATAAATATTTTAGAAGGCAAAGATATAAAAACGTGAAAAATTCTTAAAGAACATTCAAAAAGTATGATGAGACACCCCCTTTATCTTTTTCTATTAAGAAAATGAAAGCACTAATATCATATCCTAAGTCCTAAGAGGTGGTGTTTGAAATTAATCTTGCAGGAGCTATTATAGGTGCACACATAGGCACGTTCAAGGCTGTCTGGCAACTAAACAAGTTCAAAGATCCGAGGAAGACCCCACAATGTTCGAGGTGACTTATCGAGGCCGGCACACTTGCACGCAAAATCAAGTTGCCTCCAATAGATTCATCAACAAATTACCACCTTTAGGAAAAGACTCCCCAATAGAAAACAAAATCCATTCCGTAGGCCATCAGGCAAACCAAGAAAATCCAAAAACATCACCACAGGACACATTTAATATCAAAAAAGAGGATTTGGACACTAGGGACACTGAAATTTTCTCGTTTTTCACTTTCCCCACGACCCCAATTGGTCCTGGAAATGGTGAGACCAGCATTTTCTCTGATGGCTGGGGAGAAAACAGTTTTGTTGATGGTTTTTCTTCAAACTTTACATCTCCAGCAACCTCGGAATCCAATTATTTGTCTGTGTCCTTAGGACACATGAACTATGTGGCTGGTCTGGGCCTCCAACAACAAATCTCGGATTTAGATATTCCTGAAATTCTTTCGGCTTCCAATTCCTCAATTGGAGACATAGATTTCTCATTCGATGATGTCGATTTTGGCCCCGATTTTTCGTTCAGTCAACCTGAAAACTTTCTCATGAATTCGTGAAATGGGTTATACCTAATGACTTGTATGAGCAAGGGGTTGTAATTGCAAATGAATATTCACTGATCCTGGCTAGGAATTGAGAGAGATGGATCAAGACTGTACATATAAGTACAGACCATGAAGTATGGCGACCAGATCCTCTAGAGAACGCCAAGAGATTTTTTTTTTTTTTTTAATTTTGTTTTCTGACAATTTGTGATTCCAAACCACCCCCCATCTTTGCTTGTTACTTATTATAATTTTTCAATTATGAGTAACTTGTAGCTTTTTTTTCGATTTATTGTTAAGTATTATTATTTGAGGTAGGAGCAACTAGTTCACATTTGTCAAATGTTCAGAGTTCTAATCGTGGCTTCTTAATAATGAAATTTATCCCGTATCTCAAGGGTCTTCCTCCAATGTGTTGATTTACATATAAAAATCAGCTAAAACTATAGAGTTTGTTTTCCATTGTTTTTACTTAGATATGCGTTTGACCTTGTTTTCATCCAATGTAAAAATCTAATTGGAATTGTATAGCAGATTTAAACTTATTCGGTTCTTCAAATATATACTTATATTTTTATTATATTGAAAGCTATCAATACTTGACGGCAGATTCATTTAAAACATTAGCATTTCAAGTAGCTAGAAAAAAAATCAACTTTCATAAAATTAATTAAATAAAGTACCATAATTGATGGTTGAGGAATATTAAAAAAAGTTAATTAAAAACTAATCCAAAATATTGATATTTTAAATCATCTCATTAATTCATTTTATAAAATGTTGATTTCTTTCTTTAACCATTTGTAACTTAGATATTAAAATAAATTTAATTTAGATATTAATACCTCTTGGTATAATTTTTCCCTTAGCAATTGATACCATCCTCTTGGTCATAAATCTATAGTACAAGCGTTCTGGCCAATTCTAGTTTTTTCAAAATTTAAAACTTTTAACCAATCTATCATGAGATATTTAGTATTGATGCTCGGCCAATTTGAATGATATCATTAAAAAAAAGTAGAACTATACAAATGACAATACATTTTTCATTCAACTATGCTTGCATAGCAGTAAACCTATCTAAGTAGATACAATATTTGCTTCCTTTCTTTCCAAAATCAGGAAGCTAGAATTGGTCAACGCCTTCTTACACCAAAGATCTTACCATTTCACTTTAATTCCATATCCTTGATCTTTATGTTATCTTCACTTGTGGCGTCCCATAGCCTGAGATAAAACAACTCTTATGTATCGTTTTCTTGATTGTAACACCCAAATATAAGGGTGGATGTACTTTGCATTATTTTCAAAATCCAGTGGTTGTTTTACATAGACTTCTTCTTTTATAAAACCATTTAAGAAAGTACTTTTGACATCCATTTGAAAAAGAATAAAATTCTTAAAAGCCACAAATGCCAAAAGCATTCTTATAGATTATTCTAATCTAGCAACCAAGTGCAAATGTCTCATCAAAATCTATGCCTACTTCTTAATCATATTATTTAGCAACTAATCTAGCTTTATTTTTTATTATTATTCCAGATTCATCAAGCTTGTTTCTATATACCCATCTAGTTCCAATAACAAGTCTACTATTAGGTCTAAGAATCAATTTCCAAACATCATTTCATGTGAACTGGTTTAATTCTTCTTGCATAGCATGTATCCAAAATTCATCCATTAAAGCTTCTTCAATATTTTTAAGCTTAATTTATGATAGAAAAACAAGATTACTCATGTTCCTTAAAGATGATCTTGTTTGCACTCTATTAAAAGGTTTACCAATTATTAGATCAATTGGATATGATCTTGCATATTTCCATTCTTTAGAATATTGTAATTAGCAGATTCATGCACAACATCCATTTTATGTCCATTGTCTTCTTCATTATTATTATTTTCCAGAGAAAATTTATTCAAATCAACACAAACAGCATCTACATCATCATTTGAGCATAAATAAGGCAAAGAATCATCATAAGTAACATTTATAGATTCTTCTACAACTAATGTTCTTTTATTAAACACTCTATAAGCCTCACTTGTGAAAGAATAACCTAGAAAGATTCTTTCATCACTTTTAGCATCAAATTTGGCTAATTGTTCTTTTCCATTGTTTAGAATGTAACATTTAGTGCAAAATGGATGAAAATAAATACATTAGGTCTCTTTCCTTTCCAAAGCTCATAGAGTTTTCTTGAGAATTGGTCTCATAAAAACTCTATTTAATATATAATAAGCAGTATTTATAGCTTTAGCCCAAAAATATTTTGATAAACTATTTTCACACAATATGGTTCTAGCCATTTCAATTAAGGTTCTGTTTTTCTTGGCTACACCATTTTGTTATAGAGTTCTAGGTATTGAAAAGTATATTTAATGCTATTTACTGCAAAAATCATCTATTTCATAATTTTCAAACTCTCCTTCATGATCACTTAAAATAGATATAATGCTAAGACCTTTTTCATTTTGGACTTTTTGTAATATCTAAAAAAGACATGATTTGTTTCGTCTTTAATGCAAGGAAGAAAGTCCATGTATATTTAGAGAAATCATCAACAATAACAAAAATATTTTGATGCAACAATTTCGAAAGATTTCTTCTAGGTGGACATTCACAATGGCGACTTATTTCCACGCCAACTTGCAAACGGTGAATTGCGCTTCATAAGTTGAGAGAACCCTTCAAAACGGTAGTGATCACATTCGATTATGGTTGTAGCTTTCAAGAGAAGGTGATGATTCAAGCTATCATTCATCAGTTATGATCTCATTTTATCATATTTGAGCCTCGCGTCATCGGCCAATGTAAAGCAAATATTATGGTGAGAAGTCTTCTAGGAGCACCGTATGAAGCAATTAACTTGTAATGAAAAATCATGCGAAGGTGTTGGATGAGAGCATTAAGTAAGCTCGTGAATGAGCATCGCATATATCAAAAGCTCACACAAAGATCTTACGCATAAAAAATGAAGGACAGTGTGGGAAGTTCTCCCTATCATTGTCTGTCCTTCCCTATTTGATGACATGTTGCAAAAAGATAAGTTTAGCTACCATCAATGCTTCCACTTCTTCGTACCATAATTGAAAATCATGTCTTGTATTAAAATCCTTTAATAATTAAGTTGCAATATCTTGAAGGAGCATTATTCACATGCATGTATTTTTAATTGACCAATTGTAGTAGTATTATATAAGGGTATTGTAGCATCATGAGCAATTGAATGTCACTTGCGCATACACGCTTTAAGCATATTGCATGAATGAACATCGTGTGCACTTCTATAAGTAAAGATCATGCACAAGCAAGCATTTTGTGTTTCAAGCACCACATGCATTGTGTAGTTCATTGGCTTGTGATAAGCATCCACTCGTGCTTTTTTATTATGATCTTCTTGGTCATGCACGGTTGTCTCTTCTTTTTTTTTTTCTCTTCAATATGAGTTACATCTAATATGTGAAACTGACCATGACAATGAAATCAACTCATCAATTTTATATCCATTTATATTCTTGATACTCATTTTCACCTTGGTAATATACTTAGTCATTATGCCCTTTGAAGCACTAGATCCCACATAGTGGCAACACATGAAAAGACATAGTAGTGGGATCAATTCAATCCCTTAGACACTTATAAAGTTATGATAGGCATCACAAACAAATAGCATGTCTTGGTAATAAGGTTCGTTACTGAATGCAATAGTTAATTTAAAACACATTTTTTTTTATGATTATGTGCGCTTAGGAGAAAAGCTTCAACCAAGCAACAATATTTTCTAATATAAGGGATGAATGGACTCCTTACGTTATATGTACATTGAAATAGCAGTGATACTTCCTCGTGATAATGTTTAGATGATCCATTTAAGAAAAATGATCATTCACGCCCATGCAGTGATAACAGCATTGATTATCAACTATGCTCATGCAGTGATAGCGACATTTGGATAGATAAATTTTTATTAGTCAAGGGGGTATTTCCTACTACTTGATTGTATAGCACTGGTTAAGGTATCACTAAGTGTAGAATACCATGTGCTAAGGATTACTTGCCTCAATGGAGCTTGTCAAAGGGATCATTTCCACTACTTGACAACTAGAAATACTGAGAAGAAAGTTGTGATGAGTTATCAACATTGTGCGCCTGGGAGCTAAGCTCTAACCTGTCGGCAACGATGTCTAAATCATATGTTATATTTGTTATTATTTTTCTTTCATTACTAAAGGGTAATTTTACCCAATCTAATATCATTTTTTTTTAAACTAGCTTTGCGTGCTAAAAGACTAATCTCTTACTTTGCAGCGATAATAGCGGTAAAAGGAAAATAATTGAGCATATAATCATATATGCATGGACAATACCCATTGATTGAATGATATAGCTCATTCATTAGTTAAAAGCATTTAACACTTTGTTTACACACAAAGAAAAAGGAAATGAGCAAGATTTGATAATAACGCTCTTGATTATAAAAAACTCTTTCTCCAATTCATGTAGTGCTTCGCATTTTCATGCTAGTAGCTTTCTTGCATTTCTTTATACGTCTATGGCAACTGCGCTTCTTTCTCTTTTTAAATTCTCAAGTCTTAATTTCTTTCCCTATAGATAGTGATTTCGCATGAGATTACACTAAAGTTATATTCACTTCATTTTCATGTTCATAAAAGAAAGTAGCTTCAGTAAGGTGGAGTTCATTACGGTTAAATGGATTATTTGTCACATGGATTAAGATATTACCTCCATTCCAATGACCTTTCATGCATTGATGCTATTTTGAGGATATCATGTTATACTTGTGCAGCCATGTCCTTCTTATGAGAAGATGATATGACACCGATGCATCAATCACATGAAATGTAGCAAGGTCACGAATGAGCCCAAATTTAAAGTTTACTTTGACATAACCCATTGTTATTGTAGAAGGTTCAATAAAGTTGTTCACTATGATGGGATGCTTCACTTAGTGTCGAATATCTATTGTTGCAGCTTTGGAAGTAGACATGGGCATAATATTGAGCGGGGATCCATTGTCGATAAGAGTCCTCTTGATGGGTTATCCGTTGAGTATACTCTTCACATATAGAGGAGGATTGTGATTAAGGTACTTCAAGTGTGTATCAACGTTGGTAAATGTAATGGCATAATCCCTTGCAAAGACTGCTCCTTCCTTAGGTTTAATAACATTGCACTCACTATAGTGATCTTGTGCAATTTGGTTAAGTGTAATTGTTGCTACAAATCGTCCGTGATCATCAAATCCAAGGAGATCAAATAAGTTCTTAAAATTTGAAGTCTTCATTAAAGTGAAGACGACATTACCATCCCCATAGGTTTCAATTTTGAGTGCATTGTCATTTTCTTTAGGCGCTGCAACCGACCACGTGTTTGTTAACCTCATTATGGCAGGATCATAGGTAATAACATTTACAACACTATGTTGATTGTCATGAGTTGGAAATGGGTTATTATTGACATCATTATTCTCGATGATAAGCTCATCATTCTACACTCTTTCATTGAAGATCCTCTTTAAGTAAAGTAATCCCTAGTAGGATGCCCCACAATTATGTGAAATCTACAAAATTTAGGATAATTTTGTTTCTTTTTGAGTTGGCAAATGTTTTACTCTTGGGAGTTTGTGATTTTGATCTTTCAACCACTGATCTAGTATAGCATGTACCTTTCTATTGAGTAAGGATATATTATTGCCTCTTTTACCCTCTCACCCCTAGGCTTCTCAACCCTTGGTTTCTTCCTTCTTTGGAATCTTCACTTTAAGCTAGATTCACTTATGCTTCTCTTTTGTGAAACTTTGCACTTCATCCCTTTATTGTGCAACCGAATTACTGGTCCTTTGTGCATTCTCAACTAGCATAGAGAATGAATCCAAGGAAAGATTTTCCAAGTATACTGCATACTCAGTGAACATACCTTGGATGTAAATTTTCACTAACTCTATTTCATCGCATACGTCTTGAATGTCTAGTGAACACTCCCTAAAGTGCTCAATATACTCCATCAAGTCTTCCTTAGGCTTCTGGTGGATCCATCCTATATTAGGCAAGGTCACTCATTCTTGTGTGGATATGAACTTCTCTAGGAACATCTTGAATATAGGTGCCCATGAATCTACTGATCCAGGAGGAAGATTGACATATCAGGTGTACGTTTTCCCTTATAAGGAACTTAGAAAATTTTTTAAAATTCAAATCATCATCAAATTCGTAAGCCTTTTGTGTTTCAATGAACTTTAGCATATGTTCCTTGTCACTCCCCTTCTTGCCATTGAACAGCATGAATTTAGGACTCACATAGTCTTACAAGGGTATGCTTAGTAATAATACGTTGATTATATGGGAGCTCGAGATCCGAGACTTCCAAAAGCAGACTTAGCTCGTATTTCTTGTAGGTACATGTCTAAATCTTCATTCATGACGAAAGTGCTTTTAGGAGTTAAAGTAATGGCTTTAATTGGTGTAGTTGGGGTATTAGTCAGGAGTGGAGCTGTATTAGGTTAAGTAACAAGTCGCCCAATAACAATATGGGGCATAGCCTGTGAAGATGAGGATCCTTCAAGTTGAATGCACGTGCCTATTTCCTGAGGTGTAGGTGGTTATGTAGCTACAAGATTACTTGCCTAAGGTGTAGATGGCTATGTAATTAAAGGCTCCAATGGAGGAACTTGCTCTCCAATTCTAGTAGGATTCTGTTCAGGAGTAGGAAGGGGTTAGCAGGTTAAGACGCTTGAGGGGTATGAGGTGCTTAAGGAGGTTGAGGCCCTTAGGAGCTCATTGTTGCACAGCAATAGCAGGGGTTGATGAAGTCGCGCCTTGTTGTGCAATAACAATAGTAGTTATACCAGACAGGTATTAAGCAAACATCATCATGAATTGATGGAATTGTCTCGCAGCTTCTTGCATCGATTAATTAACTTGTGTAGTATTTTCTTGCACAGCTCATAGGATCACGACATTGTTGGGTTCGTTACTAGCAGGTTGGATAACATCCTCGAGGACTAGCATGTCATGCTCAGCAGCTTCAGGATTAGCATCGAGTTCTTGAGTCATACCTTCAATGGACTTTGTGGGTTTCTTTCTTTGAAGTTTCATCATGCAAGTGTCAACTTCCTTCTTCTCAGTTGAGTCACCAAGAATGTGTGGTCAGGATTCGAATGCGATAATTAAGTTCATGTCACATGATTATCCGGCTACACGTAACCTAGGAAAACAACACATATGGAAATGATTAAGAAAGAATCGTATAGGGATAAGGCTCTAACACACATGTGATAGACGATGGAGCTAAGAAGCATCAGCCTCACTAGGTATGATGAATCAAAGTTCGCTCTTAATCAAGACATGTGATTGATTCATTGATACAGAAATTCAATAGCATGACGATGTTTGTCTAAGATTTCACTTGTCTAAATGAGGTGGAGACTAAAGGTATTTATAGAGAATCTAGTTATCGATGTTAGCCATTAGATGAGACAGATGACCAACGACTAAGATGAGCCCCTCTCATAATTGATATAGAAGTGGGCTTCTTTGTGGACCCAAGCTCATTAAGGCCTTCATTTGTAATGAGTGTGAGCTAATCTAAAAAAGGTTGATATTAGGCAGGCCAAATCTAACCGGCCCTACTCTAAGCCTACCGTGCCAAATCTCCTTTGATCATTCGAATAATTAGGCTTGAGTCTTTATGCCCTGTTAGGGCTTAAAGAGTTAAATCCAAATTGAAATTAGGCTTAAAGCCCCTTTAAGTCAAATTAATCATCTATATCTTACTTTATAAAAGGTTAATTTTTCTTTTTAACATTTTGAAACATTAATATCATAAATGAATTTACCTCTAAACATTATTTTTATTTTAACCACTTAAAATGTTGGTACCTTAAATTGAACTTTCCTCTAGACATTGGTGCTTATTTTGATGTAATTTACCATTTTTTTAAACGAATATAAATATGTTTGTTGCAAAATTGTTTTATCCATTCTTGTTGAAATTAAGTCAAACTTTTACTTGAATTACTCCAAAAAAATAATTATTAAATAATAAATAATTTCAAATCACATTAAATAATATTTCATAAACACACTAAAACATATATTAATATACAATACCAATTAGCCAGTGATTTCATAATCAGATCATATATTATTGTAGAAAAACTCATTTGAAATGCTTCACATTGTGGCACCTCTCTACGAATCTTTCTCTAGCTCTTTACTTTATTTGAAGGTCATTTCCCCTCAAAATATTCTCTATTCATTTCCTATTAAATTATTCTTAAATTTGTAAAAATTAAAAAAATAAAAAGAAAATTTTCCAGTCCTTTTCTAGGTTCAAACACAAGATTAAAAAATAGGAGATGCAAAAATCAATATCATTGAAATTGTTAGGTTTAAATTTTTATTATATATAGGAAAATTTATAGGTTTTGAATGTCAAATTACAAAAAAATTATTAAACTCTTGGTGCCTTTTCTATTATCATGTAAATGAATTATATAATCAAAAGAAAAGTTATAAAAGAATAAAAACACACTTTGAGAAAAAAAAAATCTAAGATCAAGTATTATTTTGAAAAAAAAAAACTCTAAACAACATAGATTCAAATTTGAAATTCTTTATTTATTTATTATTATCATTTTTCAAATGCTTTGGAGCTTGGTTATAATGTTTTGTCTATTGATAATTGTAACATCTAATCATAAAAATAAAAAATATGTTTACTTTCTGTGTGGGTATGAATCCGGGTGCAATGATCATGAGCGTGCCGCGTGACTATCGCGCTACACGTGATCTAGGGAAACAACACGTGCAAGGATGATCAGGAAGTAATCGTATAGGGAGGAAGAGTAGGCAGTCTCAATAGGCTCTAACAACGTGTGATAGGTGAGGGAGCTAAAGAGCATCAACCTCACTGAGTACTATGGATTCGTGTATATTCTTGAGTAAATCAAGTGTTTGATTCACTAGGGCGGAAATCCGGCAGCACGACGACGTTTTTCCAAGATTTCACCTTATTTAAATGAGGTAAGGACTAAGGCATTTATAGAGAATCTAGCTGTCGATGTCATCCGTCAGATGAGACAGACGACCAACGGCCAGGATGAGTCCGTCTCATTATGGATATGGATGTGGGCTCCCTTATGGACCCAGGCCCATTGAGGCCTTCATTGTAATTTGTGTGAGCCAATTTGAGAAAGGTTAGAATTGGGCAGGCCAATTCCAACGGGCCCTACTCCAAGCCTACCATGCCAATTCTCCTATGATCATCCCAATGTAATTGAGCCTAACTCTCTAAGCCCTGTCACTTTAACCCAGAGAGTTAAATCCAAATAATAAATCAGGCTTAAAACCTTTATAATGAAAACCATATATCTACATTTTGCCCCCTGACCAAAGTCTTTCGGGTCATATTGAAAGGATTTGGGCATTAATTAAGCCCTTTTGAATGACAAAAGTCTCATCTAGCGCATGTGCGCTATAACTTAGTTGCACTGCTGCTTGGTGTGTTAATTTCTTAATGGCTTGCAATGTAGGAATTTGGTGCAACATCGTCAAATAATTGAATTCTTTTGAGAGATATTCCTGTAGTATCATCTGATGAGCATATTGTCTCATATTGAAATTATACCATCCCTAAAACAATAATGTATCAGCATGTTTTCCTTTGTATATGAATTCATCTTTCGCTTCTGTTCCATATAAATGATCCTTCTCGGCGAGTTAATTTTACTTGCGTTTTATGGAGTCTTTGATCATACTTAACTTGTTAGTTTCGACTTTATACTTGATTGAGTATCACCAAGCTAATGGATGCATCATACTACCACTTCTTGTCCAATAAATATTGCAATGCCAGTCCCCATGGACATCAACGAGTTTGTTATGACTGAGTAGACCTTTTCCCTCAATTTTGGCAGTACATATTGCTTGAAATATCTTGGAATAAGTCGGACGACATAAAGAGCATCTGGTAATATCTCATTGCGCATGGCCTTTTTTTTTAATACATCCAACATTCCAGTCCAAAAGAGATCAATCTTAGAATGAGTTCCTAGTGTGGGGCTGTCACAAATAATGATAAGATTCGGGGCACAAACCCATGCACTAGTAGGATTCCTTCAACAAGTGTTAATAAAGATCTCACTAGGAGATTAACCCTTTTGTGCCCTTGACTACAACATCCCCTTTTCATCCACAACATGTGCATATGTAAGAGGCTTACATTGGATTGAGCAAATGAGATAAGCGATGAACACCCCTTCTCAACCATAATTGGTAAGCAGCTCTCAAAGCACTTTGCAAAGAGCTCTAGATAAGAAACAACTTATAGCTGAGGAAACGACCAAGTGGAATGACAAGGGAATGGGATCTGAGAATCATCCATTTGTTGACCCTTCATCCATTTCTGTAAGAAAGCTACAACCTTCAAAACTCGAGGATAGCAGACGGTGCAAAGACTTGGCAAGAGTTGTCTTCCCAATGCCTGGAATACCACAGATTCTAACTATCAATAATCTCCGGCGGAGATTTGAAGCATTTCAAGTACATTCTGCACGGGCTTCTCCATTGCAACTAAGTTAACATCAAACAGACCAACGCTAACTTCATAAGTCTTTAGCAGCTCGATAACTTTTGCATTTTTTTTTTAAAATTTGAGAGCTGGCGTAGGAGCCATTTTTGGGAGAAGGCCAATGTGGACAATTTGGTGCCTCCAAAGATTGCGTGGTGTTGACGACCTCAGGATCCTCCTATACTTGTTGATGCAGGAAATGATTTCTATGGTTGTGCACCTGCTGTGGTAGATTTGTGTGTGCAGGCTGGTGCAGGAGGCTATGGATAAGAGCCGCCATAACTGGCATAGGCAGATGGTTGTTGTCCATAGCTAGGTTGGGATGAAGGTGGTGCACCATAAGGTGAGGCCCCGTAACCTGATGGAGCAGCAACTGCACCATAACCACAGAGTGGAGCACACTGATTGCGATTAAGCTGAGGATAACTGGATGGAGGTAGTTAAGAATGGGGATAGCCTGGCTGGCCCGCAGGTGCCTATCCATAACCTCCAGGTGTGCTGGGAGACTGCTGAGTTTGTCCATAGCCTCCAGCAACAGGCTTCTGACCTTGAGGTGGGCCATATCCAGGTCCATACCCAGATTGTGCAGTAGGAGGATTACCATATCCCCCAGCTTGAGAAGTTGCGATCACCCCATATCCAGGCTAACCAGAAACATATGTTTGCTAACCCATTGTATTAGGATGGGAAGGAGGAGGTGCGTGAGTGCTATCACCTTGGGCTCCATAGGAAGGAGTCTAGCCATCCTGACCAGTGTTAGAAGCATAGCCAGTTTGTTGCATTGAGGGAGCTCCAGAAGCACCCAAGCTTGTTAGAGGTCTTGCTTGGTAACTTTGTTGAGGGTATCCCCCAGCCATTGCTGGAGTTCTCAAGCGGTTCTGCAAATGAAATGTCATCATATGATACATACTTCTCATGCACTTAAGAGGAATAAACACACAAACAACAAAAAATACATAAATGAGCAATAGCAGAAATTATGTGAATAGCAATCCACAAATAAGTAACAATCAGCATAAAGCATATGTCAATGAAAAGAAACGATTCACATGGGATATCCACAGCATTTTATCATCAAGAGAGTGGTAAGACACTGACATACCGTACTGCGGATGTAATTATCGAGTAACTCCAGCACAAGCCCATCTTTTCCCTAATCGAATTGAATGGGTACAAAAAAAAAAAAAAAAGGAAAAGAGATACAACTATGTGTATTATTCACAATAATAGACAACTAGATATTTCCCCCTTCCTGTCAAGAGGCATCAAGCTATACAATTTTATGAACTGCAGCCAATAGTTAAATTAATATATCATGGCTGTAGTACACAATAATTACATGCTTAATGTCCAGAAATGCAATACCATAAACATATTCATAATTTGTCCAATGTGCAAGATCAATGACAAGAATAATCTCCTAAATACCACTCTGGGCTCATAGCCAATCTTATGAGAGCTCTAAGGCAATCTTAAAAGGTTAAGCTCTAAAGGCATATATCTCCAATAAAATACAGGGAGAGCTTTCCACCATCAGTATAGCAGTTGCCAGGAAATGGGATTTGGAATCGCACCTAAATTCCATGTTGGTGTCAACGGTGGTTTGATAGACACTAACCCTACAATAGTTCCCAAGAACAATCAACAATATTATACAAAGAAATAAGTAAAAATATGGCCGATAGATTAATATCCCAGTTTTTTTACTTGGACATGACCAATAACCCAGACTACAATGTGTCAGCGTATTAATTTTCCCCATAAAACCTTAAAAGAAGGTAAAAACTAAAATGGCTTGCTCAAATACTAGTACTCAAGCAATAATTAGATACAAAAGTTAGAAAAACAATTATATCCACTAATCCCTGCAATGGCGCCAGTAAATATGGAAAGATATCACATGTCCAGTCCAGTCCAACAATATATTCATGATCCCCTTGATAAGAATAAGGAGAACCCAAAAGAACATAGCATCCATTTAATTCTTGGCATGTCAAAATATCAGGCAGATAACTGAACTATAGGCAGATTTAGAGAACAGATTATTACTAAATATATTACCATGCTTACTAGGTCCTAAATTACAGCTAAAACCAGATTTATTCACCATAAGTGATAGATCCAATCAATTTATGTAGAAGCCCAGCTCATCTCTCTCAGAGGGCATCCCGAATAGGGAAACTAATGCTCACCAGCCAAACAGGACCTTTTACCAGCAATCTTACCACTTAGTGATGCCTGCACCCAAATCTTCTCTTTGTTATATTAAGAGAGGAGTGTGTCTTCAAAATCAAGCACCTAATAGCACATGAATCTCTGTTTTTGTTTCGTTCTGTCAAACAGGAATATATCTTTCCCTTATCTTCCTTTAATTTATCTTAATTTTGTAACTTATATAGACCAAGTGAAATACTATTTTACCTTAAAAAAAAAAGTATCAAAATTTTTAAAGCATCCTTGTAATGGTTTAAATTAAAAGGGCCATTAGGGGTCGTGCTTATGGACATGCCTTTAAAGGTAATATGACATTACAGGAAGATATCATTGCAGCATTGCTTATAATGTGTGGAAGGAAGGATTGATAGAAGAGTGGGAAGTGTTTCTCTTGATGGCACAAGGATTAGAAGGCAAATTATTCATGTTATACATGCAAACGGATCGCAATTCATGAATCGTAAACCCAAGCAATTCGTATACACCTTATCGTAATCTCCTTAGCCGGTAGAAGCACACTTTTAGTTCAAGCATTATGCCATTTGTCTCCTTAAACACGAGAGGGGCCTGATTGGTAATAGGACAAGAGGCACAAATTGTCCTTTGGCAGATGACAACGTATTTATGGATTAGGAGCAGCTTTTGCTATCATTCATTTGTCCTTTAGCAGACCACGGCATATTTTACAGATTAGGAACGGACAAATGGTACAATTCGTCCTTAGCAGACCACGACATATTTGTGGATTTGGAGCGAACAAATGGTACAATTTGTCCTTAGCAAACCACGACATATATGCGGATTAGGAGCAACTTTTTCTGTCATCTTTCTCTTCTAATTTTTGAATGTTTATTTTTACACAAAAAGCTCCATTTCCTTTCTCCTGGCTAAGTTCTTCATTTATTATTTTTTAAAAAAAAAAACTCTGCTCTCTCCTTCGTTTCCTTATTATTCCATCTCTCCCTTCATATAAGATTGAAGCTCAGATTGTCACCATGTATCTGCTGAGTGTCCGTAGGGAATTATTGCCATGCCTCTTTCTCTTTGCTTATCCTTTATTTTTCACTTCATTGCATTCAAGTTCTATCACCACTAGCATTTTAGGAAATCCACAACTTACCAGATAGATTTTAGGAACACAGATTTGGACTAGAAACCAGATCGTGCAGCCTTCCTTCCTTTCTTATTTTGTTTGTGTGTTCAAAATCTAACTTTGCTGGTGTTACTTATGGCTGTCCATTTTCATCTCGGAATATCGTTCATCTTTTTTCTAGCTCTCATTGTAACCATTTCTGTCTAGCCATTGTGACATAGCACACATTGTAGTAGCTTTGCTCGGAAACTAATCGCTTGATGGTGGAATGCTCCAATAGTGAGTTCCAATCAAGCTTCTAGTTGGTCCAAGTGAGCTCTGTCAGTGTGGGTGTCACGCCCCAAAGTGTGCCCTACACGTGACAGTCCGCCACACTCAACATTTAAACTCAAGTAAGACAACCTTGGTCTTTCCATGAATTTGAACATCGGGTGTAAGGCTCGCTCTCAACATTTGTAGACCATACTTTGCTTCGTAGTAGCTTAAGGAGACATACATAGCAGCAAGAACGTAAATCATAACCGTCATACAGAGAATTATTCTATTACATGAACTAGGGGACATACCCCCGATAACAAAAGCTACAATTTCTCAAGTCCACAAATTTCCTTGTATTATCCTTTAAATACCGGTTCGAGGAACAGGATTAGAGGCTGATACTAATCTTTAGGCCCTCGGCCCCATCAAAAGCTCCTTAGTATCTAAGAGCTGTACCTGGTGTCCACGGGTTCTCGGAGATAGCCAAAGGTATTGATACTGCAACAGGAAACTATTGGGGTATAAGTTATACTAGCTTAGTGAGTGAAAACTTCCGAATCATAATTAATACAAACATTCAAGCAAGTAATTTATCAACCAAGTGAAATGCATCAAACGAGTGAGTTCAACAAACATATGACCAGCCGGAAATCATATGTGGATGGACTTGCGCCCTCCATCCCGGGTTAGCAGATTTATGAATCCTGCGGTACGACGTCGTTTAAGCTCATGGTCAACTGAACAATATTTCGTTTTATGGATCACGATTAACCAACATATATTCGTTTTATGGATTACAATTAACCAACATATATTCGTTTTATGGGTCACGAAAAACCAACATATGCTAATGCTCCATCCCCAACGTGATATGAATGAGTTCAATTATAATTGAGGTTCAATAATAGATTAATCCAATTCTTTTAGGTGGCCAAGCAATGTTCGCAGACAATCAATTCTAACTCTTCTATACAAACAACAACTTATCACCCGGTTTCGATATTTCTTAAATTCAATTCCCATATCAACAACAGGCAATCATAACTCCCAACTAACCCCATCATGCATAATCATTCTTTTTATCTTTACCTAGCAACTAGTGCGGCTATCATTACACACAAGCAATAATTGAAATCGGAAGAGAAACTCACTCGGCCATGGTACGCCAGTCTCTTAGCAATGGTGGTCGGGTGATACGGTATCGTCATGTTCGGGTTCACCTACCAAATAAGAATAGCCTAATAAGAATCTCATCACTAAACTAATTCAAACTATGTATCTAAACTACACAAAATCGGAATTCTCGCCATTTGCAGAAGTTCCAACTTAAAACAGCCATAACTTGGTCATTTTAACTCGGAATTTCGCAAATTTTATATCGATCTCTATCTACTCCGAAAAATCTATCTATTTCTAGTAGTATTTTCAAGTTTTGAAACATTAAGGTCATGGAACAGTAGGATCAGATCTGTTCTGTCATTTTCCCGATTCCGAAAAATGTTTCGCTTTTGATAAAAAATGTTCCTAGTTGATGATTCATGTATAGATGGTATAGGAATGAATTCCTAACATGAATGTCATGTAATGAGCTCAATATATGCATGGTTTTGATGATCTTTGATGGTGAACTCACATGAACTCCTAATTATCAAGAAATCCATGATGACTACTTATAAGAAGCCATTCTTTCCAAGTTTACATTTCCTAGGGTTTTTATGATTTTGTTCTTGAAATTTACTTGTTATCTAAATAAAAATGAGTTCCCAACATCCATATTAATCATGACCTTCATTTATGTATAAAAATCCACATTTTCATTAGTAAATATGTTTGAATGCTACTTAGAAATCCGAATTTTGAGATTTTCCATTTCTTGCAATTTCTATAAGAAAACTTGTTTAATGCATCAAAATTGAGGCTCCAATATATCTATTATATCAAGACTTCATTTAACTCATAAAACATGCCATCTAAGCTTAGATACTAAGTGTTTATATGAGCATCACCAAATTACGAATTTGACTACACATCCATAAACAATATTTTTCATTCTAACTTTACTACTTGTTTTACATTTTCATGCCTAACTCATCTAAGCTTATGAAAATCATTCCTTCAATATACCTATTGCACATACCCTTCATTTTTCTGTGAAACATGAGTTTAAAGTGACTTTGGTGGTTTTTAAGTAGGGTTTCAATCATCCGAATTTCCAATATCATTTGACAAAACCTTTCTTTTTCAATGTTCTTGCCTTCTATACATGAGATCTACTATCTAACATATCTATACATAGACAAGGCTACCTTTTTATGATCATCAATGCATGAAAATCAAATATCCACATGAATATAATGTAGATGAAGATGTGAATGTCTAAACACTAGATCTACTAAATATAATGCATGAATCATGAGTTTCATGGCATGAACATAAAGATCTATGCAAGATTCCTACTTTACATGCATGAACATGATGATATTTCAATAAAAACTCCTTTAAACTCTAGATCCACTTCTTGTGATGGCTTGATATTCTTGTACAAGTGTTTTTATGTCCCTAACATGTGCTCATTGGGATTAAATGTGAAAAACACACATGAATAGCTTTGCCATTACAAGAAAAGATAGGAATAAGGTTTAGAATCATCACCTAAAGATGGATTTGAAGAGGAAATGAGTTTGTGGGTGTGAGTGTGAGGAGGGGAGGTGGGTCACAGCAATAATGGGGAAAAGAAGAGAGAGTTTTCAACCTTGCAAAATTTGAACAATTGAAAAATGAAGAGAGAGAGAGAATATGAGCTTATATATTAGTTGGATTAGGGTTTTAGTTAAATAAAATGAGTGAAAATAAGGAAAAATGAGGGGGAAATGGGGAGTGGGGCGCCAGCCAAAGGGGGAGGGGTTATGTGTGTGTGTGTTGAAATTTGAAAATTTGTATTTTGTGTAATAAAATGTAATATTTGTATTAATTAATTAGGAAACAAAATTTCTTGGAAAAGAAAATTGTAATGAGTAGTTGTAAGGATGTAAGAATAGGGTATGGGTAGTGTGTAGTGTAGGTTGTACTTGTGAATAGTAGACAAGACATCTACCTTACCGGTTGTAACAAAAACACAGGAAAAGGCTATAACTGTAATTTTTATAGCCCGAAAAATTACAAAATTGATATTTTTGGAATCTTTATAAAATTACAGTTCTAATGAATATTCTGGAACATTTTTCTGAGTTCATGGTCCCGGGGCACGCTTTCTCGTAACTGAGCTCGGGAAGGCCCAGAATTGAAAAATTCCCGAATTTGGAACTTTCAAAGGTTTAAAATATGCTTTAGAACAATAATTCATGTTCATTTACTTTATAAAACTTCTTTTATTATGAAATCGAAGGAAAGCCGGATCTACGGTTTCGAGGCTCCTCTCACTAAGCTGGAATCGAACCGATATAGGGTTTCGTTCTCCAGTTTCCAAAGTTCGTCCGATTACTATCCGATCACTAGGAGAACTAGGGTATATCTTATAAGAATAATAATAATAATAATAAGAATAATAATAATAATAATAATAATAATAATAATAACAACAACAACAATTTTAGGTAACTAATAATATTAAATCGTACTGGAAGACTCACTAATTACCGGTAGTAACGAAATACGAATAGATTTGTAAAATCAGATAATTCTAGCTATTTGAAAATTTGTAAAACTAACAACTTAGAGATCCTTTAGAAATATGAGTCTATCGGCATTAATAACATATTTTTTAACATTTCTAATCCCAGAGCGCGCTTTTCGAAACTGGCACCTGATCAGATTGGAATAGGTCGGAAATTCATTGATCTCATCTTTCCAGAGTATCCTAGACTTAATACGAACCGATTACACCTTTTCCTCTTGTTCCAACTCTTGGGTTTAGGAATACGAGATTGCCGGGTCTAGGTATGGAGTTTCTTGGGAGTTTTTGGGACTCAGGTTCCCTGGTTGACCTTCCGGTTTACCCCATTGCCAAAATAAAAACTAATATTTTACTTATATGACTTGTCTGGTTGGTGAGACTTAATTTAAGGTTGATTTTCCTAAGTGTTTAATATCTCACAACGTTATCGGAATTCCTTTAGATTGAGTTGTATTCCCGAAGGTTAATCACTATTCACTTCTTAACAGTTTTTTTTTAGGGCCCTATTATATCCGAATTTATAAGTTGGAGTTAAATATAAAATTTGTCGTACGTAGAGGTTTTAGAACGGGAGTATATTGGGTTGCTATTTTATTTCTGAGGTTTCTTATTTTTCTCACAATTCAGAATTTCTGGATTCGTTAGGAATTTGGAACTTGTCAAAGTTCGGTTTTAACTCGGAGTGACTTTCAGGGTTTTATTTCCTAAGTTCATCTTTAGAATTATTTGTTACAATTTTCCAGGGCTTACAGTGGGTGCTTTGTTGTAGCGGTTTGGATGATTTACAAGTTTTATTCATCAGTTACTACAATATCGCATTCATTTCTGACCATGGTGGCTTTACTCGAATGGGTCTCTCCCCATCTCTACTTAAAACATGAAGGTATAAAATTCTACCCTCATTATATCTGTAATGTTCTTTTGGTGGAATAGAACTCGGCTATTTGTTGATTGCTTAGATGTAGAAATGGTTATCCTATGGTTTTTCTGGTAGAATTGGATTGTTATTATTGGATCGAACCAAAGCTAAGTTGTACTACTTAAGTGAATTGGAAGGCTGTAATGGAAACATGTTGAATAAAACATTATTCGGATAGCAATCTAGTGTTGAATAGCAGCACATTGGGAGAAAAACTAGTTTTCAAGCAAATATACTTTGCCTGGAAGCATAACATTCCTTCATATTTAGAGCGTTCATGGTTGCTTTGTAGATTGAAGTGTCACATGGTGTATTTGACTGATGCTTTTGGATTGTTATTGAAGCTCTTGAATATCAGTAAAGCTCCAATTTGTAAGGATAAAAAAAATTGAATACTAGGACAAAGTACCAATTAGTCCGGTTCTGATTTTTTTCTATTGCTGGGATCTTTTTCATGTTTTGGTTATATCTGGCTAAACTACTGACTTCCGATGACTTAAGATCAAATTTCAGAATGTTGATTGCTTTTGAATCATATCAAAATGAGCTCGTATGAGAGAAATATCTTTGATCTACCAAAATCTGTCAAATCTGCCATGATTAGGTACTACTACTTGCATGCAGCAAATTCATAAAAAAAAAACGGCCATCATACACTTAGAATCTCTTAAGACTCAAAACATAAAAGTTGTAGATCCTTCCCTTATCTTTCTATATCATTTTAAATCACCTTAATAGGAGTTCTCATGAGAGATATTTCCACATTTTCGTGAACTTTGTCAAATCTGCAAAATCAAGGATCTTTGCTGTCATGCAGCAACTTTATAACGAAAACTGTATCGATTCGTTTTGAATCCACCAAAACTCAAAACATAAAGGTTTTAGATCTTCCTCTTAGCTTTCTAATGAATTTTGAATCACCTCAATAGGAGTTCTCATGAGAGAGATATCCACATTTTCGTGAACTTCATCAAATCTGCAAAATCAAGGATCTTTGCTATCATGCAGCAACTTTATAACGAAAACTGTATCGATTCGCTTTGAATCCACCAAAACTCAAAACACAAAAGTTTTCGATCTTCCTCTTAGCTTTCTAAGGAATTTTGAATCACCTCAATAGGAGTTCTCATGAGAGAGATATCCACATTTTTGTGAACTTCGTCAAATCTGCAAAATCAAGGATCTTTGCTGCCATGCAACAACTTTATAACGAAAACTGTATTGATTCGTTGAATCACCAAAACTCAAAACACAAAGTTTTAGATATCCCTCTTAGCTTTCTAAAAATTTTGAATTACCTAAACGGAGTTCATATGAGAGAGATGTGTGCAATTTACAAAACTATCTCAAATCTGCAATTTTTGAAGTCACCGCTGCACTTATAGTGACTTCATGATGAAAACTATATTGATGTGTTATGAATTCATGAAAACTCGAAACATGAAAGTTTTAGATATCCCTCTTAGCTTTCCAAAGAATTTTGAATTACCCTAAACGGAGTTCATATGAAGAGATGTGCGCAATTTACAAAATAGTATTAGAGCTGTCCTGTTTCATCTTCTAATGCATGAATGATTTTCTTGATATCTCGCCAAGCACATCATAAAGCTCCCTAAACTGAGCTTGAGAACTATATCCAGCTGAGAAATTGAAGATCTCCTTTCTTTAAATTTCATGAGTTCCTTAGTCACAGCTTTTGTATCCTTTTAAATAATAATGACTTTCTTCTAGCAATATCCTAAAGATAGAATCAATAAGTGTATTGTACATAATCTTTTGAATACTCTTCCTATCTTCACGATGCCCTTAGATTATGAAGTATCAAAGCTCTTGGTATTTTTGTTTTCTTGTATAGTATAGGATCGTAGTTATGGCCATACTGTGATGATCATGTTTGTTTTCACACATTTCTATATGTCGCATTTAGATCGCTGCCATGTGATGCTTTCCAGGAGCCACTTGTCTTTTCCTTAAATGCTCATGGTGATTGTAGCAGTTAGTTGCTCCTTTATTTAGCCTTGTCTTTTTTTTTTTTACTTGTCTCTACCTGCATTACCTAGGTAAATATGTTGCGGACAATCTTATCACATCTACATGTATCAACTCTTCAAAGGCGAGAAGAATACTATAATCTATATGCTACATTTGTACACTTTCCTTCGTCATTCTCAAGTCTATGAGCATTCCTACATCTACTCTTGTCTCTTGTAAGTTCTTCATGTAGTATTGGTGACTTCATAGCCCACCCTTTTGCTTTATGAAACTAACTCATCTTTAATTTTCTTGCAATGCAGGTACTGAGATTGCTGAGTACTGAGTCATCTTCATATTTCCTCCCTACTTTTTGAGTGATCGCATACTGATAACTTTAGCATCACACATTGTTTCATCTCTGAAAATGGTTAGGAGGACTAAGAAAAGTAAGCCAAATAGTGCTAAGAGGAATGAAGTATTGACACAAGTAGATGGCCATGTGCCAGATGTTCCGTTACCGCGAGATGAATGGGTTGATACAACAATTTCAAAAGATTTCTTCTGGGCAGATATTCGCAAGCGAGATTTATTTCCACGCCAACCTATAGATGGTGAATTGCGCTTCATAGGTCAAGAGCCTCACAGGAGATAGGCACTTATAGATAGCTCTTCGATATTACGATTCAGAAATGAGAGAAAGGAGTTGCCCCTTTCAGAGAGCCAATTTCCCAGTCCTAAGCTATTCATGCAAGTATGGGGTTCATGGGTAGAGTACATTGTTGGAAAGTATGGGAGCGTCCTTCATCAAGCAGGGGTACATGACTGGATATGGGTCACCTCCAAGTTGAGTTTCATTCGTGCTATAGAGATTGAAACATGGCGAGCTATCATTTGCCATTGGAGCATTTAGACGCACAATTTTATCACTTCATGGGGTGAGGTTACCCCTACTTTAGAAGATGTGTGTATGCTCTTAGGCCTACATGATGTAAGGTTGACAGATATCATTAGTGGTGAAATTTCTGAAGAGGATGAAAATTTGATAGCCTCGTTAGAGTGTCACATGGAAGCTGCTGTGGACAGTCGCAGACAGCTTACATTCGCTTCATGGTTCAAGTATTTCTTCAAACAGGAGAAAGGTGGCGAACATATCAATGGTCCTGGCTACAATAGCAAGTAAGTACTTTTACATTGATTTATTATTCTATATGATCTTCTTTGAAATTTTAACCTAACTCATTCATATTGTTTCATTATTTCAGGGAGGAGCTGGTGGCCTTTCTCTCCTTATGGCTTTCATTATTTATATTTCCTGGGGGTCCTGAAAACAGCATCAGCCCTCGTTTCTTTCATCTAGCGATTCGCATATCACGTGGGGAACGCTTTGCACTAAGCCTATTCTACTTGGGTCTTTGTATCGAAGACTAGATCTTTATCACAAGTCTTCAGTGCACTCGAAAGGTCGATATGTAGTGATGTGCTATGCGGATATGACATTTTTGCAATTGTTCTTTGCTGAGCGCTATAAGAAATACTATGATCCCCCATTGGAGAAACCTGATGTTGTTGAACCCCGAGCTTGGGCTTGGGTGAATAGGAGACCATTGGGATCATTGATTGATGTTATTGATAATGTTCAAGAATTTATCTTCCGCCCTTATACCAAAGAGTTAGCGGGTTATGAATGGTATCCGGATTTCTATCCTCAAGGCTCTAAAGATCTAGTGAACCTGTTAGATAAGCGTGAAAGTCTTTCCACTGCGAGGTAGGATTCATCATTTGGTGTACACCCGGGAATCTCCCATCGCTCCATGACTGGTGTGATGCTTCGGTGAGTTCCTCGACTGTGGTGTTGTAGCATATCTACCTCATCGAGTTGCCCGTCAATTCGGATTTGATCAAGGCGTTCCTCGTACTATTAGGATCATTGAAGATTTTGAAGAGTGTTGTAAGGAACTTCACCGGAAAATTGTAGATATATCTACCCAAACATCAGACAAATCTTTTCCTTCTAGCAGTCGTGTTGGTGTTATTTCTACTGGATGGATGACCTATTGGACACGTTGCTTGGAAGAGTTCAAGAACTATGTTAACTCTGAGGTAGAAGACATGCTTCCAGAACCTTCTGTCCATAAATTTGAGTTTTATTTCCAACTTTCAAACAAGAAGGTTTCCAATCAAGTTCAAAACCAAAGAACACGATCTCCTACCAAGGTCGTCAGACATATTAAGCGTTCACGTTTTCATGAGGTATGAGTAGTGACTAACTATATTATTGTTTCCTTACATACTATTGATATGTCATTAACCATGGTTTCACTCCTTCTTTCCTTTTCAGGACGAGTTGAGGACAAGCCAAGTCACAAGCCAAAGTGAGGTTAACAAAAATATTTTGGCGATGGAAACACCAGCACTTCTGAAATATTTGCTTCATCTAAATCTTCTTCACCAACATTCACCCTTATCCCAATCGATATGGTGTTGGGAAAGTATTGCAAGCAAGGGGTGATAATACATCTGCTGTAGTGATTGATGATGATGATGAGGACATGGCTGGTGAGGAGCAAGCTTCTGACGACTTTGGAAGTGATAGAAGTGATCATGGAAATGAAAGCATACAGGAGGAAGATATTAATGCATATGCAGAAGCGTTGGCTGCAGAGATTCATGGTGAGGAAACTGATGACATCCCTTCTAATAATATCTCTGAACCCACAATGTGCCAGAATACTCCTCTTGCTCTTCCAAGCAATGAAGTACCAGGGCAAGTTGAAGAAGAAAACCTACGTCATGTGTGATAACTTCAGGGGAGACTGTTTCTTTTTATGAGTTCATTGTCCCCTCCATTTACTTGGACTCATTAAAAAGGTTACATGCACGTGATGAATATTTTTGGGCAGGATCAATTTGTCCTGGTTCGAAGTCACAAATGCATGGTGTGATGTTAGGTCGGGCTTGTACGTTGCTAGGTAGACCATGGAATTCATTTCTTCAGCTAACTTAGAGTTGTTGGTACAAGCTTTTAATAGTGCTCGTGCTTTAGGGTTTAAAATTGATAGCTTGGAGAGTGTTGCTAGCAAGGCACAAAGAATGTTGCACCATCGACCATTAATCCAACTACGAGAGGCTCAAAGCTGAACTTGAGCGACACAACTCGAATTGGAGAATTCTCTTGAGGGTCTTGATACTGCTTCTATAGCAGAATAGATTATTACATTGGTCATGATACTTTTTCAAGGATTGTGTTAAGTTATGTAACTTCATGAACTTGTCTTTGTTTTGTTTCATGTTTCATGCACAATATTTCACATGCTACTTTCTCTTAGTTTTGTTCCCTTCACTTGGTATCGTATCATAATACGATGAACTCGTGCGCTTTAAAGAATGTAAGATTCATGTAGCGGCACATTATATGTTATGACTTTGCGGTTTAAATTATTATTTCTTTCGCGAGCAAAGACTTCTTGATTTCACAAGAATTGTCAAGGGGGTATTACCCACTACTTGACCATTCCATCAAATGTGATGGTTAACATAATACTTAGGAAAAAATTCATATGCATGTATTATGCCACGCGCTTAGTAAATTTTAACAATTACAAGCTGCATGTTGTAACATAAATAAATGTCGCGCATAGGAGACAAGTCTCTTACAAGCAGCAGCAACATACAAATATAATCATATAACCAACCCGATTGATCAAATAATCATGTGAAAGCAAGCTCATATTATTCAAGCTATCATCATCACTGATCATGCTATTACATATGAAACTTCTTTACATATTGAAAATTTATAGGAGCTGTAATAGCATCAGTCTTTGGATTGAGGAGCTTGCAATACCCGCTATCATGGACTTCATGTATAATGAAGGGACCTTCCCATTTTGGCGTGAACTTTGGCGCAGGTATACTTCGGCGCACATGCTCGGCTGCACGAAGTACAACATCACCCACTTGAAAGGACCTTTTCCTCACCAACCGGTCATAGGCCAGACCAAGCTTGTGTTGGTAGTTGATCAAGTTGTTTTTGGCTATATCTCGTCTTTCATCTAAGGCTTCCAGATCTATTGTGCGTAAAGCATCTGGCTCAAGCTCAGCATTGATCGCCATCGTGCTGAAGGGATCAGAACCTCTATGGGCACAATTGCTTCGGCACCATACACTAGCGAAAAAGGTGTTGCTTGTGTTGGTCGCCGCTTCGAAGTCCTATAGGCCCAAAGTGCTAAAGATAGCTTATCATGCCATTCTTTATGGTTGTCATGTACCATACGACTGAGAACTTTCAAAAGAGTCTTGTTGTAGCTTCCGCTTGGCCGTTGCCCTTAGGGTAATAAGGGGTCGACTTCACATGATCAATACTATATGATTCCAACAGTTGTCGAACATGCGAATTGATGAAAGGAGTGCCATTATCTGAAAGAATGCGCTTCGGAATCCCGAATCTGCATATAATGTTCTCCTTAATGAAGCTTGCAACTGTTGGTCCCGTCGCCTTCTTTAAAGGAATAGCTTCCACCCACTTAGTAAAACATTCGGTTCCAGCTAGGATCCAAATACATCCTTTAGACGGGGGTGAATAGGACCGATTAGATCAAATGCCCAAGTATGAAAAGGCCATGGTGTTGTTAACTATGAAGTGCGACCGCAGGAGCGTGGATCGCATCTCCATGTTCTTGGCAAGGAACGCATCGTTTAACAAAATTGGAAAGTCTGATTCCATGGTTGGCCAATAGTACCCCATGTCAAGTAATTGATAATACAACTTCGCACCTTGGTGTTCACCACATTCTCCAGCATGTACCTCAGTTAATATTTGTTCCGTTTCAGGAGATGCAATGCATCTGAGAGGCTTTCCCATAAATGAAACTCTATACAATTCATCTTCATGCATTAGGTACTTGCGCGCCTTCCTTTTTACTAATTTGGCATCCGTATTATTAGTTGGTAGCACATTATTCTTCAAGTAATCGATGTACGGACGACGCCAATCTCCAGCACTTGCGACAAAATTACATTCTTTTGCATCTGGTAACTCAGAGCACTTGGGACAATGTGTTTGCACCTGAGATGCATCCTTAGCCATTGTGGGCCAGTAATACCCTGCACGTTGAATGCGACGATACAAGGGAGGTCCTTCTTCCCCACACCAGATCTTATGATACTTGTCCAATTTTAGGCGAGCCTGTTTCGCACAGATGCATCGCGATAGAACGCCCTCAGGTCCTTTGAAGTATAAGGCGCCATTGATGTGAACAAAATTCTTCAAGGTAACTATGGAGGCCGCATTGGGTTGCGCCAATTGGGCCTTGATACCAACGCGCCAGTCATCTCCTGTTTCCTCATCTTCTTCTAACAATTGCAAGGCTGTGCAAGGAATGGTTTTCTTGATAACTTTAACATCTAGGCTTTCATCTGAAGCATGCATCGGAATTGGATGCTAGTGTTGCCAATGCATCTGCATAACGATTTGTAGATCGCTTGGTATGTTCATACCTTACGACTCCAAACTTCCCAATTAGAGCTTGCACTGCAGCCCTATAAGGCGCAAGTGCTGGCTCCTTGAGGGCATATTCACCATTAGTTTGCTTAATGATCAAATTTGAATCACCACGAATACACAGATGGTTTGCTCCAGCTTCCAAAGCAAAGACGATCCCAAGTAACAATGCCTCGTATTCAGCTTCATTATTAGTGCAATGAAAGTCAAGTTTAAATGCCAAAGGTATTTCTTGGCCATTGGGTGATTAATACAACTCCTGCTCCCCAACCTTGACTTCCCGATGAACCATCAAACTGGAGTGACCATTCTCCTTCTGTTTCAATCATGAGTGAGTCCTCATGGAATTCCGCTGGTATACTTTCTGTGATCACATCTTCACTTTCATTCGGAAAATGAGCTAGAGATCAGCTAAGGCTTGTGACTTGATAGCTTTAGGAGCCTGTATTGTAATATCAAACTCTCCAAGAAGCAACAACCACTTCGCTACACGCCCAGATAACGCTGGTCGTGACAATAAGTACTTGATAGGATCTGATGGGTAACGAGGTTGACCTTGTGCGCTAGAAAGTAGTGACGCAACTTTTGGGTGGCAAACACCAGCGCGAGACAATGCTTTTCGCAAGCTGGGTATTTGACCTCGCTTCCTTGAAGCGAACGACTCAAATAGTAGACGGCCGTTCTTGGCCATCTATTTCTTGTGCAAGTAAGGCTCCGATGGATCTGCTAGTAGAAGTAAGATACAATATCATCGGTACTCCCTTCACAGGCATAGTCATGGTGTGAGAAGAAGTGAGAATTCCCTTAATTCTTTGAATTGCATCCTCATGGACTTGGTCCCATTCAAATGTGACTCCTTTCTTCATGAGTTGATGTAAGGAATATGAAATCTCTGCAAGTGCAGGTATGAATCTCCTAATATAAGAGACCTTTCCCATGAAAGTTTTCAATTCTTTCAAAGTAGCAGGTGAAGGCATAGACAATATAGCTTGTATCTTTGCGGATCAACATCAATCCCCTTCCTATGGACTACAAATCCAAGAAATTTTCCTGAAGCAACTCCAAAAACACATTTCAAAGGATTCATGCGAAGCTTATACAATCGACATCGTTCAAAAACCTTTCGAAGATGGACCAAATGGTCAGATGCATGTTTTGATTTCACAACTATGTCATCCACGTAGTCCTCCATGAAATCATGCATCATATCATGAAATATAGCTGTCATCGCTCTTTGATAAGTAGCGCCAGCATTCTTGAGTCCAAAGGGCATGACAGTATAATAGAAATTCCCAACAGGAGTTCGGAAGGCAGTACGCTCGGCATCTCCAATTGCCATTTTAATTTGATTATATCCACTGAAACCATCCATGAATGAAAATAATTCATGACCTGCAGTGACATCCACCAAGGTGTCTATATTTGGCAAAGGGAAATCATCTTTAGGACAAGCCTTGTTCAAATCTCGAAAATCCACGCAAACCCTTATTTGACCATTCTTTTTTCTAACAGGTACGATATTCGCGAGCCAAGTAGGGTGTTCGATTGGTCTGATAAAGCCTGCACGAAGCAACTTCTCAATTTCGTGCTTAATTTGAACTTCCACCTCAGGACGGAAAACTCGTTGTCCTTGCTTAATAGGAGTCGTGCCTGGGGTAATATTTAGTGTGTGCACTACAAGGCTAGGGTCCAGACCTGGCATCTCATCATATGCCCAAGCGAACACGTCTCTATATTCTCTTAACAAATCAATAAGAGGACTCTTAACTTCATGTAACAAACCTTTGCTGACAAAAATTGGCCGCGGCGACTCTCCTGGTCGCGCTAGATCCAATTCCTCAATTTCTTCATTTTGTGGCTTTATTTGATCTTGCATTTGTTGAGGAGGGCTGAATTTCTTGAATTGGTACAGGGTCTGAGGAAGAACAAACTTCCTTAGACCCGGAAACCGTCATAAGAGATATACTCTCCGCCCATCTTCTCTGATAACTTTCAACAGCATCAACCTGCTTGTTCTTCTTTTTACGCCTCGACAACCACGCATCTTTCTTTTCTTTTGTTGGCCCTCTTGAACTTTTTCCCAAGTGGGTAATGGCACACCTGAAGCTCTAGCAATAGCTGTCTCACCTTCATCGGCATACTCATTGAAGAAGGTAGACTCAATGAAATATGTCTCATCATGCTCAAAAGGATTCTTCGTAGCAGGAATAAATATATCCTTCCCTTTCCAATGTCCTTTGATACATTGATGCATAGTCGACGGTACTAAATTGTGATCGTGCAGCCACTTCCTACCTATCAAGAGATGATAGGACACAGGCGCATCAATCACATGAAAAGTAACGATACCACGAATAGGCCCAATCTTAAGATCAACATTAACTCTTCCGATCGTCTTCGTTATAGTATGACTAAAGCCATTAACTGAAATGGGTTGCTTCACCAAACGATGATAGTCGATACCAGCAGCTTCCAATGTAGTCTTAGGCATGATGTTGAGAGAAGAACCAGCGTCAATGAATGTCCTCTTAACTGGGTAGCCATTAAGTATGCCCTCCACATATAATGGTCGATTGTGATTTGGACTATCTACACACATATCTGCATCGGTGAACAAGATTGCATTTTCATGCGCTCGAGCCATTCTTTTGACGGGCTGCGCTGCATTACACTCGGCATATTGTCCCTCGAAATTTGCGCAAGTGCAGTTGCTGCTGCAAGCTTCGCCTTTTCATCAAAACCAAGTAGATCAAAGAAATTTCTAAAATTAGAAGTTTTCAAAAGTGCCGCAGCAATGGGAGCACAATTATTTTCCTCAACTTCATGTTGTTTTCCTTTCGCGTTACTTGCCTCGGCAAGTGGTGCATCATTGGCTTCTACTGTGGCAGGATCATGAATAACGACGTTAACGGCACGCTGATTATTATGGGTTGGAAGTGGATTGTTCCTAACGTCGTTATTTTCGATAACAAGCTCTCCATTCTGCACTCTTTCATTGAAAATCCTCTTCAAAGTAAAACAATCCCTAGTAGGATGCCCCACAATTCTGTGGAACCTACAAAATTTAGGATCATTCTTCTCCTCCTGAGTTGGTAAACGCTCTACCCTTGGGAGTTTGAGATTTCCATCTCTCAACCATTGATCTAGCATAGCGTGCACCTTTCCCATTGAGCAAGGATATGTTAGCACTTCCTTTGTTCTCTCACGTCCAGACTTTTCAACTCTTCGTTTCTTCTCATCTTTGAGATCCTCACTTTGAGTTGCATTCACTGACGGTCCTCTTTTGTTAAACTTCACATTTCCTCCTCTTTGTCGCATGACAGAATTATTAGTCCTTCGCGCATTCTCAACCAAAGTGGAGAATGAGGCTAAAGAGAGATTTTCCAGATGTACCGCATATTCGGTGAACATGCCTTGGATGCAAATTTTCACCAGCTCTCTTTCGTCACATATGTCTTGATGTCTAGTGAACGTTCCCTGAAACGCTCAATATAATCCATCAAGTCTTCCTTGGGCTTCTGGCGAATCCGTCCCATATCAGTCAAGGTCACTCGTTCCTGTGTGGAGAAGAACTTCTCTAGGAACATCTTGCACATAGTTGCCCATGAATCTACTGATCCAGGGGGAAGGTTGACGTACCATGTGTACGCTTTCTCTGTAAGGGACTTAGAAAATTCTTTCAACTTGAGATCATCATCAAATCCATAAACCTCTAGCGTTTCAATGAACTTCAACAAATGTTCCTTGGCACTTCCTTTCTTACCATTGAATAGCATGAATTTGGGACTCACATAGTCTTGAGGATATGGCTTAGCAGCAATACGTTGATTGTATGGGAGCTTGAGATCCAATACTCCCACATCAGACTTAGCTTGTATTTCCCTCAAGTACATGTCTAGATCTTCTTTCGTGACGAAAGTAACTTTAGGAGTTGAAGTAGTAACTTCAACTGGTGTAGCTGGAGTGACAGTCTGGAGTGGAGTTGTATTTGGTTGAAGCAGGTCCACCAATGACAATCTGTGGCGTAGTCTGTGAGGATGAAGATCCTCGGGTTGAACATGTACTGTAGGCTGGGAGGTTGAGGGTCCTCCTAGCTGAATTCCTGTGTTCACTACCTGAGGTACAGGCAATTGTGTAACTATAGGCTCCAACGGAGGGGCTTGCTCCCTAATTCCAATAGTGTCATGTTCAGGTAGGAAGAGGATCAACAGGTCGAGGTACTTGAAGAGCTTGTGAAGTTTGAGGAGCCTTGAGGTGCCTGAGAAGCGTTGTTGTGCGGCAATAGCAGGGGTTGACAAAGTCGCGCCTTGTTGCGCGGCAGCAATAGCAGCTATACAGTAGGTATTGAGCAAACATCATCATGAATTGTTGGAATTGTCTTGTAGATTCTTGTATCGACTGGTTGACTTGTACGGTATTTTCTTTATAGCGCGTAAGGTCGCACATTGTCAGATTGAGTACTGGTAAGTTGGTTAACATCTTCGAGTGCTGGCATGTCATGCCAGCAATTCTCAAGATTAGTATCAGTTTTCTTGAGTCACAACCCTCAGTGGGATCAGTAGGTCTTTTTTCTTGGAGGTGCCATCACACAAGTATTGATTTCCCTGTCCCCATTGGAGTCGCCAAAAATGTGGGGTATGAATCCGGGCAACGATCACGAGCGTGTCGCGTGACTATCGCGCACACGTGATCTAGGAAAACAACACGTGCAAGGATGATCAGAAGTAATCATATAGGGAGGAGGAGTAGGCATCTCAATAGGCTAACACACGTGTGACAGGTGAGGGAGCTAAAGAGCATCAACCTCACTGAGTACTATGGATTTCGTGTATGTTCTTGAGTAAATCAAGTGTTTGATTCACTAGTGGCGGAAATCCGGCAGCACGACGGCGTTTTTCCAAGATTTCACCTTATCCAAATGAGGTAAGGACTAAGGCATTTATATAGAATCCATCTGTCGATGTCGTTCGTCAGATGAGACAGACGACCAACGGCCAGGATGAGTCCGTCTCATTATGGATATGGATGTGGGCTCCCTTATCGACCCAAGCCTATTGAGGCCTTCATTGTAATGTGTGTGAGCCAATTGAGAAAGGTTGGAATTGGGCAGGCCAATTCCAACGGGCCCTACTCCAAGCCTACCATGCCAATTCTCCCATGATCATCCCAATGTAATTGGGCCTAACTCTCTAAGCCTGTCACTTTAACCCAGAGAGTTAAATCTAAATAATAAATCAGGCTTAAAACCTTTATAATGAAATCCATATATCTACACTTTCATTTTTCAAAAGCATTATTATCCCTATATTGCTTAAGGAATTACTTAAAGTGGAATGTCGGCATCTTAAGTAACTCTCTTTGTTAAGAAACTCCTCCTTTATCCTTAAGTTATTTTTAGAGAGTTATTAAGCTTTTTTTTCTTTTTTTTGTTGGTCTCATGTTATTTACTTATTTATTTATTTTTGGAAAAATTGCACATTACCCCATGAGCGTTCACCTTGATGCAGATTCATCCTTTAAACTTTCAAAGTGTATTTTTTGACCCTTTAAACTTTCAAAATTTGGCACAATTATGGACAGTTAATCTTTTCGTTAAAATAAAATTAGGTAAATTATGAATTACCCCCCAAACTTTCACTAACATGCAGATTAACTCCATAAACTTTCATTTGTATGGATTTTGAGAGCATATATGAAAAATGCTAATTATTATTAACTATGATAAATATTGAAAGTTCAAAAGATCAAAAAGTGTATTTTGAAAGTTCAAAGAGTGAATCAACATCTCGGTAAATGTTTAGTGGCGTATTTTGCAATTATCTCTATTTTTTTAAGAACTTATGAAAATTTTAATGTGGCACATTTTAATAAATTAATTTTAAAGAGAGAGAGAGTGTTGCTTTACCCATACACTCTCTACAGCATTCACTTTATTTTTGAAGCGAATTGTTGCTCCTTCATGACTTGTTTGACATATGGATTCATACCAAGCAACTTAAAATAGAATACTCTAATTGTCTCTTACATCTTATGTTTTCTTTATAATAAAATACTTATTTAAGTAATGCGTAAGGCGTAAGGCTTAAGGCTTTGCATTAATAATATTACAACTTTAACTTTTATCTTTTAATATAATGTATGTTTTTTTATTATGCTGGTATATCATTACTTTAGTAAAATTCAAAAGGTTTTATTTTTATTTTCATTTTTACCATTTAATTACACTAGGTCTTTTGAGACTTTACTAAAGGAAAACTTTATGGCTGAAGGCTAGGTTCTTGTTTAGGACAATTCTTAATCCTATTTATAAGATCTACTACACTAGTGAAGAATCAAAAGAATAAATTTTTAGTATACATTTTTAAGAAATTTCATTGTACATGATGTTCTTAGTATATGATGCCTTGTATACATTAGCAACATAGTTTGCTTCATAAATTTCACTAAGTTGTTGAATTCATCGATCCCAAACCGCACTTGTTGGTCGAGCTCATTTTTGTCTTTTATCTTAGCATATTATGTGTATTCTCTTTCTCTGTTTTGGTAGGCAAGTTATCCTCACTATAGTCATGTGAATCACTATTAACTACTAGTTAGTTTTAACCTAATTAAATTTTCAAAGTTCTTACGATAATACAAAGTTGTTATTTTCTTAGAATTTGCTTGGGATAATTAATTTTTAAATACATAATCTTTAATTGTTGTGCTTTTTAGTGAAAGAAAAAAGAGTGTGTTTCTAAATACATGATTAGGTACAACATGTGATATAGTTTCAAGTTAATATTGCCACTTTCAGGTATTGCTTTCAATTATAGGCTTGATTTTTTTCTTATTCAACTACTACAATATAGGAAAAAATAATATTCATGTCTTCATGTTTATTAGTATGCTAGGTTAAATTGATAATCAATTATCCTATGTCATAATAATTGTTTGAGTTATATTTGACTTTGTCTTGAGAGATCAATTTTCTAAAGCCTTGTTCAATAACTTTTTTACTTGCGAACTATGTTCTTGGTTATTCAAAACTTTATCAATAGCTTAAGGACCAATTTACTCCTGTTTTTCATAGTATTTTTTGTATACTTAATTTATATTATAGAGAAGATGTGTAACATTATGTTTTGATGGTTGTGCATTCTTTCTTTTCAATGAATTTCATTTTTTACCAAAGGAAAAAAGAAGAAAAGTTGGATGAAAAGGAGGCTAAAAGAGAATAAAGTTGAAAGCTTAAAAGGATATTAAACTTGAGTACATTTAGATGTCAAAGACTCAAGCTAAACTATATTAGATGAAACAATGATCGATCATTTTAGCTATAATAAGGTTTTTTGATAGTATATACCTTCTATAGAATTTCTTCTAACACATTACCATGCTTATTTCAACTTAATTTCAATATACGACATTCTATAAAACAACTGTTAGAACTAAAACTTCTCTCTCTCTCTCATTTTTTTTCATTAACTCTGTAAGTAATCATTTTTTGCTTTAATGTCTTTGAACAGCTCTCCTTAAGGCATATCAATTTTATTATGCAAAATATCTATCTCATAATCCCAACGAGGAACAAGAATCTATTGTTGCAACCATATTCTAAAAGAATGGTTCTTCCTGGAGCATTAAGAGGAATGACAACATAAGTAAATTTATATTTTATCTTTCTTTTTTTTTTAAATTTTTAACATATAAGCAAAGTAGAGAGAGAACTTTATTTTCCTTTTTATTCTCCTATTTGTTTATTTGTTGGTGTTGTTTAGGTGATAAAGTGATAGTTATGCTGATAAAGATATTTTCTTGTTCTCTCCCTTTTTTTTTCAGTGATAATAATAATGGTAAGTGGGGATATTAATTAGTAATTAGGGCCATATTGGTTTTTGGATAATGAGATAGCGTGCAATAACTCTTATTACTTATAAAAAACATATATATATACATATAATGTAAATATTAAATAAATTTTAATATATATTATATTATTAGATTTTAAGATAATTACTATTTGGACACCAAAGGAATTAAACCAGTTTTTGAGATAAATTGAGCATTCTTAAATTTCACTTTTATGAAACCTCGTTATTGAGAACGAAGATGAGAAAGATGAAATTGTTTTTAAGATTGATGATGAACTAGCCCCTGATATTTATGATGATGAAGAAGAGGATATTTTTGAGGCTGCTGGTGATGGATGACTAATTTTTGACACTAAGAATGCTATTGAAGAGATGTAGGATTTACATTTTGTTTTTATCTTGTGGGTAAAGAGGGTGATAAGAGATAATAGCACATGGATGGCAGTTTCAGTTGAGGAAGTGTTATGCCCCAAAGGGTACCTTAAATGCAACATTCGCCATACTCAATATTAAAGCTTAAGTATGACATCTTTAGTCATCCCATAAGCTTCGATATCGAGTGTAAGGTGTACATTCACGATCATAAGGACCAACTTTGAAAAAGTTGTTTAAGAAGATATTCATATAGTAGTTTAAGAATGGAAATCATAACATATTATCTAAAATGTGGAAAAATAAAGGTTTTTAAATACCAAAGGGGCATTCTCCTGTCAAAAGATATAGTCCATCAAGGTCCATTAAAGCCTATTTAAAATGAATACATGGAGATTTACTTAGAAGTCTAAGTCTGCAATCTAGTTTTTGACTTCTTCCAAAAACTCATTAGGCCAAAAGGTAATACCCGAGAGAAATACCCCTGAAGCTTCAACCATGCAAAAGATTCTATGAGGGAGTAAACTTCTTGCTTAGTGAGAATTAATTCCACGAGTAAAGTACTCAAACAATCAATATTCACTCAAGTCATTTAACAAGCATATGAGATGCAATCAATCACATGAGCAAACAATACATACGATTTTCGAGAATCATATGTTTGAATGGATTTATCCCTCAATTAGGTTGTTAGGTGTTCCAGGCAACAAGGTCATAATTTGCAAATAATGTTTTTGTAGTTTCATATAGATTCTTACCAACCGCTAAATTGTTGTTATTTCGGGTGCCCACCCACCATTTGATTCCGGGCAATCAAAGTCATATAGTAGATTTCTGGGTTCCTTGACCTCATTACTATGCCCTTGTCCCACTAAGGGTATAGTAATGAATGCAATGTGCTTACTTACGTGTCATACATGAATTATTTTATTTAAGTAGTCACGACATAATATTAAACATTTTATAAGAGATCATGGAATTTATAGATAAATCATTCCTATACTAAATCATACAATGATTAATTAACAATTCCCCTTCGATATACTTAACATAATTTCAATAATATAAGTAAAGAACACGCATTATCACGTTTTTATCTTTTCTTAATTTTAGTACCGCTAAACTATAAGCAAAATTATAAGTACAAAAATTCGAGAATTTAAAGTCACTCGGCCATAACAGCAGAACCTTCTAACCAAAGTAATCCTTTGGGTAATGTAGCTCGGACTCCTCTTCACCTATATAAAAGAAATACGAAAAATGAATATTTCTTGAAAGTTCTACTTAAACTTGCAATTTTATTTCACTAAGTTCGTCACAATTCATATGCGGTGAAATTTTAACTTAAATGGCCATAATTTGCTTATTGTAACTTTCACATTTTATGTATCATTTTCTACGTACTAAAAAAGATCATTCATTTCTAAGGTTATTTTCTTCATAAAGGTCATTTGGGTCTCTAAAATATATGGTACATAATCAACACAAAATTCCTACCTTTAAAGCATGATTTTTCTAACTTGTATCAACCAAAAATTCCATAGAAAACATATATATATATAGTTGAAAAACACTTTGAATACATATATATACAGACTCATATTGTATGCAAAAATTAATTGTATTGTCTCGATAATTATTTTTCGTAAAACAATTCATCTTATGGTGTTGAAAACTTGAATCTTAACAATTTCTTTTCTAAGTGTATTGAAGGAACTTTATAATTTCTTAGGTTATTGTAAATGAGTATATTTTTATTTTGTTTTTCCAATTTCTATTCTAAAACAAATAAATTTTCATTTAACTTTGGTCTTTCAACAATTTTGCTTATAATGATAAAAATGAAGTTTTTGAAATTTTTATCAAGTCGTTGATAACCTATAATGATTTTGAGTTGTATATATTTTCCTTTAAAATGGTTTTGATAAATATGTCTTTTTTCTCTTTTTTTTTATTTCCTAACTCCTTTAAGAATAAATTTTATTTCTAAAACTTAGTATTTCAATTTCTTTACCGATTTTACTTGGAAAGAAATCATCTTCTTAAGTTGTTGATAATATCCATTGTTTTTGAATTTATCATATTTATACTCTTTTTATTTCTTTGAAAATGAGTTTATCATTTAGAAACTTGGCAACCTTTATTTTTCTAAGTGGGTTTATAAATTACAAGTTGATTTTATCTTAACTTTAAAAACTAGTTTAGTTTTTGGTTTTTACTATGGAGTTGGTAAAAATACTATAAGTAAGGTTTTTAAGAAAAAATCTGCTTATCAAATAACTATTAATACTAGTTTCAATAAACTTCATGTGGCTTGTTAAAAAAAAAAAAAAGTTTAGTTTGTTAGTTAATTCCTTGATAATATCATATTTTATTTTTCATTTAAGAAATATCTTGATGAGTTTGAAAAGAAGTTGTAAAATAATTTTCCTATATGTTTGATAACAAAATCTTGATTTAGAGACAAGTTATATATTAAAAGAGTTTAGTTTCATTTTTACTTTAGTAAAGAGAATTCCACTTTAAATTTTGTTAAGACAATATCATTATGATGATGCGTGTATATGAGTATGTAGTATGAAAATGATAAAAATATAGGAAAGATATAATGAGCAAAATAATAAGCAAGATAATAAGATCAAGTATTAGGAATTTAACTTTATCAAGGTATCCAAGTCAAGTCTTGGGAGCCTTAGCTTCATTAAGGCAACTCGGACTAAAAATAGAGTAGTCCTAAAAAGAAAAAAAGAAATAAAAGAAAAGCAAAGCAATAACAATAAGCTTGGTAGGAGTTAGTGAGTATTTATTTTTACCAACTCCATATAAATATACATATAGATAATAATATATGTATAAAGTTAAATTATGAGTATAATAACAATAATAACAACATAACATCATAATAACAAAATCGAAATTCTTGGAATGTGCAAGACAAAACATGAACATGTTATTGCTTCTATAACTCACATGAGTTTTTGAGAAATAATACCATAGTCATGCTAAGTTACATGACATGAAAATAAATGGTAGAAAGATATAGGCAAGAATATTTACCTAAGGTGGAAATATAAGAGTGGTAGTTTAAGAGAGGCTTTGGATAATATGTATGTGTAGAAAGAATGTAGGAAATGGGTAGTAAAGAAAAGAAAAAGATTTTTAGGAGAGAGGAATTATGAAATGAATTTGAGAGAGTTTTAGTAAGGTAAATGAGTGTGTGAAAGAAATGAAGGGAGATTGGTATTTATAGAGTTTTGAGGAGGGAATTTGTGTGAATTAAATAATTGAAAAAAATGTATGTGAGATAGAGAGAGAGAGGGGGCCAGCATGAACTTGAGAGGAAGAGAGAGAGTGAGTTTGTTTTGTATTTTTGTTAATTAAAAGTAATAAGTTGTAAGGTATGATGTGAATGAAGATGTACGAGAAATGTAAAAAGTAGAGAATATGTATGTAGAGTGTAAGAATATGTGTAAAAAAAGTAGAAATATATGAATAGTAGTAAATAGTGTAGAATAGTAGTAGATAAGACACATTAATACCGATAGTAAAAAAAATACGTGTTATTAAGCTGTATATGATATTTTTAGATACCGAAAAATTATAAAACTGACATTTTTGAAATCATTGTATTTTTAGGAACCTATTGGTATTATTAGCATATTTTTACGCTTGGTGTACCAGGGCATAGTTTTTAAAAACTGATCCCTTTCAGATATGAAACACACTAAAAATTAACGAATATGATATTTTTAAGTTTCCTTATTTTATTATAAACTATTATCTATTATTTTCTCAATTTCCTTGTTTCAGGTTTAAGAGCGCGGGATTGCTAGATCTAATTCTACTAGGATTTTGTTATAGATTTGTTGACTTTAGAGTTTCCGGTTGACTTCTGGTTTAGGGTTTAAATATAAATAGTATCATAAAAATTAGGGGATTATAGGAAGACTTAAGATAGGTTGAGGAGTTATTAGTTAAAGTTGTTATTCGGGAAAGTCTGAGTCCTTATGCAATTCCATCCCTTCCAACACCCGAGAACAATCGCATGTGTCATATTTGTGTGATTAATCTCAAGTGGTTATCGTATGGCATAGTGAAAATTTGAGGGAGAATTTCATACAACTTGGGTGGAATGATGTAGTCGAAATATTTAATGGTGTGGTTAATGTGTTTATTGATGCAGTTGATATTTTTAATCAGGAGGGCAATGATGATGCAGTTATTACCAATGTTGTCAAAACCGGATTGGGGTTTGACCAGGACAGGCTAAGGGGTCAGGGTCGAAAGGTCGGACCGGATTCAATTGGGGATCGAACCGGGGTCACAAAAAATAAAAATATAAGGGATAATTTAATTATAAAAGATCAATATGTGTGTAATCACTCAATTAAATCTATATTTGGATCAAATTCATCAATTAATTATTAAATAAATATGATTTAATGATGATATTTTATAAATTTATAATAAAATATGAATAAATATTTAAATTTCTAATTTTTTATTTTATTTTTTTGAATCTGGGTCAACTGGCCCGGGTCGACCGGTGGCGGTCGAACCGGGTCAGTCCGGTTCTCGTAAAAAATGAGCTAAACGTCGAATCTGGCCCCCCTTCATTGCCAGTTCCGATCGAACCGGTTAGAACCGGTCGGTCTGGGCCAGTTCTGACAACCTTGGTTATTACTGGAAATTTAATAGTTTTTAATTGATGTCTTTGATAGGATGTTTTAGTCAAGTTAATATGATTTTTCTCTCTAGTCTTTTTTTTAAAGTCTTTTTCCTTTTTGGAAGCTTTCAAGCTTACTTATAAATATATGCCTTAGGGCAATAAGATAATAGTTAATTAGTTATCATTCAGAAATACACAAACTTTGAGCCATCTTTGCTTTTTATTCCAAAATTTCAATTTTTGTATAGAATTTTCGATTTTTGATGCCATCTACTTGTGTATTCTCAGAATCAATAGGTATTTGAAGATCACAATCCAACATTTGTGCACGAATCAACAGATCATGGTAAAACTCCAATTCACCTATTGCATCATAGACCAACTTCAAATTAGGAATATAACTCTAATATAATATTACACAAATCAAAACTTTATAGTCTTCTCATTTTTTCAAATTACAACACAACAACTACATAATAATTAGAACATAAATGTTCAAGGTCTAAACACCAAGCGATCATTCATAAGAACAACATAAAAAGCAAGCAAAATGAACAAGTGGAACATGAATGATTTAAATATATATATGTATGTATATAAATGTAAAATATTTTAGAACTATCTTATAAATATAGAACATCAGATGAAAAAGACTAAAGAGACAGATGAGAAAGACTAAAGAGACAAAAAAGTGATGAAAGTTAGATTTTAGAGTTTTAACTTTATCTATATATATATATATTTTAAATTAATTATACATTATATATATTTATAATTATCGAGCTGATTAATCATTAACCGTTGATTTATCGTGGTTACAAAGCGAAATTGGAAAAAAATAAAAACCATGATTTTAAATTAAAACTGATGGACTAGCTAGCCATATTTTTTGATATGTTTTCTGGTTTTAGTTCGATTTTTTTTTTCTTTTATTGATTTTTTTTCTTATCCCTAGTTTGATCACTATTTCAAATCCCTTTATTCGAAACTCAAAAGGCTAACTTGGTGTTGGCTTTGTATATTCAACCCCATTAACAAATCTAAGCAATACTACTATTGCTATGCTAAATACAGAGCTGAACTGAGCTCACTCACTCCGGTCAGACAAATATATACCAACTGGCTCACTTGTCTGTTAGGTGTTAATGTCCAACCTTTCCATTTTCTTTCTTCTTCTTCTTCTTCTTATTATTATTATTATTAAAATTCCACCCCACGCAATGGTTTTGATGCAACAATGCTGCGGATACATACAAATTTCCTTTTTTCCCGTGTTTTCAAATTCGATTGCATTCCATTTATAAATACTGATTTTAATCAAATTGACCAAATATGCTCACATATAAATACACTCAAAATTATATAATCTTGTTAATAATTTTATTATATATTGGTTCATTGAGTATTTAATATTCCAGATTCAAACCTAATCGTAATTATACTACGGCACTGTAGAAACTCTACTATTAGGATCTATATTCGTTTTTTTGCCCCATCCAGCATTGCCTATTATATGCTTTATTTAAAAAAAAAAAATCAATCCCATTTTCTTAAGTTTTATTTTATGAGCACAATTATGAATATATGCATTTTTGCCGGAAACAATTTTGAAATATTTATATTTATAGAATAAATATAAAATATATAAAATTAAATACTATAATCTTTCGCAGATGGGAATTTTAACATGGATTAGGCCAAGAGTTAACTGGTAAAGGGATCAACCTGGATAATTCAATTTATTAAAACATATTTATATTTTAAATATCAAATAATAAATTCTAATCTAATTACAATAAATAAATTGTCATAAATATATTAATGACCGTTTGGTTCACTGGGAATAAGGTTGAAAATGAATAATAATTTTTTATTTTATAGTTAGGCATATTTTCAAAATAAAATATACTTTTTATAAGAATAGCTATTCCTTCAGTAAAGGGAAAGAATAGGGAATCCTTATCTATTCCGCATCATATGGAATAAATATTTTTTATAGAATTTTTTGTAAACCAAATAAAGAAATAGATATTTAGAAATAGAGTTGGAATAATAGCAACAATGTCCGTTTATCTTGTATATTTTCCGCATAACATGTATGCTACCATTTATCTTGTATATTTTATAGAATTTTTTTATAGAATTTTTTGAAAATCAAATGAAAAAATAGATATTTTGTAGGAATAGAGTTGAAATAATAGCAAAAATGTCCATTTATCTTGTATATTTAATAATAGCAAAAATGTCCATGTATAATCTTTTAAGCCCAGCCCAGAAGTCATTTGGCACTTGACACAAACCCTAAACCCTATACCACAAGGTCACACAACAGCTCTTCTTCTTCCTTTCTCCTCGTATTATTGTCTGCCTTTCTTTTCTGTGTGTTTTAGTTTAGTTTAATTTGTCTACTCTCTCTCTCTCTCTTTGGGCAAACTACTGCTGTTGCAGCAATCATGCCGAAGCACTACCGACCACCGGTTAGTTATAAGCTGATTCCAAGTTCTTATAATCATTATATGAAATTGTTACTCTGTTGAAATTTGATTTGATTTCAGTTAATGCTGAAGATTTAATTTTCAATTGTTTTTCTTTTCAGGGAAAGAAAAAAGAAGGTAATGCTGCTAAGTACATGACTAGGTCACAGGCTGTGAAACAGCTTCAAGTTAATCTTCCCACTTTCAGGTATTACTTTGATTCACAACCTTACAGGGAAAAAAATTAATATTTAAGTTCTTTAGGCGTGTTGTAGTAATTATCTGAACTGGGCTTGATATCGCGTTAAGATTAGTGAGTTGAAAAGGAAGTAAGCAGAGAATAAAGTCGAAAGCTTTATTTATTGATGGATATTGAATTTTTAAATTCATTTCGATGTCAATGACTCAAGTTAGATAATACGTTGGTGAAACTGGTATTTCTCATTTTGGTTCCAATGAGGGTGTTTGCCAGAGTTTTTCTGTTTCATCGATATTTAGGGAAGGGCATATCTCATCAGTGTATAATTCTGAAAAGCTGATTGATTATTATTATAGGAGGCTATGCATTCTGAAAGGTGTATTTCCGCGAGAACCCAAGAAGAAGGTTAAGGGAAATCACCACACTTATTATCATGTGAAGGATATTTTATTCTTGCAACACGATCCACTACTTGAGAAGTTTAGAGAGATACGAGCTTACGAAAAGAAGATAAAGAAAGCTGAGGCGAAGAAGAACAAGGATCTTGCCCACCGTCTTCTTACTCGGAAGCCCTCATACACCCTCGATAGGCTTATACGTGAAAGGTTTTGTGATACATAGTTTCTTTTCAGTGTATTCAACTTCTTTAATGCATTTGATGTGATGTCATGTGATGTTCTGTTGATATCCAACTACAGGTATCCGAAATTTGTTGATGCACTTAGGGACTTGGATGATTGTCTCACAATGGTTCATCTTTTTGCGGCATTGCCAGCATTAGAGAGAGAAAAAATTGAGCCGAAGTGTACTCATAATTGTCGCAGGTACACATCTAAATTTCTTTATTATGTGAAATTTCTTCTTTGGTGGTTTGATGAGTGATACCATGAGGTATCCATGCATTTTATGCTGACAAATAATTTTCTTTTCAGATTAAGTCATGAGTGGCAAGCTTATATTTCACGCACTCATAAACTACGTAAAGTTTTTGTATCGGTCAAAGGTATATATTATCAGGTACTAGTTAAGACCTATATTACTTTGTTATCTTTCACATTTTTCCTTACAATTGTGTACACTATCTTTGTAATGGGATTTGTGTTTTTATGCTCTGTTCTTGTTGTGAAGGCCGAAGTTGAGGGCCAGAAAATTACATGGTTGACGCCTCACATGCTGCAGCAAGTTCTGACTGATGATGTTGACTTCAATGTAATGCTAACGTTTTTGGAATTTTATGAGGTGATGCTTCCGTGATTTTGGTCTTTTCCTTCATTTTGATTTCATGCAAAATCTCTGTATATTCTATTTTTCTTGGGAGGAGGCTTAAAGCAAGAAGTACAGTATGTAATATTGTCAGTTAATGGTAGTGAACCATAGTTTTGAAGTAGAAAAAGAAAAAATCTTACACGCTATTAAGCGAGATGTGAGGCACTTAAGGATGGTCAATGTTTGCTCATGTGAGAACCGCTTGTTAAGATGTTTACTCTACTTAATTTCAGTGTGCAATGTTTTTATGCTATTGTTTGAACTGGATGCAGACTCTGCTTGCATTTGTCAACTTCAAGCTTTACCACTCCTTAAATGTGAAGTATCCACCTATCCTTGATTCTCGACTGGAAGCTCTAGCAGCAGGTATTCCTTTTTGTTGTTAATTTGAGAAATCACTCAGTTCTACTGCATTCTACAATTGAAATATTCCTTTTTGTTTTGTTTTGGCCAAATATTCTTTTTTGTTTAATCAAGCAATTTTTGTTCCTACCACACATTCTTATTGCATATTTTACTTTTGCAGATCTTTATGCATTGTCAAGATATCTTGATGCTAGTTCCCGAACATCCATGTTGGAGTCTACAGATGCCAGTACATCTGCTCATGAAGACAGTCAACGAGTGAGAAGCAGACTAATGAGTCTGAACTAAGGCTAGCCCAATTGCAGCATCAACTGCCATACAATGAACCAGGGGCTCTTATGCATCTTGTTGAAGATGCCACTGGTGAGGATGAGGAAGATGAAGATACAAAGGAGTGCAAGAAACTTTTCAAAGACATGATATTCTATCTAAGTCGTGAGGTATGATCAGTTTAAAGAATAAGTAATGCTTCTTGGGAAGTAAGTACACCGAGAAGATCATTGGAGTCCTTGATTTCTATGTCATAGATCCATCCCTTTTTCTTTGTTTGAGGCTCCAAAATAGGAGGAGTGATTGATGCTACCTTATTGGACTGGCTATCTCTGGGTACACGAACCACCTTATATGTCCCTTGTGCAAATATAGCTTGCTGCTTGCACTAGTAGGGTAAGACCAAGAAGTGTTCTTGGTGAGATTGAGTGCTGAACCTCGTAAGATTTGTCATGTGAGTTCCTAAATTTCAATTAATAGGTCGACTTACTGGGTTAATTCATTCCATCTTGGCCTGTTTAATTTGGACAAATCGCAATATATAATAGGTTTCTTGGTAGCCAACCAATTCAAACATGTGGAGTCTGTAATAAAAGAATAAAACATTGAATTTGTTTGCTAAACATCCACTCAGGTTTTAAAGATAAGAAAAGGAAAGTGGTGATTCGAGTATTCTTGCCCTTGTAGCTGGGATGTCAAGGAGGATGCTTTAGGTAATATACGACTATGATTCTGCTCCATCTCTATCTTATTAAAATGCCATGTTCAATTGGGCCAAGGTAAAGACAAGCTTGTAATTTTTTAAGGTTCATCTCCTTTGAGACTCAATATTCTTTCATTTGAAGAGTTTCCAAGTAACAGATGTTGGTCTTATCCTTTGGAATTTCATGTGGAGGAGTTGTATAAGCATCTAGCTTTTGTGTCAGGAACTCCAAGCACATTTATAATTCCTGCACGGTGCAAGAATTATCATTGATCTTCCTGGAGTAAAATCTGGAATTTTAATTTCAAGGAAAAATGTCAACATGGAAATCTTTACACCCAAGTACACCCCATTCCAAATTTGGTTTAGTGAGTCATGTTACTTAGTCAAAAGTCGGAATCAACTAGCTTGGAAAGATGCTCTAAACTATACCTACTTCTGGGCAGTTGAATATTTCTTTGTTAGCCTAGTTAGTCCAGCAGTGCGTACCTCTGATGGGAAATTAATTTGGTATGTGAATACAATTATTTATCTATAGCATTCTTGAGGCTTTGTGATTCAAGTGCTATTGTAATGCAAGTTAGCAAGTATATCTTTACATATCGAATAAATTGAAATGTTGTGTTTTGCAATGGGACATTAATTATCCAATGCTTGTAGCTCTTTTACAGCATTGTGTTTGTAGACATTGATTATGAGGGTAAGTGTAAGCATTGAGGGAAAACTGTGATAAAATTTTAACTAATCAATCCCTTTTTAGATGCGGAATAGATGCTTTTGCAGTTTCTTCTGTTCCTTATCCTCAAATATCATTAATGTTTAAATGCTATTTCTTCAGCCCATAGTTTGCTATTGTTCCATGTTTCTGGCCATAGAAGGTAGAACTACTCAAGGTTTGTGTGTCCTTTTACTGACTTGTCAAACTTTCAGGTTCCCAGAGAGTCACTCCTTTTCGTCATTCCTGCCTTTGGAGGAATTGTTTCTTGGGATGGGGAGGGTGCTCCATTAAAGGAATCTGACCAAAGCATAACTCATCAGGTGGCCCATGCAGTTTCCCAAACAAGATCCACCTAATGATATGCTTATGTATTACATTTTTAATTCTTGGTTGCTGTCTTTCGTTGTGCAGATTGTTGACAAACCAACTCAGGGTCACATCTTCTTATCTAGAGAGTATGTTCAGCCTCAGTGGATATACGACTGTGTAAATGCAAGGATTATATTGCCAACAGAAAATTATCTGGTGGGCAGGTAATATTTTCATTTGGGCTTTACTGCTTCAAATTTACTTTGTGATATGGTGGAGTTGAACAGCACTTCTGCAGACTTCCACTTAAATGATGTAATTTTAAAACCATCTTGTGCGCTTTATGCAGTAGTTGTGGTCTTTGGTAATTATATCCTGCCTTTCCAGCTAAATCACCTATTAGATATCTTGTGACTTTTTGATTGGAAATTTTTCTGTGTACACGAATGATGCATCATTGCATGCGTAGCAACTCTTTTCGTGGATAATCTGAACATCTCTTCTTGCTTGCCATTTCGTCTTTGATATATGAGATTATCCTTTTTCAAGCAGAGTTCCTCCACCACACCTTTCGCCTTTTGTTGACAATGAGGCTGAGGGTTACGTGCCAGATTTTGCAGAAACTATTAAGCGGCTGCAGGCTGCAGCTAGAAATGAAGTCCTTCCTATGCCCGGGACAGGTAAAGAAGACTTGGAAGATCCTCAACATCTCTTGCTTGAAGGCATCATAGATCGAACTGAGGCTAGTGAAGCTGCAGAGAAAAAACGCAAGGTAATCTTCTGTTTATCCTGAATTGCAGAAAATCTTATCATATAAGCTTACGTATTGCTCCCAGTTATTTCTTTAAATTTTCCAAAACTTGATAAAACTTGGAAATATGCAGATGATGACCCTGGAAAAGCAATATCACGATGAGTTAAAAATGGAACTCGAAGGAACTCAATATTCTGCATCTGTCACTAAGCAGAGCATTGCTGAAGATACTGAAGTAGGGAAAGAAGCCATTCCTGATGTTGAACAAATTGTTGAGGATACAGAAAATATGTCCAAGGTTGTTATGTCTCGTAAAAAGAGGAGGCTTTACGAAGCAATGCAGGTGCTTTCTTGTCTTCTTAGCAACTAATTGTAGTTAATAGTTTAAAACTCATTTGTGCATGCACCATTTCTATATGGCAATTTTTCTGGTAGTGATTTAGATGCATTCCATGGGCTTCTTCTAACAGTAGATGGGTGTTTATTCGTATTGGTGGGGAGATTAAACATCTGGATAGATACTATCAAATAAATTAAGGATTAATGCCACAATTGGTATCTGGACTTCATTCATTTTTTATAAGTAACTATCTCAAATTTAGTGATATGGTACTTGAAAATTTTTTATTTTTGCAACTACATAAACTTTGCTAATTCACAGTTAACTACCTGCACTTTTCTTGTTTTTACAATTAATTATTTGATCTAAGTGCTATAAATGATTTCTAAAAATCTGTTGGTTTCTAGGTAGGAAATTGACCCTTTTAAGCTTCAAATAGTTAATTCCAAAAATTAGTAAACTTGAGATACTCAATGTGATATGTATCCATAAATTGGTAAAGGGGCCTACACTATGTATACGTGTTCCCTGGCTAGTCTGGGGAGGAAGGCGAAAGCTGCTGGCTAGGCTGGGCTGGGCGATAACCTGTTATCATCTTCTTTATTTTAGTTCATGTATTAGGATGACTCCTGGCCAAAGAAGTTGTGTTCTTGTTCCACCCACCACCTCTTCCCTTCTCTCTCTCTCTCTCCTCTCCCCCCCGATGCCCCCCGCCCGGGCCCACAACCCCAAAAAAAAAGAAGGCAAATGCTTGGGTTCTTGCGTTTTAACAAGTATGTCTTGCTTTAATTGCAGATTGGGAAGGAGCGGAAGCAAGCTAAAGTCGACCTTCTTAAGGAGCGTAAGAAGAACATTGCATCCGGTCAGAAATCTGATAAGAAATAAAAATGTGCCCACTATGGTTTCTTGGCTTCTTATTCCATTTTGTTGAAGTTTCTTTGCATTCGAGCTAATTATAGTATAGATTTGAAATGCCAAATGTTGGCTCAATTTTGTCCTAAAAGAATTTTTGTGTGTACTCTGTAACATAAGTTAATGGAAATTTATTTTACATATGGTTAATATTCCAACGTACTCTTTAAGTCACAATTAGAGAGCGCGCGGTCATTTTGTCTGTTTTTTTTTTAAAATTAAACTTAAAATACAAATTACTTTTTAATAAATTTCGATACGAACCACGATGGAAATCCAGATCGTGTAAAGTTGATCCTTTCTCCTTTGCGTGGTGGAAAGAATATTTTATAATGAAGTTATTACTTGATCCTTTGCGTTGTGGAAATTGGAAAGGATATTTTATAAATGAAATTTTTGGGCTTTTCTTTTTTTCTTTTTTCTTTTTCGGTGATTAAAAGACTTAACATTAACGGAAACAACGAGAGAGTACGAAAACAGGCAATGGGCCCCAACAGGCAATTAGAAGAAGCCAGAGAAAACAGAAACATGCTAAGGAGAAGGAGAAGAAAGGAGATCTTGGATGTGAGACAGGCTTGGTCCAACTTCAAGAGCCGCCCGAGCGATAAAATAAGCAAAGGTGTTGCTTTTCTTGTGGGGGTGGGGGGGTGGGTGGGTGGGTGGTGTGTGGTTTTGCCAAGGCTCAACTCTATCGAAGGATGCCAATTTAACCTTGCACAGAAAAATCAAGTTAGCGAACGAGGCCGAAGCTGGGGGCTTTTCGTTCTGATCAAGTTAATAGCATTAAGAGATTGGATGATCACTTTTGTTGGTTTCTTATCAGACGCTGAGAAAGAGTCCCCAAACTAGCCAAGAGTTCAGCTTTAAGTGGGAAGGACCAAGCAATTTTCCTACAGAAGCCTGCGGATTTTGGCAAAGACCTCCTACAGATGCCTATTTTGGGCTTTTGTTTTTTTTAAGTTAACAGCATTAAATGGGCCAAGTTGGCTCATTTAATCCATTTATACTAATTAAATAATATGTATATAATAAAAATTATTGGGTTATATATGTTAATGGTTAATTTCATTATTATTTTAATTACTTCTATATAATAAGTTTTTTAAAATATCTTATTGTATATCGTATTTTGTTTAAAAAATAAATATATATTTTAAAAAAATGCTATGATGCGTGTGTATTAATTTTTCATTTTCTGTTATATTTAACACATAAGTTTCAGCTAAAGTATAAAAGTCCCAAGAATAATATTATATTAATAGTTATTTCCCTTACGGATTTTTATTTTTATTTTTTATTTATACAAGTGAGCTTGTCTAGTTTGACCCACGAGTTAAACGGGATGGGTAACATTACCCCACTTTTAAATACGTTAAAAAAAGTTGGCCATAACTTGTTTTTAAAATGGGTTAAATAGGCCGATCCGTGGGCTAAAGCTCATTTGCACAGCTCTAAACTGCATGGAAATTTTAATTCTTTTTCAAAATTGTTCGGTTTGCAATTTGGTTCGGAATCCTGAACTAAATCGTATAGTTCGAAACTAAACTAGGCTATTTTACATATATATATAAAATTCAAACAAAACATATTTTTTTCTTTTAATTGTTTTGTTGAAAAAATTATTATTTTTTACTTAGATATGTATTATTTATGAGAATGGAATTAAATTGGTTATATCATGTTTCGATTATTGTGGTGTATCTACAAATAAGATAATCTTTAAGTTTTAACCCCCAGTGTTTTGAGCATTCCTTTTTTTTTTTTTTCCCTTGTTTTACTAATTAATCCATTTTTTTACTTAATTACTTATTGGTTTATATAATTGATAATATACTAATTAAAATTACAACTGATTAAAATTTCGTGCCTTATTGGGATAGTATATTCTTATTTTATCGAATCTAGTATATCATTATATTAGATAATTCATGAAAATGAGATAGTATATGATTATGATTTTATGACGGATAAAGTCTCTTTCTTGCTATAAGTTTTACATATTTATTTGAATAAATAATTAATTTCAAATATTATTGTGTGTATTTACATTGGTGACAAAAAAATGCAATTGAAGTTTTTTGATATATTGTATTTTTATTTTAAATTGAACCATTCGAATCACAAGCCGAATCATTTGTTTTTGTTAGAAAAATTTGAACTAAATTAGCGGTTTAGTTTGAATTGAAAAGAAAAATTGAGCTATAATATACAGTTTGGTTCGGGGAGTGAATTAGATCAAACCGCACCACCCCTACCCCTACCCTTGATACATGTTTGCAAATATTGAAAACTTGTTGGGATTGTCCAAGTTATTATTTGATCTTTAGGAAAAATTATTTTGGAAGGCATTAATGTTTGGGGTTTAGTTTGTTTAAGGCATAAACATTTGTGGAGATTAATAAAAGGAATAAATGTTTTAGTAAGTGGGTCAAATAAGGCATCTCACTAACTCCATTTGATTTCTCCATCATATATCATCTGCAAATGCACATGTTCTTCTTCCTTAGATATCATTTTCTCTCTTTAAATGATAAAAATCAGAAACACAAAAAGATTGATTAAAACATCAACCAAATGGCCTTGTTTTTTACAAAAATTATAAGATGAATCCAACCACACAAAAGAAAGCTTTCACTAGGGGATAAAAAAAAGGTTAGATTGTAAACTAAAAATATAAATAAATAAGAACTAAAATTGCTTTGTTTTCATTTGAAACAGTTTGGTTGTTCAAAAGGAATAAAATAAAATTTTGGGATATGGCCTAATTTAATTTTTCTCAATATGTATAGCCTAGTTTAATAAGATTCTCTTGCACTTGCTCAAACTTTATCAAGTTGTGTGCTTGCAAGAGTTACAAATGAAAGAGGGATCAAGGCTGATGCAGCAGTCGAGGCAAAAAACCAGGATGAGCCGATTGATGATCTTGATGTGGCTTGAGGTTTTATTACATTTTGGGGTCTTTGAAGGGTTTGGCAATTTCTGTTTCCTTTTCTAGGCTCGAAGGAGGTTTAGTTAGTTTGTATAAGATGATGTATTGACGGTGGAAATTTTGCATTTTTACTTGCGATTTTATCATCTTGAATATTTCTTCAATTGATTGCAACTAAATTTTGGCAATTTGTTATTTTTGTCTATGTGTCCAACATGGAAAATGGCATTTACTATAACACTTCCTGAAGTTCTTTTTTTTTTTGGCTCTTGAGTATTCCTAAAGAGAAAGAAGAACACGTGCATCGCATGTGATATACGATGAAGAAATCAAATAGAGTTAGTGAGGATACCTTATTTGATTCAGTTATTTAAATATATATTTTTTTTAATCTCCACATATATTGATGCTTTAAATGAATTTAACCTCAAACATTAATGTCTTTCGATGTAATTTTTTCTTGATTTTAAGATGACTATAAAACATAATGTAATGAGAGTTTTAATGATTAAATGACAAGTTGGACAATCCTCGCTACAATGGTGAATATATAATATATATAAAGAAGCTACAGTATGCAATGTAATAGATGATACAATTAGTAGAAGCTATGAGAATGGAAATCAAGATATGATAAAAAACAGGATATGATATTGAAAGCAGTAGGTAGTTATAGAAAGTAACGTTAGGATAAATAAATGTTAGTTGTTATAATCATATAAAAGATTAAAAAAATTGGGCTTTCTACGTTAATATTATACATAAATTGTGCAAGGGAAGGTTTTAACTGCTGAGGAAGCCTAAACATCTGTTCAGTGCTCAAATAATTTCTATACCCCAACTTGAATACATCATTCTCATTATCTTGATGAAATGGTATATTAACTTTTAGAATAATAATTTCATTTGGCATATGAACTTTAATCAAAAGATCAATTAAACTTTTCGTGCCTACTAAATACTACTTTACTTGTTTCTCTTTAAGTAATGACCACATATTAAATAATCATCTAGTGAGATAGTGTTTAGGGGCATAAAAATTTCAATTGAATATAAAATTAAATTTTTTAAAGTTCAGATAGACCTTTTCATCAAAGTTCAAATATCAAATTGAACATTTTCCTTAGCTTTTATATATGTTTGGATTAATGTTGCATTTACAACTAATTTAATACTCGATCAAAATTCTTGTGTTAATTAATTTTACCTTTTTAACTTTGTTAGTTCTCAAAGAAGTGGCATATCTTAAAGTTAAGAAAAAATTAGAAAATTGAACAATTAGGTGAATGAATTAATACATAGAATGTCTATTTAAAAATTAAATAGATAGATTAGCTCTTGACAACTTTAATTTGTGTGTAAATTTGTCTGTTTAATTATTTAATTTTCTAACTTTTTAATAACTACTTGACACATATTACTTTCTTTGAGTGCCAGTTCAACAAACAAAGTTAACTTTGTTAGTCAAGATAATATTAATAAACATCAGAATTTTTAATTGATTATTTTAAAGTTTAGGTTGTTTATTATACATGTAGGTAAGATTTAGATATGTGACATTAATCGTTTATATTTTTTTTGTATTTATTAATTAGATAAGATGAGGTTCTAGAATATATATGGTGGCACCTAATTCACGAGAAGCTACCTGGTTAAGGAAGATTAAATTAATGGTTCCTTAAGGCATAACTAGATGGCTATTTGGCCATCTCTCCATGTCATTTAAACAAGACAAAGTTCAATGTATCACAGTGTATATAATAATCATACGATAAGGTCAAAGCTAGTAGTTCTAGGTATCATAATGGAAACGGAATCTCTCTAATTATTTTCTCTTAAAACTTTATTAATTTATTTCTTTAATATGTTATCACATATATTACTGATTACTTATTAAAATTACTGAAAAGAAAATAACGGTACAATATGTTAGGAGTTATTTATAAAATTTAGATAATTTTAATTATTAATTTCCCATATGAAAAAAAATGAAAAATAGTGTTATTAATAGCACTATAAGTTATTTAAAATTATAGCTAATTTCAATTGCAAAATATTTTTCTTCTTGCGAAACATGAAACGCAATATTTGGAACGGGAAAAAAAATACACACACGCTCTAAATTGAGTCACACGATATATTCCGGGGAGTAAGATTCCATGGTTATGTTATGCTTGTTATGGACCGGCAAGATAGCTGTAAAGGCAGAAGATTTTGGCATTTGAAAGGGCAAATCAATTGTTCTACATTCATTGCTTTCTCATGATTAAGCATGGAAACCGATAGGTATCATAAATAACGTAAAAAATATGGTTAGGTTAATTTATATTGTGGAATAATTTAAGCATTATATACCTCATTTTCTTCATATGAAATGATATAGGTTAAAAGATAACTGGACTAAAGGTGATGAAATCCATGACAAGAGGGGGAAAAACAATTGAGCATGCATTGATAAAATTATAGAAATAAATTATATCCTAATAAATTTATTGTCCTAGTTCAACTTTTGATTCGATATAGTTGAATCCGATGATCCATGACTCATACTCTACATGGACAAAAGATCCGTCAGATTCCAAGAACACTATTTAATAGTATATCTGTAGAGTTAACCCCTAATTTATTATAAAGAAAATTTCTTAGGAACCAAGAAGAAGCTAGATAATAGAGTAGGAACAAAAAAAAAAAAAAAAAAAGGCCAAAGTTCCTTGATTATAAGAATCATCAATGACTCCTTGAAGATCCAATTGAATGGCCAGTGCACTTTACCTTCTTATAATTTGCGGTAACTCTCTTACTTGATGGCATATTTTAAAAGATTACCAAGTCTCAATGGTAAACACGTTAAGGAAATTACATAAGAATTAATAAAAGACAACATAGAAATTACAAACCAAAAATAGACCAACAAAGGTTGATTGCTAATAAGTTTGGTCAACATGTAGACGGTGTTGATTGACCACCTCTTTTACCACCATTTTCTTCCCGTGTTCCATTTGTCTATTTCTTTCTCGATGTATTTTAAGCACAAGACACATGTTAACACTTTCATTCGAAAATGACGATAAGTACAAAGATATAGTACCAAACTACGACTACATTTGAAAGAGTGCATGTTTCCTTGAATTTAACTATAGGAAAATGGCTATACTAATCACCTTATCTCTATGGAAGTAGATTTGAAACTTTACTTTTGGCATATAATATCTACCATGGAATTTATCTAACCATACAGAGCTCCTAAGGATTTATGCTCAACTCAAGTGGATTCACTGTTTTGGAAATCCTAAGTTTTAGCTAAATTATAGAGAGAAAAATCAAACACAATTTCATACAAGTATCTTAAGCGGTACCAAAAGACAAACAACATAAAGCAATTTATCTAGCAAACCCCAAACGAACATGAGCTGTAAAAACATAAGGACCAGGGCAAAAAAATTGATAAACTATATTAGATATTATGTTAAGAACAGGTATGCACGATCGATCTCTTATATATAAACTACTAACAAATCTACTAAAGACCCTCAAATAAATCTACATTGATGAATACACATATGAAATAAATAATAAGGAAACAAATGGAAATATACTTAGAATAACTTGGTGAACTACCATAACTCAAGTAGATGATTTATCTATACAGCTTGTATTGCTACATTCAACTACTACGTTTATGAAAGCATTTCAACCTGCTTGTGAATTATCATTTAAAACACTAAATGAACATGACTGTAAAACTGCAAGCAGTGGAGTAACAAATTTACTATATTGAACATTATGTCAAGATGCACAAACGCATATATATATATATATTATATATATGAGAACTCACTCATATGCATAAATCCTACTATAAGTCTATATATAGCCCTAAACATATGAAATAGGAAATAAGGAAACAATTAAAATAGACTCAAGATTCTCGATCGACCACCATTAAGCCAACAATTGGCTACCTTATTAGTTAGCATCACTCCAATCGACCAAGTTAATTTGAGTCATGCTCTTACTTGCTTGAAACAATAGATCTAGATTGTCATGCCTCAAATTGGGTCAAAGCGTATCCAGCTATCATGTGTAACACTTATGCGTTATACGTTAAGACTAATCTAATTTACAGTTTATCGTGATTGTTGCTGATCAAATTTTAGATTCTAAAATCATTAAACTAGATTTTGAAAACAACTGAAATAGCAATGGAGAAATACATTTCTCAAAACGATTTTCAAATAAACTACTTTCATGAGTGGATCATTACAATAATAAGATCCATACAATCAGGTATTTTAATATAGAAGTATTGAATATCTCACCATAAAACCATGGGTTCACAGATAGATCTTCATCAAAATATATGTTTGATAATAAAATTTGATAATATAGAATAAAGATAATAACCCAGCGAATCCTAAATTTTCCACTTGACGAGAAATTCCACAAAATCTATGCCATACCCCATGTAATCATAAGTATCGTCATCAATGCCATCAATACTTAAAAAAAAAAAAAAATGAGCCGAAGCCCAGTACGACAACAACACAAGCACACACAAGATGGACACAATATACCTGTTCTAATTGTAATGTAAAAACAACGGTTTGTATCTTTGAATTAAAGTGTAGCATCTCATACTCTGGTAACACACTAGGAACCTGGGAATCCTGAGTAGCAGCAATTGCTCAAGGGTTAATATAGGCAACCCGAATATCTATGTCTCCTATCTCTACAAGTAATAGCCTTGTTTAGGGGTCATAGCCATTACTTATCTTTATCCATATTAATCCATTGTGATTAAGTAGAGTAATAGAGCCTATATATTAAACCGCTTAATACAACTTCTCTCCAATATGAATAAATGTTACCCTGATACCGTTCCTCCTATCAGCCACCTGCCGAGCCACTAATAACCATCATTTTTCCAATATCAATGATGGGGGTGGACTAAGTGCTTAACTACTGTGCTGGCAATACCTAACAAAGTTATTGCACCTCGAACTGGGCTAAATGGCCACGCACAAGCAATAGACAATTATTAAAGCCGTCTTTAAGTATTAATTCATTTAAAATACTTATCCTAACATGCAATACAAAAATCATTGCATAACTAGTACAATATCTATACTTTGAACAAACAAAAGATAAGTAGAAGATAAAACAGGAGATAGACTTCTAATAAATATTTGCTCAACAGTTTAATTCATATAAGCATTTAAATTAATTATCAACTTATATATCAAACTCATATTAAATACTCATTTTTCTAGCAAATATGCATTTGAAACAACATACTCTTTTTATTATTTATGGTCTATCATACTACAATTATATCATATCTAATCTAATTCTAAGTTAATATGGTCTTACAAGAGTTCAATAGTTAAGCATAAATTGTTAGTTAAGCATAAATTGTTAGTCTTTGAAGAATTTTCTAAGTCAATATTATTTAATAAATCTATATTAACTTAATTTATAGCCAAGTTGGGTAGAATTAATCAATCAAGTCCTTTTTTTTTTAGATTCAACTTAGTTTACTAAACCCTATAATTAGATAATTAGGCCTTTAAAATAATATTTTAAATAACATATTCTATGTTAAATCTAATAAACTTTTATTAAGTGAAATAAATCATTTAAAATATAATTATTCTATTTATATTATTCATAATCTATTTTTATCTCTAAATGTGTTAAGGAATCTGAACTAGCTTCCTATTATATTTATACTATTTTATAATGCCATATTTATACCTATTTTATTAAATAAATTTTTAAAATCAAAATAATTAATTATTCATCTTAAAATTAATATTTTAATATGAAAACACATTATTTATATTTATTTCATATTTATTTGATTAGATTTAATTTATCTTAAATTTCAATATTTTATTTCCTATAAAAAACTAATATGTACCTAACTTTAATCAATTGGTTCACTACCTTAACTTATGTAAACTACCTAACACATTGTTTTAAATGGTCATGATTAATTTGGCCTAAACTAATTAGTTAATTAGGGTTTTAAATTCAATTACATCTAATCTGCTTAGAATAGAGGACAACATTAATGACTGATCGATTCAATCAAAATCGAGGATGATCCCGACTGGTTCTTAGCTGTTGTTTATATCATATCAAAATAGAAATCTTCGGATTTTAATCCATTATAATCTCACACAAAAAGAAGAAGAAAAGTTAACGGTTTAGCCCTATATATTCAATCACCGTTGCTGGTCGAAACACTTTTTTGCCTTGTTTTGCTATTTTGTAATTTAATTTTTAAAAATAATAAATTTATTTAAAAATAACAAAAAAATTTTAGTTTTTATTTAGACATGTTAAAATACCATTTTTATAAATTTAATCAAAAAATAAATTCATTTAATATTTTTATTATAATTTAATTAATTAAATTGTTCGTATTGCATATATATGCTTATAAATTGATTTTTCAGTATATTTAAATCATCTAAAACATTTTTGTTATATGTTATTTCATCTAATATTATATATATATATAGTTTTTTATTTTGCAAATCAAATAACAAATCACAGCTCAAATTATCACTATCAACACTAATTTATTCAAATTTCAAGCATATATCAACATAACATACAAAAATATATTGCAACAGAATTTTATATTTAATATATACATATATTTATTTAATGATTTTATTTCAATAAAACATATCAATTCAACATATATTACACATATATACATACATACATATAAATATATATAAACATGCAATAATTTTAAGTACTTAAATTTCTAACACACATGCCTATTCATATATATATTTTGGTTTTCATGCTTATACATACATATATTAATTAATACTTAATCTAAGCTTATTTTCAATAATTTACATAAATTTAAATGTTATTAAAATAACCAAACAAATTAATTATAATTACTAACTTGAATTAGCGGAATCAACCAAATAATCTTCTATACTACTTCTACTACCACTCAAGATTTGATGAAGTTTCTTTAAGCTTATTTTCCTAACTTAACCATTCTTTTAGCCTTTAAAATTACCTAAGAATTAATTGAAATAGAGATTATATTTAGGGAAGAAATTAAGTAATTGAATGATGAAAAAAATCATGAGTTTCCTTACCTATTGGATGCTAGATTTGAAGAGGAATTGTTGATGAATTGCATGATTTTTGTATGTTTTGAGAGAGGTTTTCTTGAGAGAATTTTGGGGGTTGGGTACATCTAAAAATGAAGAAAGAATTATGGTTTTCTAAGAGGGATACTTATACCATTTCTTATTTTATAATTATCTTTAAGGTTAAGGATATTTTGGTCATTTTACCTGGAGAGTTTAGGGGTATTTTAGTCATTTCTCTTTGGTAGAAATCTCTAGATCTAGAAGATATTTTCTTGTATTCACATTGTGTAGAATTCTCTAGGTTTTAAGGGGTATTTTGGTCTTTTCTTAAGGGTAGAATTCTCTAGAATAGGGGAAGGTAATTTTGGTCTTTTCATATGTTGGAATTCCCCGGAATTTAGGGTTTTATGAAGTGTGTGATGGTGTATGCTAAATGCATGGCCTTATGGGTTTGATTTCATAAGCTTTATGGGCTTTGACTCATGGGCTTGATCTTTTAATTATGGGCTTGAATTCATGTGAATGGACTTGGACTTAAATGGGTTGGAATAGGCTTTAGGTTATGCACTTTTAGACATAAGGATTGAATTTACGAAGTAAGAAAAGAAAGTTTGGTAATTGACATTGAAAAATGAATTTAGGAATTTTAATTGAAAAGAAACTAATATCTCACATGAATTTAGAATTTTAGGGCTTAAGAATTGGTATTTGAAAGTAAATATTTATTTTTTAGATTTCTAGGGTTGAAGGAGTTAAAATTTATGCTAAAATGGCTAAATTGAATGTTTAGGAGTTTAGGCAATTGAACTTCATGAATTGAGTTCAAGTAGATAGTTGGAAAGGCTTGATTAATTTGAATTCATTGGAATGGGTAATTGAAGTAATTTTATAGGTTCAAGTGGGTATCTATGGCATATTAGATAAGGGTTTGGGATAGTTTAATAAATGTAAATTATTGTCATGACATGTTAAGAATGATTAGGGTGCCCTTAGATATTTGTAGAAATGAGGGCGATTTAGTCATTTGGTATAGATAATGATGAAGGGTAATTTAGGGATTAGAGAAGAGAAACTTAATTTGTACAAGTAATTTTGAAAATGACCAACGAGAAGGAGAAATTCAACTTGTACAAGTAATACTGAAAATGGCCTATAAGAAGGAAAATTCAATTTGTATAATACATTTTGAAAATGACATATGAGAAGGAGAAATATAACTTGTACAAGAAATCTTGAAAATGACATGGATTAGTCACAATTTGTTGGTAGTTTTAGTAGATTCTCCTAAGAAATAATAGTTCCCAATTTACTTCTTGGATAAGGAATGATTGATTAGGTTCAATTTTAGTGAATCAGGAATTTAGATGATTTAACTTGAGAAATTGGTTTTAAGTCGATAATTGAATGGATTGAGTAGTCTAGTATATTGAAGATAAAAACATTGAGGGAATTTGATAGGTTGAAATGGGCATTCGCAATATTAGAATTTCTATTTTCAGTTAAATCCATTTACTAATTTAATTATATTATATCATCTAATTATATTTTATATTTTTACAAAAATTCAATTAACTAAACTATCTAAATGCAAGTACTAAATTAAATTTAAAATAAAATTTAAAATTATTCATTTTTTTAATATTTAATTATCATATTTCTAATTTAGGTTGGTAAAAATTTAAAGTATTTCATAGTTAGTATCAAAATGTCTATAGAAACACTCCAAAAGTTGCTTCTAGATTATTATCGAGAATTGTATGTGCAACTTTATCAACAGATTGTCTTATGATGATATATTATTTTCTTAAGGTAAGGTGCATAATTTTCCTCCTTCATATCACGACATACTGTTCTACTTTATTATACCGATTTCATAGCAGTCTTTTCAAAGAAATATCCACCACATGTTTATCCCAGGCTAGAAATGCTTTTAGCTGAATAACTAAAAAAGGTAAGGCATCTTGATGCAGCATAGGATGAAGAGACAAAAAATCTTATGCCGGCAACATATGCCACCAGCCTTTAGTTCTACACTTAGGGGTGTTCACGGTTCGGTTAACCGGTGCGTGGCCCTATTTTTTGATCCTAACCGTAATGATTGGATTTTCAATATCTTGATCATAAATCAATCCATTATGAACGGTTAACCGTCTTAATGGTTAACCGTTTTTTGCGGTTATTTTTTTCAGTTTTCGGTTTTTAACCATTTAACATAATGATTATGTAAATTTTGCAGTTAACCATATTTTTAAATATGTCCATAAAAAAATAGATTATTTTTTTGTATAATTATATGAAAAACTATAAATTAAGAATGTAAGATATGTAAAATAGTTGTTAATATATATCGGTACCATCAAGATAATCATCATCATAGCCTTTTGCTCATGTATTCTTATCAACCTTGATCGATTGAGCTCAATACAAAATCCCAATCAAACACCATTATTCTAATTTTCAAACATATATGCATTTGTTTCTTCTTATCTGAATCATTCATTTCAACATAATTTATATTGATAACACTAAAAAAAATAATTATATGGATATATTATAAATTTTGTATATTTATAATTATGGATCGGTTAACCGAATCCATCGATTTCTAGTGTCTAAAAACTGAAACTGAAACCGAAAACTGAAAAATTTAAAAATGTTAGTCATAAACCGAAACCGATGGATCGGTTAACCATTTTTTTCGGATTGATTTCTTGGTTTCGGTTCGGTTAATCCTAAACATTTGGTTTTTTTGCACACCCTATCTACACTGCCCGTGTTGGAGCGGCGTACTTTACATATCTTTTAGGTTTCTCAAATTCGTAATTAATAATGTGGTCAATGCCTTTAGAATATCATTTAATATTTCTAAAGAATAATTTTTAGTATCATTTAGTAGGATTTTTAATATGATTTAATGTCTTTTAATAGGATGTCAGTTTCATAGGATTTAATGTCTTTTAATAGGATGTCAGTTTTAGTTTTTCCTTTTATATGCTATTTAATATTATTTAATAGGTTTTAGTCCTTTTTCGATTATGGAAACTTTCAAGCTTGCCTATATATATGTAAGCCTTATAGCATACGAGACAAAAGACTGTTTTTGAATGAAATTTCTTTAAGAGTGTTCTCTCTATTCCAAATTTCGTCATCTTTGTGTAGATTTCGATTTTTGATGCCAAATATCTAGGTATTCGCAGAATCAATTGATATTTGAAGATCACAAGCCCGGTATTCGTTCGCGAATCAACATCTTCCGATAAACCTATCATACCTTCGCTGCGTCAGTTGGTATCAGAGTCGTGCTCACTCTTGGAATATCATGGCGCCTCGCAAGCAGGTTAACCAGCGATGTGTGGATGAAATCTATGGTCATGATGACCTAGGTCGACAGATCGAGCAGAAAGTCGATAGGTGGTTGAGTGTTATGGTGGATCGGATCATAGAAAGGATGGAGGCACTTTTGGTGAATCAGAATAAAGGTAGAAATCCTAATCTTGATTTGGTGCCTAATTCTGATTTGATACATGACGTAGGTTATGAGGAATCAAATGATGAATCCTCTTTTGTTAATGAAGATAGTAGTAGGGAATTAAGGATGAGCACAAAAATCCTAGAATTTGATGATGATTTCTCTTCTATTGATGGGGATTACTAGGACGAAGAACCAATATTTGACGTTTATGAGGAAGATGAAGGGGATGTCTTTGAAGGAAGAGGCAATTTTGAACTAGTTTATGATGAAGTTGTGTTGGAGGCTATAGGTGATGGAAGACCTGTTTTTGACACCAAGTATGTTGAGGAAAATTCGTGACAGGTGGTGAACAGGAGATTCAAGATTCTGATATTGTGTCTGCTTTAGTGGGTAAGCAGGTTAAAGGAGAACTTGAGTTATCTCAAGTAGCCATTCCAATAGCGAAGAAGTTTCAAGGTGTGTTTCCTAAAGAATCGCATGACGGCTTACTACCTCTGCATGATATTCAATACCGGATCGATCTTGAACTAGGCATAACCCTTCTAAACCATCTTCATTATCAAATGAGCCCTACAAAACATGAAAAGTTGAAGAGACAGGTTGAGAAGTTATTGCGTAACATGGTAAAAATTCGAGGTCGAATTTTGTCCAGCCTGGAGAAGATGATGCAGCATAAGATGAAGAGACGAAAATCCTATGCCGGCAACATATGCCACGGCCTTTAGTTCTACACTGCCCATGTTGGAGCAGCATACTTTACATGTATTTTGGGTTTCTCATTAATAACGTGGTCAATGCCTTTAGAATATCATTTAATATTTCTAAAGAATAATTTTTAGTATCATTTAGTAAGATTTTTAATATGATTTAATGTCTTTTAATAGAATGTCAGTTTCATAGGATTTAATGTCTTTTAATAGAATGTTAGTTTTAGTTTTTTCTTTTAAATGCTATTTAATATTATTTAATAGGTTTTAGTCCTTTTTCGATTATGGCAACTTTCAAGCTTACCTATATATATGTAAGCCTTATGGCATATGAGACAGAAGATTGTTTTTGAATGAAATTTCTTTGAGAGTGTTCTCTCTATTCCAAATTTAGTCATCTTTGTGTAGATTTCGATTTTTGATGCCAAATATCTAGGTATTCTCAGAATCAATTGATATTTGAAGATCACAAGCCGGTATTCGTGCGCGACTCAACGTCTTGCGATAAACCTATCGTACCTCCGCTGCGTCACATCTTTTTATTTTAGGTTAATGTACTATTTAGTATCTAAGCTTTTTCTAAATGTACCATTAATTATCTAAATTTTAAAATAATCAATTTAGTATTTAATTAAAGTTTTTCAAATTTATTAATATTGTCTTAGCTAACAAATTAAATTTATACGTTGAGTTAAAAATTACAGTGAATGAAGGAGTGACACATGTCAAGTCATTAACAAAACACTAGAAAATTAGACAAACAAGTAAGTAAATATAACTACCGTGTGCCAATCTGCTCGCTTAATTGTCTAATTTTCTAATACGTGTCACTCTGGTTTTATCTGATAGTGCGAGTTTGACAAATAGAATTAGCTATTTTAGCTAAAATAATATTAATGAACATAAAAATTTTAATAAGTTATTAATTAACTACATTAAAGTTTTGATAGTTAATTATACAATTAGAAAAAATTTCATATATCATATGTGACATCAATCCTTTTTCTTTTCTAATGTGTCTCTCTTTTAATCTAGGAAAATTCTATGGTCCCATCATAATTTTAACGGCACCGATCCCATCACATTCAACGGCTCACACCATCCTAACCTTGATTAAATCATTAAAATAATTAATATTTCATTTACTATATTTATTTTAACAGTTAAATTAATGACGGAATGGTCTCGTCGATGGAACCATAGAAGGTCCATTTAACCTAAGGTAAATTATATAAAAACTTAAATGCAGAGAAAATCAAAATTAGATATGGCACCTAAGTTTTCCTTATTTAATGCGGTTTGCATGCATGCTATTATATCATTGGGATTATTGAAAATCTAAACTTATATGTGGATTCCAAATACGTGCGATATTGCTTGTTTGTTGGTTATGCTTGTAGATCTAGAATTTAAGTATAACTGCCACCGTGTTTTCTACTTCTTGTTTGTGGTAAATTAAAACGCATTAATTTAAAAATATGAGATCTTACATTTTTTGGATTTGCCACACCATGGCTATGGCCTTGGACCTTCACATCTGTCTACCCATAAATGAGGTCTTAGAATCAAAAGATTTGTTGTCTTACGTTAAGGTTTATAAATCTTTGAATCTATTGTTTTGTCGCTGAGGTTTTGAAGTCTTTTGATCCACCGTCTCATTGCTAGGTCTTAGTATCTTTAGATTCATCATTTGTGCCAAAAATTCTTGGAGCCCGTGTTAATGAATCACTAGTAATGACATTGTTTTAGGATCTGTTTTATGAAAAACTTTAGTTCTTTTGTTTGGTTGATTGATGATTGCTATATATGTTGCATTGGCATATTGGTTTATACTTGTGTGTGGTGTGACTTTCATGTGTATGTGTGTAGGAATTCTATTCTAGGTTTTACGATTCGCCTATTTAGGATTTAAATGCATCATGTTCAAAGGATATATGAAAATATGGGTTAGATGATTATTAAAACTAAGATTGCGATTGCTTGAGAGAGGGACAAGTGGAGTAGCATGATTAGTAGAAGTTAGAAATTATTGTTTTAGAGATGTGGAAATTTTATTTCAAAATTCTTAGTTTTTAGCATGTTTTGTTTGGAAAATCCTTAAGATTTGTGAGATGCTTGAAATGAACATATACTTGAGACTTTTATGGAGAATTAATGAATATTTAGTTATTTGTGGGTTTTTGTTGGTTTTTGAGTTTTACATACTCATGTTGCAGAATGCGAATGCAGTAGAGTCTATTGTGCCTAGGGTTTGAGGTATGACAAAAGAATTGGCATCTAATCTTTTAAATTTTTAAGTTGTCCTTCTCCATCCTCCAAAAACACAAGAAGATAAATTTAATACATTAACACTATAATCTCTTGGAAGTTATAACTTGTTTGCATTATTGTCGACCCTTGTGAGACTTTTGAATGGACCATCAACTCAAGATGAAATTTGAAAAGAAAATTATCTATGGAATGGTGTGTAGATCTATTATAGGCAAATTATATCCCATCCAGTAATTTTTTTACCCATTGTGCTTTAGGCAATGTGCTTAGCCTATGGTTAATGATGATTTCTCTTTGTCTATCTGTTTGTGGGTGACACGAAGTGCTGAACATGAATTTTGTTCCTAACCTCTTCTACAAAAGCTTTGCATCTCTATTAGAGACAATTTTATGTAACAATTTCTAGCAATACATTGGTTTGTCTTAAGGCAAGTGGAAGGCTTATAATCAACCAAGCTATGATTTGGACCCTAGCTATCATACTGTTTGGTTGGTAGTAGCTAAAGACGACATTACTATTTAATAAAATGTGCCAGTTTGGTTAATATAGACATGGAACGGATTTTCTCTTGCTAAAAAATTGTTCAGAAAGCTCCAAAATACAATTTGGGTTATCACATTTAAATTGAAAGTACAAAATATATGAATTAGCAAGAAATTAAGTAATTTGACAAATACCACTTAAGTTAGATTACTAGGAAAATTTTTTTTCCAAATTGCTTCTATTTTTTTCCCCTAATATTCTTTTCGTTGTTAAGTTTCGGCGTTTTCAATTGCACAAGCTTTACGTCTCTTATAAATATCCAATATCCTCAAGCCTCCTAATTCCTTAGGATCTTCTACCTTGTTCCAGTCAAGTCATAGTATGTTGGTTGATGTCCCTTTCAATTAACATCTCACCGTCTGTTATTCCATTTTCTATAGAAATTTCACTACCAATTTTCTAATTTTTGTATAGAATATGTTAGGGATAGATTTTAAAATAGATCTGATTAAGGGTTTGTTTAGATGGTCTGTTTTTCATCTGTATCTATATCTTTTTCAAAATGATACGTATAAATACATTCGATTTGCATATATATTTTATCTATATTTGATCTTTTGATGAGAACTGCCAACTTTTTTTTATCTATATCTATTTCTTGATAAATAATTTGCTAGAAAAAAGTTTGAAAAAAGTATCTGCATCAGCCAGAAAAAGCCAAATGTCCTTCTATATTGAATAATTTTCGTTTGAACTTTCTATTGATTCTATCTATTAAGAATTGAAACCGAGATGACTTTGAGTAACGATTCACCAATAAGCTCTTTTGTTGACATTCTAACTGTAAAAAGAGAACATGGTACTACTTAAGTGCAAAAAAGAGAAGATAATAATAAGAGGGTAGCAATTCTCGAGATTAAAAAAAATTACCTTTGAATATACTTATTTATATATACACACACATATATAAGGGTAAATGGATATAAGGTGGGTAGGTATTTGTAATCTACCTAGCAAGAATAGTGTATATGTTTTCAAATTTTGAAACCAAACCTATTCTACAAGATGCTGAAACCACCTTAAAAGTTAAGATTAATGTCATAATGGTATCTGAATTTTAGCAAAATATGTAACTGTTTATTAAACTTTGAAATTAAACAATTTAGTACCTAAACTTTGAAAATGATCGATTTGATATTTGAAATGACTTTTTGTACATACCAATAGTACCTCTATTAAGTTCTTTTATGTACTAAATTTATCAGTTTCAAAGTTTTTTAGATGTTGAATTGATGAATTTTAAAGTTCATGTATTAAATCGATAAATTTTAAAGTTCAGTACCCTTTGCATATTTTATCAAAATTCAAGTATTATCTGTGATATTAACTATAATAATTTTTCGCTCATGCCTTTTTATACATATAATAATAGAATTTTATTGTACAGTAAATGGATCTGAAATATATGCGATTTGAAATGGTCGATTTTCTTCTGGCCAAATATGTTCCTAAGCCGAGCAATTAAATAGAGGCATTTAGAATTTAGCATCTGCTGCAGTCGATATATCCAAACATTTACTGCCAAAGAAGAATTGATGTTTAACTAAGATCCATTTACTTAAAAGTTATTTTAAGATAAGATCAATAAATAGCGAAAGTATGACTAGACATTGTTAATGCCATGGACGGTGGATTGTTGTGCGGTATAGAGCATCGCTTATGGACAGACGAATACCCATTACTTCCTAGAAAGGTGTGTCAAGACGGCTAGGGCATGCCTGTAGGATGGGAAGAGCAAGATAGATTATGATCTTTTTACGTGATTATATTTTTCATGAGATGAATAACTAGTGCTGACCGTTGAGAGATGATGGTAAAACTTATGATCAAAATTTCAATGAGTAGATTATAAATTGAATGATTGAACTCATGCGAGGAAATCCATTCTTCTTCTTTCTTTTTCTTTTCCCCCTCAATGGTTACGACCGTTTCTTATATGTAAGACTGTAGACGAGCCAAGTTGCTCACAACTATTCAAGCTCAGCTTGATTTGACTCAAGTTTGATTAGTAAACGAGCTGCACTCGAATTTGAAATAAAGGCCGTTTATCTCTTTTTTTTTCACTATTAAAGGCTGCTTATCCAAACGAGCTGAGTTTGAACTTTAATTTAGACTCTTGAACAAGTTCATCTATGCTTATGAATAGGCTCGTGAGTAGGCTTGTTAATAAATTCATAAATTTTATATGCATGATATATATAAATATATAATGAAAAAAAAAAAACTAATTTTTATTTAATATTTATGTATATGTATTTATGGCAATACTATATATTATATTTTAGGTTGGAAAAAAATCTGAAAACAGATTATCTAAAAAAAGTCGAGTTCAAACTTAAATTTTAGGCTTGATAAAAGCTTGATGGGTTCCATAAAAAGCTCGGCTTCACTTGAGTTCAAACCAAGACTCATTTAATTAAACGAGTCAAGCTCAAGCTCATATTTCAGAATATATAAAAAGCTCGGTTCAAGCTAGATAAATTTTAAACTAGTCAAACTCAAACCTTTAAAAGTTCTATTTGACTCGACTCATTTGCCGTTCTACTTGTACAATGATAGGTGGCACCATTTGAAATATAAAAGCTTTGACTAGAGAGCCATTATATTCTACTCTATGGCGAAAACTTCAGAGGGAAAAGGTTAAAACGAGGAAATAAATTAGGAATGCTGTTTTGTTCGCAACCTATATGTCAATTTATTATACTGTGGGGTGCCGCAATATGATCACGGGTCTTTTGAAACTTGTACTCCTTGTTGGGATCAAGCAATTGCAATAGCATACCAAGATTAAAAAAGTCCCATTGTTTGGTGGGATTGAAATTGATGTTTTTATAAACCTTAGACCTTTAAATCCATCACAAGAAAACATGTCTAAAGTGTCTATTTTTCATAAATCATCATATGTCCTCCAATTTATATCTAAAAAGTCTTCAATGCTAGTGATTCTCAAATCCATTCATTGATTGCAACTAGCAATACAAAAGTCTACACATTTAGCAATGGACCTGAAAAAGATTAAAAAAAAAAAGAAAAAGAGCTAGAGCCTTATACACATATATCAAAACACATGCATGAGAACAGATAATCAATCAATCACATGCATACATATATGTCTAATGCATATGCATTCAATTCATTATCTTTAATCTTTAAGCTGGGTAAGCATTAAAGGGATAACTAAGTATCTTACCACTCATAGATATAGTAATACATATATACCATGTTAGTTATCCCTAACATCCATGAGTTCAAAACATTGGATATTGGCTACTTCTCAAGAACAACAATATCAAAACACTTAGATCTACTCATAATCATCTTCAGGTATGATTTTATAAGGAATAACATCATACAAAGATTAATGGGGCACCATGTTGGCATCATTGGTATTCCTAGTCCACTAACCATATCCAAGTACATAAATACATAAAACTTTTATAGTTGGATATTCAATAAATCAATGTAAGATTTTATCATAGGCAAACAAAAGTAGTAAATAGTAAGGTATACACATACCTAAAATATTGATTTGTTAGAATCCTAGAGTTCTCAAACTTGAATTACATGGCAATCAAGTAGTTCAAAATATTTATACTTCTAACTCATCTATGAATATACTTTTACTACTCTTGCCTTTACCCCACTCATATTTACATTTCAAGATCTCATAATATAAGTAAATTCTTAAAAAAGGGTAGTAAATAGGTTTTAATTGCTTTTATGAGGGAAAAAATGATTTCAGAGAGGCTATATCGTGCGGGACAAGTGCATAACCATGTAGAGGGTCATGTAACTCTTAAATGGACTAAACAATCACAAAATAGTGCACAATTGAGTGTAGAGACCGTACACAAATGGTGCACAGGTTGGTGTACTTTTAGAAACAAAATTTCAAGCCAAAGATTAAACATGTTTGATGCACGAGTCATGTGAAAGTCTTGTACTTCTAGGATTCTTATTTCTTTAAGCTACAAAGAGGTACATGATGTGATATATAGGCTCATGTAGTGGTTGTGCACTTTTAGAATTGTACGTTTGATTCACCAAAAGCTACATAACCTAATGCACGAGCTTGTGCAGAGGTCATGCATTTTTAGATTTGTCTCTATTTTGAAAATTTCCCTCATTTTTCAATCCAAATGTTTGTGAAATCTTTTGTTTTAATATTCCACATCCCAACAATGTTTTAAACATATCTCTATCCATTTCTAATAGGATCAAATAAGAATATTAATGTTATATCAAAACCATCTTATCTTCTCGTAGTTCTTAAATCTAGCTTCTTTTATAATTTTTAAGCCCACGCTTCGTTTTTCCTAAGCTGTATTTAGATGTCTAGATGTTAAATTAAGACTTATAATAGGCTAGATGTGGAGATGTTGTAATCACTAATCATTTGTACACTCCTAGTGCTGCCGCCTATACATCTATTTAAGGAAGCTGTTATGGAGAGTATTTGTGGTTTATAAATATCAACTTTTAGTAGGCTCTAGGTATTTGCATACAAATATTGAGGTACATGTATGCAATGGAGTTGTCGTGCCTTGATTTTGTTTTGATAATCTAACTTGCTAACATATTATTTTATTATTTGAAACATAGCTTGAATTTATAGGTTTGTACATTTGATGGTATCAGTTATTAGGGGTGAAGACCTAATGTCAAAATAAGTTCTAAAAAGTTCGATCAATTGAGTAGTCAACGAATACCTTTTCATCAATCCATCCTTAGTTATTTTACCATGTACACAAAAATCCAATTACGAAAAATCTAGTTGGGAAAACAAAATTCCTATCATTGCAATATGTGTAGGGGTTTTGATATTTTCGAACGAAATATGTATCGATATATATTATAAAATCTAAAACTCAAAGAAGAGATTTTCATGATATATAATTTGTAGTATATACTTCGTGTCGCAATTTAATAATAATAATAATAATAATAATAATAATAATAAATAATAATAATAATAATAATAATATAGAAAACGTGAAAAGGTGTAAGGACCTTATAGGGTCTAATCAATGAGACCGTTCCACTTATTACTTAATTATTGAAATGAATATAAAAGTTGATATAATAAGAATTTAGATGATTTAATCATATTGGACATGAATATAAACTGTTCAATAATATATAGGACCTGTCGTTAGAGAGATGGTAGAAGCATAATTTCTAAAGATATTTTTAGGAAATTCATAGAAACACATGAGATGATATAAATCTTCATATCGAAAAAATCAATCTTGTTAGAACCATGAGTCTGATCCAAACTTAAAAATGGTCTATTGAACCTAACCCAGCCTTGAGAATGATTGTTTTAACTATAGTCCAACACTTGGTTCATCATTTTACCCATGACCCTTACAACGTTGGACAAAACAAAAACTAAGTAGAGAGTGGGATGAAGGATCATCATGCGTTTGCAATGGTTGATTCTATATATAGATGTAATTTATTAGAATTTGATACAATTTCATGTATCCTTAGAAAGCTTATTTTGAAATTAAAATGATATTATTGAAAATCAGAGGGGAATTTCAGTTCGTCTTAATAGTCAAATAAAAAAGGCTGTTAAATCATAAATGCATGATGTATCTCTTATATATATATAAATTATATTCTATATAAATCAAGAGATTCAATTATATATATGCCTCTCACACATATGATAATCGCATGAAAATATAAATAAATGCTCTTAAGTACTTGTTAGAAAGTTGAAAACTTTTGCAATTTCATAGTTCTTGTAAATTATATAACTAATGTTAAAATAGTGAAAATTTTCCTATTTGACCCTTGATCACTGCTAAAAACACATCCATCAACACAATCCAAATTAATGTCTTTTAAGATATGCTTAACACAAAACACATTTCACACGTAACTATAGATAGTTATTATATCTTACAACACTTATAACTAATAATAGATAGAATTAATAAGCATATCTTAGAAGCTATGAAGTTTCTAAAGAAAACCAGCTTATTCAAAATTTTTTGTTTGGTTTTGCAATTTGGAAATTAGGTTTGGAAAATTAGGTTTGAAAATTCTTCAAATGGAACCCAACCCTACGTGTGAGATAAAACAAACGAATGTGACAAAACAAGAGTCGTCCACTAACAACCGGACAGGACGGTGGTGAGGAAGGCAAAATATTAAACTCTCAAGGTCTGGAGTTCCACCATAGAAATTAAAAAAAAAAAGAAAAAAGAAAGAAAGAATATGATTATCTAAGCCTTACGTATGAACTGACATCATGCCACATAATATCTGGAACAAGTCTTCTTCTAGAAGTTGGTGTACTTTCCCAAAGTTAGTGCACTCACCCATGAAGATTAAATATTCTTTAGGACCACATTTATTATTCAATTTTTGCAAATGGTTTAATTACATCTCAACAAACCATAAACCATAATTAAATATCTAACAATTGAGATAATAATAATATATTTGTATTAGATAATCTAATTTGCTTAAGATACCATACGTTTTATCATATTTTGACTATGGTTTTATATTTTTAATTTTCATAATGTACATATTAATATTATCTTGTTTTATTTTCAATAGTCACCTTCTCCAACTAATCAATCCACATAATTCTTTTTTTTTTTTTTGTTGCTTTAACCGGTTAACAATTTTAGACGTATCTTATTGATTATGTTGCTTTCAAGAACTTATGAATAGCTAAAATCTATATGTTATACATCATATGAAAAATTTGATTACTTCAAAATATAAATGCTTCTAAATTATGTCTCACGGAATTTTTATGTTCTTATCAACCTAATCGTCTAGCCTGTCATCATTGACTATTGAAACGATTATATAAGTTAATCTGATATATATTTTATTAATGTAACTACAGTTATAAATAAATATAAACCATCCAATAGATTATACATTTTTTCAGAAAATGAAAATTATATTTTAGCATATTATTAGTATTCCTTTTATTGTCGTTTACTGTATAGAATAGCTATGAAAATTTTATAATAAAATCGAATTTAATTTTTTTTTTTTTTTGGGCGTGAGAAGCAATGTTAATTAAGTAATTTAAGAACGGACATAATCTCCATTGTAAGGACCCAAAATACAGAGGGCCCACACAAAGCAAAAATGTCAAAAAAAAAAAAAGGACAATTGCGACCTCTCCTTTGTGCATAGACAGATGCACACGTACGTTGTCATGCATCGACAAATGAATCATACATAACAATTACACCATTTGTTTAACATGAGAATAAACAACAGTACACAACCCCGTTCAATTAAATTGACTGGTACTGGCCAATGGCATGTGGCGTGACTTTTGATGAGGATATTTTGATTGGATTATATCCTCTTTTTTCTTTTCCAATGAGTTTAGACCAAACCCATTTTTTTATAAGGAAATAATGTTCATACTGATAAGTCAGGAAAAAAAAAAAAAAAACTTAATTTATGATATTTGGTATGTTTTACTTGAATTTTTTTTTGTTTTAAAGTTAAACACCATCTATCTCGTATAGGAATACAACCGAAACGGGTTTAGAAGGAGTATACTAAGGGTCTGTTTGTTTTGGCTTTTTTTTTCGGCAGATACAGACACTTTTTCAAACTTTTGCTAATAAATTATTTATCAAGAAATAGATATAGATAAAAAAAAGTTGACAGTTCTCATCAAAGATCAAATATAATAAATATAGATAAAATTTACATGCAAATCGGATATATTTACACATATCATTTAAAAAAGATACAGATACAGATGAAAAACAGACAATCCAAACAGACCCTAAAACCCAAACTCTAACCCGATATCTAATAGGATTTTCAAAACCCGTCTCAAACCCTATAGGGTTTTTGTCCATGAACTCAAAACCCGCTAGACAAACCCTATAAGGTATCCGAATTCGAATCCAATATAAAATTAGAATCATTACATAATAAAATATTTAAAAATGTCATTATAAATGTTATTTTTCATCTTTTTCTATTTCTGATCTGTTTCCACTTTATAGACCAAGAAAAAAACTCTTATCATTGCTCATACAATCCTCTTTATAAAATCCCAATCATTTTCATGATAAGAAAATTATTGAATGAAATAGTACGGCAACGAGAGTGATAGGCTTGGATTTGACAAGAGCGAGCCAAGACCAAGACTAAAAGTAGAGACCATAGATATTAGTCTACTGTCCTAGGGTTTTTTACTTTTTCTAAATGATTTAATAAAAAAAAAAAATAGCTTTACAATTAATGGAGCACAGTTGGTTAATTTCAGAGTTCGATGCTAAACATAATATATATGTTTTATATTTAAACGAGTTTGTGTTTCCCAAAGGGTTTTATGCTTATCCTAAAATCCATCCCAAAACCCTATAACGTTTTATTATTGATCCAAAAACCCATCCCAAAACTTATAGGATAATACCTTATAGGGTATTTATCGGGTTGGGCGGGTCGAGTACTCTATAAAAATCCACCCGCTTACATTCCTAATCTCATATAAGAATTCGAATTTTGCGACTGTATTATATATATATATATATTCAATAATAGGTTGTAATTTTCAAAAACATTCTATAATAATCCAGTGGTTATTTATTTATATATATATTTTAGGGTTGTCATTGCATGCTACTTAAAAATTATAAAAAATTCCCCTTATAGTATATAAATTGCTTCATTTGAATTAAATCTCATTGTCGGCCAAAAAAGAGAATTAAATCTCTTTCTTTCATCATATAGGAAACTTAGCGTAAGTACTTTTTTCTATTTAAAAATAAAAGTTTAAGATTATCTAATATTTTTAAATATCTTATAAGGGTGTAATATGTCTATGATTCTTACCAAAATTTAGTATAATATAATTTATAGAAAAGTTGACAAAGCAAAATCGCAAATTGGAAATGTGAGTTTTGAAAATTATACAAATTAGCATTAATTTCTAAAAGAACAAAAACAAAAATCACAAGTAATAAATGCTACTTGGAGAAGTGAATTTAAAATTGCATTTATTATTTCCTATTCCCGAAAAAATATATACTATTTTTATATTAATTTTAAATATTACAATTTTGCTATGGAAGGAACAGGGCATATTACTTTTATATAATTGTTTCTCACGTAAATAGATTTTTGGCCTATTGATTAATAGAAAAAGCTCCTCCAACTTGTGATTATAATTTTTATCACCAATTGTCTATAATAATATATTAAAAAGTAAATTATGATAAATTATAAGAGAAAAAAAATAAATGGAGAAAATCTACAACATAGATACCAAATAAACTTTCGATTTTGTTTGTTTAACATCCTTTATTTCCAAACATCACTTAAATTTATTCAACCCATCATTCCATAATTTTAAATTCACATATGACGGCATGTGATCGAAAAAAATTTAACACCTCATGCTTCCTTATCTATATATAACTGCCCAACCTTTTTCCACTCCCAAGCACTTGCAGCGCCCAGAAAATTTCCATCCCAATTCCCTCTCTCTCTCTCTCTCTCTCTCTCTCTCTCTCTGTCTTGTACTTCAGCAATAATAATGGAGGATAAACAACCCCATATAGCTATTCTTCCTACCCCAGGGATGGGACATCTTATTCCACTCTCCGAATTCGCCAAACGTCTCGTCCACGACTTCAACTGCACCGTCACCTTCATCTTCCCTACCGACGGCTCCCCGTTGAAGCAGCAGAAATCGCTACTCGAATCTCTCCCTCCGTCAATCACCACCGTGTACCTACCTCCCGTCAGCTTCGACGACGTCCCTCAAGACACCAAGATCGAGACTTTGATTGCCCTCACGGTGGTCCGCTCCCTCCCTTCCATCCGCGACGCGCTGAAGAAGCTGGCCGAGTCCAAGCGGCTCGTGGCTCTAGTCGCCGATCTCTTCGGTACGGACGGCTTCGACGCGGCAAGCGAAGTCGGAATCTCGAAATACATATTCTTTCCTTCGACCGCCACGTGTCTCTCTCTCTTCTTCTATCTGCCAACCCTCGACCAAGAGGCCACGTGTGAGTATAGAGACCTTACAGAACCGGTCAAGATTCCGGGTTCCACTCCAATTCAAGGTCGGGATCTTCTCGACCCGATTCAGGACCGGAGGAACGACGCTTACAAATGGGTGTTGCACCATGCCAAGAAATATAGATTAGCTGACGGAATTATGGTGAATAGTTTTTTCGAGCTTGAACCGGGGCCGCTCAGGGTATTGCAAGAGAAAGAACCGGGAAAACCACCGGTTTACCCTGTCGGACCGCTTGTGAAGATGGAGGGAAAAAATGACGGTGCTTCTGGCGGCGGTTCGGGCGAGCGTACTTTAAATTGGTTGGATAAGCAGCCAGAAGGCTCGGTTTTATTTGTGTCTTTTGGGAGTGGTGGGACCCTGTCTAGTGACCAGATTAGGGAACTGGCCTTGGGTTTGGAGATGAGCGAGCAAAGATTCTTGTGGGTTGTGAGAAGACCCAATGATAAGGTGGCTAATGCTACTTATTTCAAATTGCAAGGCAATGATGAGGCTTTTGAGTTCTTGCCCCAAGGGTTCCTAGAAAGAACCAAAGATAGGGGACTTGTGGTCCCATCATGGGCCCCACAAGCCCAAGTCCTTAGCCACGGTTCGACGGGTGGGTTCCTAACCCATTGCGGTTGGAACTCTACCCTTGAGAGCGTGGTTAATGGTGTGCCCTTAATCGTTTGGCCTTTATATGCTGAGCAAAAGATGAACGCCTTTATGCTTGTAGAGGACATGAAAGTCGCTTTAAGACCTAAGGTTTGTGAGAAAAGCGGGTTGGTGGAGAGCGAAGAGATTGCCATGGTGGTGAAGGGTTTGATGGAGGGTGAACAAGGGAAGAGCCTTCGAAACCGCATGAAGGATCTTAAGGAGGCCGCCGCGGCTGCTATTGCGCCCGATGGGGCCTCCACTAAGGCCCTTGCGGAAGTGGTGAATAAGTGGAGAACCATGAATGTAAATTGACTAGAACATTTGGTTTTCTTTTTAATTATATGGTCTCATGATTACGCAAGAAAATCTATGTATATATGCAAAATTTATCCTTATCCAAGTGGATGGTGGTTGTAATTATTTGTGCATCATGGACCATGGTAATCACTAGACACTACTATGATATCCAACTTTTTTTTCTTATTAATGGTGTTGCTACCTTATCTTATTTTTATTATTTTTTAATGTTTGTCTTACTTTATTAGATGTAGCTGCTTTTCCTTTATAACACACACACACACACCTTTTTGCCCTTTAGAAGTTGTCTACATGTGCAGTGCATGTACAGAAATATGTGTACTGGCAACTTTTGTGGTTATTTCCTAGTTTACAAATTGAGATTCAGTGATACAGCCTTTTTACTACTATGTTCTCTTACTTTGTCTCTGCAATTTTATATAAATTAAAATATAAATCATGATGATATCCTTAGGCGTTTTCAAAACTAAGGTGAAAAATTGAATTTTTAAGATATTACAGTTTCTTTATTGCAATACAAGGCAAAGGAGATTCAAATCCTTCGATGTAAATTGAGCTATAGATAGGGATGTAATCAGGTCGGTTTTTGGATGTGTCATATGAATCTAAATCCAAACCCGCTTCATTATAGGACATAAAATCTGAGCCTATAATCTTGTAGGATTTTCCTTCTATATTCAATCCGTTCTATAGAGTTTATTTTAAAACCTGCCATCTGCTGGGTTATCTGTAGGAATGCAACTGGGACGAGTTTGGGACGGGTATACTAAAACCTGAATCTGAACGCTTGCATCCCTAGTTATCCGTCTGACTATCAACCCGATTATCTATTCGACCACCCACCTAATTATAAACTCGAATCTGCTCGACTTATTGTTTTTTCTCAATAGATTCAACAGGCTTAATCCAATAAATTAATGGTCTAATAATATAACAATTCACCTTTTCTTTGCTAACCTATTTTTAAATTTAGTCTGTTATTATGTTTACATTTAGTAAATGTATTTACATTATAATTTTTTTTACTAGTACTAGTGGGTTGGATGGATATCCATCGAGATTTAGTGGTATCTAAACCTGATCTAATACTCTATATGATTTTTTTTACCTATATCCAAACTCAATCCTATTACCTTATAAGATTTTTATCAGATTGGACGGATCGGAAACCCATTAATGACCGACCGGTTGCATCCTTAACTATAGATGCACTTGGAAAAAAATAATAAAAAAAAGAAACACTGTTTTACACCTATTAAATATTAATATAAAAAGTTTGTTATAATTTGTTGAAAAGTTGCATGTTTCCAAGGCTAGTTTTTATAAAAAAAATAGCTTTTTTTGTTTATTTTCTCTACGTATTTGATAATGAAAATACTAATATAATTAATAATAAAATAAATTATATTATAAGAACTAAATCTAGCTAAATAAAAAATATTAAAAAATTAATGATCAATATTATTGGTAATAAATAATTAATAGATATAGCTCGTAGTTCGATCAGAAAATAATTTAAGCTTTTATATTTTATAAGTTGTTTTTTATTTTTTAAAATAAAAAATATCTTTTAATAATTATTTCACTTTTTTAAAAATAAATATAAAAAAATATAAAGACCTTTTTCTCAACAAACAGGCCTAAGTTTAATATAAAAATCAACCTTTTCCGTTAACAGATACATGCAATTTTTTAACCCCCAAGTTGAGTTTCAATAAAAATATCTATTATCTAATTTCTTCATTTTTATATAAATTTAATTAAGTTGGTATGTGTGGGTGGAGAAATAAATGGGAAATTTATGATATTTTTAAGGGTGGAGAAAACAAATTGGAAAATGTGGATTGTTGCATTTCTATTAATTATCTTTATTTTAAATTTATGATATTTGTAGATTCTATTAGAAAATTGTGTACAGGTCTGTAGCTAGTATTAGAAGTATCGATAGGAAAGGACGTGAGCTTTGAATTTTCACGTGGGAACAAGGAAGATACAGAGCCAGCGGACGACATGGGCAATTGCAAGGGGCCACCTTGTAAAATGATTGATGGTGCGCTGCCATCTGCCATGAGAAATATTTTAGGTGGCTACCATTGACATTTCGGTGTCGCATTTTGACATTACCAGTAGAAACGCTCAAGAATTTATTATGTTAGTAAACAAATTCTCTTGCAGCATTCACATTCATCGGTCTTTCATAACATTTTTAAAATGTCACATTAATATTTAAAAAAAAATTTCATCCAAAAAATCTTACTATTTTATTTGTAAAATCTTTTACATATTTTTTTTTATTTTCTTTTATATTTTTATATCATAATATATTACTTTTATAAAATATTTTACAAGAGCTCATCTTCATATCCATAAAAATCTTAAAAAATGAATCCCTCATCTACATATCCGTAGCAACAGCATTCAATGTGAATGTTCTTATTCGCACATGCTACGAATTGTCAACTATAGCATTTATTTTAGTATTTATTTTTACCTTTAAGAACTTTTATTTTCTATAGATGTTGGAAAGGGCGCAATTTAAATATAATAAATTTACCTAAATCAGTAAGGATAAGTGGATAATCCTCTTTTAGCCTGTGCCATGTTTATTCTAAAGTTATCAGCCCGTTGTATACAATAACTGTGAAGTTGATATATATATATATATATATATAACAACGCTTTATTGAGGTAAAAGTGTTAAAGAGTGCATTTATCAGCTCTTACAATAGGTTATGGTTTCAAAATTTGCCTTTTTACTAGTCCACTATCAAGTATCTTGTAGGTTGTATGCTATAGAGCATAGGTTTTAAGGATAGCGTTATAAATGGCTCCCAAATTTTAATGAAATATGTAATTAAATATTTAAATTTTAAAATTAATTAATTAAATATTTAAACTATGAAATTGATTTATTTGATACTTGAAAATTTTAAAATTTATTAATTTAGTACTTCAAAGATTTTGACGAAAATACTATTAACATGCACAAAAAGTACTTTTAGATATTAAATTGATCAATTTAGAAGTTCATGTACCAAATTGATTATTTTTAAAGTTAATATATTTAATTGTATATTTTATAAAAGTTTAGGTACCATTTATAATGTTAATCTTTTTATAATCACAAAATATAATTTTTCCTATATTTGTGTCTTTGGTAGCTGTTATCAATGGGTTGACACCTAATTTTAGTTCTAGCATTCGTAGAATCCACATTATTCCATTTTTCTACTTTAATACCCAATGCCATAAATATAGGTATCTAAAATTACAAGTTAGAATATGCATTGTAGCTAGACAATTAAATTTATTGTGGAATTTATATCCTATGATATCTATATGTTGTAGAGTGGCCATGTTTTTTTTGTGTTTTCTTTTTAAATTAATTAAAGAAGTTATTGAGTATATGTTAATATTTAAATGTCATAGTACTTAACTTAAATTACAATATCCCTATTACTAGGCCACTGCAGCTGAAAATATAAGATCTATTGACGAAATCACCAAGGATAGTTATAGTTAATATAATATATAGAATTTCTCAGCAATGACCATCTTGAAAAATGCAAATTAAAGAATAAATTACAATATGACACTCTTTTAAAACCATCAAATTTATGCAGTAATCATGAAATTTTAAAATGCAACACTTCATCCCCTTTAAGAATTTTGAAATGAGAAAATGTTTCAATTAACGTAAAAGCAAATTAGTTTAATGTAATATATACATATAACTGTTTTTAGGTCGATTCTGCACCTGATTTGATTCAGTTTTTCACACACTGCACCCAATCTGAAAGTTTTCTTGATATATTTTATATTTAATTGGTCTATAAGGATCAATTTGGATAATAATATGGATTTAAAAATTTTGACGATTAATTAATATTAAAGATTGATTTGCTATTGGACTTTGTCGAAAAATATTGATTCTCGATATTTTTAAAGGACCTAACCGCTACATATTTAAGATTCAGTTATATGGAAGAAAAATCACGGGATTACTGTTCGGCACTATAGCATAGGATGAGGGATCAGAACAAAAATAATTGAAGGATCAGAATAAAGAAATTCACGGGCAAACAGGAAAAAAAAAAACAACAAGGAGAAAAACCCGGAAGACAAACGAACGAATGGACATGAAAAATACGAAAGGAAACAGAAGAATCAAACATCAATAGACGGAAGAAAAATCATGAGATTACTATTTGGTACTGTAGCATAGGGTACTGTAGCAACTTTTTTAAGAGTACTGTAGCACTTTTAGGTTACTGTTTTACTGTAGTAGTAGGTCACTATAGCACTTTTTATTGTTTTAGTTCTGCAAAAAATTTCTGTAAAAGGCGAGTAGGATTTAAGTTTAGGTACGGGAAAAATAGAAAAAGGAGAAAAATATTAGGGAGTATCTAAGTATTTTAGTCCTGCAAGTGTATCTTTATAACATACCTCCACCATATTCAATAAAGTTTTCGTAAGTTTTTTTTAAAAAAAAAGGATGAGGGATCAAAACAAAAATGATTGAAGAATCAGAACAAAGAAAATTCACGAGCAAATTTTAATTTTATTATAAATATATATACAAAATATTACTATTAAAATATACATGCTCTATTATATCTAAAAGGCAAACATAGATCCTCACTATTACGATTATTCCCATTTTCTCATCCCTAGTGCATATTCAATTTTGAAGACATAAATTATCCCAAAAAAAGAAGCTTTAAAGAAATATCGTGTTTTTCCCTCATCCTAAGAGAGAAAAAGGTTTGAGAATAGTCAATTGACGTGGAAAATATGGTTTTTCTTGGCTTTTGCTCTAGGAAAAATATATATACATTTTTTTTTGTGTAATTTAATTTCACTCATTCTCATAGGATACCAACTAATAATGACAAGTTAAATGTTTACTTTCAATATTGGATGATATAATATTTGATTTTTAGATTTTTGATATTAGTAATTGTACTTCTAAAATATGTGTTGTTTTTTTTTTTTGGCTAATAAAATATGTGTTGTTTAGCATCTCTATTAGATAATATTTCACAAATATTTTTTTTAACAGTCGAATAATGATAGACTAAACATCTGTACTTTTAATGCTTTTTTAGATTTTATCAGTTTTTTATTAAGCTTCCGTTATTATTCTGCTATCAAAATAAATGTTTAGTAAATATTATTTTATAAAAATATGAAATCAAGTATTAATTTATTAGAAATTTAAAAATAAAATATTAATTAATTAAAAAAAAAGGTATTTGGGCTTCCGGATGAGGCTGGCCGGCAAAAATTATGATAGAATAGTGACGAAATTATGATGTAGAAAGTAGGCTGGTGGTCGTACTCAAAATTATGGGTTTGCCGTCCAACGAAGGGCAGACGAGGACAAAAGTAATAGGGCCAGACCATTCAATCATTCACACATCACACTGTTGAAGTTGCGACAATAAGGAATCATATGATTCATCAATCTAAAAAGAATGCTTAATAATGACTGAATACCGACATGGGCCGCAGTATTATCAATTCGTTATCTCAATTTAAATATTTTAATGTATGTTAGTCAACTATAATCGAATGGATAAACAATAAAGTTAATATATATTTATAAAAAGTTATTCTATTTAATGATATGTTAAGTTGTGCTTTGTACCAAGGAAAAAAAAAAAACACTAGCTAGGAAAAAATGTCGAGTTTAAATCCAAATTTTATAAGAAAATTCAATTAAATACTTAAATTTTAAAAAATTTAATTTAATATATAATTAAACTTTTTATGAAATTATTGCTCTTATTTCGGTTAACTATTAATTCCATCTATGTACATGGATGTTGGAGAAAGTGGTTTTGGACAGAAGTCGGGTAGGGGATGGGAGGATAGCAAGAGCTTCATATTTTATAAGAAATATATATATGAATTGTTTCATTGAGAATAGTATAAGAGATTTATGCTTATTTTCTCCCTCTAACCACTGTTGAAGGTCTCATAAACTTTCTTTCCCCGTCATAAACCTCTCTCTTTACCTTCTTCTACCAAACCTTTGTTATTGTGAACCAGTAACCAAACCCATGTTCACCTTTACCTACAAACCCATATACTTAGCCAATAACCACAACCTAGAAGCCAAATCAGAAACCAAACCTAATCGATGTGGTTTAGTTTCTTTTTTTTTTTTTAAATTGTGTTTATATTTCTATCCGATGTTGATTGACTCTCAAATTCACATAGATAAACGGAATAAAAGTTAAATGATAGCAAAAGTGACTTAGAAAAGCTTAAATGGATGTTAAATTGAACTTTTCAAAATCTAGAAATTTGATCAAATTTTTGTGTAAAGTTCAAAAACTGAATTCAACATTTACCTATAAAAAAATATTGGCATATAGAAATTATGACAACTATGAGATCCAATAATAAATTAAAGGCATATAAAACAATATTAATAAATAATATGGAGCATTTATGAAAGCGTTAAATAATAAAAAGAAAACACATTTGTATAGGCTTGAAAAGTTTCTTTTCAGATTTAAAAAAAAAAAAAAAACTACCTATATATATCGTCACGCGAAAAGGACAATAACTATATGACATATTTCTAAACCCTAGTATCATGGCTAGAAGAAAGAAATTGCTGACTTTTTGACTAAGATTTTTGAATAATAGCGTTACGTAACATTTTACCATGCCTTTTGAAATTTTACCCCTACCCCCCAAAATGAACCCGTGCAGCTCATCAAAAGTCAACAACAAATTTAAAATTTTTATTTTGGATATGCAATATCAAACGAAACTTTCATTTCCTCTGCCAGACAAATGTTTGTTTAATATGCACTTTATTCATCAAACACATTAAAATAACAATTTCTTAAGAGAAAAGATTTAAAAATCTAAAACCAAAACAAATGCATATTATTCTAGATAAAGATGGGGGGTTATTATCTAAAAAAATTCTGTACAATCGTAAAATATATCTAGAGACTTCTTCCTGTGAAAAACAAAAAAGAAAAAAAAAAAAAAGCTTATATTGGGAAAGAAAGCGAAATTAAAAAAAAAATCACTTTTATTTGTTAATGAAAAATTTACTATATATTTTTAGATGAAAATCAAGACATCTCATTATAATAATGGAACAGACAAAATTATAGTTGTATATGATAACTTGGGATAAATGGCGAAAATATAATGGTCGCCACGACTCAATTTTGTTCAAATAAAAATGGAGCAAGAGTGTTGAAAGGGGAGATGTATTTGACCATTTATGTGTTCATATTTTCGAAGTGGATTTGTTTGGCTGATTTTTATCTGTATTTTATATAAATCTGATTTGTATCTGTATTTTATTTATCTGATTTGTTTATAAGTAAAAATATTGTTTTTTGTTTATATTTATTTTTTGATAAACATTTATTTAAAAACGATGAAAAAAAACATTGAAATAATTGAAAAAGATTAAACAAATTGAGCCACATGTAGTGGTTTCAAATATTCACGTGAAATGCCCATTTATTCTTTCTATTCAGATCGTGTTTTGTAATTTAGATTTTCCATCGCCAAATGATGACAGTTAGTACTTTTCAATAATTAGGCACTTCTATAAGCTCGTGGAGCACATGTGCACTAGCCTTCTTATTATCAAGAGAATATATGACATGCTAAAGTTTTTTAGTTAATCCTATTTTTTCTCGACAAAAAGAGCGAGTACGGATTTAGGTGAATGCAAAGACTCCACGTTTCAGTGTCAACTTTTAGCCGCTATTTTCATAGAAAAACTATGGGTGTAAATACTTGATTCCGTAGTTCTATATATAAAAAATCGAATATAATTTATGAAAATTAATTAATATTTTATCAATGTAAAATCTCATTGGGAAGATGTCGACTTTGAAAAACTAGCAAGTACAATAGATTTATTTATGACCCCGAATTTTCAAATAATCAATACCATTTTACCCAAATTAAAAGTACAAAACTCATATTTATGACTTGGAATTTCAAAAATTAATATTATCCTTAAATGGCATACTAGAGATGTGGTTTCCCCAAACCAAAATGTAGTAGTGATAATCAATGCTTTTATTATTTAAGGGATTTTTTTCTTAACTTTTCACATGTGGCATATGTTTATTTGCGGGGACATCATTAAGATAGTGAAACACTAACTATAGGCTCTAATGTAATTCCTATGTTAGAGTAATTTTCCAGTTCACTTTATTAAACGGAATAAGGAATAATGAATTACTATTATAGAAGAATGAAATAAAGTTGTAATAAAGTCTGATTGTGTATTAGTTATTCGTTTTGTTGTAATTGAATTGTCATTACTTCTTATTTTTAGATGTATTTAGATCATGAACAAACCATGAATGAGGAATAAAATAACTAGAACCACCCATTTTGATCACATTATAACAAAGCGTAAAATCTAATATCCTATCAACAAACTATTCCCTAAGTAAGCAATAAACAAACTCTCCATAGGGGAAAAGAAAAAAAAAAAAAAGCCTTTCTTCCCAAATCTAAACGCTAGCCTAAAAGTCAAAACTGAATTCATTGAGATATGTGATTATACATTCTATAGGTTCTTTCTTCCAAACAAACACAGTGATCAAGTCCCTGATCTAGGCTTTCATAATGCTATAAAAGTAGATTTAAGAATACATAGATCAAACTGAAAAATTTAAGCCATGCAAGAAGTTCTTCTAATAAATGATCACCTATAAAGTGAAATATTGCCTTCCCACCTCGGTCAAGTTGCATAATCAAGAATCTTTTTCCTCACTGAGTTGCATCATATAACCGCAAACAATATTGCAAAATGCTTAATGCTCCAAGCCACTGTCTCATTTCCCATAAACAAGCTTGCAATTGAACATAATAAGTATCAAGATATTAAAGGCAAGGCTACAACATCAAAACCAGTTAGCTTAAAATAAACAAATTATTCTAAATATATATATATATATATATATATATATATATAGTATGTAAAATTGCAAACAACCCACATCAATTAATGGACTAAAGATTGTAGAAACTAAAATAGAATGAGCAGAGCCACCATAACTAGCTTGGACAGCATAGTATCAAATAGGAAACCTTTCACAAAAACAACAAAAAAACCCACAATATTGAGAAGAAGAGAATAGAACATTCTGAACTCATTGAAGAAAATGAGGTATCCCTCTTACAAGATAGCTTTTCTCCATCCTTCAAAGGGAAACGTAAACTTAATACACTCTAGTAGAAAAACTTCCCACAGCAAGTTGAATTCAACGTTAACACTTTATTTGGATCAAGGAAGTCCGATGAAAGGGAATGAAGGTAGTTATTTTTATTGGGATGAAATTGGATGAGACCGAGGGAAATACAAAGAAGTTTGGGGTAATATTATTTTCGTCCATTAGTGGGGTGAAATGGGGAGAAATGAAGAGAAGTTGGTCTCCTGTCATTTCCCTTGATTTCACTTCTCTTCATTTCCATCTGCTTCTACTTTGCTAAACATAGTGTAAAAAAAGGGTAAAATTACTTCACCCCGTCTTGATGAAATAGAGTGATTTATGCATACCGGTAAAAGTTGTACATTTGTGTAGTTTCAATTCTGTGTATGAATATGTTACTTAGAAACATTAGATCCATCATATTCCATGTATCAAATTGAAATTATGATCTTCAGACACTTCGCCAAATTATGAATATACAACAAATATGTAAAAGTTTTTTCCTTCAGCAATAAACTTACAAAGTGGTGAAAATGTCCATGCTAATAAGTAACGATTCAAGATCATGGCATTCAAAAAGGACCATAAACTACTTTATCTCCTACACTAGCCTCTACTGTTGGTGAAAAATTCCACTAGGTCTTATTCCTAGAATAGTCAAATTGCTAAGAATATCACATCTGTATAAACCAGATTCTCAAGTCTTTCTTAAACATGAGCACAACCTATATAATATATTCTCTTTATACATAACAATATAAATTACCTATACAATTCCATTACTAATCCAGTCAAGTTCACTACTCATAAAACTCCATGCATGTCACTCTATAAGAACTTCAAACACCACCGCCCCAACACTAGCCACGAACAATAATACCATAAAAACTCCTTGCAATAGGTGCATACACCATAAAAAAATAAATTTAAATTACCTATAGGTAATTACTTGACAAAATCCACATATCTACTTAAATAGATGGAAAATATCAACAATAATTGATGGTTGATGCACATATTTGTTCATCAGGGTTAATGTTTATTTTCAACCACCGTGACATGGATACTTAACATAATCATTGACATGAATTGTTACCATGGACATAAAAACATGAACTCTATCCTAAAGCACTAGGAATATTTTTGTAAAATCTTCCTAACATAAGACAAACAATAAGATACATATATTTTGTGATGGAAAATTTTTGTCTCCAAAATTATGAATCAGAGACAGATTTGCGATGAATTTTTTATTAAAAAAATTAGGGCATATTTTCTAATTGATATATGTTTTCTGATAGAATCTGTGACGGATTAAAAATAGTTTTGCAAGAGAATTTCCTTTGTTGCTATTGCAAATTTTTCTTTGATTTTGTGGAAAATCTATTCATCAATCTCTAGATCCAATAATTACAATATCGATGTTATGAATAGAGAATTTGAGGAAAAATGAATTTGTATCATATCGATTCTTTTAGAGAGAGAAAGTATATATATACAAAGGACAAAGCATGTGCTCATCACATGACTACTATAAAACTATAAAAATAAATATTATTTACAGTATGCCAATACCCCAACCCCCCACGCCCCCCCAAGTGGGACATGGTACAAGTCCCAACATGGAAACCAAAAACTGTAGCATATGAGATCCAAGTGCTTTAGTGAAATGATCGGCAACTTGATGTCTGGAAAGAACATACAAAATCTGTAAAAAAACCCCTATGAAGATGTTCTCGAGTGAAATGCGCATCCACTTCAATATGTTTCGTTCTACTATGGAAGCACAGGTTCTCAGCAATTAACAAAGCATGTTTAATGTCAGTGAATAAAGGCACAAGTATCAAAATAGGAATTGACAAATCATGCAGCAAATAAGAAAGCTAAAGTGACTCTTTAGTAGTTGTTGCCATACTACGGTAATCGGCCTCAGTTGAAGATGAAGATGTTGAGACAGTAACTTGTTTGTTAGTTTTCCAAGAAATCAATGAAGTACCAAGGAAAACACAATACCTTGTTAAAGATTTTTCATCAAGTGTTCTAGCCCCCCCAATTTGCATCGTGGTACCCTTGCAATTTCATAAGAGACCCAACACTATAAAATAGACCATGATGAAAAGTTCCTTTCAAAAATTTCAAAACATGTAGAGCAGTTGCATAATGAGGTTGACATGGAGAATTGACGAAAAGAATCGCTATTGCATTATAGCGTACCATTGCATCATGGTAAAGTCATTGCATCATAACTTGGTTAAGCGCCTAACTAACATGTCATTGCATCATGACAAGTTTGCTGCTCCTCGGACTAGATTAAAAAGCGTAATAGACATCCAATTCATCAAAACATTAAGCCGAATCAATTTAAGTCAAATTAGGAATGCCTAGTCCTAATAAACATCAAACAAGCTATTGCGTACCTGAACCCGATAGTATATCACTAAAGTCACTCGGTGATGAACTAAACGAAGAACCCTTAACTGAAATAGGAATATCAAAATAATCAATAATTGAATATAGATTTCACATCCACATATATATATATATATATATCTCACAATCCTAGATCAATTATACAAGGAAATTCATTAAACTTTGCATAAAGTGTTTATATTAAATTCATGCATAAAACATGTTTATCTAGCTTATATATTCAATAGGGAATCATATATGAAGTAAATATTGAAGATTGAAGAAGTTTGAATTTGAAAAACTCAGAGGATACGCTGCCTTCCAACGCTTGCAAAATTTGAATGAACGCCGGCAGCGTAGGAAGTTGATGCTGGCAGCATTTCACTCCAGTGTTTAAATATTTGGTTCTGTTCCACTTCAACACTACCCTATACGCCGGCGGCTTTGACACTCTAATTGCCGGCGTACGTTTAAAAAAAAAAAAAACACTGGTAAAATTTCTTATAAAAGCCGGCGGTGTTCAAACTGGCGTTAAAAAATTTACTTTTGTTTGCTTCCAACGCTGCCTCTACGCAGGCGGCGTCGAAATTCCAGATGCCGGCATACGTTCAAAATAGACCTATTCGACAGAACTCATTTCTCTTGTTTTTCACTTTGCAATTTTCTAACCTATAACACTTTTAAATCTTCTTCAATTTCATTTTTAGCTTCATATACTCACTCCTATCTACACTAATCAATCCTAGCAACTTAGAACATTAAATCAACACATTTAATCACTTCAAATCCCACTTCCATTCATCCTCAACTTTAACTACTCAAACTATCTTTATTTCTTTCCAACACTCCATATTACTACCACAACACATAAACAAACTCACACACTAACAAAACACAATCCAACCCAATTTCAATTTATGAACAAGCAATTTAGATAACATTAAACTCATTCTATCCAATATCTCACATAGCTCCTATAAGAAATGAAAATAAAACAAAAGTTATACTTATATCAACTCACATGAATATGCCTTGTCTTGGAGAGAATTTTGATTCACAAAGCTTGATGTTGTCTTTGGTTTAGGCTTGGAATTTGGAGTGAAAGAAGAAGAAAAGAGGAAAGAAAGAAAAAGGAAAATTCGGATAAAAGAAAGGGCTGCCTAAAAGGGAGTCTAGTTAAGCTAATTTTAGTCTTAAACTTATCTTAAATTTGACTTTTAAGGCTTATATAACTTTAGTTTGCATTTGAGTTAATTTGAGTCTCATTTGAGTTTATTTAGGCATAAATACTAGCTTAACTAATATAAATTTCTATCAACTAATCTTAAGCAAATCCAAAGTTGATTTTATAGATTTAAACTTAACTTAACATATTAATGTATAAAAGGCACAATTCTTGACTATACTATACACACATTAATATATATAAAACAAGGATATTAATTTCATTATATATGCAAAATAACACATGAAATGTTCAATTTACACTAACTTAAACACATTTAGACTATTACCAAACATAACTCTCATAAATCATCATACACATTTAGTTCAATAATTAAGATAAATAAACATATACATGGAAATTAAATGGAATTTAAATTTTGATCATTTCAGATTAACTAAGACTCTAATAGATATACGATAATGACTTAGGGAAATAATTGAATTTGACTTAATAATTTAATTAAATGATTAAGTTTAATAAACTTGATTAAGACTAAGATGATATAGGCTTAATAAATTATGATTGGCTTAGATCAAAATGTTAAGTTAAACCTTAAATGATAAGGAGTACGTAATTTCTAAACATGTTATACTAAAGCTTTGTTTAATAAAAGAAATAATTTGACAAACAACAGAGAACTGTTTGTATCATGGCAAGATAACGCTCGAAGCCAGAGCAAGGTTCCTATTTTCATGTCTGATCAAATGAAAATACAAAATGAAATTTTAATAAGAATTTGATGTAAATTAGTAAATAATTGAATTGTTTATATAATTTAATCTTTTGAACAGATGTTTGAGTCTGGCTTCTGCTTCTTCTGGATTGTCTTGTTGGCATGAACCAAATTGTTTATATGTTTAAAATATCTCATTAAAAACAAACTCTTTAAAAAGAAAATCTTGTTGGCATGAACCAAAGCCAACAATAACCAAATTTTATAGCATAAAAGAAAAAAAATCTTAAAACATTTTGAAATTGATAAAACATATAAAACTTTATTTTGATCTTCCACAACTATCCTTAAACCAACGCATCTCTAGGAGTTAGCTGGTAAATCAAATCCACTATTGTCATCCCCATCATCTACAAAGATATTATATCCTGACAGATCATAAATCACCTGATCTTCTCCTGTTCTTGAAAAATGAAAGGAATGAGCAAAAAGCCCAGTACACCCAAACCACATATAAATGCATATGCTCATAGAGCATATATAATCACGTGCAATTATTTATAATGCAACAAACATCATTTGATATCTTGTGATTAGCCAACAAATAATAAAATTCGGAATCATATGCATCTAGTTCCAAATCTGGAGTAATTTATGACTTCATAAAAACAAACATATAGAAAAATATATCATTATACATATATTGGTGTTGGGAATCTCCCACACACCCATTGTCACACTGCCAAAATCTAATCTACTAGATTTATTTCTATGCACGAGTCCAGTTAGGATACCTTCACACATAGATCATTAGCTTGCCAGCATTAGTATCACACTTTGCGTGATCTTATACATATATTGGTATTGGGAATCTCCCTTACACACTACAGAATTTTTACATAAGGCGACGTTTGCAAATTTTGCAAACGTCGCCTTCCTTTTATAATTTGGTCATATGAATTAAATGTTAGGTAAAAAATACCATTGGTTACGTTTGCAAATAACTTTTAGGTTATATGAGATATTGGTTTGATTTGCGACGTTTAGCTTATAGTAAACGTTACCAATTTATTTTATTAAAAAAATTGAAAAATTTTATTTTATTAAAAAATTAAAAAAATTTAATTTATTAAAATTTTTGAATAGACTTAAAATAAAAACCCTTCTTTAGAATCCCGCCATTTTTAGGTATATGTTTATTACAAAAATAAAAAAAAACAAAGCCCCATCGTAGATCGGCTTGGCATAAAGTTTAGAGCATACTGTACTCTTTAGCATTTACTTTAGGGCACCTTCTCATTTCTTCATCTCATTCCCACCCAGACCCTACTTTCATTGTCTTTCTTAGTTCATTGTTTACAACTTTTTTTTTGCGCCATTCTCTCTCAACTCTCGATCTGATCATCTTCATCTTAGCCAGACCCTAGTGGTTGGTTGCCATCGAACAAACAGCAGGCCACCGATGCAAGCCTCCAGCCGCCGCACCTCTCTCTCCTTCGAACACCATCTTTGGTGGATTTGAATGCCAACCGCGGCACAGATGTGTCACTGGCCTCCTCTATGGCCGACTAACACAGCCCTCAACTTGGGTCGCCGTCAGATGATGAGATCGGAGTTCCCTGCCACTACACCTAAATCTGAATTGGTTAGAATTTTTTTCCCCTTCACAGTCCGTTCAGTCAGGCATGTTTCTTTTCCTTAATAATATTAATTTATATAATAACAATAATTAGAGTTGCAATATATCTAATCTAATTATGATTAGGTTTATTGTTTCTTGGTGGTTGCTTATGTTTGGTGAGGGTTGTTCTGTTCTGGGTTTTTTTAGATTGGTTGTTAGAGTTATTGTTGCCTTGTCGATGGGCTGTTTTGGAGGGGTTAGGATGTGATCGGTGGCGGTCTGATGATTAAGGGTTAGGGTATCATTAGTGTTTCGAGCAGTAGCTGGTTTTATGTTAGAGAGAGGGAGTGATTCACGACTCACGGCTAAGAAAGGGATTATGGTTCTGTTCTTGGTTTATTTTATGCTCTGTTTTTTTTTTTTTAATTGAACTTACTGTTCTATAGGTAATACTAAGTCAGGTAAGAAATTCTCTGTGGGCATCTATGATAATGCAAAACAATGAAATTTGGCATTAGTAGTAGTAGTACTATCGGATTTTACTTTCATTACTTAAAATTCAAAAATGACGTATGTTGATAAAGAAGTGGGTTTATTTTAGGAAAATTGTTCCAACTTGTTGTAGATATAGATGAATCACAGCTGTAAATAAATATAGGTAGCTGTTACTGCTAGCTCAACCATATTTAAATTTTGTTCAATCCATAGCATGTAATTATTACTTGAACTGCATCTCCTAACAAGCAAGATCTACTAGAAAACGATGTGTTTGTATACTCTCTAGAGATAAACGTAAGGGCAAAATCTGTTGTCTAGTTGTGGTAGAGGCGTGATTTATTGTTTTAAATGAATGAGCAACCTGAGACGTTGCCATTTTTATGCACAGAAAATGATGGATGAGCTTGGAAGATGGAAACCCTTAACTATTGACATAAAACCTCATGAATAATGTTGGTGTACAGAATTAATGTGGATGGAAATTTACCATTTTCGAAAGAATTTCTAGACATTGTATATTTCCTTTTGTTATAATTATGTATGACAGTAAATCCTTAATAATTGGAAACCTTGCAACAGATGATTTGGTTATATCTTTCAGTGATATTGAATGAAATATCAATATTTATTGATTTGGTTATATCCTTTCAGAATATAAGTGCAAATGATACTTGTACAAATGCATGGAAATTTTGTATTATTTAAATTAAGTGCAACATTGCCTTAGCCATTCAAAGGGTATCAAATCAAGAAATACTAACAAGTTCATGTTTCATAATGACCATGGCTTTGAATCCATTGGGCAGAGTCTTTCTTTCACATCATAGCTTGTCATGGAGGAACCCTCAGCAGGCATATAAATGGTATATCTACTAATCTTTTCTTTGTTTTTTGAGCTAGGGATTATTATTCAATTTCCATGTATATAGCACTAATGTTGGTGAATTTTGTGTCATTGGATGCCAAAAGGATATTTTAGACTGCGTTTAAGGCCTCATGGGGCTAAATCTATCTATAAAAACAAATTTGGCACCTTTGAGATATACTATGTGCTATTGATAAACTTATTTCTTTCTTCATGTTATAAACTAGTGATTAAATGAGATATAGGAATAATTTTTCTATTTATTGATCAATGCTGAATTCCCTTTATGAACTAATCTGTCTAGATGGGTCACAATCATTATTATCTTTATGATATTGTTTGAAAGAGTATGAATTTGTGTATAGACTGGTATTTTTTACTTAATCATTTTATACGTAATTTATATTAAGTTATGTTCACAATATTGATGAATTAAGTAAAAAATAAATTTTTTAATAGGATGAGCATGCTTCTGTTTCTATGTTTCTCTTCAAAAGAGTTTATTTTGTTTTTGTTTGTTTTATCATTATACATTGCTTTTGCTCATGTGTCAATATCTGATTTAGCATATTTGAAGTCCTGCAATTTGGGTCTGTTTAGTTTTTTTATAACAAAGGAAAGAGCAGTGATTTATGTAATAGGTTTGTTTCAAATGGGTTTGGTTGTTCAAATTGTGAATTTGATAGCAAGTTCTATCGCTTACATGTTTTGAATTGATTAAGAAAAAAATCTGGTTGTGGATCTACATCTCTCCCTCATTCTTATAGTTGTGTTGTGTTTAGGTTAGGAAGTTGGGTTTATGCTTTGTTTTGTCATGAAGTTAGGAATTAGGAATAACAATATATTTTTAATGATGGAATTTGTGTTGTTTATTTATTTTTTGGATTTGTGCTCTAAACTAAACTATGTTGTGTCCAGAATTTTCAGATACTAAATCTATGCTTTGTTTACTGGTAAAAAACATAAAATTGAATTATTGTCTTTGTGGTTTTGAAAAGTGCTATCAAGTTGAAGGTTTTCATTTGAACCGATTGGACTTGTTGTAGCTTAAGCCATAGTCAGATGAACACCATACTTTCTATTTCCCAAATGCCTTAGCATTGTTTGCTTTTCCTGGAAGGATGAAATCTACTTTGTCATTAGTTTTGTTGAGAATCACTCGAGGATCACTAGGAATGATTCAACTATTCTATCTACCTCAATGGTTTAACTAGATTTTCTAAATTTTAGATTTTCACATTAATTCCTTTTTTTTTTTTCCTTCTTGGACTATGTTAAGTGAATAAGTTCTCATTAAAAGACATGAATAGTCAATGGGAGAAGACTCACTTTGGCTCTCCTTGAACCAATAGGCAAGCGACAACTAAAAGTAGTGGTATGAATGATTGAAATTTGACTGGAAATAATTGTTTTCGGGTTGCCCCAGCCTCAGCTCACAACTCTGGTTCTGGTGTAGCATGAATTTACCTTCTATGCTATGCATTTGTTACTCAAAAGTGCATATGGTAAAATTTAGACCATGGGTTTTCCGATTTCAATTTGATGCTTGTTTATTATTGAACTTTTGATATCTTATACCAAAAAAGATTTTTCCCTAAAATATTATTAATTCTTGTTTATGGTTAAACCTTTCTTTTCTTGACTTTACATTTCGGTGTTGTAAGAATTGTTTGGTTGCTCTTCTACAGTTTCAGGCCACTTATGGCAAGCCTTTGTTGGCAGCTAGAGATCTTTAATGTTTTGCTAGAGATGTTGAAGCTGGAGTACTTGCTATGGAAGCATTACATAAGTTGGTGAATTTTTTTTCTCTTATATAAAAACTGTTTGTTCTATTTTTTGATTTACCAAAAAAAAAAAAAAGAAGAAAAAACTGTTTGTTCTATACTCAGGAATAAATAGTGTTATCCTAAACCAGCTTTGTTTTTTTTTTTTTTAAAAACAGGTCATGTCTTTTCTCCTCCGCTAGACTAAAGACGAAGTGTTGTCCGATTTGCCTCCTAAAATCATTCACGACAGAAGTTATAACTTGTCCCTAGTCCAATTGAAACTCTATGAAAAGTTTCCCTGTTGACATGCTAGACAAGAAATTTCAAGTATGGTCAAACTCAACGATTCAGAAGATAGAAGAGAAAGTATATCTTCAAAAACTTCTTCACATGTTTTTCAGGTGAAGCAGCTGAAAATCTACTACTTAATTCCTCTTCATTTTGGAATTTGGAATCCAAATTTATCTTGTGTGAACTGTCGAAATTTGCTAAAACTTTGTAGCCATCCACTACGATTATTGGGGATAAGATTCCTCCCTCACTTAAAGGTCATTTGTTTGAACTGTTCCCTGGAGTCTTTGACATCATCTCAGAACTCCATACCCTACATCATTTTCCCAAGTTAGTTGCTCTTCAGGAAATTTTTTAAGAGTATGGTATTGAATTGGACACTTCAGCATTTGATTCTTTAAGCACAAAGCATTACAAGGTTCTAATCTTTGCTCAACATAAGGTTACTTTGCCTCCTGCCAACTTGTTAGATATAAAAAATATGAACTATGATGGACATTTCTTAAAACAATTTTGGCCTATTGTCAGGCTCTCTTGATATCATTGAAAGGACTTGTTCCAGACCCACATGAAAAAGTTAGTCGTTCTCTCCTCTCTTCCCTTTTCCTCTCCCCTCTTTTTGATGTGCAAGTTTTGCTCTTGGACTTAATGGTGTCAGGTCATATGTTGATACGAAGTGCCAAGCACAGCACTTTAGGATTTATAGATGTATTTATGTTGATACATTTATTTTATTAAGCATTTTGATACAGTAAGTCTAAACACATTTTTGCATGATAGATGAATATATCAATTGAACATGGATGTTTATCAAACATGGCTTGGATGTTCTGAAGGATAGGCTAGTATAATTTTATTGCCTGCGTTATTATCGTAGTTTAACTTGATGTGTCTTTGATAATAAGCTCAATAATAGTAACCGTGGTTCTAAGAAGGGTAAAAAATATTGTTAGTAAATTGAAATATGTCAATTCATTTTTTCCATGCATATCATATAAATCATTAGGTGCTCGACCCACAAACATAAGTAGCTCTTCATCGAAACAAATTGGAATTTGGATTTTGGATCCATTTGTGCTATAATAGTTTACTATAATTTTGATATAAGAAAGCTATCCTTTGATGTAGTTTCATCATTGATGCTTGCCTCATTTAGTCTTTGGTTATTACTGCAAATTTGTAAGTAATTCATTTTTGTTGTTTTAATAAATTCAATGTTTTTGTTAGTGTTACATACTTGGCTGGATGGATCAATTGAACCTAAGAAATGTTTTGACATAGTGAAGGCTTTAATTTAGATCCTACTATTGATGCCTTGCTTTTGACACGCATGGTACAACCTATTTATATATATATATATATATATATATCATGTCATATAGATAGTTGGCAATTTTACTAAAACTAGATTTGTCTTCCTCTATCCAGTTGGAGGGCTTGGTTTGAACTTAACATCTCCCGATCCCTTATTTTTATGGAGCATGATTGGAATCCTATCAGAGATCATCAGGTATTTGAATACTCTCTTGGGCGTTATAATCTGTAGAAATTCATGTTTCAGAACATGAATACCTAGCTCAAGTGTGCTCTAAGGTGTTAGTTTATCAGTTAAAACAAATATATTGTGTGACTGTTCTAACCGCTGTGGAGAAAGGGTAAGGTTTTGTTCATTAAATTTGTAGAGCTCATTCTAAATTACTTTTAGTCATGGTTCATAATGAGTTTACATCATCGTGTGTTTTCCATTGCTATTTATTAATAGTTTATACATTTTTAGTAGTGGTAGTGTTGTTACAATAACTATTTATGGCTATATTCATGTTCTAAAGTGAGTTGTTTATATCTTCTATAGGCTATGGATAGAGCACATAGGTTAGGCTAAGAAATGTTGTGAATGTCCATTGGTTAATCATGCAAGGAACCCTTGAAGAGAAAGTTATGAGCTCCAAAGATTTAAAGTTCAAGTCTTCATACTATTATCAATGCTGATAATGCTAGCATGAAATGATGAATACAAATCAATTACTTGATTTGTTTGCCTCAGTAGAAACTATCAGGAAGGTATGCTGCATAGTTCTTTATTGTCCTTGTGATTCACAAAGCTGATAACTAAACCTTTGGATCTTCTTTCTTCTTCTTTTTCATCCATATATGCATTTGCATTTTGCAGTCAGCTATATTATTAGTACGTTTTGATAGTAATGTAAAGGAGAAGTGAAGTTAGCTTAACTAACTCGACTTGTACAACAACTTGTCTCAAGTTTTCCCAGTAGTTCAGGTTAGTTATCATGGATATTTTCTCATTCATGTTTTTTTAACCATTCAATAATTATATCTACTCGTGTGACAGCAAACCCAAATAGAGATTCTTCTGCAAGTACGAGATGTATCCTTCGGCCAAATCCTTCACTTGGTGATGTTGACAATAGTGAGGAAAAAATTAAAAGATTCGGTTTTTTGTTTTTTGTTTTTTGGCTGAACCAACTGGTATTAATAGGGTCAAATTAATGTCATAAGGTCAAATTGATGTGATAATTATGTACATATGCTCATTTTGATATAATTTTTGAGCTTATGCTTATGTTTTCTTCTAAAGACACTAAACAATATTGTTCATTGTTTTTTTTTTTTTTTCCTTTACTATCAGGATGGTCATGGTGAAAGGGTAAGGTTTTATGTATAATGGACTGAAGGAATTTATGTGGTTCAGTCATGGTTTTTTTCATATATGGGATGCGATAGTGAAGTTTCCTTGATGACTTAATTTTTTTTTTTTCCTTTTGAGGTAATATATATACTATCTTATGATGGGTCGTTTTTCCCAGTAGTTCAGGTTAGTTATCATGGGTCGTTTTTCATTATCTCATTCGTGTTTTTTCAACCATTTAATAATCTTATTTACTATTGTGTGAAACAAATCCAAATAGAAATACTTCTACAAGTACACGGGATACTTCAATCAAATCCATTACTTGGAGATGTGGTGACAACAGCGAGGAAGAAAATTAAAGACTAAGATTTTTTGTTTTTTGTATTTTGTTTTTTGGCTGAAGCAATTGACATGAATGGAGTCAAGCTAATGTGATAAATTGTGTACATATGCTCATTTTGATGTAATTTGGACTTTGTGCTTATATTTCTTCTAAGGACATTAAACCATTTGTTTTTTGTTTTCCCTTTTAATGTAAGGATGGTTGTGGTGGATCTTTAAGTAATTTTTATTTATTCTTTTTATTACATATCGAGCACATTGTATGCTCCAAAAATGTATTCGTGATATTATCATACATATTTCATGTGCAGAAGTAATAGCGCAGGTATCAATTATATTATGATCAAACAGGTGTATTTTACTAATTGTGCATACATTACACAATAAACAAGTATATATTGTCAAATTAAATCGAGAAAAACATTCAATCTCATCTTAACAAGAATAGCCACTTGTAAACATCGCTAAATTAAATTAACAACCAATTGAATACCTCTATGTAGACGTCACTAATGTATTAGAATACACGTTTAAACTACGGTAAATATGAGATTCGTCCACGTTTATACATAGCCATTTTTGTCCAACAAACATATATAGAGCTTATTCAACATGTGCATGGCTACTTTAACATTGCCAATTAAGTAATTTACTTAGTTTACACGTTACTAATAAAAATATTTACCATACGTTTTAAACGTCGCTGATCACAGTTTCCCTCCTTTTATTTAGCGGGATGGAGATTAGTCAAATTTAGCCACACATAAGTGTGACCAAAACATGAAATAGGCCATGTTTAAAATGCCCTCGCCCAACAAAGTGTATTTGATTGCCAAATTAACATTAGCGACGTTTCAATTTTTAACGTTACTTATCAAATCTTGCGACGGACCTTTGGCGACGTCTATAGGCCACGTGTAAATAAACGTGACCAAAGATTTTTGGTCACGTTTAATTAATGTTTAGCCATGTTTATTAGACGTAGCCAAAGGCTCATTTTGTTGTAGTGACACCCACGGTCATACTGCCAAAATCTAATCTACCGGAATTATTTCTATGCACGAGTCCACTTAGGACACCTTCACACATAGATCATTAAGTTGCTAACATTAGATCATACATTTGCATAGCCTTTACTAATCATAGCTAATCACAAGCAGCAAAACAAATTAACAAGCCAGATAAAAATTAGATTGATTTGATATTCTAACCCTACAACACATACAACAAGCAATTCTAAACATATAAGCACATACAACAAATAAGGTAAGTTCGTACCTGAATTAATTTCAAGGGACAGAACTCTAAATCACAAAAACCCTGATCACATAAACAGAAATAATTCCATTACGTGTCTTCATAAAATAAATATAATCCAAACTTCACTTAAAATCTTAATCTCAATAGAAATATATTTCCACACCTTTCTCCTTTTGATTTAAAATCACAAAATCGTCAAACACCACAATTTTGGATTTCTTCCAAATTTCTCGAATTAATTTGACTCTTAACCAATCAATAGAATATTAACAAAAATATATTTTTAGATCATTAAAAGGATTAAAGAATCAATCTCATATATTTTCTTGATTATGAATCACAAAGTCTCCAAAAATATAGAATTTCTTCGAAAACTCCTCCAAACCTATAATTCCCTTCAACGAAATTCAAATAAATTTCAAAAAGAATTTTTTTTTTATATCTCTACAAGGATAAAAAAGATTTACTTACCTAAGATTTTGATTCTTGTTATCCTCTTTGTGTAAAGACCCGACATGCTCAATTCTCAAATTAAGCACACCAAGTTCCTAACCACGTATAACTTTTACGAATTATACGTAAGGTGTCTTGAAAGAAGGTGTTTAAGTTGAATATTGCTAAACCAATTGTTTTATGAAATCGTTTAGTTAGATTTCTAAATAACTGGATTCGGCAGCAGAAATCAAATTTTAAAACAACTTATAAACTTCTACTCCCTAAAGAGCAAACCAATTTCTAAGAACTAAACTTTATAAAAACACTTTATGATCTACTTTTAGGGTAGATAATCATTTACAATCAATTGTGCATTAACAAGCCCTTAAAAGAAAATACAATTTATAAATACTTCCAGTCCTCTTACAAACAAAACAGAAAAGAAAAAAAATACATAATATATCTCGATCTTATCACACTTCACTCATTCTCCCATATCTTCATTATATCCCAAAACCCGAGACAAACATCATCACATCAATCATCATCGCCATCACTATCCTCATCAACATCAACATCAACAACAATAATAAGAACAACAAAATCAACAACCTCCACATCATCATCAAGTCATCATCCCATCATCATCATCAACAACAACAAAACCTGTAAAAAGCAGAACAACAACAATAATGAGCCGGTGCCCTGTATACAGTAACACAATCACACATGGAGTGGCACACGAGCTTAACTAAATGCAATGCATCAATCCACAAGTTATTATCTTTTCATTGAAATAAACAAATCAACAATGGAGCACTCACACTCCAGAACAAGCCAGTGGGAATATGAGGATCCTGAGTAATGCTCACGACGCTCAGGGGGTTGATATAAGTAGCTCGAATACTTATATCTCCTAGATAACGTTACACTGAAAAGAAACAATAATCTCATCCAGGGCTTATAGCTGTTACCCAACTCTACTTAGACTTAGTCTATAACATGAATCTAGTTCACACGCTCCCATAAATGTTGAAATAAAATATGATACATCTTTCCAAATTTAAGTAAATATTACACTATTACTATATTCCCTTCGATTACTCGCCGAGCCATGTCATTTCATCATGACAAGTGGCCTAAGCGCCTATTATAATACTGTCATTGCATCATGATAAGTTGTCACTCCTTAGACCGGATTCAACGGCGTAAAGCACAACCAACACTCATCAATTATTAAGCTGTCTTTAAGTTCTTAATCTATTTAGGATGCATATCATATCAATCATCACGCAAGTTATTGCGTACCTTGAATATGAAATCCAAACATAGTCTTAGAAGGAATTCTAGAAGATAAATCAGATATCCATTTCTGTTAAGGAAAGAGTTCGTATAAGAAACCAAACTAAACTAATCATCCACTTCATCAAAATCATATAAGAACTTAAGCTATTTATCCATTCATCTCAAACTCATTTTATTAAATCCTATTTGATCAGACACTAAATAGGAACCTCACTATGGTTGCGAAGATTGCCCCGCCAAAATATGGACAGTTCTCCTTTGTCTATCAAAGAATTTCTTTTCACTTTATTATAGTTTCTTATCACAAAACATAGGATATATAAAGTATTCATACATAAAAGCATTCATATTCAAAGTAAATAAACATTTGAGACAACATATTCCCCATATTATTCAAGGATCATCCTAATTCACTCATCTAAGCTAATTATTAGCTATTAACCCATTATAGCTTAACCTTAACCAAATTGATTGGAATTAGTCATTTAATTCATTTACTAAGACAAAGTGATTAAACTATATCAATCTAATTCATTTTAACTCATTCAAGTTCATTTAGCCAAGTTGAACCTAGAATTATCAACTAAGTTCATTTTTATAGCTAACTTCTATATTTAATCCAAAATATTAATTAAATCTACAAATCTACTAAACTCATTTTTAATTACATCAATTAACTCACATAACACATCAAATATCACTTATCTATCTCATTTTAGCTCAAAAAGATCAATTTCCTAAGTAAAAACACATTTCACAAACAAAAACAAGTTTTGAACTTTGTTTATAAAAATATAATAGCTGGAAAGAAATCAAATTTGAGCATCGATACTTTTAGAATTTGTAAAAACTCAAAACATGAAAGTTGTAGATCTCTTTGTGAGATTTCCAACGAAACTTGAATCAATCAATTGGAGGTCGGATGAAGAAGTTATGATTAAAATACAAAATAGTATTGCGTCAAGGAAAATACGAGTCATGGCCGTGATTTTTGGAAAGCTGTCATAAAATGGTTTATGAGTTAAGGATCACGATCGTGATTTTTGAGTTTCAAAGTTTTTGGCTAACCCGAGGCTACCAAGGGATGGATCACGACTGTGATTCATGAAAACTTCCAAAAACAGAGCTTTTTCTCTCAAAATCACACCTGTGATTCATGAAATTTATCCAACCCGAGCCTACCAAGGCTTGAATCACGCCCGTGATTCATGGTTTCCCCTGAATTACGAATTTTCTTGTTTTTCAAACTTCATTTTATCAAACTTTTACACATTCTACTTCAATCAAAACTTCATAAAAGCTATATACTACCAATATCAAGTTTAAACAACACTTTTATACTCATTTAACTACATCAAACAACTCCAACTACTTCAACAAAACTCAAACTTCACTATTCATCTTCTTCATCACAACTCAACAACAATATTAGTCCAACATATACAAATGTAAACAACACTTCCAACTCCATTCAACATCAATTCATCAATTAGATAAGCAAACAACAAATAAAACAAATATGAATTGAATTAGAAAACTTAGCTTTTGAGAAGAAAAGAAGTTGAAGCTTCATCCTCTAGCTTGGTTTTCTCTATCTAGTTCATCTCCTAATCTTGATTCATCCTCTAGTTGGCTTTGATCTTGAGATTCAAGTCTTGAATTTGGAGAGAAAAAGAAGAAGAAGAAGAGGGAAACGTAAAAGAAAATGAAAGGGGAGAGAAAAGGCAGCCAAAAGAAATTAAAGAAAAGGAAAGGATATAGTTTAAAAATTTGGATATTTTAGAAATAGGGTATAGGTTTAGAACTATTTGATCAATATCTATAGTTTCCGAAGTATTTAAAAGATGATTTCTGAACCGATAGGTTATAAATTAAGATCTTAAAATAAGAACTTAATTTAGGAATTTAATTTGGATACAAAGATATTTAATTTGAGTTCGGGCTTAAGAACTGATATTTTTATTCAAGTAAATGAACTCAAATTTCATTGAGATTTAGGAATTAGTGTTTAGGCTAAGAATTAAGAGTTTATGAATCCTCTAAACATTTTTAGAACATGTTTAGAGATTTTAGGAATTTCAAATCTCAAAACCAACTTAATTATTAGTTAATTAAATTAAGCCAACTTGTCTAATTATATCATATAATTCATTTTATTCACTTAATTTTTCTAAACTCAATTTCTAATCTAGATGAATGTTTGGGGTATTTCACTTTGATCACCAAAAATCCAAATCTCCAAGCAAACTAGAGTTTCTTCAATTTCTCTTTGAAACCAAAGGAACGCTCTTAAAGAGAGATCTTATCCTTTTAGTTTCTAAAGAATTGAAAAAAAAAAAAAACACTTACCTAAATCTTGATCCTTGATCTCCTTGAAGCAAAACGAAATCTCTATTTAGGGTTTTCTCCAAAATCCTTTCAATAAAACGAATGCTTTAGAAAGAAATTATTCCTTTAATTTCTAAAGAATTGAAAAGTCACCTACTTAAATCTTGATTTCTTGATTCACGATTAGAGAAATTTTAGAGAGGTTTCTCGATTTAGGAATGATTTTGGGAAAGGAGGAAGTCTAGTTTACATAGAAGACAAGGAATAACTATTTATCTTTAATAACACCTCTTCATCTTTAATTTTAGAATGTCCCTTCATCTTTGATAACGTCTCTTCATCTTTAATAGAATAGCGTCTCTTCATCTTTAATAACGTCTTTACCAAAAGACAAAGCATTTAATTATACATTATGGTGGACCATAAGACCTTCTTAGTTTATATCATATGACACATTTGCCTTTCTTTATAATTTATTTATTTGTGTATTACCATGTATATAACAAACAAATAAAAAAAAATCTCTTATATACACAAAACATCAATATTTATTAAATAAAAGTCAATATTATCAACAAATAAAGAAAAAGCTTACCTCTTTATAAGAGAATATGAGAAACATAAACCTGTAAAAATATATAAACTAAAAAAGGAATATTAAAAAAACACATTATTCATCGTCTCTTAAATATGACTCATGAGAACAAAAAGAAAAGAAAAATGAACAAAAAGCTATGGAGAAACTGTAGTGTGGGGACAAACCTAGAGAGTGATTGAATGAGTTGAGAGATGTGGGGTAGAGTAAAGTAAAGCGAGATGTTTTGTATAATGAATGTCTGTAATATTATTTTATTTATTTCTTTTCAAACATGGTGTAACATATGCTTGAACTAAACAAGCAATTTGCCACTTCTAATTTTATCTGACCTTCACTTCGCTTGCTTTTCCGTTTGAAAATATCCACTTTACTATTTTGTTTTCTAATTGGCCTATTGCAGGCATGATGTCCCTTCACTACATGATATATAGCAGCCACATATATTGAAGCAATACCTTCTCTACAGTAGACTAATTATTTTTTAAAATAAAAAAACCGACAGCCCAATCTTATGTTTTGATTGAACAAGAAAATTTTTTACATGGAATAAAGATTTTTTTTTTAAAATCTATTATAAGGACGCATTCCCTATAATTATTTTTAAAAAAATTAAGTTGGTCTCCTAAAACTCCATTACTACTATAACTTGGCTGCAATAGATCAGATTTTTTTGCAGTGCCTTTTATATCATAGATACGATCAATTTTTTTTTTATTTACATGCAACACGAGTGTGCAACTGGAGTGGTATCATTAATGACAAAGAGATTGATTGGGTTTTCATGCAGAGGTAGTGTAACACCCTGAATTATACGTCTATTTAATTTTTGGTAATTGTTAAATAGATAGTAATATCTAGTAGAAATTTTAGAAAATGTCCAAAAAACCATCCCCGCTTTTCTTGAATTTAAATATTGGTAATTACCAATATGGACAATAAAAGACTTAATTAAAATGAAAATATAAGCATAAACTATACCTATATCAAAGAAAAATTTTCCATAAGATATAACAATAATAATATGATTAATAAATAAACTAAAAACCAATAAAGATAAGTAAAATAATAAATTAGATCCAAAAAATAATTCAAAAGATACAAACAAAAGAAAAACATTATAAATTTATAATAGTAGAATATAAATAAAGTCAAATTAAAGACAAGTTAATTATTAACAGGTCATAAAATATCAAAACACTAATAATTTAAATTTTTAAAGGATAAACTATAATTTACGATAATAGATATTAAAACTGAAAAGTAAAAGTCTTAAATTAAAAATTTTAAGTATACCGTAGTGTTCAGACTATTTAATATAGTAGGTATGTAAATTTTCATCTAAAACTATTATCGAATGAATATTTATCATACGTGTTAATTAGAACCCGAAAAAAAAGAAACTCGTCCAATAACCCAAAAATTTCTTATAAATTCTATCTCCTTCACACTCTCTCGTCTCTTTCTCTTTCATATTCTCTCTCTCTCTCTCTCATCTTTCTCTCTCTCTATCTCTGGCAAAGTCTCCAATGAAGACTTTGTATAAAAAAAAAATAAAAAGAAATAATAAAATAATAGAAAATGAATCTAGAAGCTCGTCCGATCTTCCAAAGCTCGTATCTTTCACATACGACAACCGATTCCAATTTCGAAAGTGGTGTTGTGATCGTGGCGATATGCTCTTCAATTCATGACCACATAAGGTTAGGTTTCAATCACTCTAAAATTTTACTATAATGATCCGGTACGTAGAAGTTTTCGTAATATTAAGAGTTTTAATATTAGTTTTTATTATAAATATACATATTTACATGCATATATAATGATAATAATATAAAATTATGTCATGCTAAGTATGTGTATTTAGACTAGTTGATATTACATTTCGCTTATCAAATGGATAATAAATTGATAAATAAAAACGCTAGATGGTAGAAAATTGATTATAATATTAGATAATTAATATTTAGAGTCTATTTATTAGTAGATAGAAATTTAGAGATAAATTGCTAGAGTTGAAATATACCCGATGGGATCAATAATTGATCAAAATCTTTTAATCTAAAGCCTAAATCAAAATTCTGATTTCACAAACATGAAAGTTATAATATTTTAATCTTGTATAGACTAAAACCCTAGTTTACCCTTTTAGATCTGGAAACTCTAATCGCGTAGGTGATAAACCTAAATCTATACGATTCCGTAAACTTTAGATTTCAGTTTTCAACCTGAAAACAATGTAAGAAAAATATAGAACCTTGACTATAGAAATATATGTAGTATAATATTGAAAAATTCTCAAAACACTAAAAGTTAAGCGTGCTCATGACCTAGGATGGGTGATGTTGAGATATAATTTACTCAATCTATAATGGATAAAACTTGATAAACTTGTTATTAATCTTATAGAAATCATGAGGAATTGATACTTAATCGAGTTAATGTTGTGTTTCAGGTTTATAAAGCTAAAGGAAAGATTTAGATGAATAAAGCATGGAGAAAATGACCAGAAGCCTGATGGCCGCCAGCCATGAGAAGATGGCCGCCAGCCATGGAGCCTCTGTGAAATGAAGAAAATCGGCCAGAAGAGCCATGGCCGCCGGCCATGGTGTGATCGCCGCCGGCCATCTTTCATGGCCAGCACTGGGGAGTTAATGGCTGCCGGCCATGGAGCCGGCCATCAATGCTGCAGCGTCCTGTGCGATGAAAAATGGCAGCCAGCCATTTCTAACTCCAAGCCAGCCAGTTTTCATACGGGGAAAAGTCTTGTTCTTTCCTATATATATAGAGAGAAGTCCATTAGAGAGATTATTATTCATTCTTTATACTTTCAAGAACCCTAAAGATTGCTTTTCTTGAATCATGAACAACTAATCTTTTAATCTAGCCAAGGGATTATTGCAACTCAATTCAAGATGGATTGTGAGACCTAATTGGGTTTGATTTCTATTATTCTCATCTTTGCATATTTGTATTTCATCTGATGCTATTGTTATTATTGCTTGATTATCTCTTATAACTTTGGATCCGGTTGTAGGATGATTGAACAATAATCAATCAATTAGAACTCATATCCGTAATTGTATGAGTAATCTAATATAGGTGATGAAACAACACGATAGTCATAAAATAGATGGTTATTTGATGTTGTGATGAAATATAATCTAATTTAAATGATCCATGCTCTATGAAATTGTTGATTAGGGTTAGGTTTCTCTTTTCTTAATGCAATTGATGGATTAAACCTTAAGAGCGTATTTAGGGTTATCTATTTGATTAGGAATAATTAAAGATCTTATCTTGGTTATTTAATATCTAAGGAGAAATTGAATTTCAATGCTTATTGGAATTTATAACTAACCTATTCAAAGTAGGAATAATAATATTTGAGTCTATGATCAATTCTGAGAATTGAGTTGTAATGAAACCTAGGCTAGATAATCTTTTGAATATATAAATCTCTTTAAATAGAAATAGGTTTATTTTATTTGCTTGATTTCAAAACCCCCCAATTTTTATTTTCTTTTTCTCTTCTCAACCCCCGATAGAAACTTAGGATTTTTACTAGTCCTGTGGAGACGATCCTGCTCATCCTATACACAAATCTTAGAGTAGGTAATTTATTTTTGTTGGATTCGACACCCACCAAATTTTGGCGCCGTTGCCGGGGATTGGTGTCTAAAAATTTCCCTGTTTCTATTTCTTTTTATTTTTTTTTTCCTTTCTTATTGCTTTGTTCTTTTTTTTTCTTTTGTTTTCTTTTTTTGTGTATGACTCGTGCTTCTCACGAAGGTATTCTAGAAATTGATCCAGATATAGAGAAGACAGAGAGGAAATTGCGTAAACAAGCCAAACTGCGTGCACAAGACGCTTCTACATCATCTTCATCTCCTGGATTAAACCAAGTACTGGAATTGGCTGAATCATCCAGTGAAACCGACAAAGAGGAAACCGAAACTTCTGAATCTAAAGAAGAAGAAGAGATGGCAAATCAAGATCGCACTTTGAGACAACTAGCCACTCCGGATGTGACTCAACAACCACTCTGCATTCAATACCCTGAATTGAATGTGGATTTTGAGTTGAAATCCGGGTTGATTCATTTGTTGCCTTCTTTTCATGGCTTGGAAAACGAGGACCCTCATAAACATTTGAAGGAGTTCCACGTTGTCTGTTCAGGTATGAAACCTCATGGGATATCTGAAGATCAAATTAAATTGAGGGCTTTCCCATTTTCATTAAAGGATAGAGCCAAAGATTGGTTATTCTATCTACCCCCTGGATCAATCACCACTTGGACCGACATGGTGAAGTCATTTTTGGACAAATTTTTCCCTGCTACTAGAGCCGCAAACATAAGGAGGGAAATTTGTGGGATTAAACAAAGAGAAATTGAGAATCTGCATGAGTATTGGGAAAGGTTCAAACAATTAGTTGCCAGTTGTCCTCAACATGGCATATCAGAACAACTCCTGATACAATATTTCTATGAAGGATTGCTTCCTTTGGAGAGGAAGATGATGGATGCAGCGAGTGGAGGAGCGATAGTAGATAAAACCCCTGCTCAGGCTAGGGATTTGATCTCACTCACGGCTGCAAATTCCCAACAATTCGGTTTCAGACAAGATCCTTCAACAAGACGAGTCAACGAGGTAAGTGTCTCACACTTAGAATCTCAATTATCTAACTTGACTTCTCTTGTCCAGCAGGTTATCCTTGGAAATACCCAACAAGCGAAAGCTTGTGGTATTTGTGCTTCAAATCACCCCACAGACATGTGTCCAACCCTTCAAGATGACTCATATGCGCATGCAAATGCAATTGGTGGATTTCCAGGACAAACACACCCCCTCAAAGAAGATATGATCCCTATTCCAACACATACAATCCTGGTTGGAGGGACCATCCAAACTTCAGCTATCAACCAAGGCCTCAACCACCACCACAACAAGCTTCGTCTTCAAGTTCATCACTTGAAGATATTGTCAAGTCTCTTGCAATTAACACGAAGCAATTTCAGGATGAGACAAGAAAAAGTATTCACAATTTGGAGAGTCAAATGAGTCACCTTGCCACCTCTGTAGGAAAGTTGGAGCAACAAGGTAAGTTACCTTCTAATACTGTTAATCATAAAGAAAATGTGAGTGCAATTTCCTTGAGATCTGGAAAGGAATTGCAAAACTCTAGTAGGAAGGTAATTGAGACCACCTCCAAAGATTTTGAAAAAGAGAACCCCCACATGGAGGAAAAACAAGTAGAAAAATTTTCACCCCCGTTCTATAAACCTGTTCCCCCATTCCCTTCTAGGTTGAATAAGTCCAAGATATTGGATGATGAGAAGGAAATTTTGGAGACTTTTAGAAAAGTCGAGGTAAACATTCCATTATTGGATGTGATTAAGCAAATACCTCGATATGCGAAGTTTCTGAAAGATCTTTGTACAAATAAGAAGAAGCTTAAAGGGAGTGAGACAGCTTTTATGGGTGAGAATATATCTGCTGTCCTTCAAAAGAAGCTACCACCAAAGTGCAAGGACCCTGGTACGTTTTCTATTCCTTGTATAGTAGGTCATGTTAGAATTGAAAATTGCATGTGTGACCTAGGGGCTTCAGTTAACATTATGCCTCTTTCAATCTATAAGAAACTGAATATTGGATCTTTGAAAGAAACAAGAGTAATCTTGCAACTTGCAGATAGATCCAATATATATCCATCAGGTATTTTGGAAGATGTTTTGGTACAAGTCAATGGATTAGTGTTTCCCGCTGACTTTTATGTAATTGATATGGGTGAGGAGATATATTCACAATCACCTACACTTTTGCTTGGGAGACCATTTATGAAAACATCTAACACCAAAATTGATGTGAATGAAGGAGTCATGACAATGGAGTTTGATGGGGAAATCATTAGATTCTCTGTGGATAGTGAAAAGAAAATCACTTCAAATATTTCTCAAATTTTTGCTATTCATAAAGATGAAAAACAGGTTGTGGAAGATTTGGAAGATAAGAGCCTAGTTGATGAATCTAAGAAGGATGGGCTTGGAGAGATTAGTGTTGACACTGGACAATTTGAGGAGAAAAGAAGAGATGATGAGTTGAATCTCAAGAAGGAGGATGAGCTTAAAAAGCACACTAGTGATCAATTTTATGATCAATTGTTGAGGGCTTTAGATGGAGAGAATCACTAGGGTGAATCAAGAGAGGAGTTTATTGGAGATTTTCCCCATGGCTGAAAACGGGGAGACTTTTATCTTTGAGCCTCCATGAGATGAGTTGGAATAGTCCAGCTAAGGACTATAAAGAAGCGCTTCATGGGAGGCAACCCATGGTTTTATTAGTTACTAATGTTTTTGCTTTTGTGTGCTTTTGTTTTTCTTTTTGTTTTTGTTTTGCAGTTAGTTTGGTTTTGAAGGAAACATTCTCTCAAGAGCTTTAAAGGACAAGAACTTCAAAAGAGCTTCAAGTACTAAACCGGGGAAGTATCGTTATTCCTTTATCCTTCATCTTTATTTCCTTACCTATTATGGGCTGAATTAGGAACAGTGAGGACACTGTTCAAAATAAGTGTGGGGGAAGGGATAAGATGATAAGGAGATTTGAGTATTATTGTCTGTTGATGTCGGAATATTTGAATATATTTGCATATTTGAGATATCTGATCTGATTTGTGTACCCACACTTGAATTGTTAAATTGTTTGTTCTTGAGTACTATATGCCTAATGGCAATTTTAGGCCAAATTTTTGCCTAAATTTTTCAAAAATTTTATGAAATCTGGAGATTGTGCTAAATGATTTATATAGCATCTACATAAATATGGAAATGGACTTGCTAAAGTGTCTTACTCATCCATTGTTGTGATTATAATACTTGGTCAAAATTGAGTAGCAAAATCTTTGAGGAACAAATTTATCTTGTATTTAGCCTTAGAATTGGAAGTTTAAGAGTAGGTCGAGTTCTTAAGTGAAAAATAAACAGGTTTACTTCTAGGAATAAGTTAACATGTATATACTCCTCTTGAATTCTTTTTAAAAGAATTTTTCAACATCTAGTAAAAGAGATAAATGACACTTTTTACTTAGTGAACCATGATAAAAAAGTCTTTTATGTGTATTGCATTCAAAGTAAAGAAACAAGCATAGCCACTACTCCGCTAACTTAAGCAATTGAGTTATGAGTATCCAAACTTGAATGTTAGAGTGAGAGAGAGTTCTTAGGGGTCCCTTTTAAACCTGGTTACTTGGGTGATGAGCCCGGGATGTACCGACTCAATGAACTCACTATAACGATAAGGGAGGAAAGGCGAAAGTTCACTATATGAGCTTTGAAAGAAAAAGAAAATATATAATAAGAGCTGAAAAGAAGCGGGCAAAAACCCGTCCAGAGAACACACTCTGAAGGCTCAATATATGCTTGAATAAATCAAAAGGAATATGAATGCTAAAGTACCACTGAAATAAGACTTATAATAAATATGGAGAAAATCTAAGGAAAGAGTTGATATCATATGCTTTTACTTTATGTTGTGAGGAGTATATATCTGTTAAATATCCAATGAAGTCCAAATGGGTGTTTTTCTTTACTGAACTGAGAATTTACTTTTGAATAGAAGAATCTCTTGCTAAACATTTGGATTAAAGTTTGTTCTGTTTAGATTAGCTTTTGAATTTTGATTGAAGTATTTTAATTACATGTGATCAATTTGGTCAGAGTGGTAGGCACTAAAATTGCATGTCATAAGAATAATCAAAGAAAGATGCTTGGAATTCAAAAAGTGAAGTTAGCACTCTTATGATAGATTTCAATTGTGGTTCTAATTGTATTGCTTGAGGACAAGCAATGGTTTAAGTGTGGGGGAATTTGTTGAGATATAATTTACTCAATCTATAATGGATAAAACTTGATAAACTTGTTATTAATCTTATAGAAATCATGAGGAATTGATACTTAATCAAGTTAATGTTGTGTTTCAGGTTTATAAAGCTAAAGGAAAGATTTAGATGAATAAAGCATGGAGAAAATGACCAGAAGCCTGATGGCCGCCAGCCATGAGAAGATGGCCGCCAGCCATGGAGCCTCTGTGAAAGAAGAAAATCGGCCAGAAGAGCCATGGCCGCCGGCCATGGTGTGATCGCCGCCGGCCATCTTTCATGGCCAGCACTGGGGAGTTAATGGCTGCCGGCCATGGAGCCGGCCATCAATGCTGTAGCGTCCTGTGCAATGAAAAATGGCAGCCAGCCATTTAACTCCAAGCCAGCCAGTTTTCATACGGGAGAAAGTCTTGTTCTTTCCTATATATAGAGAGAAGTCCATTAGAGAGATTATTATTCATTCTTTATACTTTCAAGAACCCTAAAGATTGCTTTTCTTGAATCATGAACAACTAATCTTTTAATCTAGCCAAGGGATTATTGCAACTCAATTCAAGATGGATTGTGAGACCTAATTGGGTTTGATTTCTATTATTCTCATCTTTGCATATTTGTATTTCATCTGATTCTATTGTTATTATTGCTTGATTATCTCTTATAACTTTGGATCCGGTTGTAGGATGATTGAACAATAATCAATCAATTAGAACTCATATCCGTAATTGTATGAGTAATCTAATATAGGTGATGAAACAACACGATAGTCATAAAATAGATGGTTATTTGATGTTGTGATGAAATATAATCTAATTTAAATGATCCATGCTCTATGAATTGTTGATTAGGGTTAGGTTTCTCTTTTCTTAATGCAATTGATGGATTAAACCTTAAGAGCGTATTTAGGGTTATCTATTTGATTAGGAATAATTAAAGATCTTATCTTGGTTATTTAATATCTAAGGAGAAATTGAATTTCAATGCTTATTGGAATTTATAACTAACCTATTCAAAGTAGGAATAATAATATTTGAGTCTATGATCAATTCTGAGAATTGAGTTGTAATGAAACCTAGGCTAGATAATCTTTTGAATATATAAATCTCTTTAAATAGAAATAGGTTTATTTTATTTGCTTGATTTCAAAACCCCCCAATTTTTATTTTCTTTTTCTCTTCTCAACCCCCGATAGAAACTTAGGATTTTTACCAGTCCTGTGGAGACGATCCTGCTCATCCTATACACAAATCTTAGAGTAGGTAATCTATTTTTGTTGGATTCGACACCCACCAGGTGACCTCCTGGGAAATAAATAGTAATTTTCTAAAACGAGTGATATCTCGATAAATATAATTCAAAGACAATAACTAGTGGTTTAGAATTGAATTATTAGATCTTAAAGTAATCAGTTAGCAAATGATGATTTAAGATAAATCGCTAGGATTGAGATGTAACGTTAAAACTAGATATTAGGTATCATTTACATAAACAAGACTCAAACTAAGATTTTAATATCGAAAACACTAAAACAAAAATATTCTTAACTTATATAAACTCTCGTTATGTTTTATGAAGTAAAACTTAATAAAGAAACAATTAGAATTAAGTAAAGCAAACCTATGCGTAGTTCTGACATTTAAAAAGAATATAGATATTCTATGACAAGTTTAAATAATTTAAATCACACAACATACTCTTGAGTAGAAATGGAATTAAGGAGGAAAATAAAAGCTTCGAAAACCCTAGAACCTTATAATAAAAGTTTCTTCCCTATAAGAAAACTTAAGAAAAATTTTACTTGAATTTGATAAATGAAATATATTTGATTATCCGATCAATAAGAAGCTTAGATATGTAATTAAACTTCAATATGTGACCTTATATACAAATATAAGATTCAGATCATACGCAGAAATATGATATTGGTAGATAAACTTAATATGATTTAAGTATTATATAGATAAAAGATATCTAACTTTAAATCTATTAGATAAACTCAATAACAAACCTATATGGACATATGGAGATGTCAACACATATAAAAGAATAAGATTCCAAAAATAAAACTTAAGTAATTCAATTACAAATTAGAAAATCAAGATAATATAAATTGTAATTGAAAAATTAAACTTAATCAAGAATCTTGTAACTCTAAGTATAAAATTCAACACCTGTAAGACTATAAAGATATAAAGTATAGATTAATGGAAATCATAAATATTAGCTAATATAATCACATTAACTAAAGTTACATACTTAAAATAAGATCAAGACAAGGAAAATGAAAATAAATATAAATGTATACACTTTAACTAAAAAGTAGAGTAATGAACTTAAATTAAGTTTAATCACTAATACTTGATGAAATAAACATAAAACAAGGAATCGAACTTGAAATAATACTTAAGAATACAAAACAAGAAAGATATACATAATTGTGATATCTTTCAGACCCCTTGAGTAACATAGAGAAAAATATACAAAATGATTAGTTTAACTTGATAATTAAAAACTATATTCGATAAGTTTTCCAATGACTACTCATGCTAAAATCTAAGTTAAAACGAATATATATGCCCAATTTAAGATTTCGTGATTAAACGATATTTGAAATATTTAAAATATTGTTCTTAAGAAAACTAAAATTATACGAATTTTATAGTTTAATTATGAAGCGTAGCCTTTACAAACTTCAAATGACTAATTATGCGTTAAGGTTAGATTAAAAATGTTTAAAACTCGAAGTTTAAGACACAAAAACACAATAGGTTTTTTTGTATGAATAATAGTATAGTAATAAGTATTCGTTATCTAAATTCTCAGGGGAGATAGATCCTTCTTCAAGTTTTCTTGTAGACTTCTACGATCATTAAGCAAGGATAAACAAGTGAGTATATTCCGATGACCTTCATATCTGCTTGTGCTTGTAGGTTTAGAGTATGATATTTTGTTAATATTAATTAAATGATTCAAGTATGGGGTTGGGAAATTTACACTTGTGGTTGCTTGTGTTTGTCATCTATGTTGAAAATACTATACATAATTTTGAACGTTAAGTATTAAGTGTTGTTTAATCATTTTGATCTTTGCGACTGTCTGATATTTGTCTGATCGCCAAATAAATGGACTTAACGACTATTGGCGTGATAATCATAATATTGATCATGCATTGCACGATTGCACGTAGAAGGCCATCACCACTACACTTTGACTCGGATGGGCCACACTGCTCCGTAAGGACGGTGAACATGAAGGACCGAAGTGGTATATGCCTAGTGTGTACCATGGGCCTTGTTCTAGTGGAATGGGAACTAAGTCGTCCTGGAAGACGGCCCACCTCCTAGGATCACGCCGGGTCATTGTTAAGGATATCTTGCTTCAATGGTATGTTGTTATATGTATATTATTTTCTATACATGAGAAACTCCTTGAATAAATTTGATTCCCGAAGTATTAGCGGTCCAGATGCTGATGTGTGGATGTACCCCAACCCTGGACTCGGAGGGCGTAAATCGGAATATATATGGTTACCAGTTGGCCATATATATTTGTTCATTTGCTTGTCTGCATTGCATATACTTGTTTAATAACTTGTTTGCTTTTGCTTGAATGGTATGGAGTGAGGGTATATTTCACTCGCTAGTTGTAGCTGGCTCCCCAACAGTTTGCTTTTGCAGGTAAGTTGAATACATGGATGAGATAGGATTTGAGTGCAGAGCGTGACAAAGATCAAGTTATACAAGACTGATAGAAGATTGAGAATTTGATAGGTTAAACCTAGTTGAGAGAATAAACATGAAAATGTAGTCTTTTTCTTAACTTAAACCTAGTTGATATTTTGTGTTAAACCTAGGTTTACCTTATCTTGTCATTTGGTAGGATATCTGATTCTCTGCGGTCTTTGTGATCTGTGGAAGTTTCGATATCCAATAAATTATTTTTATAATAAATCTTTATATGTATAATACAATGTGAGGATAATTAATTAGAGTCTTGTAAACTCTGACTTGCAAGGCGATCCTCATGTTGCGGGTGCACACGTGATATGATGATTTAGGAAATCCTACTAGGCCTCTTATAGGGTCGCGACAGGTAGTGTACAAATATAAAAGAAAATGTGTACATAGATAGCTAGAGAGAATATGCAAATCACAATACTCTATATTACATTATCATATGTCTATAAAAAATTTTATTTTTACTTATAGGTCAATTATTTATATATGTGACATATAATACATTCAATAAATTATTTTTCCTGACTAGCATGTGTCTACGAGCCACTTGTTTGTGAGAAAAGAATTGGTGGATATTACATGCCATGTGTAGTATACACATGAGCTGTAACTCTCAATTATTTTTTAAGAGGTAGGTATATCAGTAGTAATTACTTTAAAAATAACTCACTAAATTATATATTTGTTAGCATATAATTAAAAGTTATATATCATATATGCATCGACATGATTTGTATCACACCCAATATTTTTCTCTTGTTTTAAGTCTTAAACATTTTATTATATAGAATATTAAAAAGTACTGCAATACAAGGCACCAATGGACATTTTTCACATTTTTCTTCTAATTTTTTCACCTTCGCATAGAACATTAACAAGAGCAAAGAGATACAAGACACCAATAATCAACATTTTTCTTCTAATAATTTTTCCACCTAGGCATAAAGTCATTGAGCGATTTGCTAGAAGACCCATCAGGACTTAGTGCCTTAGCAGATGCAATTTTCAGCTCATTGATTCTATTCCTCACAAGACTTGGCTCTTCTTCACCACCTTGCATTAAATCCAGAACAACCTTAGCAATCTCCTCTCTACCCACAATTCCATCCTCACCAACATTAGGCCTCAATGCAATTGTTAAGTCCTGAGTCGTCACCACCGCATTCATGCGTTGCTCCGCGTATAATGGCCACGCGATCATTGGGACACCATGAACTATGCTTTTGAGGACAGAGTTCCATCCACAATGTGTCAAGAACCGTCCAGTGGACTCATGGTTAAGAATTTCCACTTGTGGTGCCCAATTAGCCACAACCATGCCAAGGGTTTTTGGTCCTTGCTCTCTATTATTGAACCTTTCCAGGAGCCCTTAGGTAAAAATGTAAGTGGGTCACTTTCGGTTTTCGTACTGAAAAAGGTCCCTACAACAGATTTCTCATCTGGGCTCTTTACCATCCATATGAACCTTTGTTGGCTCATTTCTAACCCTAGGGCTAGTTCTGTCATTTGCTTGAGAGACAAAGTACCACCACTCCCGAAACAAACGAATAGAACCGAACTACGTGGCTGCGCTTGAAGCCATTTTAGTATCTTTATGCTCTTTTCCGTGTGCTTCTCATCAAACCCTAGGCCACTTTGAATAATTGGTCCTACCGGATAAACAGGTGGTGGTGGCGTGTAAAATAGACCTCTATCTTTCCCATCCTGAAGAACTTCCATGGCCAAGGGTTCCAGTTCCTGGAAGCTGTTGATCAAAATGCCTCGAGCTAAACTGAAGCGCTTCGAATGGTGTAGAAACAGCCTGTACGCATCGTCTTTTCTATCTAGGAACGGCTCTGGAAAATCTCTTCCATGGAGTGGAAGTCGAAAACCTGCTATTATAAATGGCTCTTCTGCGTCCTTGAACTCGCCAGAAACCATTTGATCCATCTTCGGAATACTGAGAATCAGACACAAAACGGCTCTAGACATGGGAAAAAAACATAAGACGAAACATTAAACTCGGTTGCAATATCGAACACATCTGTTCCGAACGGATCAACGACGATTCCAACTAGTCTCACCGTGACATTTGAAGATAGAGACTAGAGAACTTGGCGGATGTGAGCTGATGAACGTGCTACTGCGAGTGAGATTTTGGCTGCGGGTGCTAAGGCTTCTGGAGGCAAGTCATGGAATCTAATTGGTGGAAGAAAGACGGAGTTTACGGCGGATTTCGTGAGGGTTTCGAGTGCTGATTCTTGCGCTTTGTTAGGGACTGCATCGATGGTGGGCAAGAGAATGGATATAGTCAAGTTGTGCTGCGTAGTCAATCGCTTGGCAAGCTCGACCATGGGATCAAGTGGCCCATTCCTGGACTTGGTATCATCACTACATGAGGTTTTGGGGTTTGTGATGAGACTCTGTCGTTTTCTGCTTTCATTTTTTCCCCCCTTGTATGTGCAGAGAACGTGTTTAGACGACAAAGTGCCTAGAAAATATTTGGGGTAAGCAAATAAGTAGAGGAGGTTACCAATAAACAATAGGTGCAGAGAGCATATGAGCGCTAGCAATCATATTTTAATATGAAAAAAAATAATTGGTAGATTTCAAATAACTACTATTCATTATTTAGGATATGTAAAATAATAATTGGTAGTTATTCATTGTGTATGTCTATATCTAATATATATATATATATATATATATATAACTTCTGTATTGAACTTCACATCCTATTTTAAAAGTTCCACACATAAAATAGACAAATTTAACATTGATTTTGATTATTTTGTTAATTTTAACCTAAAGTCAGTTCAACTTCTCATCAGTTCTTAGTATCGATATTTTTGCTTGAACTTCCCAAACAGTTATAACTATATATTTTCTTTGTGTCAATCCGTTGATATGTATGGTTATCTTTTTAATTTATAAATCATTTTCTATGTTTTATAATAGTTTCAAGAAACTATTTCTTTTTTACCTACCTTTTTTCATTTTAGTATGCTAATGGAGGAATGAAGAAGACAAAGAACAATTAATTTCAGAAGATAAGCACGATGTTTTCTTTTTTATTCCTGGCATGATTTTTTATTTTATATGCAAAATTTTATATTTTTTTTCTCTTAAAAAGCAAATGGCTTTTTCTCCTTGTTATTTCATTTTGTTGTTAACTCGTTTTATTACAGAAAAAACATCAACTTTGTTTTGACATCCATTTTTTTTTAAGAAGTATGTAACGGGGAGAAATCCAAATTAGGGTTTGTGGAGATTTGGGAACTGGGGTTTCGCCACGGACCAGACAAGAAGAATAAAACAAGTGTTCGGTGTTGAACTGAATTACTTAGTATTTGTTTAATGCGGGTCAGGAGCTAGTGAGATGGAGCGGGTGGAGCGGTCCGTGGAAGGTTCGGGTTCGAGCTGGGCATGGATCCAGCAGACGTGGGCTTTACCAATGGGCCTTGCTAAGGGTCCACTATGTTAATTCTATTTCAATTCCCTAAAGTGCAGAATTGTTATTTTTAACTAACTTGCACATTCTGTTTCAATTCCCAAAAAGTGCAAATTAGTTATTATTGTTTTAACTAATTGTGCACATGGTTTGTTATTTTCTGGTATTCACTAGGCACATGGCCATAATATAAATAGCACTATGTAATTCTGATGGTATCCATCATATGAATAGAGAATTTTGAACTACGAATATTACACATTCTTTCTGTTACAGCTTGCATTCGAGCTACAATATTCTGCATTCGGAATATTTGCATTATTCTTTTCTTGCAATTTAATTCTTCTCGTTCCAAGTGGTATCAGAGCCCATTCCTGGCCATGGAGACACGTGAGACTAAACGGATTGAGGAAGCAGTTCGCGCAGCTATCAAGGAACAAATGGAAGAGACATTGAAGTTAGTAAAAAAATCTGTTATAGAATATACCGGAGAAGCTTTAAAGCCAATTAATGATACCTTAGTGCGGATGCAAGGGGTCATGGATTTACAGAACCTGACCATTGCTGATTTAAAAGCCAATGGAACAGAGGGCACACTGCCTGCTAGTCCGAGCAACCCTGCTGTCAACACCACAACAGACCACACTGCAAATCCCAGGTTAGACAATTATAACAAATCATTGGTTGCTTACCCATTACATATGAGGGCAGCTAATATTGAGTTTCCTATTTTTGATGGCAATAACCTTAAGGATTGGTTGTATAAGGCTCAACAATACTTTGAGCTAGATTCAACTCCTGATGAGTGGAAGGTGAGGGTAGCCGCTATGCATTTTGAGGGAAAGGCACTAAAGTGGTACTATTCTTATGTGCAAAATCAAGAAGCTAATCGGGTAGCGTCTTGGGAGGAACTGATTAAGGAGTTGAGAGTTCGGTTTGGTGAGAGGATATATGAGGATCCAATGGCAGAACTTAAGGAGTTACAGCAAGTAGGTGAACTGCAAGAATACTTAGAAGAATTTGAACAACTCATCACACAAGTTAAACTTCCAGAAAATTATCTTGTCAGCTCTTTTTTAAGCGGCTTACACCCCTCCATTCAATACCCAATTAAGATGTTTATGCCTCAAACACTTCAGCAAGCTTACACACTAGCTAAACTCCAAGAAGCCCAACTCTTAGCCACTAAATAGAACCTCAAAACCCCTAAATACATACCCAAACTTACACACACTACCTAAACACAGTACACTCCTCAGTACCCCCACAAATCACCCTTATACCCAAAAACATCCCTAGATACACACAATAATAACAAACCAAATCACCCTTCCACAACCACCAACAACCCTCCATCCAAAGGTTACACTACTCAAAACACCAATCGGCTTACCAAAAGACTTACCCCTGAAGAACTGGAAGAGAAACGCCGTAAGAGATTATGTTTCTGGTGTGATGAGTCGTTCGGTCCAGGCCACCGGTGCAAGAAACGCTTGAATATGCTTGTAATTGAACCTGGAGAAGAGAATATGGAGGAGTCAGTAACTGAAATGGAAACATTGGAAGTAGAATCTGAATTAGCTAATCTCTCCCTCAATGCAATCCAAGACTGCCCACAGAACACTACTAGCAGCATGAGGTTGAGAGGATCATACAAGAAGAGGAGTTTGAATATCTTGGTTGACACAGGTAGTTCATTGAACTTTGTGGATGAAAGAGTAGTCAGAGGGATCAATTGTGACCTCACTCCCATCTCTCCTTTGAAGGTGACACTAGCTGATGGCTCAGGGCTGATTAGCACCCACAAAATTGCACGGTTTGAGTGGGTTATGCAAAATCAGAGATTTGTAACCGAGGTGTATGTGCTACCCTTATCGGGGTGTGATCTCATATTAGGTATACCATGGTTGGGTACCTTGGGGACTATACACTGGAATTTCCAACTTCTTACAATGAAGTTCAGCTTGGAAGGACATTCGTGTGAGTTAAAAGGGGAGAATGAGCAACTGGTGGTGGTGGACAGAACAGAGTTTGCTAAACTATTAGCACATGAGAAACCACTACAATTTCAATGTTGGATCGTACAGTTACTCGCTGGTGGAAAGGATAAAAAATGCCATCAGAATTTAAACCCTCAACTCATTGATTTATTGGAGGAGTACTATGATGTTTTTGAGGAACCACATGGTCTACCCCCATCTAGGGAATTTGATCACAAAATTCCTCTACAAGAGGGCTATAAGGCTGTCAATTTGCGACCTTATAGGCATTCTGCCATTCAGAAAACAGTGTTGGAAGAGATGGTCAGAGAGCTCTTAGCTAGTGGGGTGATCAGACATAGTAATAGTCCTTTTGCATCTCCTGTGGTATTAGTTAAGAAGAAAGATAACACATGGAGGATGTGCGTTGATTATAGAGAGCTTAACCATCAAACTGTTAAGGATAGGTTTCCAATTCCTATCATTGAGGATCTCTTTGATGAATTACATGGGGCTACTCAATTTAGTAAGCTTGATTTACGATCCGGGTATCACTAAATCAGAATGCACCCAGGGGACGTATATAAAACAGCTTTTAGGACTCATGATGGCCACTATGAGTTTCTCGTGATGCCCTTTGGGCTAACTAATGCTCCCTCAACTTTTCAAGGCTTAATGAATCATGTACTTAGGCCTTACTTACGGAAGTTTGTGCTGGTGTTTTTTGATGACATTTTGGTATATAGCTCAAACTCAGTGGAGCATGTTGAACATCTCAGGTTGGTCTTTAATGTGCTGAGGCGAGAGGTACTCTTTTTGAAGAGATCAAAGTGTGAATTTGGGGTGGAACAGATTGAGTATCTGGGGCATATTATTAATAGAGAAGGGGTATCCACTGATCCTAAAAAAATCGAGGCTATAGAAAATTGGCCGATTCCTAAGACACTCAAAAAATTACGAGGGTTCTTAGGACTTGTTGGGTACTATAGGAGGTTTATCTGCAATTATAGCCTCATAACAAAACCTCTCACCTTACTGCTCAAGAAAGATAATTTTGGGTGGAATGAAGTAGCACAGGAAGCTTTTAGTAGGCTTAAATCAGCTCTAGTACAATCCCCAGTTCTCAGACTTCCTGACTACACTCAAGAGTTCGAATTACAAACAGATGCTAGTGGTGATGGAGTGGGGGCTATGCTAATGCAGAATCATCACCCTATTGCCTACTTCAGTAAGACCTTAACCCCAAGACAACAAGCATTCTCAGTTTATGAGAAGGAGCTTTTGGCTCTCGTGTTACCAGTGGAAAAATGGAGGCACTACCTATTGGGTAGACACTTTGTGATCAAGACTGACCACCAAAGTCTCAAACACCTACTACAACAAAGGTTGGTCACAACCAGCCAACATAAATGGCTGTCCAAACTTCTAGGAATGGATTATGAGATCAAGTACAAAAGTGGGAGGCCAAATGTAGCAGCTGATGCCCTCTCCAGATGTACTCATGTGGAATTAAACTCATTATTCACCACTGTCACTACACCTGAGTTAGTGGAAGAAATTAAGGGAAGTTGGGTGATGACTGAAGAATATGCCAAGATACTAAACCAGTTGCAGGCAGGGAAAGAATGTAAGCACTTTACATTCGATCAGGGCATTTTGAGGAGAAAGGGAAGATGTGTTGTTGGGTCCTCTTTGAGTTTGAGACGGAAACTGTTAAGCATGTATCATGATGGAGCCTTGGGGGGTCACTCAGGGGCTCAGGCTACATACAAGAAGATTGGGTCAGTTTTTTATTGGCCAAAACTCGAGAAGGATGTGAGGCAATATGTGAGGGAGTGCCAAGTATGTCAGAGGCACAAATATGAACATGTATCCACTCCAGGGTTACTCCAACCCCTCCCTATACCTAAGGGTTATTGGGTAGAAGTCAGCATGGACTTCATTGAAGGCCTACCAAGATCTAATGGATTGGAGGTCATCATGGTAGTGGTTGATCGACTAAGTAAGTATGCTCATTTTATTAGCCTCGCATAGGGATGTAAACGGGTCGGGTCATTCTGTCCCAAACCCGACCCGACCCGATTGTTTAGGAACTCGACCCGACCCGAACCCAATCCGTTTAATCTACTACATAATTAAATGCATCATTTTATTATTTCATTAAATTATTATCGTAGTGAGGCATGTTGAGGAGGGCAAAAATTTCAATGGAGTTGATAAAGATCCTAATTTTTATTTTAAAAAAAATTAGAAAATGTTAAAGACAGGTAAAAAATTATTAAATATGAAAACTGAATATATAAGGTAAAGTCAGTAACTCAAGACATGTCATTGCCTAAAATTATTAGAAGACTTACATATATCTATATATATATATAATATATATATAAAATACATCCAACTCAAATAATAATAATAATAATATAATAATAATAATAATAATAATATAATAATAATAATAATAATAATATGATGACATTACACGATGATCTATATATTCTTGATTTATTTGTCATTATATACATATAATATATATTTTTTCTGAGAAAATTAATTTTTATACTTTGTTGTGTTGCATGGGAAAGAAATGAATTTTGAAAAAGTGGGGAAGGTTGCACATGGAAATCGATTTTTCTGGATAATTGGTTAGTGATTATTAAATATAAATATAATTTATATTCTATCATGTGACTCAACACATGAATAACAAAATGATTATATGAAAAGCATCATTCAACTAATAAATAAGTAAATTCCTTAAACTAAAATTTTTAATTTTTTTTTAATTTAATCGGGTCGGGTTTTCCCAATGGGTTATGAGTACAACCCAAAACCCGACCCTAAACCCTATAGGGTCTGACCCTATAGGGTTTTTAGCGGGGCGGGCAGGCGGGTACCCTATAACAACCCGCCCCGGTTGCATCCCTAGCCTCTCACACCCTTACACTGCTCCTAAAGTAGCTCAACTTTATTTAGAATATGTGTATAAACTGCATGGGTTACCAGAGGGTATAGTGAGTGACAGGGACCCAATTTTCATCAGCCATTTTTGGCAAGAATTTTTCAAATTACAGGGGTTCCAATTGAAGTTATCCACTGCCTACCACCCCCAGACCGACGGTCAAACCGAAAATGTCAACAAATGTGTAGAAGCATACCTAAGGTGTATGACCAATGATGCCCCAAAGAAGTGGACTCAGTACCTAGCGTTGGCTGAATGGTGGCATAACACTAACTTTCATGTTAGTGCTAACAAGACCCCATTTGAAATCCTCTATGGATACCCACCCCCTATACACCTACCCTATATACAGGGAGACTCACGCAACGCTACTGTGGACCACATGCTTCAAAACAGGGAAGAGGGAATTAAGTTGCTAAAGTTTCACTTAAAGAGGGCTCAGATTAGGATGAAACAACAGGCAGATAAAAAGAGATCAGACAGGGAATTTGAAATAGGAGAGTGGGTATTACTTAAATTACAGCCCTACAGACAACACATCATCAAGCATCATGCACAACAGAAACTTGCAGCAAATATTACGGGCCTTATAAAATAAGAGAACGAGTCGGGAAAGTGGCTTACAAATTGGAACTACCCCCAGAAGCTACTATTCACTCCACATTTCACGTGTCCCAGCTGAAGCGCTTCCATGGTGAAAGACCGGAGTCGCTACCTTCTTTGCCTGCAATAGACGAAGAAGAAGAATTAGAACCCATGTCAATACTGGAAAGAAAAATGATTAAACGTGGAAATGTTGCCGAGACAGCAGTACTCATCATGTGGAAGAACAAGCCCGTTACCGAGGCTACCTGGGAGTTCCTCGTAGACATGAAGCTGAGGTTTCCCCATGCTCGCTTGTGGACAAGCGAAATTCTAGGGGAAGGGACTGTAACGGGGAGAAATCCAAATTAGGGTTTGTGGAGATTTGGGAACTGGGGTTTCGCCACGGACCAACAAGAAGAATAAAACAAGTGTTCGGTGTTGAACTGAATTACTTAGTATTTGTTTAATGCGGGTCAGGAGCTAGTGAGATGGAGCGGGTGGAGCGGTCCGTGGAAGGTTCGGGTTCGAGCTGGGCATGGATCCAGCAGACGTGGGCTTTACCAATGGGCCTTGCTAAGGGTCCACTATGTTAATTCTATTTCAATTCCCTAAAGTGCAGAATTGTTATTTTTAACTAACTTGCACATTCTGTTTCAATTCCCAAAAAGTGCAAATTAGTTATTATTGTTTAACTAATTGTGCACATGGTTTGTTATTTTCTGGTATTCACTAGGCACATGGCCATAATATAAATAGCACTATGTAATTCTGATGGTATCCATCATATGAATAGAGAATTTTGAACTACGAATATTACACATTCTTTCTGTTACAGCTTGCATTCGAGCTACAATATTCTGCATTCGGAATATTTGCATTGTTCTTTTCTGGCAATTTAATTCTTCTCGTTCCAAAGTACTGACTGAAACAGTAACTTGGTTGTAATTTGTTTAGTGCATGTATTGCTGTAGGGGTGATTGCAAGAAACGGTTTGGGAAGTTACGAGGGTCGACAACTAATAATCATGTATAAAGTTTCATTGGAGGCAATATGAGGGGACTATTAAATGATTCTACATTGATTTAATGTGGAAGAAGTGGAGGAAAGTGATGAAGATAATGTTAAGTTTAAGGAGAATGAATGTTTCTGTTTTTTATTTTCTTAGTCTTTTTAGCAAGCCTTGACGATGATAGTGTTTCAAGTATTATACTTGTTCAAAGGTTTTAAATTTTGTGATTGTCTTCATTCCAAATTTAATTTTTTTAATGTATAAATTATTCAATATGTTGTATTGATTGTAAAATTTGATTCTTAAAAAAAAAAAGATTATGTAATTTGTAAGATGAAGGTTAAAATTTTGTTGTTAGCATGAATTTTAGGAAAAGAAGTAATTTTTTTTTTTTTTTTTAAATGAATAAAATAAACTACTAATTATGCACATAATTTTTTCCCTACGGTATGCTATTGGTTATGTGGATGTTGTGATTCAGACTTTTTACTTTTCTATACCCTGTATTATAGTTTTTCATGGATTTTATTTCCCTCTTTCATGGTTTGAGCTATGATAAGCTTTATATTTTCTTTTCTTTTTATTTCCTTTTTATCCTTTTCATTACTTTATTTTGCTTTACTAAGTATTAATGTATGGTGTTAAATTATATTGTTATTGTGGTAATTTCATGCAAAATTTATAAGACAGTGTAATTTTTTCTAACAATTTTTATATTGTACAATTTAGGAGATAGTTTGGAACCAGTTAAATTATTAGCCTATTAATTTGGAGCCTCTAAATAGAAAAAAAAATAAAAGGAAAAGGAAAAGGAAAAGGGAAAAGGGAAAAGGGAAATTTGAACCATCCATGTAGACGTTTACTAAAACTTATGATTAAAGGTTAAAATGATAATGTAAGAAGGAATGGCACATGCTTAGTTTTTCGAATGTAGAGATATGCTAGAATTATTATTTCAGATTAATCTAGAAATAGTAGATAAGAAAAATTTTGAGTAATAAATGATTTACCCGTAGAGGAAATGAGATGAAAAAATATAAAATGATCTAATACTGATTTCATTATTTGGAACAATAACCTTTCTAATATACCTACAGGAAGACAATTACATCACCAATTTCATTAATATGAGTGAGTGAGTGGATAAGATGGGACAAATAATTATAAAACAGTTTTGATGTTTGCAGTTTTTATTTTAATTATTATCTTAACAATGATTCATTTTGTTCAAACCACTTTAACACTAGACACACTATAGAAATAGAAGCTCCTATTAAGTGTTGATAATTCATAAATTTTTTACATTGCTATATTATATATGTAATTTCTTTTAATGTTGTTTTATTTAAATTTTACACACGCAACACGAGTGTGCGGACTGCCAGTATGATATATAATATGAATTCTTTTGTGTATGTAGAAAATTATATAATATATATATATATATTAGGTCATTATTGTAGAACTCTATCTATATTATTAAAGCCAAAATGCTTCTTTTGGTTTCTTTAGTGTATATAATTTTTAATATATGATTTGATGAAAATAACCAACACGGTTTAGAATTTATAACTTCTCAAACTACTCCCTCCTTAATACTTTTTGAAACCAATACTCTTTTTATATTTTTACTTTTAAAAATTTGCATTTTAATCTAAAATAAGATATCAGCCAAAAAATCTAAAACAAGAAAAGTAATAACATTTAAATATTTGATAGCATTAAATCCAAAATCTAGAAAGAATTTTTTTAAGTCAAAAATTAATTTCTATAATAAAAGATTTATTTTTTTATGCATATTATTAAATTTTCACACGTGTACAGCATCAGGTAGTATATTTATATATAGAAGTAGGCCATTATTATAAAAAACACGGCTGTTCAACCTTCAGTCAAAATGATTCATTATAAATTTCATTCTTAATTTTGGCACCTACTTATTTAACGTAAGATATATTATTCTTGGCATAATAAAAATAAGCATAATCATGCAACATATTTGTTTAAAAACTTTATTATAAAATATATATAAATAAATATATTTGTATACATTTATCATAAATACTTATAATTATTGTTAATAATATTCGTAAATGTGTGGAAATATGTCTTGACATACTATAAATAAATTACAACACTTAATCCATGTACGTCAGCTTCGGGGCTGGGACTGTCGACCAAGATTCTTGCTCTTTGGGGATTATGATCATTTTCCTGTCATGTTATTTATAATTTTTATTGTTGTAATATGAATTCAACAATATTTGTCTGAATTTGAGAATTATTTCATTGATATTTCATTTCCCTTTCCATGACAGCCTGAAAACACTTTCCTCTACAAAAATGCTAGCTATCTACAATTTTGAGTGCTTCTTTATGTTCAAATTAAAGGAAATGAAGTAGTATACCATAAGCACTACTTAAGCCCTAGTTTACTACGAATTGCCATAGTATGATCTATTTAATTGGCATACCACAGTGATATCATCTCTTAAATAATAAGTAGCAGGTTCGATTTCCCCCTTTCTTGTTCTAATAGCAAAAAAATAATAATAATAATAAAAGATCCATTTAATTAAAAAAAAAAGATTAATGGGTTTTACAAGCTATTTGTTGTACAAAATGTACAAACTTAATAAAGTTGTAGTATGTATAGAGAAAAATATGTTTTTAGTTCTCAACGTTTTACTGTTTTTTCATTTGAGTGCTAAACCTCTTTTTTTTTCCCCCCCAAGTTTGCAAACAAGGACTTTGTTAATGTAGATTTTTTTTTCTGTTAATTTGACACATTTCATTTCGCTGGAAATTATTAATTAAATTAAATTAATTTAATAAGATAATTTAAAAAATAACTAAAAATTGAAAAAATGAACATAGGAGCATATAAAACTTCATTTGGAAAATCAATGTCAAGGTTGGAGGAAGGAATCAGGGCTTGGCCGGCCCACCACAATTTTTGGAGCCGAAGCAACATATCCACCACCGGGAGAGGACTCAACTCCCTTCAATTGCCGCAGTATGTTTCCACCTTGAATCTTCTTAATTATTCGGGCATCAATTGTCTTGCAAAATCTTTTGGTTTCCAATTGCATGTCTTGTTGTTTTGCATAATTTTACCTGGACCCACTCAAGGTTGCTGCTTCACAAGATTGGCCAGAAGTCACGAAATATGCTGGTTTAGCTAGTGCCCAAGCCCATTGGCATGAGCTTATTCAAGACCCGTGTAACTTGAATAATAGATGGCGGGAACTGTTAAATTTATCTTAGTTATTTTATTAATTTAAATTAATAATTTTTAGCAAATAAAAATATATTAAGTGTCATAACTTATTAATGATAAAATTAACGGCATTAAGAAATTTCTCGTTTATAAGCTTTTGCCAAGGTTAAGTACTCAAATAAAGAAAAAAAAAATAGATTTAAGAGTCTGTTTGGATGATCTGTTTTTCATCAGTATATATCTGTATCAAAATGATATGTGTAAATATATTTGATTTGTATTTGAATTTTATCTATATTTGATTTTTTCATAAGAACTGTCAACTTTTTTTTTTTTATCTATATTTATTTCTTAACAAACAATTTGTTAGAAAAAAGTTTGGAAAAGTATCTGTATTTGTCTAAAAAAGCTAAACAAACAGACCCTAAGACTCAAAAGGAAAAACAGTAAAATATTGATAACTAAAAACATACTTTTCCTTGCATATGTGTGTGTATATATAACGTATGCAAATCACTAATAACAATTATTTTTCATTTTTTTTTCAACCATATACAATATTTATTAATTAATTGGCACAAACCACTACCAACAAGCATCAAGTTTAACATTTGATTTGATTTCTTGATATTGTTATCTTTACTTTTTTGTGTATATTCTTGCTCTAGTCTTCATATTATCTCTAACATTTGTGTCTGTTCCTTTACTTTTAAAAAAATTAACATGGTATCAAAGCCCTCTTCTTGCGAGATATGTGTGTGAGTTTTTTTAAAAAGTCATGGAAGCTAAAGCTAGTTTCGCCTCAATTGCTCCGCTGATGTTTGATGGAGAAAACTACCATGCTTTGGATCTTTGGGAAGCAGTGGAGGAAGACTATGAAGTTCCTGCACTTCTAGATAATCTCACTATGGCATAAATTGGAACGCATAAGGAGAGGAAGACAAGAAAGTCGGATGCCAAAGCATGGTTGTTTGCTGTAGTGTCGTCAACGATTTTCATAAGAATAATGTCCCATAAGACACCCTAGTCTATATAGGATTATCTCAAGAAAGAATATGAAGGAGAAGAAAGGATTAGAGGAATGCGAGTTTTAAATTTGATCAGGGATTTTGAGTTGCAAAAGATGAAGAAATCTGAAACAATCTAAGAGTATTTAGATAGACCTCTTGAAATTGCAAACAAACTTAGACTACTCGAGTCTGAATTTAATGATTCAAGGATTATACAGAAGATCCTTGTCACAGTACCTGAGAGGTAAGAAGCAACAGTTACAACCTTGGAAAATATGAAGGATCTGTCAAAAAGATTACCTTAGTGGAATTACTTAATTCTTTGTAGGCACAAGATCAAAGAAGAACAATGAGGCAAGAAGAAACAAAACAAATGGTTGAAGGAGCTTATCTAGCCAAGACTTTATTTCTAAAAGGAAAAGGAAGAATCTCTTAATACAATGATTGCAAGAAACCTAGTCATGAGGAGAAAGATTGATAGCACAAAAGAAAACCTCAATGTTTCAAGTGCAAAAGGTTTGGGCACGTATAAAAAGATTGCAAAGTAAAAACAATGAAGAATAAGCAAATATGGTGGAGATGGTTGAAGAAGAAACTCTATTTTGAGTTAGTAGGTGAGAAGTGCACCAAGAAATTTTTAAGAGAAGTGCTCCAATTGAACGTTGATGAGAAAATGCATCAAAAAGACGATGATAAATACATCATATAGTGAAGGGAAGTACTTCAAATATTAGAAAAATTGGAAAGATGTGTTCTATGAGATTTCAACTTTACAACTTTGAATCGAGAGACCATGTTGAAAGTTGATTCATAAGTTTGACTTGGTCTCAAATTTGTTATTTGTGCTGCAGATATTTGTTGCTAGTGCTACAGATTATACAGAGATAATTTTCGTATTATTAGTTAGTCAAATAAAAATCTTAATGTAGTTGCAAGAATTTCTGATTTTATTGAGATATTTTAAGTTTCAGCTTTTTCATTTTAAGCCTATACAAAGGGCACATTTGGCTCGGAATAAAGCATTATATTCTCTTTATATTTTCATGCATTATTTACTTTGTTTCTCTGTCTTTATTTTTCTTGCTCTGATCTTCATATTATCTCCAACATTTGTGTCCGCTCCTTTATATTTTTTTCAAAATCAACAGCAGCGGTGGCCTTGGTGGTGGTCTGTGGCGAAAGCACTTGGAGATGATGGTCGGAGGAGTCCTACAACAAAACAAAGCTAACAGATCTTCTTCCCAGGAATCTTCTTGAAGCAATAGTTTGCTCCAATAGCCACTGAAGGAAAAGAACTTCTAGAGAGAAGTTCTTAAAGAGAGAGAGCTTCAACTGCTATTTTGAGAATGGGAAGGTCCAAATTGCTCAAAATCAAATCTTTAATGGATTGGCAATTTTTCTGACCGAATTTATATTGACTGAGTCAAAACATATTGATTTATGATTCATTGATCTCAATAATTACCAGTTTGCTCGGATCATAATATGGCCACAATATATTTTTTAAAATTTTCAAGATCACTTTAATTGCCCTTCCATTGTTATCAAATTTGATGTCAGATCCAATCAATGTTCTGTCCTCAATCTCTTCATGGAAATATCTCACTGGAATTTTGCCAAAGATCTCGGTAGAAATCGGTAAAAAAAATGGACATATCAGCATAAATTAAGTGCAGAAACTACATTGTCAAGTTTGGCCTAGGAAGAAGAAGGTCTATTTGGTCACCTGACACAATCCTTGGCACTGGCCTGGTGATTAATTTCACCAATTCAAAAAGTAAATAAATAAATAAACAATAAATAATTCAATCAGATCAAGCCGAATATGGCCTAAGTTATGGTCTGCTCCAAATTGAATGAATTTTCCTTATCCCAATTTAATCAATCTAAGATGCATACCTATGGCTACTACAACAAAAATTATGAGTTTTACTATCTATCGCAATTTGAATAATTATTTATTATTGAATTGAAACACATTTTGAAGCTTCAATTTTTAAGTTAGGCTCATAATTTTTATGGTTTGATTTAGCTCTAAATGGGATTCCATCTGGAGCCCTTATTTTCTAGTGGTCTATTTTATGAAAATAAAAAATTGGATAAATCACATCGTCCATAAAAAAAATTAATTTTATGAAATTGGGCCTACTTTTTCTTTAAAGAAAAAACTCATAATATATCAAAATATGTATGCAACTTAGACTTCTAAAAAGCATATTAGACTAGGAAAAATCATTTGATTGGTTTACTAACCTACGATCTTTTCTTTTCTTTTCTTTGTTTTCTTTTTTTTTTTTTTGAAATTTTGAATTTTTTATTTTTTTAGTTTTGTTCTTAAAAAAAATTATTTTAAATATGAGGGCAAAAATGAGTGTTTACAAAAGGCCAATAGCAATTTATGTTGCAGTAAAAATCAAGACGACTTTGTTCCATTTGTTTGATCAATTTAATTACTTTATTGGTTTTGCAAGCTTACCTTTTATCATGATACCTATCAAACACTATTTCCAATTAATTTATATTTCTAATCAAGTTTCTTTTTATTTATAAACCTAACACATAATATTCAATGGATCATTTATCTCCATTAACATGTGTTTTGGCTAGGGTGTAAACGGTGGTGGATTTGGGATGAGTCATTTTAGAACCTAACTTGCCTTGATTTTTAGGGGAATCGAAACCCGACCCAATTTGACCTGATTTTAGAGAATTCGATACTAGTAATTGTACATGTTGGGAAAAATAATTAAATCAAAAAGAAAAATCAATCAATTATCCTAAAGCAAGTAGACTTATCTATATCCTATAATGTGACTTGATACATGAATAACAGAAGGATTATACAAAAAACATTATTCAACTAATGAACAAATATATTTCTTAAACTAAATTTTTTAATTATACCGGATCGGATTACCCATTAGTTATGAGTACAATCCAAAACTTGACCCTAAACCCTATAGAGTTTTTAGTGGGCAAGCAGCCGGGTACCCTATAACGATCCGCTCTGATTGCATCCTTGGTTTTCGTAGCACTTGTTATGAGTCCTAAAAATAGAATATTTTCACAATTGTTTGTACTAATTATATGATATATAAAAATACATAAATAAATAAAAATAAGCGTACATAGATATATAAAGGTTTCATCATATAGAATCTAACAAGAGTACTATGATACGGGACACCACTCAACATTTCTTCTAATCTTAGCAAGAGTATAGAGAGAGACACCAATTATCAACATTTTTCTTCTAATAATTATTCCACTTTGACACCAACTCATTGAGCGATTTGCTTGAAGACCCATCAGCACTTAGTGTCTTAGCAGCTGCAATTTTCAGCTCATTGATTCTATTCCTCACAAGACTTGGCTCTTCTTCACCACCTTGCATTAAATCCAGAACAACCCTAGCAATCTCCTCTCTACCCACAATTCCATCCTCACCAACATTAGGCCTCAATGCAATCCTTAAGTCCTGAGTCGTTACCACCGCATTCATGCGTTGCTCCGCGTATAATGGCCACGCGATCATTGGCACACCATGAACTATGCTTTCGAGGACAGAGTTCCATCCACAATGCGTCAAGAACCCTCCAATGGACTCATGGCTAAGAATTTCCACTTGTGGTGCCCAATTAGCCACAACCATGCCAAGGGTTTTTGGTCCTAGCTTTTTATTATTGCACCTTTCCAGGAACCCTTTTGGTAAAAATGTAAGTGGGTCACTTTCGGTTTTCGTACTGATAAAGGTCCCTACAGCAGATTTCTCATCTGGGCTCTTTACCACCCATATGAACCTTTGTTGGCTCATTTCTAACCCTAGGGCTAGTTCTGTCGTTTGCTCGAGAGAGAAAGTACCACCGCTCCCGAAACAAACGAATAGAACCGAACTACGTGGCTGCACATGAAGCCATTCCAGTATCTCCCTATGCTTGTCCTTGCCTATGTGCTTTTCGTCAAAACCCAGGCCACTTTTAATAAGTGGTCCTACCAGATAAACAGGTGGTTGGAGAGTGTGAATTAAATTATTATCTTTCCCGCCCTGAAGAACTTCCGAGGCCAAGGGTTCCAGTTCCTGGAAGCTGTTGATCAAAATGCCTCGAGCTAAACTGAACCGCTTCGAATGGTGTAGAAACAGCCTGTACGCATCGTCTTTTCTATCTAGGAACGGTTCTGGAAAATCTCTTCCATGGAGTGGAAGTGGAAGACCTGGTATTACAAATGGCTCTTCTGCGTCCTTGAACTCGCCAGAAACCATTTGATCCATCTTCGGCATACTGAGCATCAGACACAAACCGGACGCAAGACATGGGAAAAACACATAAGACGAAACATTAAACTCGGTTGCAATATCGAAAGCATCTGTTCCGAACAGGTCAGCGACGACTCCAACTATTTTGACCATGACATTTGAAGCTAAAGACTTAAGAACTAGGCGGATGTGATTTAATGAACGTGTAACTGCGAGTGAGATTTTGGCTACGTGTCCCAAGGCTTCTGGGGACAAGTCATGGAAGCTGACCGGTGGAAGAAAGATTGAGTTTACGACAGATTTCGGGAGGGTTTCGAGTGCTGATTCTTCGGCTTTGTTTGGGACTGAATCAATGGTGGGCAAGAGAATGGAGACAGTCAAGTTGTGTCGGATGGTCAGTAGCTTGGTAAGCTCGATCATGGGGATCAAATGACCTATTCCGGGACTTGGTATCATCACTACATGGGGTTTTGGGGGTTGTGGTGAGATTGTGTTGTTTCCCCTTTCCATCTTCTTAGGTTTATCGTCTTGTATAAGCAGAGAACGTTTTAAGGTGACCAAGTGACTAGAAATACCAGGTAGCATATGGCATTCTTGTTTTGTGGAGAGAAATGTTAAGGTGACAAAGTGACTAGGAGATACGTGTTAAGTACTAAGTAGATAGGATGGGCACGGATGGGTTTGGTTTTTTTTTTTTTTTTTTTTTTTTTTTTTTTTTTTTTTTTTTTTCTTCTTCATCCCAAAGCAAACCATTAAGTAACGGTTTGGTTTAGATTATAAATTTTTTAAACTATTAAATAACGGTTTGGTTCGGCTTGGATTACGGTTTAAATCAAAATTCTAACTAAAAATTTTTCTTGTTCTAGTTTTTTTACATTTGTGTAGATTCTTAAATATTTATATCAAAATACTTTATAAAGTTGATATTATAAACCATAACAAAATACTTTATAAATTCATCATACTTTTAATTTATAGTTCTCTATAAATCAATTATCCACGAATAAAATACATTCACTAACCAATATATAATAAGTCATAATTTATGATTTTTAATATAACCATCATTTCAATTATATATAAATAATTTAGCTAAAATAAAAAACATTTATCAATAAAATTCATCAATGAATAAAATGATCAGCTACAAAATATATTAAACAATTAATACATAATGAAATTTTGTAACTGAATAAATAAATTTCATAATTTACAAAGTTAAAAGCTATTTAAAAAAAACAATAGTTCATCATCAACAAAAAATTACATATCATGAGCTTTAAAAAATTTTAAAAAGGACAAGTTGATTTTAATCAATATTCATCAAATAATAAATATGAAATGAAATCATATAAACATATAGTAAAATATTATTATATTTTTCTAAAACGGTTTGGTTCGATTTTATGGATTGATTTAGTTTACTTTTCAAACCAAACCATAAATTTACGGATTGGTTCGGATTTGAAAATTTTTAAACCAAACCATGAAAAAAAACCATATTTTCGATTTGGATTGGTTCGATTACAGATTGGTTTGATTCGGTCGGTTTTTTTGCCTACCCCTAAAGTAGAATACTTGTGGCAGTTCAATCTTCCTGCGAAAGGAGGTCATGGGCCTGTTATTTTTGTATTTTTCTGGTTGTTTTAGAATCTTATTTTTATTTTTTTAAATATATATTAAAAAAAATATAATTAAAAATATATATTTTTCTTATAAATAAATCAAGCAAATTACGTCCAGATTAGATAATTCGAATAGACTCTAAGTATGTGTCGGTGCTGGAAATTTATGTGGCTGAAAGACAATATGAATGAACGGTCAAACGCTATCTCGACTGGAAAACAATTTGTTTTTATCATTTTATTATGCAGCCTAATGAAAGGACAGAATATAACTTAGGGTAGGTATCTTTCATAATCAAATCATAGAAAAATGGTTTAACTTATTATAATTTTAGAGCAAACGATACAATTGAAATCAGGGGTTTTTCTAAATCATAAAATTCAGTATAAGTGCTTCATCATGTTGTTAATTATGTGTGGTAGAGATTATTTTTTGAGTAGTTTCTCCATCTATTTATTTTTCCTTTTTTATTTTTCTAATTTTAAGTGAAATAAATAATTTTTAAAACAATTACCACATTTATTTTACAAAGTTGCTTAAGTTAAAATTCTTTTGGTATATGAATAGCATATAAACATATAACACATAGCATCTAGTATTAATGATTCACAAAGAAAAGTATTTTTATGATTTTAAGTGGTGTAATACTCTGTAGAATGGTGTAAATATTTTTATGGATTTAAGCTTTTACTTCCTGCTTGGATGATCACACAACAACCTAACCAGTCTTGCTTATACACCGTTCCCCATGCACACATCGTTATTGATAAATATTGATAAAAGCGTGTGATTTTCCAATGACAATTCGTGTCCGTGTTTCTTTATACTTACTATTAGATTTCTTTTCATCGATTATTGTGTTTTGTTTTCTGGTATCGATTACTTGCATACTACCGTAGAGTAAGACAGTATGCCTTAGTCATCACATGATCTTATTATGCCCGTGAATGCCCCAGGTCCACCATGTCAGCTTTTTGGAGTGCTTCATTCCTTACAAAAGCTAGGATCTACATGAATTTAACAAATAGATATTTATATTATTTTATTTTAATTTTTTTATCATAATTTTAAAAATAAAATGGGACTTACAAAAATTTGTAAATTTGGTAATGAGCTTTTGTAAATAATTAAAAAAAAAACCGCTTAATAGACATTGATTTTCTGATTTATAAGAAAGTACCTTTAATAATGTTGGTAATGGCAGGGTCCACATTTGTGTCTATTGTCTAGGGAAGCACTTAGGTCAAGTCGCTTAAAATCGACTTGTGTACAAGTGTCAGCTATAGCCATTGAATTAGAGAAAAAAATCAAGGACCGTCAGATTAGTTGTATGAGTTGTTATAAAAGGAGTAAAAGAAAAAAAAAAATTAATGCATGCAAATCTAGAAACCTTAACCCACCTTCCTCTCTTGCCTAACCTCAGCCACTTGGAGAAACCACCCACCTACAACGAGTTTGATTTTTGAAGAAGATGGTTGGAAGATTCGAAGCATCATCTCCTAAGACCTCCAAACAGAAGATTCTCACCCTAAAAGGTGAAACACCAGCTACGAAGATGGCCAAATGAAAGAACTTGGTAGATCCCAACACCGACGACAACGCTCGCTAGACGACAGTAAGGTGCTATGCTATCTTACATTTGAGGTGTTTCTGAAGGATAAGATAGGATAGGATTGAGGATGTTTCTAACAAGTGATTAAAATTCCATGCAACGCATTAGGTATGGGTGTGTGCCCAACAAAGTATGTATGTTGGCTAAAGCATGCCCTTATGGAAGAGAAAAGCGGCAACTCATTGAGGAAATTGGCTTCGATGATCTAGTGAGTTTGAAGCTCACTTTTATCAATAGAAAGTTGCTGAAAGAACTGGTTATTTATTTCGATGAAGATATTAGCACGATGTACATGGGAGAACATGAGGTGATAATAAATTTTGCAAAAGTAAAGGACATTTTTGGGCTCAACTCCACTGGGGTAGATGTGGAGTGTAAAGAAATTGGCGAAGAAATTGAGGATCATTTGAAGATTTTTTTAAAATGACAGAGGGCTCAAAGTAGCAAGTATATAGGAGCTGATAAAGTCACCCAGCCAAGTCAAAGCTACCATAATGCTCTATTTAGTGAGCATATTCATTTCTCCATCTTCGGACCTTGAAGCCTCAAGAAACTACTTCATTATGGCTAGGGATGTGGATAACATTCCTAAGATGAATTGGGCAAAACATCTTCTAAATCAACTGTGTGAAGGAATCAATCGCTGGAGAAAAGGCGAGCAGCTATATGTCAACGGATGCATCATGTTGTTAGAGGTATGGTTATCGACTCAATTGTGCTAATTGAAGGCTATCATTTGCTTTACTTTGGCTCATTATGCCTCTTGTTCTGAAGAAAGACCTGCTAACTCTGTTAGAAGTGATCAAGATGCACCTGGTACTGATGACCTAGAACACATAAGAGAATTTGAAACATATGACCTAGCACAAATACATTGTACCTGAAACATATGAAATAGGGCAAATACATTGTACCTAGAGCATGTAACCTAGCACATACTTAGTATTAATACATTGTACCTGGTACTAACACATTACCTGGAACTCGTGAGAGAACTTGGAACTTATGACCTAGAACATATAAGAGGACCTGGAACGGATGGAACAACTGACCTGGAACAAACTTTTGACATAGAACTCATTGGAGAAGCTGAAACAGATGACCTAGGACATATACATTTTATTTGGAACTTATGACCTTACCTAGAACAAACTGATAACCTAGATCTAATAAGAGAACCTAGAATAGATGACTAAGGACAAATACATTGTACTTGGAACTTATGTCCTTGCAAATATAAGAGGACCTGAAACAAATTGTTGACCTGAGTTTAAGAGAGCCTGGATCGTATGACATTGGAGAAATACACCGTACTTGCAATATATGACTTAGTACATATTATAGGATTTGGAACAAACTGATGACCTAGATCTAATAAGAGAACCTGGAGCAGATGACCTAGGACCTATACATTTTACTTGGAACTTATGTTCTGACCTAGAACAAATTGATGACGTAGAACTCATAGGAGAACCTGAAACAAATTACCTAAGGCGTATACATTGTACTTGGAACGTATGACCTTACCTGGAATAAACTGTGACTTAGATTTAATAAGAGAACCTGGAACAGATGACCAATGACATATACATTGTACCTGGAACTTATGTCCTAGCACATATAAGAGGACCTGGAACAAATTGTTGACTTGTAACTCATAAGAGAACTTGGATCATATAATATAGGACAAATACATTTTTCTTGGAACTTATGACCTTACTTGGAACAAACTGCTGACGAAGAACTCATTAAGGAACTTAGAACATCTGACTTAGGACAAAATACACTACTTAGCACAAATACATTGTAACTGGAACTTATGACCTAGAATATATAAGAGGACCTGGAACAAACTAATGACCTAGAACTCATAAGAGAACCTGGAACAGATGATCTAGGATTTATATATTGTACTTGGAACAATTGGCCTGAAAGAAACCAATGACGTAGAACTCATAAGAGAACCTGAAATAGATGACCTAGGACATATACATCGTATCTGGAACTTATGACCTTACTTGGAACAAACTGATGATCTAGATCTAATAAGAGAACTTGGAACAGATGACCTAGAACATATAAGAGGACCTAAACCAAACTGATGACCTAACACAAATACATTGATGACATGACCTGGAACGAACTGATGACCTAGGACAAATATACTATACCTGAAACATATGACCCAGCACTTATAAGAGGATCCGGAACATATGACCTAGGACTAACACAATGTACCTGGTACTGATGAACTACTAGCACTAACAAAAGGACCTAGAGCATTTGACCCAGGACAAAATATACCACCTACTTTTTAGACATCATTATCCTCTTCTGTAATGTAATTTGTACTACTGTGATGAGGCCAACCATATTTGCTTGAATTTGAAAAAACTTCGTTGCATTTTCCTATTCGAGTAGGACCTTAAAAGCAATTTTCCTCTCAAAATTGCGACCTACAATTCTTGAGTGCTCCTTAAGTTCAAAGGAAACCAATTAAATTCATGAGCACTCAAATCTTACAAGTGTGAATGTGTGATTATGACTACCATTAATGAGAAAAGGTTGATGGGTTTCAGTACACGTTGGGTGGACATATCATTAAATTTATTTTATATATATGGAGAGAGAGAGTGTATGTAAATGATCAATGGTGGACATTTCGAGAATTGTCTACTTTATTATATGTGTTTTAAAATTTTATCTGGTATTTATATACTAACATTATACTAGTATATGCTGCACCCGTGTTACTTGTATAGAAAAAAATAGTAAAAAAATATAAAGGAAAGAGAGAGAGTGGAGAAAGAGAAGTAGTAATCTTACTTATAACTGTAATAAGATAAAAATAAATAAGTAAAATAAGGTAAATATCTTTGACATTAATGATTTAATAGTAATAGATTATATATTTATGTATACAATATATAGTATTTAATGAACAATCTTTCTCCATTAATATACTTTTTTGTTTTATGATAATTAGAATGAGGAGAAAGGGTCTGAATTTAATACACTCATTTGAAAAATCCTGATGATACAACCTGGATTGACCGTTAACATAGGTTTTTATTTACTACTACTGTTATGAGTCGTAAAAGCTTGACGAATCCTGATGATACGGCTTGAATTGACCATTAACCTAGGTTTTTCATTACTACGGCTGTTATGAGTCATAAAAGCCGAAATTTTCATAATTATTATCAATACTAATGAGATATATATATATATATATATATATTATAGGCCACAAAGATTAAGAAAATGAGGCCACTTAAAACATTACAACTCACAAATATGAGGAATCAAATTCGGTATCTTAAGGATGAGGATCTAGACCGAATACTACTACGCTCCAACGCCATTGGTTTAATCTATTTTCTATCTCTATCGAAACGATATGTGTAAATATATTCGATTTGTACCTATATTTGATTTATTTGATCTTTTCATAAGCCTAACTTTTTTTTTTTATCTATAACTATTTTTTTTTTATTAAAATTTGTTAAAAAAAAGTATGAAAAAAGTATCTATAGCTCTATAGAAAATAGCTAGCTGAAGAAACGCTTATATAGAATCTTAACAAGACTAGAGAGACAGGAGAAGTGGATTAACATTTTTCTTCTAATTTTTCCACTTTGACAACCACCTCATTGACTGATTTGCCAGAAGACCCATCGGCACTTAATGTCTTAGCAGCAGCAATTTTCAACTCATTAATTCTATTCCTCATAACGTTTGACTCTTCACCACCACCTTGCATTAAATTCTTTACAACTCTAGCAATCTCCTCCCTTCCCACAATACCATCCTCATTGACATTAGGCCTCAATGCTATCCTTAAATCCTCAGTTATAGCCACTGCAGTCATGCGCTATTCCGCATTTAATGGCCATGCAATGCAATCATCGGCACATCATTAACTGTGCTTTCAAATACCGAATTCCATCCACAATGTGTCCAGAACCCTCCGGTGGAATTGTGACTAAGGATTTCCACTTGTGGTGCTGATGCAGCATATGATGAAGAGACGGAAAATCCTATGTCTGCAACATATGCTGCTGGTCTTTAATTTTACACTACCCATGTTGGAGCGACGTACTTTACATGTCTTTTGGGTTTTTCAAATTTGTAATTAATAATGTGGTCAATGCCTTTAGAATATCATTTAATATTTCTAAAGAATAATTTTTAGTATCATTTAGTAGGATTTTTAATATGATTTAATGTCTTTTAATAGGATGTCAGTTTCATAGGATTCAATGTCTTTTAATAGAATGTCAGTTTTAGTTTTTCCTTTTAAATGCTATTTAATATTATTTAATAGGTTTTAGTCCTTTTTCGATTATGGCAACTTTCAAGCTTGCCTATATATATGTAAGCCTTATGGCATATGAGATAGAATATGTTATTTTGAATGAATTTTCTTTGAGAGTGTTCTCTCTTTATCCCAAAATTCGTAATCTTGTGTAGATTTCGACTTTTGATGCCAGATATCTAGGTATTCTCAGAATCAATAAGTATTTGAAGATCACAAGCCGGGTATTCGTGCGCGAATCAACGTCTTGCGATTGTTCCCTTTTTATTTCGCTGCGTCAGTTGGTATCAGAGCTGCGTTCGCTCTTGGAATATCATGGCGCCTCGCAAACAGGTTAACCAGAAACGTGTGGATGAAATCTATGGTCATAATGACCTAGGTCGACTGATCGAGCAGAAAATCGATTGGTGGTTGAGTGTTATGGTGGATCAAGTCACAGAAAGGATGGAGGCACTTTTGGTGAATTAGGGAATTAGGGATGAATGCAAAATCTTGGAATTTGATGATGATTTCTCTTCTGTTGATGGGGACTACTATGATGAAGAACCTATCTTTGACACTTATGAGGATGAAGAACCTATGTTTAAAGCTGTGGGTGATGGAGGACCTATCTTTGACACCGAGAATGATGAAGAAGAGATTTTCACAAAATATGATGATGTGTTTATGGCTGAGGGAGATGGAAAACCTATTTTTGATGATGAGTATAAGGAAGAATTTTTGGAAAACGATGAAATTTTTCAGTCTATTGTAAGCAAGGAGGTTATTGAGGAGGTAGCAATATATAAGTTTGGAACTACGGTTAAAGGAGTTCCAAGATATGTTTTTTGAAAGGTTGTCAAATGGGTTACCCCCATTGAGAGACATTCAATACCAGATCGATCTTGAATTAAGTGTAACCCTTCCAAATCATACCCATGATCGAATGAGCCCTACAAAACATGAAGAGTTGAGGAGACAGATTGAGGACTTACTGCATAACATGATTAAAATTCGAGGTCGAATTTTGTCCAGTCTGGAGAGGATGATGCAGCATAGGATGAAGAGACGAAAGATCCTATGCCAACAACATATGCCATCGGCCTCTAGTTTTACACTGCCTATGTTGGAGCGGCGTACTTTACATGCCTTTTGAATATCATTTAATATTTTTAAAGAATAATTTTTAGTATCATTTATTAGGATTTTTAATAGGATTTAATGTCTTTTAATAGGATGTCAGTTTTAGTTTTTCCTTTTAAATGCTATTTAATATTATTTAATAGGTTTTAGTTCTTTTTCAATTATGGCAACTTTCAAGCTTGCCTATATATATATGTAAGCCTTATGGCATATGAGACAGAATATGTTATTTTGAATGAAATTATTTGAGAGTGTTCTCTCTTTATCCCAAAATTCGTAATCTTGTGTAGATTTCGATTTTTGATGCCAAATATCTAGGTATTCTCAGAATCAATGGATATTTGAAGATCACAAGCCGGTATTCGTGCGCGAATCAACGTCTTGCGATTGTTTCCTTTTTATTCCGCTGCGTCAGTTGGTATCAGAGCCGCGTTCGCTCTTGGAATATCATGGCGCCTCGCAAACAAGTCAACCAACGACGTATAGATGAGATTTATGAGCGTGAAAACTTAGATCAAAGGATTAGAGCTATGATCGATGAGAGGTTAGAACAAAGGATTGGACAGATGATTGATCGGCGACTGGATGCTGCAGTAGCCCAGATCACAGAAAGGATGGAGGTACTTTTGGTGAATCAGAATAAAGGTAGAAACCCTAATCATGATCTGGTGCCTAATTCTGATTTGATACATGACGTAGGTTATGAGGAATCAGATGATTACTCTTCTTTTGTTAAGGAAGATAGTAGTTGTAGGGAATTAAGGATGAACACAGAAATCCTAGGATTTGATGATGATTTCTCTTTCATTGATGGGGATTACTATGATGGAGAACCAATATTTGACGTTTATGAGGAAGATGAAGGGTATGTCTTTGAAGTAGGAGGTAATTTTGAACCAGCTTATGATGAAGTTGTGTTGGAGGCTGTACGTGATGGAGGACCTATCTTTGACACTGAGAATGATGAACAAGAGGTTTTCACAAAATATGATAATGTGTTTATGGCTGAGGGAGATGGAAAACCTATTTTTGATGATGATTATGAGGAGAAAGATTTTTTGGAAAAAGTTGAAAATTTTCAGCCTATTGTAGGCAATGAGGTTTTTGAGGAGGTAGCAATACCTGAGTTTGCAACTATGGCTGTAAAGGAGTTTCAGGTTGTGTTTTTCAAAGAGTTGCCAAATGTGTTACCCCCATTAAGAGACATTCAACACCAAATCAATTTTGAATTAAGTGCAACCCTTCCAATTTGTCCTCGTCATCAAATGAGCCATACAATATATGAAGAGTTGAGGAGACAAGTTGAGGACTTACTGCATAACATGATTAAAATTCGAGGTCGAATTTTGTCCAGCCTGGAGAGGATGATGCAGCATATGATGAAGAGACGGAAAATCCTATGTCTGCAACATATGCCGCCGGCCTTTAATTTTACACTACCCATGTTGGAGCGACGTACTTTACATGTCTTTTGGGTTTTTCAAATTCGTAATTAATAATGTGGTCAATGCCTTTAGAATATCATTTAATATTTCTAAAGAATAATTTTTAGTATCATTTAGTAGGATTTTTAATATGATTTAATGTCTTTTAATAGGATGTCAGTTTCATAGGATTTAATGTCTTTTAATAGGATGTCAGTTTTAGTTTTTCCTTTTAAATGCTATTTAATATTATTTAATAGGTTTTAGTCCTTTTTCGATTATGGCAACTTTCAAGCTTGCCTATATATATGTAAGCCTTATGGCATATGAGATAGAATATGTTATTTTGAATGAATTTTCTTTGAGAGTGTTCTCTCTTTATCCCAAAATTCGTAATCTTGTGTAGATTTCGACTTTTGATGCCAGATATCTAGGTATTCTCAGAATTAATAGGTATTTGAAGATCACAAGCCGGGTATTCGTGCGCGAATCAATGTCTTGCGATAGTTCCCTTTTATTCCGCTGCGTCAGGTGCCCATTCACACACGACCATGCCTAGGGTCTGTTGTCCTTCTCCTTCATTATTGAGCTTTTCCGTGAACCCTTTTGGTAGAAAATGAAAAGGATCACTTTCACTTTTGGTGGCGAAGAAGCTCCCGTTAGATGTTTCCTTTAGGCTCTTTACTCCCATAAGAACCTTTGTTGACTCATTTCCAACCCTAGGGCTAGTTCTGTCATTTGCTTGAAATGCATGGTACCGCCACCCTTGAAACAAACGATAGAACCAAACCGCGTAGCTGCACATGAAGCCATTTTAATAACTTCATTGTGCTTGTCCATGTGCTTTTCATAAACCCTATGCCACTTTTTATAGGTGGTCCTGCCAGGTAAACAGGTTGTAAACAAACGAAAAATGGAAGAGAACAAATACTTAAATCTGATTGATGAAATAACAAGATGATGAATTAGAAAAGCTTTGAAAGAAAATAGAGGAAAAATATCTTGAATATGTATATTGAATCTGTTTATGAAAGTTGTTACAAGAGAGTATTTATACTATGCTATATAAAGAAAAATGTAACAGAAAGACACGTGTATACAAGTGTAAACCAGCTAAAAATAAATAATAAATATTCCAACATCCCCTCCCCGCAAGTGAGACTTGATAAAAGACCCAACTTGATAGAAATGTCTTGCAAGGAAGAAACCCGAACTGGTTTAGTGAGAAAATCAACAAGTTGACAAGAGATGAAATATGAACAAGAGAAAAACCAGAATTAATATGATCTCTAGTAAAGTGTACGTCAACTTCGATATGTTTGGTACGAGCATGAAAACACAGATTCTCAGCAATTTGTTTTATTGAACGAATATCAGTAAATAAGGTGACAAGGGGAGATATTAAAACATTCAGATCACGAAGCAAAAAGGAGAACTAAAGTAATTCTTTGGTTGTTGAAGCAATGCTGTGGTATTCAGCTTCAGCGGAAGAAGTAGACACAGTGACTTGTTTCTTGGTCTTCCATGAAATAAGAGATGAACCAAGAAAGATAAGAAATCCTGATAAAGATTTTCGATCAACACGTGATGCTCCCCAATGGGCATCAGAATATGCAGTCAATTTCAATGAGGAATTAGTTGAGTAATGCAAACCATGATCAATAGAACCTTTCAAGTAACGAAGAGCTTGATAAGCAGCCTTTAGATGTGAATCACGAGGAGAAGATACAAATTGGCTAAGCTATTGAACAGCGACGGACAAATCAGGTCATGTAATTATCAAGTACAGTAGACGTCCAACTAAACAACGGTATAAAGATGGATCCTTCAGCAAATTTCCAGATGTATTATCTAGATGAACATTTGAAGGAAAAGGAGCATCTAAAGGCTTTGCTGTTGTGAGACTTGCTTCAATAAGAATATGAAGAGCAAATTTGCGTTGATTAACATGAAATCCCAATGAAGAACGATAGATTTCAAGTTGTAAGAAAAACCGAACATCTCTAAGTCTTTAATGGTAAAGGCAGAATCCAAAGAGGATTTTAACTTAGCAATAGTAGTTATATCATCACCAGCAACTAAAATATCATCCACATAAACTAAAACAACCAAAAGACCAGAAGATGCGACTTTGGTGAACATTGAGTAATCATGTTTTGATTGAGAAAAACCCAGATCAAGTAGATGTTTAGTAAGCTCTTTGTTCCATTGCCGAGAAGCCTGTTTAAGGCCATATAATGAACGTTTTAACTTGCACACTTTCCCACGAGGCACATTGGAACCATCAGGAGGTAATAAGTAGATTTCCTCATCAAGAAATCCATGAAGAAAAGCATTATTTATGTCTAACTAATGTACATTCCATCCTCTAATAGCTGCTAAGGCAAGAATAAGTCTCACGGTTGAAAGCTTTGCTACTGGTGCAAAAGTATATGTATAATCAACCGCTTCAATTTGATTATAACCCTTTGCAACCAATCTTGCTTTATATCTTTCAATTGTACCATCTGATTTGAATTTGACTTTAAAAACCCACTTACTACCAATAGCTGTCTTTCTAATAGGTAAATCAGTCACTTCCCATATATGATTTGATTCCAATGCTAATAATTCCTTTTGCATGGCATCAACCCAATTAGAGTCATGTTTTGCTTCATGATATGAACTCATGAATTGTAAATTCATTAGCTAATGAGACCATATAATCCTACAGATAGGATTTAAAAGTGTTGAGAAAACAGAAGGTATTGTACAATATTGGTAATTGAAAAAACAGATCCATCTTCATGGACCATATGTCCAAAGTCTTTTAGCCATTGTGGTGATCTGCGAATTCTTGTTGACTGACGGGTATGAACAATATCAGAAGAGAAAGGACCAGAATCTTGTGTTTGGGATGGTGAGGATAGATTAGAAAACTCATTATCAAATGAATTAGATGATTGAAAAGGAAACATATAGGAAGAATGATCAATGTTGGACAACTCAAAACAAGGAGAAGGATCAAATTGATGAAAAGGAAAAACACTTTCATAGAATTTGACATCTCTACTGACAAACACTTTATTTGTAGCTAAATCATAGAGCTTATATCCTTTTTGACCAAAAGGATATTCAAGGAACACATAACGTCCACTTCTTGGATCAAATTTATCTCTCACATGATGCAAAGTGGTAGCAAAGCACAAAGAACCAATGACTCTTAATTCATGACAATTAGGTTATGTATGAAAAAGCATTTCAAAAGGAGACCTCCATCTACGAATTTTTAGAGCCATTTTATTAACCAAATGAGTTGCTGCTAGGATACACTCACCCCAAAAGGATTTTGGTAGATTAGCTTGAAATCTAAGAGCTCTTACTGTGTCTATGTTTTCGTTCAACAACCCCATTTTGTTGAGGAGTATAAATGATACTCTGTTGATGTACAATTCCCAGATTATTGAATAAATTGTGACAAGTGTTAGAAAGAAATTCCATACCATTGTCAGTTCTCATAGTTTTAGGAACAGTGTTGAAATGATTTTTAAGATAGGAAATATAAGTGGTGATAAAGTGTATGGTCTGATGTTTGTGTTTCATAAGAAAAGTCCATGTGTAGCGTGTGTTATCATCAACAATGGTTAGGAAAAATTTGTCACCAGAAATAGACGGTGTATTAAAAGGACCCCAAATATCCAAATGTATCAATTCAAAGGGAAAAGAAGCACTATAATTTCGAGAAACAAAAGGAGATTTATGAAATTTAGCAAACAAACAATCATCACATCTGAAATTGTATTTATTACAATCAGAAATACATTTCAAATGAGACAAAAGAACTCATGGAAATATGACCCAAACGTCTATGTAAAAGATCTAACTCAATCTGATCACAATCATTATTGATGCGTATGGAAGGATTAACATGACTAACAAAAGAATTTGTTTGATTACAAGAATTAGGATCACCAATAGAGCTAAAAACCTGAAGTATGTAAAAGTCCATATGACATCTTTGCTTCAAGAATTGTTCGCCTAGAATGTAGGTCCTGAAAAAGACATTTATTAGGATGAAAAGTCATGGTCAAAGGATGATGTTTCAGTAACTTACTAATAGATAGTAAATTGAACTGAAATGCTGGTACTAAAAGAACAAATGTAAGGGTGATGTGTGTGTTTAGTTTGACATCTCCAATTATATCAACTACTTTAATACTCCCATCTAGCAAACGAATTTTTATAGGTGTTTTGAGTATTTGTTGATTAGCAAGAATTGATGAATTATGAGTTATATGATCTGTAGCTCCTGTATATATAATCCATTTACCAATGTTCATATCAGAATTTGAATCAAAATTAAGGATATTACCTACAAAATTAATCACGCCTTGAGTACCTTTCGTGGAATCTTTAATAGATAAAGCCTTCAATACTTCTTAGCATACTCATGAGACCATATCTGAATTATTCATGGATTGTGACGAATCTTCTACAGCATCATCCAATGGATTGTCCATTGATTCCACATGTGCAGTGAGGTGAGGAGCTTTCTTGATCGGTTTGTTACCTTGAAACCACTCTGGATAACCAACCAATTCGAAACATCTATCTATAGTGTGACCTGTCTTCTTGTAGTGATTACACAAAAAATTTCCTTTCTTATCTTTTCTATCATTAACAAAAGATTTTGAAATTCGTTTCACCCTACACGCAGCATTAATCTGATATGAATTTCCCATGTATTCACTCAGTTGTTTTTGTTTTTTAATCTAGCACACTATATAATATGCTCTATTGATAGCAAGAAGAGGATCAGTAGATAAAATCTGACTTTTCACATGATCAAAAACATCATTTAACCCCATTAGAAATTGCATTAGATGATCTCTTTCCTCTAAATTTTGCCAGTTCTGTTTCAAATTACAACGACACTGTTCAAAGACTCCACAATCACAAATCGGACGCTTAGACAAAGTATTAAGTTCATCCCAATGCCTTTTTAGCTTATTGAAATACTTAGTAATAGATGAACTTCCCTGTTTCATGTTCGCAATATCAAATTTTAATTAATAAATTAATGGTGCATTACTCACCCCAAATCTCTTGACAAGATCCTTCCATAACTCTCTTGCAGAAGTAGCTTATAAAAATGCATCTGCTAAATCTTTTGGCATTGTATTTAGAAGCCAACATCTAATCATACAATCATTTCGAATCCATTTTTCAAAATCTACTTCATTTTCTTGAGGTGGTAAATACCTACCATTAATAAACCCTAATTTTGCTTTCACACCTAGGGCTAAACGAATTGAACAACTACATCCATGAAAATTCTTTTCATCAAAAACTAAATTCGTGAGAAGAACTCCTAGACTATCCGATCCAAAAATATAATATGCATCACCATATGTATTTTCGATACTACAATTTGTCAAATTCGACATTTTTATATTCTATTGAAAAATCAAGATATAATATCAGAGATCAACGAAACGAAAGAAGAATTTGTTATCAGACCTGCTCTGATACCATGTAAATAAACAAAAAATGGAAGAGAACAAATACTTAAATCTGATTGATTAAAGAACAAGATGATGAACTGGAGAAAAGCTTCGAAAGAAAACAGAGGAAAAATATCTTGAATATGTATATTGAATCTGTTTATGAAAGTTGTTATAAGAGAGTATTTATACTATGCTATATAAAGAAAAATGTAGCAGAAAGATGTGTGTATAGAAGTGTAAACCAGCTAAAAATAAATAATACATATTCCAACACAGGTGGTGGTGGACAGTTGAAAAAATCATTATGTTTCCCATCTTGAAGAACGTCCATAGCCAAGGGTTCCAGTTCCTGGAAGCTGTTGACCAAAATGCCTCGTGCTAGACCAAACCGCTTTGAATGGTGAAGAAACAGCTTGCAAGCATTGTGTTTCTGTCCTCAACTGGATCTGGAAAATCACTTCCATGGAGTGGAACTCGAAAACTTGGTATTACAAATGGTTCTTCTACGTCCTTGAGCTCGCATGTGACCACTTGATCCAGCTTCGGCAAACCGAGAAACAGATCCAAACCGCATGCAATAGATGGGGAAAAAACATAAGACGGAACATCAAACTCGGTTGCGATACGAAACGCATCTGCTCCAGACAGATCAACGATGGGTCCAACTAGTCTGAATTTGACCCTTAAAAGACTTGAGAACTTGGCAGACGTGATCTAATGAACGTGTTACTGCGGGTGAGATTTTGGGTACGGGTCCTAAGGCTTCTGGAGGCCAGTCATGGAAGCTGACTGGTGGGAGAAAGATGGAGTTTACGGCCGGTTTTGGGCTGGTTTCGAGTTCTGATTCTTGGGCTTTGTTTTGAACTGAATCAATGGTAGGCAAGAGAATGGATATAGTCATGTTGTGCTGGTTAGTCAATAGCTTGGCAAGCTCGATCAGGGGGATCAAATGGCCCATTCCTGGACTTAGGAGGATCACTGCATGGTTTTTTGGGGTTTGCTATGAGATCATTGTGTCTTTTTCTGCTTCCATCTTCTTAGGTTTGTTTTCTTTTCTTGTTTGTATGTGGTGAGACCATGTTAGGCCAGCTTTAACGCAAGTTCCTTAGCACAATCAACGAGGATGAAGCACCTCCTGCTGGATTCTTCAACATTGAGGTGCGATTCTTGATAAAATTAGGGTCCTTTGACAAAACTCTAAAAAACTATTATTTTATTTTTTTAATATATTTGTGTATGGTTTCTATTATATGTGTCTTTTAAAATAATATAAATAAATATTTAAAACTACTTTTTAAGATTCTTGAGGATAAAATTGATTGTTCCTTAGAAGTGAAAGTTTCTTGAGATGTTGATGTGGCATCTAGAGATTCTAAACAATATCCTTAGAATTAAAGATGGTCTTAAGGTGACAAGGTGGCTAGGAGAAACATATGCTAATTAAGAAGGACGAACTGAGTCGGGGTAAGCATGATATGTGGTAGGGAAAAACTAAGTAGGGGTAAGTAAGATATGTGGTACGGAAATACTAGTACACATGGTTGTTGAACCTTTCTATCAAGAGGAGTCAATAAGTATCTTACAGAGGGTGGCCCTCCTGTCCTGAGGGTATCTTAGACAGGATAGTTCCATCATACATGATACCAAAACCTAAAATCAACTCTCAAGTCTTTTAAAAGCTTTGAATATTATGTTGTGACATATTTTAACTAGATAACTAATGAGGTTGATGGCAAAAAAGGAAAAAAAAAAATCTAATGAGGTCTGATAGCATTAAAACTAATAATTCTATAAGATAATAACTAACAAAAGTCACTACAGATAAAGCTAAGATAGTAGTTGTTACTATATACAATAATTATTAGGACTAATTACAAAAACATGATGCATGTTTTGACTAATTTACAAATACATGACCTGTGTTATCTTTTTCGCCAATTAGATGATCCGAATTTCATTCAAAAGTGCCAATATAATTTAATAATTTTAGAATGACACATGTCAATATTTTATTGGTCATAAAATTTAATTTTACATTTTTTTCAATTTTCTAATTTTCAAGAAGTAATTTTTAATATTTTATATATTTAATTTTGTATATCATTGTTTTTTATTATATTAATTTTTTTTAAAACCAATAAGACTCTAACACATTCTCTCTAATAGTAATTAATAACATTGATACTTTTTTTTATAAAACTCAATCACCTAATTATAAAAAAAAAACACATATATTTACAAATTACTCAAAATACGGATCATATTTTATAATTAATCTAATTATTAATCGGTTGGTGAGAATAACCACAGACAAGCATCGGGCTTGGTATTTAATTTGCTTTTCTTGCTATCATTGTCTTTTACCTTTTGTGTTATTGGCTAACGAAATAAAAAAAAAATATTTACAACAATCATGAAATCTCACTCAGTATTATATATGAAAATAAATAAATAGATAACACTCATCAACAATATAGTCTTTCAGAAAAAAAACATTATTTATTTCCTAAAACTCTTTACTTTTTTTTTTTTAACTCGGCATCTATATAAAAATAAAAAATACAGGCTAAACGTTCGTTATGATTTTAAATTATAAGTGAAAAACCCAATAACAATTTATGGTGCAACAAAGACCATGATCACTTACTTTGTTCCATTTGTTTGATCATTTTGGTTGCTTTGTTGGTTGGCAGCAAACTTATTGTTTAGCACGATTCATTTTAAATACAATTTCCAATTATTTCATATTTCTAATCAACTTTCATTTGTTTACAAATTATGATCAAGGTTGCTTCACTACAAAAAATTTAACTTTTGCAAGGGATAATTAGTCCCTATTAGAAGATAAAAAGTCTCTGTGATAGGCTATTGCAAGGATTTATATCCCTTCAACGTGTTGCTGCTAAAACTTGACAATATTAGCTTATCATCCCTACAAAAAATTAATTGAAGGGATGTTGTCCTTGCAAAAAACCCCTTACTGTAGGGATGCACATTCCTCCTATAATTATCTAACACATGTCAATTTCTTTTTTTTTTTTAAATCATATTTAAATTGGTAAGAATGTGAGTCCCTGCCTTAAAGAATATATAGAAGGGAATTTCCCTTCCATAATCTTCTGGTAGATGTCAGAAGGCTAAGGAAGGGACATTGTCCTTTAAATAGATGATTTATGGAAGGGCATAGTCCCTTCTATAACCTTTTAACAGATGTCAGGAAACTAAGAAAGGGACATTATCGCTTTAATAAATGATCTATGGAAGGGACATAATCCCTACTTAAAAGTATTTATATATATATATATATATTAAATTGATTTGATTAAAAATTAAATGTGTCAATAAAAATAATATAAACACAAAGATATTCAATAATAATAATAATACAAGCATTTAATAATTATAGCATGTATGATATTGTAATATTAAAAGTCTAAACATTTCTTCAAAACATACATTAAAAAAGAGAGACAAATTGTAATATTACAAGTCTAAACATATCTTCAAAACACACATTAAAAAAGATAGACAAATTGTATCATTAAAAGTCTATACATATATTCAAAACATACATTAAAAAAGATAGATAAATTCAACTAATTTTCACTTCTACACTAGAAACATCGAGATGCTCCGCATATGGCCTATAGACTCCATCTGGTGATCTAAACTAAGGTTGAGATCCTTGTCCACCTGGTGATCCCCCATACATGTGTGAGGTCTGAAACATAGGATAAAATGGAGAAAATGATGATTACAAGTGAGATGAGCCCATAGGCATTTGTGAACTAGGAGAGCCTCCAAAAATATTTGGCCGTGTAGGTGAGGGACCACTACTTAAACTGGCAAAATTAATCCATGGGTGTTGTTCTGAACCCATTTGACAAAACTGCTATATGGACCCCCCACTGGTTCATTATAAACCTAGGCATCTGTTCCTGCTCTTTTTCTCGCTTCTAATCCCACTTCTTAAGCACCTATACTTCCTAGCATAAGGTCTCTATATCTTTAGTTGTGTTATTTGGAGGACAATCACTAGAACCATATCCTATACGCTTTGATGGTGGCTTAGGGCACTATAAGTCTATGACCCATACCACATGTATAGCCAAGCCTATGGCCAAAGACCTCTCTCATGATAGTTATCTCAAACACTAGATCCTTTCCATGTGTTGAAGCGAAATACCCTGAATTAATCTACGCTAGACTAAATTAGAAATAGTATAACATAATAATATAATAGGTAGTTAAGTTTAAACATAGGTTATAATTTAATTTAGAAAATCTAACTTAGATAGTTAAATAGTTCAAGTAAAATAAACAATGAATTATGATTAGATAATTTGACATAAATTAAATTAGTAAGTATGTTTAAATTGAAATTGAGATTTTAAATATTTTTCCAAATCATTTATTTATCCTCAATAAGTTTTCATAATAAATCAAACTATTCAATTATTTTTATTTTCAAATCCTTCTTTTGGATTCCTATTTTTTCAATTTTGATTTCCTAAATCTTAAAACAAACATTTTAGGTGTTTAATAAACCCCTGAACTTTGCTTTAAATTTCATTTTTTGAAATCCTTATAATTTCTTAGATCACTTACTTATTTAAAAACATCATTTTCTAAACGTAGACCTAAACTAATGTCAATTTTATCAAACTAATTTTCAAAGCTAGATTTCTAGTTCAAGGTATAAATTTGTAATATATAAATCCTTAAACTATTTTCTAATTATTTTAGAACTAAAGATAATCATCTGAAAATTTAAACCCTAATCCATTACCAATGAATATCCTCTGAAATATCTTTAAAAAACATTAACTTTTTCCTTTTTCTTTTCACCTTTCCCTGCCTTCCTTTTTCTTTCTTTTTCTTCTCTTTTCTTCTATGATTTCCTCTTCTTCTTCCTTCCTTTCTTTCCCAAAACCAACCCTAAGCCTCAATTCAACAAGATCATAGAAAGAATTGAAGATGGAAAACAAGATAGAAGTTGGGGGCTTAGTTAGAAGTAGCTTCATAAACCAAGGAAAAGTAGAAGTAGAGGTGATCAAGTAATCTATGTATGCCAAACATGTAACTTAATTATTTTATTATTTTGATTGTTGTTTATACGTGTAAATGTTGAACTAAGAACTAGATACACGTAGAATTTATGATAAAATTGATAGATTAAAAATATATGGACATATGCATATTAAGTGTTTGATAAAATGATTTAAGGAAATATGATATAGATATATATAGAATTGTTTATACGTTAATATTATGCATGGGTATGCTAATAAGAAGACTTTTTGTTGATGTATGTTGAAAACAAGTAGTCAAAGTAGAATAAAAAGACAAAGGAAAAACGTCACATGATCTCCTTGCGCATCACAATTGATGACACAAGCGGAAAATAAAATCAAGGATGATCACCGGTGAGACAAGGACTGTGATCTCTCTTATCAAAATATAAAGAGTGATACCAGGCATCGTGATCCACATCGCGGTAGTGATCAAGGTCGTGATTCCTGATTCCGAGCGTGATAACGCCAGTGATCTAGATCGCAGCCCTCATCACAGGCATGATCTATTCCCTGGTGCTATTGGAAAAAAATAAAAGAAAAGCAAGAGAAAGATATAAAATATATAAAGTTAATTGTTAAATGTTATGATAGTTAATTTATATAATTAAGAGAGAGCTAAAAGAATTTATAGATTAATAATTAATTAGATTAGACAAAGAAGATAAAATATAAATAAGTTCATAACTAATCTAAGTTTGATACATAAATTTTAAATATGAAGTGAACTGGCTAATAAATTTAAGTTTAAAAATGAATCTTAGATACAAAATAAACTTAATTAGTAAACCTAGGATCAACATGACTTAATCGATCTTAATGAATTAAAATGAATTAGACCTACTAAGTTTCATCAACTTTATTAATGTTAAATTAAGTCTATAAAAATGTAACTTGAAATGTATAGTAAATTAATAGAATTAAGCTAATATGAACCTTAATTATAAATTGAATTAGTCAATAGATCTAAGCTCAACTTGACCCAATAATCCTTGGTAAGCTAAAATGAATTAGATTGATTAAGTCTAATCAACTTGACTTAGTAAATCAATCTAGGATCAATTTGACTAAATGAATATAAATGAACTAAAAATAAAATAGATTAACTAAAACTCTAATAGATATATGATAATGACTTAGGGAAATAATTGAATTTGACTTAATAATTTAATTAAATGATTAAGTTTAATAAACTTGATTAAGACTAAGATGATATAGGCTTAATAAATTATGATTGACTTAGATCAAAATGTTAGGTTAAACCTTAGATGATAAGGAGTACGTAATTTATAAACATGTTATACTAAAGCTTTGTTTAATAAAAGAAATAATTTGACGAACAACAAAGAACTGTGTGTATCATGGCAAGATGATGCTCGAAGCCAAAGCAAGGTTCCTACTTTCATGTCTGATCAAATGAAAATACAAAATGAAATTTTAATAAGAATTTGATGCAAATTAGTAAATAATTGAATTGTTTATATAATTTAATCTTTTGAACAGATGTTTGAGTCTGGCTTTTGCTTCTTCTGGATTGTCTTTTGATCTTTGCTAGGTTTTAGATAAAGGACGCAGTGATATGTTTGTTGTGTACTAAGATGGGCATATTAGAAATTAATTAAACTTAAAGCTGACTTAATAATCAAGCGTTGCTTGTGTGTGTGTCATTTAATCTAGTTCAGGAAGCGACAACCTTGTTTGAAGTTGGGAATGATAGTTTAAGCGCTTAGGACACCTCCTGCCATGATGCAATCGCAATTCACAAGTGGTTTAGCGAGTAGCTGATGAGGTAAATGTTATTAGCATAACGTTTACTTAAGCTTAGAGTGAAGTAACATGATTTAGTTTACGTTTATAAACCCAGTTAAACTAAATGATGTTATGGATTGAGATTAAGAAAAGAGTGAGTAACGACTCTGAATCTTAGATGAGGCTATTTTCTCTTTTTCGGTTAGATATATGAGAGATAAGCATTCGAGATGCTTATATCAATTATCAACCCCCTGAGCAGCTATTGTTATTCAGGACCCTTAGGTTCCTAGGATTGTTTTGGTGTGTGAGTGCTCCTATGTCGATTTATTTACTTTAATATAAAAATAATAACCTGTTGTTGTTGCATTGCAGTAGATTAAGCTTATTTGACATCTTGTGTGTACTTGTATTATTGTTGTACTAGGCTTTGACTCATTATTCTCTCTTTCTAAGTATTGATTAGAGGTTGATGATAATGGTGATGTTGATGATAATGTTTTTCTTGAGTATGGGATGAAGCAAAAGGAGTTGTTGAGTGAAGTGAAGTAGAGCCGATGGAGTATTTGTTTTGTTTTTATCTTGTAAGAACTGGATTGATTTCTTTTAAAGTCTGTATTTTCTATAAAGGCTTGGTTGAGAAGCCTATGTTTCATAATGAGTTTTAAAGTTTGGTTCTACCATTAGGAAAGGTATATGAGATACTTGATAATATGGTTTTGTTTTATATAAAAGGTTGATCAACTCTTTATGAGTGGAAGCTAGAATGTTTTTGTGAAGTTTATTTTCCTGTTATAAATCTAATTGTCTTCAAAATCTAACTAAATGATTTCAGAATTTAAAATCGGCTAGCAATATTCAACATAAGTATATCATTAAAGAAAGTATATGCGTACAATACTTAGGGTATTATATGTAGCTGGAGAATAGGCTTACTTGAATTTTAGATGTAAGGCATGTTAGATCCTGACATGATGTGACAAGGTCATACAAATCATTTTCTTTCATCTTCGACTACAATAGAAAGAACAATTATAACGAAGCGTTACTGAAAAAAATTATAAAAGTAAGATGAGAAATAAATTTGAATCAATTTAAAATATACTCACATATGCACAATGTACCTCCTCATCCATCCACAATGGAGAATCACCGTGATGCTGATGCGTACGCATAAATAAGCCGAGCGGTCCCAAATCCTGAAAGTTGGAACTCAATGTTGTCATTATCATGTAATCAATCCAATGTATTAGACTGCTGCGATTATATATGCTATTTACTTATGGGTCACTAGTAAACATCATCAATTTACCGTAACAAACATAAGGAAAAAGGTAAAAGTTGGCTTTATCATCAAAGTATAGCGTAGATAGCGGTTATGATCCACTTGTGAAAACCTTCTCTTTTTTTTTTTTTTAAATTATAATTCAATAGTTCCTTTTTCCAGCTAAAATACGTAATGAAAATAGGTACGCACAGAAGGAGCTCCTGTGAAAATCAATGCACCATCTCAAAAGAGAGCAATAAATTCTGCTTAAACTCTTCCTAATGGAGATTTATAAACCAAAAAAAAAAAAAAATTATGATCTACAAACCAAAACTGCTGCAGCATTTGAAAAGCAAACAATAAAAGCTATTTAATTTCGTGTTTTCAATATTTCGAAAAGCAAATAATATAATCAAACTGTTTCGATTTTGTTTCAAAAAGCAAATATTTTGGTCATTTTTTTTTAATTCATTCCTGCGAATAGATCATAAAGTTGGTTCTAATTTCATGTTTTCCAAATTTGTGCCTAAGTGCCTAAGTGCGAATCTAAAGCGTGGGAGAATTTTTAGCAAACAAACACTGCAACTTCAAAACAAAAAATAAAAACAAATACCACTAAGAACAAAACATCTAAGCATCAATAAATTAAATGACCACTCAAAAGTGGTAATAAATTAAATACTGCACATAAAAACAAATACCACCCAGAGCAACGTTTCAAATATTGTTAGTATGGTCCTGCAAATTCTTGCATTTAAATTTATAAAATATTGCAGTCCTGTTGTCTAATATTCCTATTTTGATGTGCAGGCCTATGCATGAACATGATGTAATAATTATTATAAATATAATTTAGAAAGGATGTCAAGATTCCAAATATTTCCTAACTGTCTCATGAGGCAATGAAAGATAATAATGCATTTTATAAGAAACATAACGTCTTCTTAGCCGAACAAAGAAAATGAGAAACGGACATCTTCCTGTCGTTGCTTGAATGTTTTACTTCCTGATGCATGCGTCCACTTTTGTTTTGATCTATCTAGACTATTGGTACTACATTGCTCCTGAAAAATAAATATGCATGAGATGGTGGATTAATTGCATACAACACATTTGAGAAGATATCTCTAAACCATAAAAGCTACCTGATGTGTGGGATTGTTACTAAAAAATTCACACAACTCCACCCAATCTTGAGATTTATGTTGGAGACACTTTGGCACATCATTAGGAGCATCTTGAGGATCATATTGCTTCCAATGACTCTTCAATGAACATCGCACAGCAGTATATACCTTTGCTGCCCTTTGATTAAGGCAATCCACCAATCACTATTGCTCATCCATGGAGCATCAAAAGATTGTTATTATGATGGATATATCATTAGCAGGTTATATGAACATTAAATTTGAATAAAAGAAGAAGAAAACTACCCACCATGGCTTTTCTTAATACTATCCCCCGAACTGTGCGATCTAATGCATACCATGCCTTCTTCCCCCTATTATGAGCATTCAATGGCACATCTTGTCCTATAACAAATCGTATTTGGCCTACTAGCCAAATTTATATGTTTTCCATCTACAATTTTCTCATCAGTAATATTCATTAATATAAGGTTGGGATACTTCTATGTTTTGGAAAATATTGCTCAATTTTACCCCCTTGGAATGGGCCACGAGACCTATGTTTCTCAGTGTTGCCATTGGCAACATGAATCTCCTTATTGGCTGCATTTGTATCAGAATTGACCAGCAACAACATTCTAATTAAGATTAAATTCAAAAAATAAAAAGAAAATTACTTAATGAAAACAAAAATTTGAAGCAACATTGACCTACTCATCATCTGAATGACTATCATACTCAAGATGCTCCTCATCATCATCATTGAGGCATGAATCCTGCTCTTGAGCCCGAGGCCCTAACTAATCTACATATTTTAAAATCCTCGTTGCATGCCCATTCTACAACAATATTTTTATCATGGTTAGTTAATTACAAATATAATTGTATACATACATAAATGATCATAGTATTAATTGCAATATAAAAAATAATACCAGATGTCTCTTAGTTATTCATCTCCATCATCATCAACCATGTCCTCATCATCATTAGTTATATCGATATTTTCTTTAGTGTCAAGATGCCATGCCAAAGTTCCCAAATCTATGAAAATACGACTAATAGGTATAGTCCAAGGTATACTTATATCACGTTGTAGTGCTTCCTCAAACTATGGTTGATCGATTATCTCATCATTAACAACATCATTTGATTGGAATAGTTCACGGTCATACAAATGTCGATGATTGGCCTTTTGAGCTACTCTCCAATCACCATTACACTTTTTAGGATTTTTTAAGTAAAAAACATATTCGCAAATATCAGCAAGTACATGCAGATCAATGTCATGCCACGTTCCACTTATGCTTATGTTTATCATGTCTTCATTTATGATGTTTGGTTTGTTACATGTGTGTCAAACTTTCTTATACATATATATGCATTTTGAACAAGAATAAGTAGTAACAATTACAAAATAAATTTGTCTATTTGCTCAAAAATATATACATGAATAAGAACTACTAGTTGAAATTGATTGATAAATTATATTTATGCTTTAGATGGAACATGAATTATTAAAACCAATAATTAAAAAGAAAAGAAGCAAAAAAAAAAAAAAAAATCTACAAATAAGATAGAAAATGTTTATTACTGTGTGGTGGGATTTTGCAACTGGTCGATCACATGCGATAAAGTGGTGTCAACTTGAGAAATGTCCTCAAGCGATGTCACATGTACAGATGTTGTAGAGAAAGGCATGGGAGGAGAAATAGGCAAATCTGGTTTCTTGAGTGTGTGTGAGTGTGACAGAAGGTCAAATCAGTTAGATTTGATTGTTCTTGACTCGTTTTTCATGAAGTTGATGTCTTGATCTTTTTTGGAGATATTCTAACAAGTTTTCCGCATTGTTTTCAAACTTAGCAATATGTAGAACTCTTACCTGAATGAAAAAAGTAGCATCTAATTTGTAGATGTTTGGAGCCGATACTAGCCTTTGGATCATTCTTAAGGATCCGACGATTGAAATTGAAGCCTTTTTTTCTTTAGTAATTGGCTGAGCTTACAAATGGGCCTAGAAAGAGTCTAAGGGTTTTTATAATATATAAAAAAGTTCATTATTTATTTTAAATAGCATTTTTTAATGCAAAAGGGCGTAAGACTTTTTTCAATCAAATAAAGCCTAAATTAACCTGGGAAGATATTTTTGGAGTCTACTTTTCATGCATAAGAAAACCGAATTAGGCTAAGAGCAGAATGAACCAGTTTGACGACCCCTGTTTTGAGCCTACCAAGCCAAATCTCCCTTCAACATCCCTTATTGGATTAAGTCTTCTAGGCCCTGTTTGTTACTAACCCAGAATAACAGCCCATGACATTAAATTGAGCCAAAAGCCCAATCAAGGAAATGACCTTCTACAAATCTTTGATGCAACATGGTGTCTTATATGAGCATGTAATTAGTTACAATTACAAAATATCATTGTCTATTTGTTGAAAAATCTATACATGCACAAGAACTATTAACTGAAATTGATTGATAAATCACAATTATGCTTCAAATGGAATATGAATAGTTAAAAACTATAATTGAAAAAAAATAAATAAAAAAACAAATCTGCAAATAAGGTAGAAAATGTTTGATTGCAAATCTTTGATGCAACATATGCCTTATATGAGTATGTAATTAGTAACAATTACAAAATATCATTGTCTCTTTGATGAAAAATTTATGCATGCACAAGAGCTACTCACTGAAATTGCTTGATAAATTACAATCATGCTTCAAATGGAATATGAATCATCAAAACCTATAATTGGAAAAAAAAAAAGTAAAGGAAAAAAAGCAAATCTACAAATAAGGTAGAAAATGTTTAATTACAAATCTTTGACGCATCATGATGTCTTATATGAACATGTAATTTTCATCGTTGATAAGTAAAACAAAAAAGAAAAAACAAAACAAAAGCAATATTTTATAAAATCGATTATTCAAGAAATGCATTCCATTTTCAGTTAAAAAATTAATTAATATAAACTATAATATTTATTAAATACAAGAAAACACAATGTCCTATGATTTAATTATATGAACGGAAGTATTTTGAATTAGACAAAATTTTTTCACAATTAAAAACCAAAAACCGAGTAAATTCAAATGGCGTAGCGCAAATTTATTAATCAAAGCCACTGTGTTTTGTAGCAACCAAAATCATTGAGTATTACCAAATTCATTTATGGTTTTGAGTTCGTACCACATGCTATTGAAGTCATATGTTGATAAGATAAAATAACCATTTGCTTTTGGGTCTATTAATTTCAAGTTTGTCCCAGAGGTGATTTTTGTATCAAATAAATTCGTAGTTTCTTTGCTGCTTGTTCACTTCTCATATGCCATGAAAAAAAAAAAAATACCAAATTTAAAGTTGTTATAAAAAATCATTTCCTTTTATTTATATGAGTAATAAAAAAATTAGGAAAAAGAGGGGGAAAAAGGCATAACTTGGTCTCACTACATTTATAATATTTACCTGATAAAAAAACTATGTCTCATAGATAAATAACAATAACATGTATGTTGTAACACCCTAATCTAGAGGCATTACAACCTACTACATGTTCTTCTCTTTATAAGAACACGCCAAGGCTATAAAACTCTAAACCACAAATAAACAAAATATAAATCTCCAATATTCTCACAAATAGTATATGTTTAAGATATCTCATTAAAAACAAACTCTTTAAAAAGAAAATCTTGTTGGCATGAACCAAAGCCAACAATAATCAAATTTTATAACATAAAAGAAAAAAAATCTTAAAACATTTTGAAATTGATAAAACATATAAAACTTTATTTTGGTCTTCCACAACTATGTTTAAACCAATGCATCTCTAGGAGTCAGCTGGTAAATCAAATCCACTATCGTCATCCCCATCATCTACAAAGATATTATATCCTGACAGATCATAAATCACCTGATCTTCTCCTGTTCCTAAAAAATGAAAGGAATGAGCAAAAAGCCCAATACGCCTAAACCACATATAAATGCATATGCACATAGAGCATATATAATCACTTGTAACAATTTATAATGCAACAAACATCATTTATTATCTTGTGATTAGCCGACAAATAACAAAATTTGGGATCATATGCATCTAGTTCCAAATCTGAGAGTAATTTATGACTTCATAAAAATAAACATATAGAAAAATATATCATTATACATATATTGGTGTTGGGAATCTCCCACACACCCATTGTCTCACTGCCAAAATCTAATCTACCAGATTTATTTCTATGCACGAGTCCACTTAGGATACCTTCACACATAGATCATTAGGTTGCCAGCATTAGTATCACACTTTGCGTGATTTTATACATATATTGGTGTTGGGAATCTCCCATACACCCATGGTCATACTATCAAAATCAAATCTACCGGAATTATTTCTATGCACGAGTCCACTTAGGACACCTTCACACATAGATCATTAAGTTGCCAACACTAGTATCACATTTTGCGTGGCCTTTACTAACCACAGCTAATCACAAGCCGCAAAACAAATTAACAAGCCAGATAAAAATTAGATTGATTTGATATTCTAACCCTACAACTCATACAACAAGCAATTCTAAACATATAAGCACATTCAACAAATAAGGTAAGGTTGTACCTGAATTACTTTCAAGGAACAAAACTCTAAATCACAAAAACCCTGATCATATTAACAGAAATAATTCCATTGCATGTCTTCCATAAAATAAATCTAATCCAAACTTCACTTAAAATCTTAATCTCAATAGAAATATATTTCCACACCTTTCTCCTTTGATTTAAAAATCACAAAATCCTCAAACACCACAATTTTGGGATTTCTTCCAAATTTCTCGAATAATTTTGACTCTTACCAATCAATACAATACTTTAACAAAAGATCATATTTTTAGATCATCAAAAGGATTAAAGAATCAATCTCATATATTTTCTTGATTATAGAATCACAAAGTCTCCAAAAATATAGAATTTCTTCGAAAACTCCTCCAAATCCTATAATTTCCTTCAACGAAATTCAAATAAATTTCAAAAAAGAAATCATTTTTATATCTCCACAAGGATAGACAAGATTTACTTACCTAAGATTTTGATTCTTGATCCTCTTTGATCACTAAAAATCCAAATCTCCAAGCAAACTAGAGTTTTCTTCAATTTCTCTTTGAAACCAAAGTAACGCTCTTAAAGAGAGATCTTATCCTTTTAGTTTCTAAAGAATTGAAAAAAAAAAACACTTACCTAAATCTTGATCCTTGATCTCTTTGAAGCCAAACGAAATCTTTAAAGCTATTTAGGGTTTTCTCCTAAATCCTTTCAATAAAACGAATGCTTTAGAAAGACATTATTCCTTTAATCTCTAAAGAATTGAAAAGTCACCTACTTAAATCTTGATTTCTTGATTCACAATTAGAGAAATTTTAGAGAGGTTTCTCGATTTAGGAATGATTTTGGGAAAGGAGGAAGTCTAGTTTATATAGAAGACAAGGAATAACTGTTTATCTTTAATAATGCCTCTTCATCTTTAATAATCTCTTCATTTTAATTTTAAGAATGTCCCTTCATCTTTAATAACATCTCTTCATCTTTAATAACTCTTTGTCTTTAATGACGTCTCTTCATCTTTAATAGAATAACGTCTCTTCATCTTTAATAACGTCCTTGCCAAAAGACAAAGCATTTAATTATACATCATGGTGGACCATAAAACCTTCTTAATTTATATCATATGACACATTTTCCTTTCTAATTTATTTAGTTGTGTATTACCATGTATATAACAAACAAATAAAAAAAATCTCTTATATACACAAAACATCAATATTTATTAAATAAAAGTCAATATTATCAACAAATAAAGAAAAAGCTTACCTCTTTATAAGAGAATATGAGAAACATAAACTTGTAAAAATATATAAACTAAAAAAGGAATATTAAAAGAACACATTATTCATCGTCTCTTAAATATGGCTCATGAGAACAAAAAGAACAGAAAAATGAACAAAAGGCCATGGAGAAACTGTAGTGTGGGGACGAACCTAGAAAGTGAATGAATGAGTTGAGAGATGTGGGGTAAATTAAAGCGAGATGTTTTGTATAATGAATGTCTGTAATTTTATTTTATTTATTTCTTTTCAAACATGGTGTAACATATGCTTGAACTAAAGAAGCAATCTGCCACTTCTAATTTTATCTCACCTTCACTTTGGTTGCTTTTCCGTTTGAAAATATACACTTTACCATTTTGTTTTTTAATTGGCCTATTGCAGGCATGATGTCCCTTCACTACATGATATAAAGCAGCCACATATATTAAAGCGATACCTTCTCTGTAATAGGCTAATTATTTTTTAAAATAAAAAAACTGACAGCCCAATCTTATGTTTTAATTGAGCAAGAAAAATTTTTACATGGAATAAAGATTTTTTTTAAAATCTATTATAAGGACACAGTCCCTATAATTATTTTTAAAAAAATTAAGTTGGACTCCTAAAACTCCATTACTACTATAACTTGGATGCAATAGATCAGATTTTTTTGTAGTGCCTTTTATATCATAGATACGATCCATTTTTTTTTATTTACATGCAACACGAGTGTGCAACTGGAGTGGTATCATTAATGACAAAGAGATTGATTGGGTTTTCATGCAGAGGTAGTGTACAAATATAAAAGAAAATGTGTACATAGATAGCTAGAGAGAATATGCAAATACTATATATTACACTATCATATGTCTATAAAAAATTTTATTTGTACTTATAGGTCAATTATTTATATATGTGACATATAATACATTCAATAAATTATTTTTCCTGACTAGCATGTGTTTACGGGCCACTTGTTTGTGAGAAAAGAATTGGTGGATATTACATGCCATGTGTAGTATACACATGAGTTGTAACTCTCAATTATTTAAGATAGGTATATCAGTAATAATTACTTTAAAAATAACTCACTAAATTGTATATTTCTTAACATATAATTAAAAGTTATATATATATCATGTGTGCATCCACATGATGTGTATCACACACCCAATATTTTTCTCTTGTTTTAAGTCTTAAAACATTTTATTATATAGAATATTAAAAAGTACTGCAATACAAGACACTAATGGACATTTTCACATTTTTCTTCTAATTTTTCCACCTTCGCATAGAATATTAACAAGAGCAAAGAGATACAAGACACCAATAGTCAACATTTTTCTTGTAATAATTTTCCACCTAGGCATAAAGTCATTGAGCGATTTGCTAGAAGACCCATAAGGACTTAGTGCCTTAGCAGATGCAATTTTCAGCTCATTGATTCTATTCCTCACAAGACTTGGCTCTTCTTCACCACCTTGCATTAAATCCAGAACAACCCTAGCAATCTCCTCTCTACCCACAATTCCATCCTCACCAACATTAGGCCTCAATGCAATCCCTAAGTCCTGAGTTGTTACCACCGCATTCATGCGTTGCTCTGCGTATAATGGCCACGCGATCATTGGCACACCATGAACTATGCTTTCGAGGATAGAGTTCCATCCACAATGTGTCAAGAACCCTCCAATGAACTCATGGCTAAGAATTTCCACTTGTGGTGCCCAATTAGCCACAACCATGCCAAGGGTTTTTGGTCCTTGCTCTCTATTATTGAACCTTTCCAGGAACCCTTTTGGTAAAAATGTAAGTGGGTCACTTTCGGTTTTCGTACTGAAAAAGGTCCCTACAACAGATTTCTCATCTGGGCTCTTTACCACCCATATGAACCTTTGTTGGCTCATTTCTAACCCTAGGACTAGTTCTGTCATTTGCTTGAGAGACAAAGTACCACCACTCCCGAAACAAACGAATAGAACCGAACTACGTGGCTGCGCTTGAAGCCATTTTAGTATTTTTATGTGCTTTTCCATGTGCTTCTCATCAAACCCTAGGCCACTTTGAATAATTGGTCCTACCGGATAAACAGGTGGTGGTGGCGTGTAAAATAAACCTCTATCTTTCCCATCCTAAAGAACTTCCATGGCCAAGGGTTCCAGTTCCTGGAAGCTGTTGATCAAAATGCCTCGAGCTAAACTGAACCGCTTCGAATGGTGTAGAAACAGCCTGTACGCATCGTCTTTTCTATCTAGGAACGGCTCTGAAAAATCTCTTCCATGGAGTGGAAGTCGAAAACCTGGTATTATAAATGGCTCTTCTGCGTCCTTGAACTCGCCAGAAACCATTTGATCCATCTTCAGAATACTGAGAATCAGACACAAAACGGCCGCTAGACATGGAAAAAAAACATAAGACGAAACATTAAACTCGGTTGCAATATCGAACACATCTGTTCCGAACGGATCAACGACGATTCCAATTAGTCTCACCGTGACATTTGAAGATAGAAACTTGAGAACTTGGCGGATGTGAGCTAATGAACGTGTTACTGCGAGTGAGATTTTGGCTGCGGGTGCTATGGTTTCTGGAGGCAAGTCATGGAGGCTAATTGGTGGAAGAAAGACGCAGTTTACGGCGGATTTCGGGAGGGTTTCGAGTGCTGATTCTTGAGCTTTGTTAGGGACTGCATCGATGGTGGGCAAGAGAATGGATATAGTCAAGTTGTGCTGCGTAGTCAATCGCTTGGCAAGCTCGACCATGGGGATCAAGTGGCCCATTCCTGGACTTGGTATCACCACTACATGAGGTTTTGGGGTTTGTGATGAGACAGTGTCGTTTTCTGCTTTCATTTTTCCCCCTTGTATGTGCAGAGAACGTGTTTAGACGACAATGTGCCTAGAAAATATTTGGGGTAAGCAAATAAGTAGAGGAGGTTACCAATAAACAATAGGTGCACACTGCATATGAGCGTTACCAATCATATTTTAATATGAAAAAATATAATTGGTAGATTTCAAATAACTACTATTCATTATTTAGGATATGTAAAATAATCATTGGTAGTTATTCATTGTGTATATGTTACAACCAAACAACCGAGATACGAACAACAGTCCAACAACAGAGGAACAGCTCAGATCTATACTACAACAGCAAGGACAGCTCAGATCTGAACAGGAATACCTTAGATCTACACCAATACAGCAAGGATCTTCATCTGGACGTACTAGATTTAGGGAAAAGCCCAAGTGGCTTAAAGATTACACAGAATAGAATACATGCAAACTTTACAAAACATAGATTTGTATACAGCTGAATCTATTGTAACAGCTGTTATAATCAAAAGTAGTTTTATCTACTGTGCATGTATAAATACAATGGAGAAAATGGAAAAGGGTTTTATCCCAGCTTACAGAAACATCTTGTTTAGGAGTTGGTGGCTTCCTCGAATAGCCATAGTATACTTTTAATAACTTGCATGAACAAACATTAGGAATCAGTACTCAAAACCCTAACAAAACGAAAGAGAGGAAATAGAGAGGAGATCTAGGGTTATACTTAGCTTTAGAATAATGAAGAGAGAGAAAAGTGAGGATTAAATATCACTTGTACTGTGTTCGGGCTGCCTTCGGTATCATAATTGGAGTTGGGTTATAACATTTGGTGCTCTCGTTCCGACGAAATATTTTTTTCTATCATGGCTCCTGTTACTCGTTCCCATGAATCCATAGATGAAATGGATGTAATGAAACAAACATTGCTTGCCATTCAAGATAGTTTAAGTAAAATGAATGACAAAATTAAGAAATTAGAAGTAAATCAGAATCTTTCTGGAGTTAATCATGGTAGTCCTCATGATCAAGATTCATCATTTTCTAATAATAACAATCAATATCAGAATTTGTTGAAAGGAATCAACCTGAAGTTCCGAAATTTTCAGGCGAGGATGTTTTAGGGTGGATTTTTAAAGTTGATCAATTTTTTGTTTTCCATCAAATTCCTGACGAACAGAGGATTACCATTGCTTCTTTTTCTTTGGAAAGAGACGCTTTAAAGTGGTATAAATGGATGTTCCTCAATAAACAACTCAATTCTTGGTCTAAGTTTTTAGAAGCCCTTAAAAAATGATTCAGGCCATCTGGGTATGAGGACGTTTGGGGCATGCTTGCTAAACTCACTTAGACTTCTTTGTCTCCCATTATCAATCACAATTTGAGGATCTTTCTAACCATACCTTTAGATTATCTGAATCATTTCTTATTAGTTGTTTCATTTCAGGATTAACCCTAGCCTTGAGACGAGAAGTTCAAATTTCTCGACCCAGAGATTTAATGGATGCAATCCGGTTAGCTAGAATGCATGAAGACAAACTTAAGGAGCAGACTGAAGGTTTTCGAACTTTTAAAACTTTTAAACCCACTTCTTCCACATACACTTCACCACCATTACAATTTTCAAAATCACTACTACCAAACACTTCATCCTCAGTAGGTACTACTTCTATTTCCACTTCTACTTCTACTTCTTTACCTATTAAACGATTGACTCCTGCAAAAATGCAAGCTAGACGAGACAAGGGCCTTTGTTATAACTGTGATGAGAAATTTCACAGATTTCACAAATGTAAAGCAAAATTTCTTTTGCTTCTGTCAGAGATTCAAGAAGATACTGAGGTACAAACTATTTCGGACTCATATGAGGAGAGTGATATGCATTGCACCATCTGTTACCATGCTTTGAATGAGGACATGTTTCCTCGAACACTTAGATTTCAAGGCACTATTAATTCTCGTAAGATTGTTGTACTTGTTGATTCTGGTAGTACTCACAATTTTATGCATAGTAGAGTTGCCAATCAGTTAGGTCTTACCATAATTCCAACATCACAATTTCATGTCATGTTAGGCAATGGTAAAAAACTTAAATGTAAAGGGCAATGTAATTTGGTTCCAATGAATATTCAGGGCTTCACTTTTCAAGATACTTTTTATATTTTGGATATTCAAGGAGCAGAAGTGGTTCTAGGTATTCAGTGGCTCCAGGGTTTGGGGCCTGTCACAATTTATTACAATGATCTCATCATGACTTTTTCTCATTTGGGGTCTCAAATTACCCTAGTGGGTGATCCATCCATTCCAGCACAATTGATTTCTCATAATCAATTAAGGCGACTCTTTAAGGTTCAAGCCGTAGTCTCTTGCTATACTCCGGTGGCTCGGATGGATACTATTTTAGTGAATACCACCAACAATAGTTCCATTGAAGAACTATTGGGCAGATTTTCATCAATATTCAAGCCACCATCATCATTGCCTCCTTTACGATCCATTCAACATCATTTTCATTTGGTACGTGGAACTGATGCAGTGAATGTACGGCCTTATCAATATCCTCATTTCCAAAAGGAGGAAATTGAGAAACAAGTATAGGACATGATGGCACAGGGCATTATTTAGTGTAGCACTAGTACTTTTTCGTTTCCAGTTTTATTGGTTAAGAAAGAAGACGGTTCTGGGCGTTTCTGTGTGGACTATAGGGCACTTAATCAGGCTACTATTAAAGATGAATTTCCCATTCCCACAATTGATGAACTTCTTGATGAATTACATGGTGCTACAATATTTTCGAAGTTGGACTTAAGAGTTGGTTACCATCAGATTCGGATGGCTCCATCAGATGTTTCAAAAACTGCTTTTCGCACTCACGAAGGACACTATGAGTTCCTTGTGATGCCTTTTGGCCTTAGCAATGCTTCGGCCACTTTTCAATCCATGATGAATTCTATTTTTAAACCTTTCTTACGCAAGTTTCTCATTTTTTTTTTATGACATTCTTGTTTACAGCAGGTCTTTGAAGGAACATATTGCATACTTAGAAACAGTGTTTGCTACTTTGCAAGCTAACACTCTTTATCTAAAGAAATCTAAGTGTGTCTTTGGTCAAACTACTATTGAATATCTAGGACACATTGTATCTATCCATGGCGTTCAACCTGATCCGATAAAGGTAGCAACAGTACAGGATTGGCTAGTCCCTATATCTTTGAAGCAGTTAAGAGCTTTTTTGGGGCTTTCGGTTATTATAGAAGATTCATCAAAGCGTATGCTTCAATTGCCAGTCCTTTGACAGACTTATTAAAGAAAGATGCTTTCCAATGGTCATTGGAGGCTCAATCTGCTTTTGATTTTCTTAAACATGCTTTAGTCACAGCTTCAATACTTGTTTTACCAGATTTTTCTAAACAGTTTATTGTAGAAACGGATGCTTCAGGATCAGGCATTGGAGCCGTGTTGTTGCAGGGTGATAGACCAATTTCTTATTTCAATAAGAAATTACCAGCCCATATGACTAAAGCATCAGCTTATGTTCGTGAATTGTTTAGAGTGGTTGAGGCCGTTAAGAAATGGCGATAGTATTTACTGGGTGCACACTTTGTTATCAGGACTGATCATCGAAGCCTTAAAGAGCTTCTCACTCAGGTTATTTCTACTCCTGAACAGCACAAATACTTAACTAAGCTTTTAGGGTATGATTATACTATCACATACAAATCTGGAGAAGACAATATTGTAGCCGATGCTTTGTCTCGTCAGTATGATGGTATTCTTATGCAATTGGCTACTTCATTACCTTTATTGCATATTTCGGATACTATCAAACACGAATATACCCAACTTCCAGCATTTATCGAGGTGATCAAGCAGTTGGATCAGGGTCAACATTTGAAGTGGCCATTAAAATGGCATCAGGATTTATTGTATACCAGAGGCCGATTATTTTTTGTTCCTACTTCTCGGTTGATTCCTTCTATTTTACTGGAATTCCATTCAACTCCAGTATCGGGCCGTTTTGGTATACTTAAGACTTATAAAAGGATAGCAACTCAATTTTACTGGCCTGGTACGAAACGTGATGCAGATTTGTTTGTTCGAGATTGTGCGGTTTGTCAACAAACCAAATACACTACCCAAAAACCAGTTGGGCTATTGCAACCATTGCCAATACCCGAGCAAATTTTGGAGGATATTTCTATGGACTTTATTACTTGTCTTCCTAAGTCTAAAGGGTTTTCTGTTATTTTTGTGGTGGTGGACTTGTTATCCAAATATTGCCATTTGGGAGCTTTGGATTCCAATTTTTCAGCTACTAAGGTGGCTCAGTTGTTTATACAACTGGTAGTTAAGTTGCATGGTTTCCTAAGATCCATTGTTTCGGATAGGGATCCTGTTTTCATGAGCAACTTTTGGAAGGATTTATTCCGTTTCAATGGCTCTAAGTTGTCTTATAGTTCAGCCTATCATCCTCAGTCCGATGGGCAAACTGAAGTTTTAAACAGAACAATCCAACAATATTTGAGATGTTTTGTTATGGATGTTCCTTCCTAATGGTATAAATTTTTACCATGGGCCGAGTTCTCTTACAATACATCTGAACATGAAGGTGCTTCTATGACTCCTTTTGAAGCAGTCTATGGACGAAAACCTCCTACTATTCTTATGTATGTTCGAGGCAATTCTTTTTTGGAAGCAATTGACATGGAACTGTCTACTAAAGATCAAATTCTCTCTATCTTACAGACCAATCTCAAAGCTGCTCAACAACGGATGAAGCGTTTTGCAGATAAACATCATACTGAAGTCACTTTTGCTGTAGGGGATTGGGTTTATGTGAAATTAAAACCCTACAAGAAGACTTCAGTCTCGGGTAATGTTCGTCATAAACTATTACAGAGGATTTACGGTCCATTTCGTATTGTTAAACGAATAGGACTCACTGCTTATCAGCTGGAACTACCTCAAGCTGCTCGAATACATGATGTTTTTTATGTATCTTGTTTACGGTTGGCTAAGGGTTCAACTGATGCTACTCGACCTTTACCATCAGACTTCTATGACGATCATCCCCTAATTCAACCTCTGTGTATTTTGGATACACGAATAATTTTACGACATGGCTCGGAGGTGGCTCAGATATTAGTTCAATGGGATGGTTTACCATTAGAGGACGCTACTTGGGAGGATTTTTCAAAATTTAAACGGATCTATTCCCAATTTGACCTTGAAGACAAGGTCATTTTTCAAAAAGGGGAGAAAGTTGTTACAACCAAAGAACCGAGATACGAACAATAGAGTCCAACAACAGAGGAACAGCTCAGATCTATACTACAACAGCAAGGACAGCTCGGATTTGAACAGGAACAGCTCAGATCTACACCAATACAGCAAGGATCTACATCTGGACGTACCAGATTTAAGGAAAAGCCCAAGCGGCTTAAAGATTACACAGAGTAGAATACATGTAAACTTTACAAAACATAGATTTGTATACAGCTGAATCTATTGTAACAGCTGTTGTAATCAAAAGTAGTTTTATCTACTGTGCATGTATAAATGCAATGGAGAAAATGGAAAAATGTTTTATCCCAGCTTACGGAAACATCTTGTTTAGGAGTTGGTGGCTTCCTTGAATAGCCACAGTATACTTTTAATAACTTGCATGAACAAACATTAGGAATTAGTACTCAAAACCCTAACAAAACGAAAGAGAGGAAACGTAGAGGAGAGTTAGGGTTATACTTAGCTTTAGAATAACGAAGACAGAGAAAAGTGAGGATTAAATATCACTTGTACTGTGTTCGGGTTGCCTTTAGTATCATAAATCGGAGTCGGGTTATAACAGTATATCTATATCTAAAATATATATATATATATATAACTTCTATATTGGACTTCACATCTTATTTTAAAAATTCCACACATAAAATAGACAAATTTAACATTGATTTTCATTATTTTTGTAATTTTAATCTAAAGTCAGTTCAGCTTCTCATCAGTTCTTAGTACTGATATTTTTGCTTGAACTTCCCAAACGGTTATAACTATCTATTTACTTTGTGTCAATCCTATTGCTGTTGATATGTATGGTTATCTTTTTAATTTATAAATCATTTTCTATGTTTTATAATAGTTTCAAGAAACTATTTCTTTTTTACCTACCTCTTTTCATTTTAGTATGCTAATGGAGGAATGAAGAAGATAGAGAACAATTAATTTTAGAGATAAGCACGATGTTTTCTTTTTATTCCTGGCATGAGTTTTTATTTTATATGCAAAATTTTATATTTTTTTCTCTTAAAGTGCAAATGGCTTTTTCTCCTTGTTATTTCTTTTTGTTGTTAACTCGTTTTATTACAGAAAAAACATCAACTTTGTTTTGACATCCATTTTTTTTTAAGAAGTACTGACTCAAACAGTAACTTGGTTATAATTTGTTTAGTGCATGTATTGCTGTAAGGGTGATTGCAAGAAACGGTTTGGGAAGTTACGAGGGAAACCATGTATAAAGTTTCATTAGAGGCAATATGAGGGGACTATTAAATGATTCTATATTGATTTAATGTGGAAGAAGTGGAGGAAAGTGATGAAGATAATGTTAAGTTTAAGGAGAAGTGGTTCCAACGGTGAATGTTTCTGTTTTTTATTTTCTTTTATTTTTCTTAGTCTTTTTAGCAAGCCTTGACGATGATAGTGTTTCAAGTATTATACTTGTTCAAAGGTTTTAAATTTTGTGATTGTCTTCATTCCAAATTTAATTTTTTTTAATGTATAAATTATTCAATATGTTGTATTGATTGTGAAATTTGATTCTTAAAAAAAAATTATGTAATTTGTAAGATGAAGGTTAAAATTTTGTTGTTAGCATGAATTTTAGGAAAAGAAGTAATTTTCTTTTTTTTTTTAAATGGATAAAAGAAACTACTGATTATGTACATAATTTTTTCCCTACGGTATGCTATTGGTTATGTGGATGTTGTGATTCAAACTTTTTACTTTTCTACACCCTGTATTATAGTTTTTCATGGATTTTATTTCCCTCTTTCGTCGTTTGAGCTATGATAAGCTTTATATTTTCTTTTTTTTTATTCCCTTTTTATCCTTTTCATTACTTATTTTTACTAAGTATTAATGTATGGTGTTAAATTATATTGTTATTGTGGTAATTACATGCAAAATTTATAAGACAGTGTAATTTTTTCTAACAATTTTTATATTATACAATTTAGGAGATAATTTGGAGCCAGTTAAATTATTAGCCTATTAATTTGGAGCCTCTAAATAGAAAAAAAAAATAAAAGGAAAAGGAAAAAAAGGGAAATTTGAACCATCCATGTAGACGTTTACTAAAACTTATGATCAAAGGGTAAAATGATAATGTAAGAAGGAATGGCACATGCTTAGTTTTTCGAATGTAGAGATATGCTAGAATTATTATTTCAGATTAATCTATAAATAGTAGATAAGAAAAATTTTGAGTAATAAATGATTTACCCGTAGAGCAAATGAGATGAAAAAATATAAAATGATCTAATACTGATTTCATTATTTGGAACAATAACCTTTCTAATATACCTACAGCAAGACAATTACATCACCAATTTCATTAATATGAGTGAGTGAGTGGATAAGATGGGACAAATAATTATAAAACAGTTTTGATGTTTGCAGTTTTTATTTTAATTTATTATCTTAGCAATGGTTTATTTTGTTCAAACAACTTTAACACTAGACACACTATAGAAATAGAAGCTCCTATTAGGTGTTGATAATTCATAAATTTTTTACATTGCTATATTATATATGTAATTTCTTTTAATGATGTTTTATTTAATTTTACACACGCAACACAAGTGTGCGGACTGCCAGTATCATATATAATATGAATTCTTTTGTATATGAAAATATATATATATATATATATATATATATAATTAGGTCATTATTGTAGAACTCCATCTATGTTATTAAAGCCAAAAGGCTTCTTTTGGTATCTTTAGTGTGTATATAATTTTTAATATATGATTTGATGAAAATAACCACCAAGGTTTAGAATTTATAACTTCTAAAACTACTCCCTCCTTAATACTTTTTGAAACCAAATCTACTCTTTTTTATATTTTTACTTTTAAAAATTTGCATTTTAATCCAAAATAAGATATCAGCCAAAAAATCTAAAATAAGAAAAATAATAACATTTAAATATTTGATAGCATTAAATCCAAAATCTAGAAAGAATTTTTTTAAGTCAAAATTAATTTCTATAATAAAAGATTTATTTTTTTATGCGTATTATTAAATTTGCACACATGTACAGCATCGGGTAGTATATTTATATATAGAAGTAGGCCATTATTATAAAAAAACACGGCTGTTCAACCTTCAGTCAAATGATTCATTATAAATTTCATTCTTAATTTTGGCACCTACTAATTTAAAGTAAGATATATTATTCTTGGCATAACGAAAATAAGCATAATCATGCAACATATTTGTTTAAAAACTTTATTATAAAATATATATAAATAAATATATTTGTATACATTTATCATAAATACTTATAATTATTGTTAATAATATTCATAAATGTGTGGGAATATGTCTTGATATACTATAAATAAATTACAACACTTAATTTATGTACGTTAGCTTCGGGGCTGGGATTGTCGACCAAGATTCTTGCTTTATGGGGATTATGATCATTTTCCTGTCATGTTATTTATAATTTTTATTGTTGTAATATGAATTCAACAATATTTGTCTGAATTTGAGACTTATTTCATTGATATTTCATTTCCCTTTCCATGACAGCCTGAAAACACTTTCCTCTACAAAAATGCTAGCTATCTACAATTTTGAATGCTTCTTTATGTTCAAATTAAAGGAAATGAAGTAGTATACCATAAGCACTACTTAAGCCCTAGTTTACTACAAATTGCCATAGTATGATCTATTTAATTGGCATACTATAGTGATATCATCTCTTAAAAAATAAGTCCTTTCTTGTTCTAATAGCAAAAAAATAATAATAATAATAAAAGATCCATTTAATTAAAAAAAAAAGATTAATGGGTTTTACAAGCTATTTGTTGTACAAAATGTACAAACTTAATAAAGTTGTAGTATGTATAGAGAAAAATATGTTTTTAGTTTCAACGTTTTACTGTTTTTTCATTTGAGTGCTAAACCTCTTCCCCCCCCCCCCCCCCCCCCCCCCCCCCCCCCCCCCCCCCCCCCCCCCCCCCCCCCCCCCCCCCCCCCCCCCCCCCCCCAAGTTTGCAAACAAGGACTTTGTTAATGTAGATTTTTTTTTTCTGTTAATTTGACACATTTCATTTCGCTGGAAATTATTAATTAAATTAAATTAATTTAATAAGATAATTTAAAAAATAACTAAAAATTGAAAAAATGAACATAGGAGCATATAAAACTTCATTTGGAAAATCAATGTCAAGGTTGGAGGAAGGAATCAGGGCTTGGCCGGCCCACCACAATTTTTGGAGCCGAAGCAACATATCCACCACCGGGAGAGGACTCAACTCCCTTCAATTGCCGCAGTATGTTTCCACCTTGAATCTTCTTAATTATTCGGGCATCAATTGTCTTGCAAAATCTTTTGGTTTCCAATTGCATGTCTTGTTGTTTTGCATAATTTTACCTGGACCCACTCAAGGTTGCTGCTTCACAAGATTGGCCAGAAGTCACGAAATATGCTGGTTTAGCTAGTGCCCAAGCCCATTGGCATGAGCTTATTCAAGACCCGTGTAACTTGAATAATAGATGGCGGGAACTGTTAAATTTATCTTAGTTATTTTATTAATTTAAATTAATAATTTTTAGCAAATAAAAATATATTAAGTGTCATAACTTATTAATGATAAAATTAAACGGCGTTAAGAAATTTCTTGTTTATAAGCTTTTGCCAAGGTTAAGTACTCAAATAAAGAAAAAAAATAGATTTAAGGGTCTGTTTGGATGATCTGTTTTTCATCAGTATATGTATCTGTATCAAAATGATATGTATAAATATATCTGATTTGTATTTGAATTTTATCTATATTTGATCTTTTCATAAGAACTATTAACTTTGTTTTGTCTATATTTATTTCTTAACAAACAATTTATTAGAAAAAAGTTTGGAAAAAGTATCTGTATCTGTCTAAAAAAGCTAAACAAACAGACCCTAAGACTCAAAAGGAAAAACAGTAAAATATTGATAACTAAAAACATACTTTTCCTTACATATGTGTGTGTATATATAACGTATGCAAATCACTAATAACAATTATTTTTCATTTTTTTCAACCATATACAATATTTATTAATTAATTGGCACAAACCACTACCAACAAGCATCAAGTTTAACATTTGATTTGATTTTCTTGATATTGTTATCTTTACTTTTTTGTGTATATTCTTGCTCTAGTCTTCATATTATCTCCAACATTTGTCTCTGTTCCTTTTTAAAAAATCAACATGGTATCAAAGCTCTCTTCTTGCGAGATATGTGTGTGAGTTTTTTCAAAACGTCATGGAAGCTAAAGCTAGTTTTGCCTCAATTGCTCCGCTGATGTTTGATGGAGAAAACTACCATGCTTTGGATCTTTGGGAAGCAGTGGAGGAAGACTATGAAGTTCTTGCACTTCTAGATAATCTCACTATGGCATAAATTGGAACGCATAAGGAGAAGAAGACAAGAAAGTCGGATGCCAAAGCATGCTTGTTTGCTGTAGTGTCGTCAACGATTTTCATAAGAATAATGTCCCATAAGACACCCAAGTTTAGATAGGATTATCTCAAGAAAGAATATGAAGGAGAAGAAAGGATTAGAGGAATGCGAGTTTTAAATTTGATTAGGGATTTCGAGTTGCAAAAGATGAAGAAATCTGAAACAATCTAAGAGTATTTAGATAGACCTCTTGAAATTGCAAAAAAAACTTAGACTACTCGAGTTTGAATTTAATGATTCAAGGATTGTACAGAAGATCCTTGTCACAGTACCTGAGAGGTAAGAAGCAACAGTTACAACCTTGGAAAATATGAAGGATCTGTCAAAGATTACCTCAGCGGAATTACTTAATTCTTTGTAGGCACAAGATCAAAGAAGAATAATGAGGCAAGAAGAAACAAAAAATGGTTGAAGGAGCTTATCTAGCCAAGACTTCATTTCTAAAAGGAAAAGGAAGAATCTCTTAATACAACGATTGCAAGAAACTTGGTCATGAGGAGAAAGATTGATAGCACAAAGGAAAACCTCAATGTTTCAAGTGCAAAAGGTTTGGGCATGTACAAAATGTTTGCAAAGTAAGAACAATGAAGAATAAGCAAATATGGTGGAGATGGTTGAAGAAGAAACTCTATTTTGAGTTAGTAGGTGAGAAGTGCACCAAGAAATTTTTAAGAGAAGTGCTCCAATTGAACGTTGATGAGAAAATGCATCAAAAAGATGATGATAAATGCATCATATAGTGAAGAGAAGTACTTCAAATATTAGAAAAATTGGAAAAATGTGTTCTGTGAGATTTCAACTTTACAACTTTGAATCAAGGGACCATGTTGAAAGGTGATTCATAAGTTTGACTTGGTCTCAAATTTGTTATTTGTGCTGCAGATATTTGTTGCTAGTGCTATAGATTATACAGAGATAATTTTCATATTATTAGTTAGTCAAATAAAAATCTTAATGCAGTGGCAAGAATTTCTGATTTTATTGAGATTTTTTAATTTTCAGCCTTTTCCTTTTAAGCCTATACAAAGGGCACATTTGGCTTGGAATAAAGCATTATATTCTCTTTATATTTTCATGCATTATTTACTTTGTTTCTGTCTTTATATTTCTTGCTCTGATCTTCATATTATCTCCAACATTTGTGTCCGCTCCTTTATATTTTTTTCAAAATCAACAGCAGCGGTGGCCTTGGTGGTGGTCTGTGGCGAAAGCACTTGGAGATGATGGTCGGAGGAGTCCTACAACAAACCAAAGCTAACAGATCTTCTTCCCAGGAATCTTCTTGAAGCAATAGTTTGCTCCAATAGCCACTGAAGGAAAAGAACTTCTAGAGGGAAGTTCTTAAAGAGAGAGAGCTTCAACTGCTATTTTGAGAATGGGAACGTCCAAATTGCTCAAAATCAAATCTTTAATGGATTGGCAATTTTTCTGACCGAATTTATATTGATTGAGTCAAAACATATTGATTTTGCATCACTTATAATTATGATTCATTGATCTCAATAATTACCAGTTTGCTCGGATCATAATATGGCCACAATATATTTTTTAAAATTTTCAAGATCACTTTAATTGCCCTTCCATTGTTATCAAATTTGATGTCAGATCCAATCAATGTTCTGTCCTCAATCTCTTCATGGAAATATCTCACTGGAATTTTGCCAAAGATCTCGGTAGAAATCGGTAAAAAAATATGGACATATCAGCATAAATTAAGTGCAGAAACTACATTGTCAAGTTTGGCCTAGGAAGAAGAAGGTCTATTTGGTCACCTGACACAATCCTTGGCACTGGCCTGGTGATTAATTTGACCAATTCAAAAAGTAAATAAATAAATAAACAATAAATAATTCAATCATATCAAGCCGAATATGGCCTAAGTTATGGTCTGCTCCAAATTGAATGAATTTTCCTTATCCCAATTTAATCAATCTAAGATGCATACCTATGACTACTACAACAAAAATTATGAGTTTTACTGTCTATCGCAATTTGAATAATTATTTATTATTGAATTGAAACACATTTTGAAGCTTCAATTTTTAAGTTAGGCTCATAATTTTTATGGTTTGATTTAGCTCTAAATGGGATTCCATCTGGAGCCCCTATTTTCTAGTGGTCTATTTTATGAAAATAAAAAATTGGATAAATCACACCATCCATAAAAAAAAATTAATTTTATGAAATTGGGCTTACTTTTTCTTTAAAGAAAAAACTCATAATATATCAAAATATGTATGCAACTTAGACTTCTAAAAAGCATATTAGACTAGGAAAAATCATTTGATTGGTTTACTAACCTATGATCTTTTCTTTTCTTTTCTTTTCTTTTGAAATTTTGAAATTTTTATTTTTTTAGTTTTGTTCTTAGAAAAAATGATTTTAAATATGAGGGCAAAAATGAGTGTTTACAAAAGGCCAATAGCAATTTATGTTGCAGTAAAAATCAAGACGACTTTGTTCCATTTGTTTGATCAATTTATATTTCTAATCAAGTTTCTTTTTATTTATAAACGTAACACATAATATTCAATGGATCATTTATCTCCATTAACATGTGTTTTGGCTAGGGTGTAAACGGTGGCGGGTTTGGGATGAGTCATTTTAGAACCTAACTTGCCTTGATTTTTAGGGGAATCGAAACCCAACCCAATTTGACCTGATTTTAGAGAATCCAATACTAGTAATTGTACATGTTGGGAAAAATAATTAAATAAAAAAGAAAAATCAATTAATTATCCTAAAGTAAGTAGACTTATCTATATCCTATAATGTGACTCGATACATGAATAACAGAAGGATTATACAAAAAATATTATTTAACTAATGAACAAGTAGATTCCTTAAACTAAAATATTTAATTATACTGGATCGGATTACCCATTAGTTATGAGTACAATCCAAAACTTGACCCTAAACCCTATAGGGTTTTTAGTGGGCAAGCAGTCGGGTACCCTATAAGGATCCGCTCCGATTGCATCCTTAGTTTTCGTAGCACTTGTTATGAGTCCTAAAAATAGAATATTTTCACAATTGTTTGTACTAATTATATGATATATAAAAATACATAAATAAATAAAAATAAGCGTACATAGATATATAAAGGTTTCATCATATAGAATCTAACAAGAGTACTATGATACGGGACACCACTCAACATATTTCTTCTAATCTTAGCAAGAGTATAGAGAGAGACACCAATTATCAACATTTTTCTTCTAATAATTATTCCACTTTGACACCAACTCATTGAGCGATTTGCTTGAAGACCCATCAGCACTTAGTGTCTTAGCAGCTGCAATTTTCAGCTCATTGATTCTATTCCTCACAAGACTTGGCTCTTCTTCACCACCTTGCATTAAATCCAGAACAACCCTAGCAATCTCCTCTCTACCCACAATTCCATCCTCACCAACATTAGGCCTCAATGCAATCCTTAAGTCCTGAGTCGTTACCACCGCATTCATGCGTTGCTCCGCGTATAATGGCCACGCGATCATTGGCACACCATGAACTATGCTTTCGAGGACAGAGTTCCATCCACAATGCGTCAAGAACCCTCCAATGGACTCATGGCTAAGAATTTCCACTTGTGGTGCCCAATTAGCCACAATCATGCCAAGGGTTTTTGGTCCTAGCTTTTTATTATTGCACCTTTCCAGGAACCCTTTTGGTAAAAATGTAAGTGGGTCACTTTCGGTTTTCGTACTGACAAAGGTCCCCACAGCAGATTTCTCATCTGGGCTCTTTACCACCCATATGAACCTTTGTTGGCTCATTTCTAACCCTAGGGCTAGTTCTGTCGTTTGCTTGAGAGAGAAAGTACCACCGCTCCCGAAACAAACGAATAGAACCGAACTACGTGGCTGCACATGAAGCCATTCCAGTATCTCCCTATGCTTGTCCTTGCCTATGTGCTTTTCGTCAAAACCCAGGCCACTTTTAATAAGTGGTCCTACCAGATAAACAGGTGGTTGGAGAGTGTGAATTAAATTATTATCTTTCCCGCCCTGAAGAACTTCCGAGGCCAAGGGTTCCATCTCCTGGAAGCTGTTGATCAAAATGCCTCGAGCTAAACTGAACCGCTTTGAATGGTGTAGAAACAGCTTGTAGGCATCATCTTTTCTATCCAGGAAAGTTTCTGGTAAATCTCTTCCATGGAGTGGAACTCGAAGACCTGGTATTACAAATGGCTCTTCTGCGTCCTTGAACTCGCCAGAAACCATTTGATCCATCTTCGGTATACTGAGCATCAGACACAAACCGGACGCAAGACATGGGAAAAACACATAAGACGAAACATTAAACTCGGTTGCAATATCGAAAGCATCTGTTCCGAACAGGTCAGCGACGACTCCAACTATTTTGACCATGACATTTGAAGCTAAAGACTTAAGAACTAGGCGGATGTGATTTAATGAACGTGTAACTGCGAGTGAGATTTTGGCTACGTGTCCCAAGGCTTCTGGGGACAAGTCATGGAAGCTGACCGGTGGAAGAAAGATTGAGTTTACGACAGATTTCGGGAGGGTTTCGAGTGCTGATTCTTCGGCTTTGTTTGGGACTGAATCAATGGTGGGCAAGAGAATGGAGACAGTCAAGTTGTGTCGGATGGTCAGTAGCTTGGTAAGCTCGATCATGGGGATCAAATGACCTATTCCGGGACTTGGTATCATCACTACATGGGGTTTTGGGGGTTGTGGTGAGATTGTGTTGTTTCCCCTTTCCATCTTCTTAGGTTTATCGTCTTGCATAAGCAGAGAACGTTTTTTGGAGAGAAATGTTAAGGTGACAAAGTGACTAGGAGATACGTGTTAAGTACTAAGGAGAATATGGGTGGGCACGGATGGGTTTGGTTCGGTTTTTTCTAAAACCAAACCAAACTATAATTTATGGTTTGGTTTTTTTTTTTTTTTTTTCATCCCAAACCAAACCATTAAGTAACGGTTTGGTTCAGATTATAAATTTTTTAAACCGTTAAATAACGGTTTGGATTACGGTTTAAATCAAAATTCTAACTAAAATTTTTTCTTGTTCTAGTTTTTTTACATTTGTGTAGATTATTAAATATTTATATCACTTTACAAAGTTGATGTTATAAACCATAACAAAATACTTTATAAATTTATCATACTTTTAATCTATAGATCTCTATAAAATCAATTATCCACCAATAAATACATTTACTAACCAATACATAGTAAGTCATAATTTATGATTTTTAATATAACCATCATGTTAATTATCTATAAATAATTTAGCTAAAATAAAAAATCATCTATCAATAAAATTCATCAATGAATAAAATGATTAGCTACAAAATATATTAAACAATTAATACATAATGAAATTTTGTAACTAAATAAATAAATTTCATACTTTACAAAGTTAAAAGCTATTAAAAAAAAACAATAGTTCATCATCAACAAAAAATTACATATCATGAGCTTAAAAAAATTTTAAAAAGGACAAGTTGATTTTAATTAATATTCATCAAATAATAAATATCAAATGAAATCATATAAACATATAGTAAAATATTATTATATATTTTTAGAACGGTTTGGTTCGGTTTTACGGATTGGTTTGGTTTACTTTTCAAACCAAATCATAAATTTACGGATTGGTTCAGATTTGAAAATTTTTAAACCAAACCATGAAAAAAACCATATTTTCTGTTTGGATTGGTTCGGTAACCGATTAGTTTGGTTCGGTCGGTTTTTTTGCCTACCCCTAAAGTAGAATACTTGTGGCAGTTCAATCTTCCTGCGAAAGGAGGTCATGGGCCTATTATTTTTGTATTTTTTTTTGTTGTTTTAGAATCTTATTTTTATTTTTAAATATAAATTTATTAAAAATATATATATAATTAAAAAATATATATTTTTCTTATAAATAAATCAAGCAAATTAGGTCCAGATTAGATAATTTGAATAGACCCTAAGGATGTATTGGTGCTGGAAATTTATGTGGCTGAAAGATGATATGAATGAACAGTTAAACGCTACCTCGAGTGGAAAACAATTTGTTTTTATCATTTTATTATGCAGCCTAATAAAAGGATAGAATATACCTTAGGGGAGGTATTTTTTGGTTTGGTTTGGTTTTCTTTCATAATCAATTCATAGAAAAATGGTTTAATTTATTATAATTTTAGAGCAAACCATACAATTGAAATTAGGGGTTTTTCTCAATCATAAAATTCAGTATAAGTGCTTCATCATGTTGTTAATTATGTGTGGTAGAGATTATTTTTTGAGTAGTTTCTCCATCTATTTATTTTTCCTTTTTTATTTTTCTAATTTTAAGTGAAATAAATAATTTTTAAAACAATTACCACATTTATTTTACAAAGTTGCTTAAGTTAAAATTCTTTTGGTATATGAATAGCATATAAACATATAACACATAGCATCTAGTATTAATGATTCACAAAGAAAAGTATTTTTATGATTTTAAGTGGTGTAATACTCTTTAGAATGGTGTAAATATTTTTATGGATTTAAGCTTTTACTTCCTGCTTGGAAGTAAAATCGTTATTATCTTATACCTTAAACATTGATAAAAGCGTGTGATTTTCCAATGACAATTCGTGTCCGTGTTTCTTTATACTTACTATTAGATTTTTTTTTTCATCGATTATTGTGTTTTGTTTTCTGGCATCGATTACTTGCATACTACCGTAGAGTAAGACAGTATGCCTCAGTCATCACATGATCTTATTATGCCCGTGAATGCCCCAGGTCCACCATGTCAGCTTTTTGGAGTGCTTCTCCAATAAGTGGAAGTCCTTACAAAAGCTAGGATCTACATGAATGTAACAAATAGATATTTATATTATTTTATTTTAATTTTTTATCATAATTTTAAAAATAAAATGGGACTTACAAAAATTTGTAAACTTGGTAATGAGCTTTTGTAAATAATTAAAAAAAAAAAACCGCTCAATAAACTTTGGTTTTTTGATTTATAAGAAAGTACCTTTAATAATGTTGGTAATGGCAGGATCCACATTTGTGTCTATTGCCTAGGGAAGCACTTAGGTCAAGTCGCTTAAAATCGACTTGTGTACAAGTGTCAGCTATAGCCGTTGGATTAGAGAAAAAAACCAAGGACCGTCAGATTAGTTGTATGAGTTGTTATAAAAGGAGTAAAAGAAAAAAAAAATTAATGCATGGAAATCTAGAAACCTTAACCCACCTTCCTCTCTTGCCTAACCTCAGCTACTTGGAGAAACCACCCACCCACGACGAGTTTGATTTTTGAAGAAGATGGTTGGAAGATTCGAAGCATCATCTCCTAAGACCTCCAAACAGAAGATTCTCACCCTAAAAGGTGAAACACTAGCTACGAAGATGGCCAAATGACAGAACTCGGTAGATCCCAACACCGATGACAACGCTCGCTAGGCAGTAGTAAGGTGTTATGCTATCTAACATTTGAGGTGTTTTTGAAGGATAAGATAGGATAAGATTGATTATGTTGCTAATAAGTGATTAAAATTCCATGCAATGCATTAGGTATGGGTGTGCGCCCAACAAAGTATGTATGTTAGCTAAAGCATGCCCTTATGGAAGAGAAAAGCGGCAACTCATTGAGGAAATTGGCTTCAATGATCTAGTGAGTTTGAAGCTCACTTTTATCAATAGAAAGTTGCTGAAAGAACTGGTTTAGATTATATATTTATGTATACAATATATAGTATTTAATGAACCATCTTTCTCCATTAATATATTTTTTTTGTTTTATGATAATTAGAATGAGGAGAAAGGGTTCGAATTTAATACACTCATTTGAAAAATCCTGATGATACAACTTGAATTGACCGTTAACATAGGTTTTTATTCACTATTGCTGTTATGAGTCATAAAAGCTTGACGAATCCTGGTGATACGGCTTGAATTGACCATTAACATAGATTTTTCATTACTACAGCTATTATGAGTCATAAAAGCCGAACTTTTCATAATTATTATCAATACTAATTATATATATATATATATATATTTTATAGGCCACTTAAAACATTATAACTCACAAATATGAGGAATCAAATTCGGTATCTTAAGGATGAGGATCTGGACCGAATACTACTACGCTCCAATGCCATTGGCTTGATCTATTTTTTATCTCTATCGAAACGATATGTGTAAATATATTCGATTTGTACCTATATTTGATTTATTTGATCTTTTCATAAGCCTAACTTTTTTTTTAATCTATATCTATTTTTTTTATTAAAATTTGTTAAAAAAAAGTTTGAAAAAAGTATCTATATCTATAGAAAAAAGCTAGCCGAAGAAACGCTTATATAGAATCTTAACAAGACTAGAGAGACAGGAGAAGTGGATTAACATTTTTCTTCTAATTTTTCCACTTTGACACCACCTCATTGACTGATTTGCTAGAACACCCATCAGTACTTAATGCCTTAGCAGCTGCACTTTTCAACTCATTAATTCTATTCCTCATAACGTTTGACTCTTCACCACCACCTTGCATTAAATTCTTTACAGCTCTAGCAATCTCCTCCCTGCCCACAATTCCATCCTCATTGACATTAGGCCTCAATGCTATCCTTAAATCCTCAGTTATAGCCACTGCAGTCATGTGCTATTATGCATTTAATGGCCATGCAATGCAATCATCGACACATCATTAACTGTGCTTTCAAGTACCGAATTCCATCCACAATGTATCGAGAACCCTCCGATGGAATCATGAATAAGGATTTCCACTTGTGGTGCCCAGTTACGCACGACCATGCCTAGGGTCTGTTGTCCTTCTCCTTCATTATTGAACTTTTTCGCGAACCCTTTTGGTAGAAAATGAAAAGGATCACTTTTACTTTTGGTGGCGAAGAAGGTCCCGTTAGATGTTTCCTCTGGGCTCTTTACTCCCATAAGAACCTTTGTTGACTCATTTCTAACCCTGGGGCTAGTTCTATCATTTGCTTGAAAGGCATGACACCGCCACCCCCGAAACAAACAATAGAACCGAACCGTGTGGCTGCACATGAAGCCATTTTAATACCTTCATTGTGCTTGTCCATGTGCTTCTCATAAACCCTAGGCCACTTTTTATAAGTGGTCTTGCCAGGTAAACAAGTTGTAAACAAACGAAAAATGGAAGAGAATAGATACCTAAATCTGATTGATGAAAGAACAAGATGATGAACTAGAGAAAAGCTTCGAAAGAAAACAGAGGAAAAATATCTTGAATATGTATATTGAATCTGTTTATGAAAGTTGTTACAAGAGAGTATTTATACTATGCTATATAAAGAAAAATGTAACAGAAAGACACGTGTATACAAGTGTAAACCAGCTAAAAATAAATAATACATATTCCAACATTCCCTCCCCCAAGTGAGACTTGATAAAAGACCCAACTTGATAGAAATGTCTTGCAAGGAAAACCCGAACTGGTTTAGTGAGAAAATCAGCAAGTTGACAAGAGATGAAATATGAACAAGAGAGAGAAAACCAGAATTAATATGATCTCTAGTAAAGTGTACGCCAACTTTCGATATGTTTGGTACGAGCATGAAAACACGGATTCTCAGCAATTTGTTTTGCTGAACGACTATCAGTAAATAAGGTAATATGGGGAGATACTGAAACATTCAGATCACGAAGCAAAAAGGAGAACCAAAGTAATTCTTTGGTTGTTGAAGCAATGCTGTGGTATTCGGCTTCAGCGGAAGAAGTAGACACAGTGACTTGTTTCTTGGTCTTCCATGAAATAAGAGATGAACCAAGAAAGATAAGAAATCTTGATAAAGATTTTCGATCAACACGTGATGCTCCCCAATCGGCATCAGAATATGCAGTCAATTTCAACGAGGAATCAGTTGAGTAATGTAAACCATGATCAATAGAACCTTTCAAGTAACGAAGAGCACGATAAGCAGCCTTTAGATGTGAATCACGGGGAGAAGATACAAATTGGCTAAGCTATTGCACAGCGACGGACAAATCAGGTTATGTAATTATCAAGTACAGTAGATGTCCAACCAGACGATGGTATAAAGATGGATCCTTCAGCAAATTTCCAGATGTATTATCTAGATGAACATTTGAAGAAAAAGGAGCATCTAAAGGCTTTGCTGTTGTGAGACCTGCTTCAGTAAGAATATCAAGTGCAAATTTGCGTTGATTAACATGAAATCCCGATGAAGAACGACAGATTTCAAGTCGTAAGAAAAACCGAACATCTCCCAAGTCTTTAATGGTAAAGGCAGAATCCAAAGAGGATTTTAACTTAGCAATAGCAGTTATATCATCACCAACAACTAAAATATAATCCACATAAACTAAAACAACCAAAAGACCAGAAGATGTGACTTTGGTCAACATTAAGTAATCATGTTTTGATTGAGAAAAACCCAGATCAAGTAGATGTTTAGTAAGCTCTTTGTTCCATTGCCGAGAAGCCTGTTTAAGGCCATATAATGAACAGATTAACTTGCACACTTTCGCATGAGGCACATTGGAACAATCATGAGGTAACAAGTAGATTTCCTCATCAAGAAATCCATGAAGAAAAGTATTATTTATGTCAAACTAATGTACATTCCATCCTCTAATAGCTGCTAAGGCAAGAATAAGTCTCAGGGTTGAAAGATTTGCTATTGGTGCAAACATATATGTATAATCAACCCCTTCAATTTGATTATAACCCTTTGCAACCAATTTTGCTTTATATCTTTCAATTGTACCATCGGATTTGAATTTGACCTTAAAAACCCACTTACTACCAATAGCTGTCTTTCTAATAGGTAAATCAGTCACTTCCCATTTATGATTTGATTCCAATGCTAATAATTCCTTTTGCATGGCATCAACCCAATTGGAGTCATGTTTTGCTTCATGATATGAACAAGGTTCATGAATTGTAAATTCATTAGCTAATGAGACCATATAATCCTTCGGATAGGATTTGAAAGTGTTGAGAAAACAGAGGGTATTATGTAGTATTGGTAATTGAAAAAACAGATCCATCTTCATGGACCATATGTCCAAAGTCTTTTAGCCATTGTGGTGATCTACGAATTCTTGTTGACTGACAAGGGTGAACAATATCAGAAGAGAAAGGACCAGAATCTTGTGTTTAGGATGGTGAGTGTCATGCCCCAAAATAAGGCCTAGTAGTATCATCCTGTAGTCATCATACCACGTGTGCACTCGTAATATGAGAACCGTCTTGCAAGTCAGATATTACAAGACTCTATCTTATAATTGTTACATGTAATGTAGTCATACCAATATATTATATAAATACTAAGGATTCCGATTTTCCTTAGTTTGCCAGAACCGCAGAGATCGGTATCCCCTACCAAATAATGAAATTGAGATTAAACCTATAAAATACAAGATCTTAATCAATTATACCATTTATCTAAGTTGTCCTTTGAGACCAATATAATCTATGAAACTATCTTCAGCAAGGTCTTTTGATGTAGCACTCTTCACTCACACTTAACCCAATCCCAGCTAACGTTATACCTGCACAAAGACTGTTGGAGGGTGAGCAAAACCACACGCTCAGTGAGATGACCTGACCAGACCACATATCAAACAATGGAAATCAAGTTTACTTAGCAAACATATGTAATGCCACAATCAAGCATATGAACAATTACAAGCCTGGAGAATCCGGAGTCCAAAGCAGGATGGAGATTTACCCCTCTCATCAGGGTTGAAGGAACCAGTAATACATAGTCTATCCAGAAGAAGCCAAGCATACATGGGAATCTACGATTTCTCGTATTAGGGTTATTACTTTTAATATGATATCTTGACAAACCATCCCATGTACATACCTTTAGCAACTCCCTAAGCATTAGTCATCCAAACAATACCATAAGCGGCGTCCTTCATTTACCACTTAGTTCTTATGGTACCAATAGAATCAAAGGTAACCTTGCGTTGATCTAATAGCCTTTAGCCTAGGTCAACCAAGCATTATCAAAGTCCCGGATGGCCAATACGTAATAGACTACTACGCTTTTAGAGATGCAAATATGCAATATATGCGATGCATGCCCATTTCATTTTATGGTACCAATAGTTTTTAGTCAGATTCAGGATGATAATACACTTACAGACAAACATCAACATGCTCCATACAATTGTCATCATACAAAGAAATTGTTAATTATAATAAGATGTTTTGACAATCATACATACATCAAGCATCATGCAATTTACCCAAACCCACATGCAATTCAGTTTGATATGTTATTATCAATGCAACTAACTACAAGCACAAACAATATGATAAGGTCAAAGTCCCTCACCTGTGGTCCTCGTTATATCGCTGTAATAATCTACTGGTAGTCCGAGAACCGATTTATATTCCTATGGAATGAAATAACAGATATTTATTATTTTACTAATCTATTCTTCTATTAGTTCCGAAAGTAAGATATTTGAAATATCATATTCACCGGATTAGTTTTGGTATAACTTATACTATTATTTACACTAATTCTAAATTAAACATATTTTAGAAATTACGTACTCCTTTCTTTTTATGGTCTTACTTACTATATTAATCTAAGCTGAGTTAATTGGAAACTAATCGCCTAATTCAATTACTAAATCTATTTTAATTAGTTACCAAAAGTCATATATTTTATTTATATAATATACTAATCTTAGTATTAGTGATACTCATAAAAGTAGTAGTAATACTAGTATCAAAGATAATGGTGATTATATTAGTTTTAATATTATTACTAATAGTAAAAACAATTTTAATTGCAAAAACAATTTAATAGTTCTAGTAACAAAATCAATAATACTAATATCAATAATGATAACAATAATAATAATAACAATTATAATAATAGTAATAATAATAAATTTCCGAAAATAGACTATATTCCATTACATTAAGATTTATATTAATTGTCTTATATATTTTAATTAATATTATTCTAAAGTAATTTTAGTCTTATATCCATATTTATTATTATTTCAAAAATAATATTTTCGAAATTCTAAAAATTCTTTTAATAATATTAAGGATATTAATAATTAGAAATTTATTATGCGGAATTACTTAACAAAGTAATTTATATTTCTAAAGAAAATTTCTTTTTAGATGAATAATAATAGATTAAATATTTAAACATCCTATATTTAATAAAGTCAGAAAAAAATAATTTTATTTTTAAATTTAAATAAATAACTTTCGGATTTAATATGATTATACTATAATATTACTATTACTATTCCAGAAAAATAAATACAAGAAAAAGAATAAACATTCTTAAATTATTTAATTTGTTATTTATTATATAATTATTTATATTTAGCTTCGTTTTTCTTTTTTTCTGGCCGAGGGGTGCACGAGGTGAAGTACGCCCGTACAACGTGCTGGATAAGTGGTGTACGGGGTTAAGTACACCCGTGCAACGTTGCTGGCCGAGGGTATACGGGTGATGTACGCCCGTACACGCTGCTAGCCGAGGGGTCTACGGGTTATGTACGCCCGTACACCAAGCCTGGGCTCAGCGGGAAGTACTGTTCATCGTCTTCAACCTTGGTTTTGATCCGATTTTCCATTGTTTTACACGCCCAAATTCATTCTAATTTATTCCTAAACATTTAGACATGATATTTCTATACATATAACAACTTAAATCATCAAAACTCCTCCTTAAATTACAATTTTCGGATTAAACAGATATAACTCAAGTTTAAGAGCTCTTACCTTCTTGGAGCTATTTGGACAAGATTTGAAGCTTGCTTTGGGTTGTTTTATGATCCTAAGATCATTAGGAGTTAGTTTAGATCAACGTTTTTAATAAATAACAAATTAAAGTGTGTTAACTTACCTTGAAAAGCTTGTACCCGAATTTTTGTTTGAGCTTTAATGGAGGACAAATTTAGATATGTATTCGCTGTGTTTGAGGTATATTTTAGAGCTTCATTTGGAGTATGTTAAGCTTGGAAATAATATCTTCTATTTACTTGTTCCTTGTAGTGTATAAATAGAAAAAGATGAAGAAGAAGAAGGAAAAGGAAAAGGAGAAGAAGAAGAGGAGGAGGATGATACGGTGCAGAGTTTTTGTTTTCTAATTTTTCTAAGTATGTATGTGTGTGTGTATGTTGTCCAATTCCCATTTATATGTGTTGTGTATTTGTTTGAAAATTGACTCAATTATTAGGCAAGTGGAGAGGAGGTTTTTCGGCTGATCAAGGTTCAAGAACATCTACACCATACAAGTACCCATTTGATCCATAATTCCACCGTAACTTATGGAAAAAATTTTATTATATTAGTTAGTTGATAATTATTTTAGGTTTAGGATATATATAAATAAAATATAAAGATAAGATAATGAATTTATAACCGTATAAGGAGGGAATAAAACATAAATTTGTGAAAAAAATCAATTTTGCGGGTTTAAGTGATACGTATATTAAATACTGATTTAGTAATATTTTTAGATGAGGAGTTCCATATTCGCGTTATTAAATATTCTAAACACTATAGTATACACAGAATTTCTATTAAAGATTTGTATATATGTGTTTGAATTTTCGCTTTTTCTTTTGAACTTAACCGCATCCAAAGAAGGAGTTGAAATTGAAAACCAAATGAGTTACGTAAAACGTAACTAAACAAAACAAAGAAAAAAAATGCAAATGAGTTAGGATATATGACAATATATAAATAAAAAGAAGATGATAAATTTATAACCAATAAATATGTAAGGAGTGGGAAAAATATAAATTATTGAAAAAAAATTAATTTTGTGGATCTAAATGACACATATGATAAATACTAATTTGATAATATTTTTGGATAAAAATTTACATATTAACGATATTAAATATTCTGAATATGATAGTATACATAGAATCTTTAGTTTAATACTTTCACTTTTCAGTTTTTATACCTGCTATCATAAATTATATTTTATTTGTTTAAAAGTTTTGTTTGATGGTATTTTGATACCTTAATAATTATATTGCCTTTAATTCGACTTTATTATAAATCTTTAAGATTTGAAATTACATATGAAATCATTTCTATTTATAAATTTATTCTAGACTTTTTATTAGATTAAAAAATTTAATTTTAATTTTATATTTGTTACTCAGTTCTTTTTACTAATTATAAATTACTGGATTATATCAGACTTTTAGTTTTTATAGACTCAGAATTTATTTAACTTGAATGTTTTAATATATATACATATATATTACATTAAAACTTAAGTTCGTAAATATTAAATAGTTTTCTTTATTCTTTATTATGAACTTTTATAGTCTTAGTGATAAAGATTCTTTATTCTAATTTGTTCATACTTAAAAATTTAAATCGCGAAAAATTTGGAGTGATTTCTAATATTTTTGTTATAGTTCTTTTATGATTCTACGTTTTATTTTTATATATTTATTATAACCGGGTTATGTAAAATCAAGGGTATTACAGTGAGGATAGATTAGAAACCTCATTATCAGATGAATTAGATGATTGAAAAGGAAACATATAGGAAGAATGATCAATGTTGGACAACTCAAAACAAGGAGAAAGATCAAATTGATGAAAAGGAAAAACACTTTCATAGAATTTGACATCTCTACTAACAAACACTTGATTTGTAGCTAAATCATAGAGCTTATATCCTTTTTGACCAAAAGGATATCCAAGGAACACATAACGTCTACTTCTTGGATCAAATTTATCTCTCACATGATGTAAAGTGGCAACAAAACACAAAGAACCAATGACTCTTAATTCATGATAATTGGGTTATGTATGAAAAAGCATTTCAAAAGGAGACCTCCATCCAAGAATTTTTAGTGCCATTTTATTAACCAAATGAGTTGCTGCTAGGATACACTCACCCCAAAAGGATTTTGGTAGATTAACTTGAAATCTAAGAGCTCTTACTGTGTCTAGAATGCGTCTATGTTTTCGTTCAACAACCCCATTTTGTTGAGGAGTATAAACGATACTCTGTTGATGTACAATTCCCAAATTATTGAATAAATTTTGACAAGTGTTAGAAAGAAATTCCATACCATTGTCAGTTCTCACAGTTTGGGAACAGTGTTGAAATGATTTTTAAGATAGGAAATATAGGTGGTGATACAGTGTATGGTCTGATGTTTGTGTTTCATAAGAAAAGTCCTTGTGCAGCGTGTGTTATCATCAACAATGGTTAGGAAAAATTTGTCACCAGAAATAGACGATGTGTTAAAAGGACCCCAAATATCCAAATGTATCAATTCAAAGGGAAAAGAAGCACTATAATTTCGAGAAATAAAAGGAGATTTATGAAATTTAGCAAACAAACAATCATCACATCTGAAATTATATTTATTACAATCAGAAATACATTTCAAATGAGACAAAGAACTCATGGAAATATGACCCAAACGTCTATGTAAAAGATCTAACTCAATCTTATGACAATCATTATTGATGTGTATGGAAGGATTAACATGACTAACAAAAGAATTTGTTTGATTACAAGAATTAGGATCACCAACAGAGCTAAAAACCTGAAGTATGTAAAAGTCCATATGACATCTCTGCTTCAAGAATTGTTTGCCTAGAATGTAAAACCTGAAAAAGACATTTATTAGGATGAAAAATCATGGTCAAAGGATGATGTTTCAGTAACTTACTAACAGATAGTAAATTGAACTGAAATGCTGGTACTAAAAGAACAGATGTAAGGGTGATGTATATGTTTAGTTTGACATCTCCAATTATATCAACAACTTTAATACTTCCATCTAGCAAACGAATTTTTATAGGTGCTTTGAGTATTTGTTGATTAGCAAGAATTGATGAATTATGAGTTATATGATCTGTAGCTCCTGTATCTATAATCCATTTACCAATGTTCATATCAGAATTTGAATCAAAATTGAGGATATTACCTACAAAATTAATCACACCTTGAGTACCTCTTGTGGAATCTTTAATGGATAAAGCCTTTAATACTTCTTGGCATACTCGTGAGACCATATCTAAATTATTCATGGATTGTGACGAATCTTCTGCAACATCATCCAATGGATTGTCCCTTGATTGCACATGTGCAGTGAGGTGAGGAGCTTTCTTGATCGGTTTGTTACCTTGAAACCACTCTAGATAACCAACCAATTCGAAACATCTATCTATAGTGTGACCTGTCTTCTTGTAGTGATTACACAAAAAATTTCCCTTTCTTATCTTTCTATCATTAACAAAAGATTTTGGAATTCGTTTCACTATACACGTAGCATTAATCTGATATGAATTTCCCATGCATTCACTAAGTTGTTTTTGTTTTTTAATCTAGCACACTATACAATATGCTCTATTGATAGCAGGAAGAGGAGTAGTTGACAAAATCTGACTTTTCACATGATCAAAAACATCATTCAACCCCATTAGAAACTGCATTAGATGATCTCTTTCCTCTCAATTTTGCCAGTTCTGTTTCAAATTACAACGACACTGTTCAAAGACTCCACAATCACAAATCGGACGCTCAGACAAAGTATTAAGTTCATCCCAATGCCTTTTTAGCTTATTGAAATACTCAGTAATAGATGAACTTCCCTGTTTCATGTTCCCAATATCAAATTTCAATTAATAAATTAACGATGCATTACTCATCCCAAATCTCTTGACAAGATCCTTCCATAACTCTCTTACAGAAGTAGCATATAAAAATGCATCTGCTAAATCTTTTGACATTGTATTTAGAAGCCAACATCTAATCATACAATCATTTTGAATCCATTTTTCAAAATCTACTTCATTTTCTTGAGGTGTTAAATACCTACAATTAATAAACCCTAATTTTGCTTTCACACCTAGGGCTAAACGAATTGAACAACTCCATCCATGAAAATTCTTTTCATTAAAAACTAAATTCGTGAGAAGAACTCCTGGACTATCCGATCTAGAAATATATTATGCATCACCATATGTATTTTGATACCACAATTTGTCAAATCCGGCAATTTTCAATTCTATCGAAAAATCAAGATACAATATAAGAGATCAACGAAACGAAAGAAGAATTTGTTATCAAACCTGCTTTGATACCATGTAAACAAACGAAAAATGGAAGAGAACAAATACTTAAATCTGATTGATTAAAGAACAAGATGATGAACTAGAGAAAAGCTTTGAAAGAAAACATAGGAAAAATATCTTGAATATGTATATTGAATCTGTATATTGAATCTGTTTATGAAAGTTGTTACAAGAGAGTATTTATACTATGCTATATAAAGAAAAATGTAGCAAAAAGACATGTGTATAGAAGTGTAAACCAGCTAAAAATAAATAATACATATTCCAACACAGGTGGTGGTGGACAGTTGAAAAAATCATTATGTTTCCCATCTTGAAGAACGTCCATAGCCAAGGGTTCCAGTTCCTGGAAGCTGTTGACCAAAATGCGTCGTGCTAGACCAAACCGCTTTGAATGGTGAAGAAACAGCTTGCAAGCAATGTGTTTCTGTCCTCAACTGGATCTGGAAAATCACTTCCATGGAGTGGAACTCAAAAACTTGGTATTACAAATGGTTCTTCTGCGTCCTTGAGCTCGCCTGTGACCACTTGATCCAGCTTTGGCAAACCGAGAAACAGATCCAAACCGCATGCAATAGATGGGGAAAAAACATAAGACGGAACATCAAACTCGGTTGCGATACGAAACGCATCTGCTCCAGACAGATCAACGATGGGTCCAACTAGTCTGAATTTGACCCTTAAAAGACTTGAGAGCTTGGCAGACGTGATCTAATGAACGTGTTACTGCGGTGAGATTTTGGGTACGTGACGCAGCGGAATACAAAAGGGGAACAATCGCAAGACGTTGATTCGCGCACGAATACCGGCTTGTGATCTTCAAATATCCATTGATTCTGAGAATACCTAGATATTTGGCATCAAAAATCGAAATCTACACAAGATTACGAATTTTGGGATAAAGAGAGAATACTCTCAAACAATTTCATTCAAAAACAAGATATTCTTATATGCCATAGGGCTTACATATATATAGGCAAGCTTGAAAGTTGCCATAACCGAAAAAGGACTAAAACCTATTAAATAATATTAAATAGCATTTAAGAAGAAAAACTAAAATTGGTATCCTATTAAAAGGCATTAAATCTTATGAAACTGACATCCTATTAAAAGACATTAAATCATATTAAAAATCCTACTAAATGATACTAAAAATTATTCTTTAGAAATATTAAATGATATTCTAAAGGTATTTACCGTATTATTAATTACGAATTTTGAAAAACCCAAAAGATATGTAAAGTATGCCGCTCCAACACCGGCAGTGTAGAACGAAAGGCCGATGGCATATGTTGTTGACGTAGGATTTTTCGTCTCTTCATCCTATGCTGCATCATCCTCTCCAGGCTGGACAAAATTCGACCTCGAATTTTAATCATGTTATGCAGTAAGTCCTCAACTTGTCTCCTCGACTCTTCATGTTTTGTGGGGCTCATTTGATGATGACGATGACGATTTGGAAGGGTTGCACTTATTTTAAGATCAATTTGGTGTTGAATGTCTCTTAATGGGGGTAACCCATCTAGCAACTCTTCAAAAAACACATCTTGGAACTTCTTTACAACCATAGTTGCAAACTCAGGTATTGCTACCTCCTCAGTAACCTCATTGCCTACAATAGGCTGAAAATTTTCAACTTTTTCCAAAAATTCTTTCTCCTCATAATCATCATCAAAAACAGGTTTTCCATTTCCCTCAGCCTTAAACACATCATCATATTTTGTGAAAATCTCTTGTTCATCATTCTCAGTGTCAAAGATAGGTCCTCCATCACCCACAGCTTTAAACATAGGTTCTTCATCATAGTAGTCCCCATCAATGGAAGAGAAATCATCATCAAATTCTAGGATTTCTGTGTTCATCCTTAATTCCCTACAACTACTATCTTCCTTAACAAAAGAGGAGTAATTATGTGATTCCTCATAACCTACGTCATGTATCAAATCAGAATTAGGCACCAGATCAGGATTAAGGTTTCTACCTCTATTTTGATTCACCAAAAGTGCCTCCATCCTTTCTGTGACCTGATCCACCATAACACTCAACCACCAATCGATTTTCTGCTCGATCAGTTGACCTAGGTCATTATGACCATAGATTTTATCCACACCTTTCTGGTTAACCTGTTTGCGAGGTGCCATGATATTCCAAGAGCGAACGCGGCTCTGATACCAACTGACGCAGCGGAATACAAAAGGGGAACAATCGCAAGACGTTGATTCGCGCACGAATACCGGCTTGTGATCTTCAAATATCCATTGATTCTGAGAATACCTAGATATTTGGCATCAAAAATCGAAATCTACACAAGATTACGAATTTTGGGATAAAGAGAGAACACTCTCAAACAATTTCATTCAAAAACAAGATATTCTTATATGCCATAGGGCTTACATATATATAGGCAAGCTTGAAAGTTGCCATAACCGAAAAAGGACTAAAACCTATTAAATAATATTAAATAGCATTTAAGAAGAAAAACTAAAATTGGTATCCTATTAAAAGGCATTAAATCTTATGAAACTGACATCCTATTAAAAGACATTAAATCATATTAAAAATCCTACTAAATGATACTAAAAATTATTCTTTAGAAATATTAAATGATATTTTAAAGGTATTTACCGCATTATTAATTACGAATTTTGAAAAACCCAAAAGATATGTAAAGTATGCCGCTCCAATACCGGCAGTGTAGAACGAAAGGCCGATGGCATATGTTGTTGACGTAGGATTTTTCGTCTCTTCATCCTATGCTGCATCAGTACGGGTCCTAAGGCTTCTGGAGGCCAGTCATGGAAGCTGACTGGTGGGAGAAAGATGGAGTTTACGGCCGGTTTTGGGCGGGTTTCGAGTTCTGATTCTTGGGCTTTGTTTTGAACTGAATCAGTGGTAGGCAAGAGAATGGATATAGTCATGTTGTGCTGGTTAGTCAATAGCTTGGCAAGCCCCATCAGGGGGATCAAATGGCCCATTCCTGGACTTGGGAAGATCACTGCATGGTTTTTTGGGGTTTGCTATGAGATCATTGTGTCTTTTTCTGCTTCCATCTTCTTAGGTTTTGTTTTCTTTTCTTGTTTGTATGTGGTGAGACCATGTTAGGCCAGCTTTAACGCAAGTTCCTTAGCACAATCAACGAGGATGAAGCACCTCCTGCTGGATTCTTCAACATTGAGGTGCGATTCTTGATAAAATTGGGGTCCTTTGACAAAACTCTAAAAAACTATTATTTTATTTTTTTAATATATTTGTGCATGGTTTTTATTATATGTGTCTTTTAAAATAATATAAATAAATATTTAAAACTACTTTTTAAGATTCTTGAGGATAAAATTGATTGTTCTTTAGAAGTGAAAGTTTCTTGAGATGTTGATGTGGCATCTAGAGATTCTAAACAACATCCTTAGAATTAAAGATGGTCTTAAGGTGACAAGGTAGCTAGGAGAAACATATGCTAATTAAGAAGGATGAACTGAGTTGGGGTAAGTAAGATATGTGGTAGGGAAAAACTAGTAGGGGTAAGTAAGATATATGGTACGGAAATACTAGTACACATGGTTATTGAACCTTTCTATCAAGAGGAGTCAATAAGTATCTTACAGGGGGTGGCCCTCATGTCTCGAGGGTATCTTAGACAGGATAGTTCCGTCATACATGATACCAAAACCTAAAATCAACTCTCAAGGCTTTTAAAAGCTTTGAATATTATGTTGTGACATATCCTAACTAGATAACTAATGAGGTTGATGGCAAAAAAGGAAAAAAAAAAAAAAAACTAATGAGGCCTGATAGCATTAAAACTAATAATTATATAAGATAATAACTAACAAAAGTCACTATAGATAAAGCTAAGATAGTAGTTGTTACTAAAAGTAGTTGTTACTATATACAATAGTTATTAGGACTAATTACAAAGACATGATGCATGTTTTGACTAATTTACAAATACATGACATGTGTTATCTTTTTTGACAATTAGATGATCCAATTTTAATCAAAAGTGCCAATATAATTTAATGATTTTAGAATGACACATGTCAATATTTTATTGGTCATAAAATTTAATTTTACATTTTTTTTCAATTTTCTAATTTTCAACAAGTAATTTTTAATATTTTATTTATTTAATTTTGTATATTATTGTTTTTTATTATATTAATTTTTTTAAAACCAATAAGACTCTAACACATTCTCTTTAATAGTAATTAATAACATTGATACTTTTTTTTTATAAAACTCAATCACCTAATTATCAAAAAAGATGACACATATATTTACAAATTACTCAAAACACGGATCATATTTTATATTTAACCTAATTATTAATCGGTTGGTGAGAACAACCACATAGACAAGCATCAGGCTTAGGAATGCAACCGGGGCGGGTCATTATAGGGTACCCGGCCCGCCCAAACCGTTAAAAATCCTATAAGGTTTGACCCTATAGGGTCGCGGGACGGGTTTGGAAAATTACTTGCTGACCCTATAGGGTTTCGGGGCGGGTTTGGGTCATTAAAAAACCCGATGGGTAACAAGAAAACGTCATAGTATAAATAATTTAAAAAATTAAATATGAAATTTTAAAATCACAATTATGTAATATATTTTTATTATTTATTGACTTTTAACATCTTGATCTGCACCTCCATTGTATTTAAGATATAAAAACCCTTACGAATTTTCTCGTTGAGCTAACACAGTAAACACATTACATACTGACATTATTGCTTCTTCGCTTTCCCTCTCACTATCGATATTTTTGAAAACATGTTTTTCTATTCTTGAGTCTTCACAAGACACGGTTCCTACATATTTATTATGTATACTTATGTAAGTGAAGTAATGTCTTTTCATCTACATTTGAAAATCTTCTTATGATAGTTTTAAACCTTTATATTTCTTAATAAAGTTATGGTATATCTTGTAAAATTTATTCAAGCATAGTTGTAACTAACTATTATGCTCCTATAGGATAAAATTATCGTTAAATTTTGTAATTTAACTAAGTATTGAGAAGAGGAAAAAAAAAATTCAGCAGGTCGCGAGGGCAGGGCGGGTCAGGGTCAAAACCCTACAGGGGCGGGTTTGGGTATTGAATAGAAAACCCTATAGGATCGCGGGGCGGGTTTGGAAAACTCTATTAGGAAGCGGGGCGGGTTCGGCTTATATGACCCGTCCCAAACCCGCCCCGGTTGCATCCCTAAATTCGGGCTTGGTATTTGATTTGCTTTTCTTGCTATCATTATCTTTGCATCCCTAAATTCGGGCTTGGTATTTGATTTGCTTTTCTTGCTATCATTATCTTTTGTTTGTGTTATTGGCTAACGAAATAAAAAAAAAATATTTACAACAATCATGAAATCTCACTGAGTATTATATATGAAAATAAATAAATAGATAACACTCATCAACAATATAGTCCTTCAGAAAAAACATTATTTATTTCTTAAAACTCTTTACTTTTTTTTTAACCCGACATCTATATAAAAATAAAAAATAAAAGGTAAACGTTCGTTATGATTTTAAATTCTAAGTGAAAGACCCAATAACAATTTATGGTGCAACAAAGACCATGATCACTTACTTTGTTCCATTTGTTTGATCATTTTGGTTGCTTCATTAGTTGGCAGCAAGCTTATTATTTAGCACGATTCATTTTAAATGCAATTTCCAATTATTTCAGGTTTCTAATCAACTTTCATTTGTTTACATATTATGATCAAGGTTGCTTCACTACAAAAAATTTAACTTTTGCAAGGGATAATTAGTCCCTACTAGAAGATAAAAAGTCTCTGTGATAGGCTATTGCAAGGATTTATATCCCTTCAACATGTTACTGCTAAAACTTGACAATATTAGCTTATCATCCCTACAAAAAATTAACTGAAGGGATGTTGTCCTTGCAAAAAACCCGTTATTGTAGGGATGCACATTCCTTCCATAATTATCTAACACGTGTCAATTTCTTTTCTTTTTTTTTTAAATCATATTTAAATTGGTAAAGTTGTGAGTCCCTGCCTTAAAGAATATATGGAAGGGAATTTCCCTTCCATAATCTTCTGGTAGATGTTAGAAGGCTAAGGAAGGGACATTGTCCCTTAAATAGATGATCTATGGAATGGCATAGTCCCTTCTATAACCTTTTAACAGATGTCAGAAAGCTAAGAAACGGACATCATCCCTTTAATAAATGATCTATGGAAGGGACATAATCCCTACTTAAAAGTATTTATATATATATTTATATATTAAACCGATCTGATTAAAAATTAAATGTGTCAATAAAAATAATATAAACACAAAGATATTCAATAATAATAATAATACAAGCATTTAATAATTACAGCATGTATGATATTGTAATATTAAAAGTCTAAACATTTCTTCAAAACATACATTAAAAAAGAGAGACAAATTGTAATATTACAAGTCTAAACACATCTTCAAAACACACATTAAAAAAGACAGACAAATTGTATCATTAAAAGTCTATACGTATATTCAAAACATACATTAAAAAAGATAGATAAATTCAACTAATTTGCACTTCTACACTAGAAACATCGAGATGCTCTGTATATGGCCTATAGACTCCATCTGGTGATCTAAACTAAGGTTGAGATCCTTGTCCACCTGGTGATCCCCCATACATGTGTGCGGTCTGAAACATAGGATAAAATGGAGAAAAGGATGATTGCAAGTGAGATGAGCCCATAGGAATTTGTGAACTAGGAGAGCCTCCAAAAATATTTGGCCGTGTACGTGAGGGACCACTACTTGAACTGGCAAAATTAATCCATGGGTGTTGTCCTAAACCCATTTGACAAAACTGCTACATGGACCCCCCACTGGTTCATTATAAACCTAGGCATCTGTTCCTACTCTCTTTCTTGCTTCTAATCCCGCTTCTTAAGCACCTATACTTCCTATCATAAGGTTTCTATATCTTTAGTTGTGTTATCTGGAGGACAATCACTAGAACCATATCCTATACGCTTTGATGGTGGCTTAGGGCACTATAAGTCTATGACCCATACCACATGTATAGCCAGGCCTATGGCCAAAGACCTCTCTCATGATAGTTATCTCAAACACTGGATCCTTTCCCTATGTTGAAGTGAAATACCCTGAATTAATGTACGCCTGACTAAATTAGAAATAGTATAACATAATAATATAATAGGTAGTTAAGTTTAAACTTAGGTTATATTTAATTTAGAAAATCTAACTTAGATAGTTAAATAGTTCAAGTAAAACAAACAATGAATTATGATTAGATAATTTGACATAAATTAAATTAGTAAGTATGTTTAAATTGAAATTAAGATTTTAAATATTTTTCTAAATCATTTATTTATCCTCAATAAGTTTTCATAATAAATCAAACTATTCAATTATCTTTATTTTCAAATCCTTCATTTAGATTCCTATTATTTCAATTTTGATTTCCTAAATCTTAAAACAAACATTTTAAGTGTTTAATAAACCCCTGAACTTTGCTTTAAATTTCATTTTTTGAAATCCTTATAATTTCTTAGATCACTTACTTATTTAAAAACATCATTTTCTAAACTTAGACCCAAACTAATGTCAATTTTATCAAACTAATTTTCAAAGCTAGATTTCTAGTTCAAGGTATAAATTTGTAATATATAAATCCTTAAACTATTTTCTAATTATTTTAGAATTAAAGATAATCATCTGAAAAATTTAAACCCTAATCCATTACCAATGAATATCCTCTGAAATATCTTTAAAAAACCTTAACTTTTTCCTTTTTCTTTTCACCTTTCCTATCTTCCTTTTCTTTCTTTTTCTTCTCTTTTCTTCTATGCTTTCCTCTTCTTCTTCCTTCCTTTCTTTCCCAATACCAACCTTAAGCCTCAATTTATTTTGACTGTTGTTTATGCGTGTAAATGTTGAACTAAGAACTAGATACATGTAGCATTTATGATAAAATTGATAGATTAAAAATATATGGATATATGCATATTAAGTGTTTGATAAAATGATTTACGGAAATATGATGTAGATATATATAGAATTATTTATACGTTAATATTATGCATGGGTATACTAATAAGAAGACTTTTTGTTGATGTATGTTGAAAACAAGTAGTCAAAGTAGAATAAAAAGACAAAGGAAAAACGTCACATGATCTCCTTGCGCATCATAGTTGATGACACAAGCGGAAAATAAAATCAAGGATGATCACCGATGAGACAAGGACTGTGATCTCCTCTTATCAAAATATAAAGAGTGATACCAAGCATCATATTACCCGTGATCCACATCATGGTAGTGATCAAGGCCGTGATCCCTAATTCCGATCTTGATAGTGCCAGTGATCTAGATCGCAGCCCTCATCACAGGCATGATCTATTCCTTGGTGCTATTTAAAAAAATAAAAGAAAATAAAAGAAAAGCGAGAGAAAGATATAAAATATATAAAGTTAATTCTTAAATGTTATTATAGTTAATTTATATAATTAAGAGAGAGCTAAAAGAATTTATAGATTAATAATTAATTGGATTAGACAAAGAAGATAAAATATAAATCAGTTCATAACGAATCTAGGTTTAATACATAAATTTTAAATATGAAGTGAACTGGCTAATAAATTTAAGTTTAAATATGAATCTTAGATACAAAATAAACTTAATTAGTAAACCTAGGATCAACATGACTTAATCGATCATAATGAATTAAAATGAATTAGACATACTAAGTTTCATCAACTTTATTAATGTTAAATTAAGTCTATAAAAATGTAACTTGAAATGTATAGTAAATTAATAGCATTAAGCTAATATGAACCTTAATTATAAATTGAATTCCTCAATAGATCTAAGCTCAACTTGACCTAATAATCCTTGGTAAGCTAAAACGAATTAGATTGATTAAGTCTAATCAACTTGACTTAGTAAATCAATCTAAGATCAATTTGATTTAATGAACATAAATGAACTAAAAATAAAATAGATTAACTAACACTCTAATAGATATATGATAATGACTTAGGGAAATAATTGAATTTGACTTAATAATTTAATTAAATGATTAAGTTTAATAAACTTGATTAAGACTAAGATGATATAGGCTTAATAAATTATGATTGACTTAGGTCAAATGTTAGGTTAAACCTTAAATGATAAGGAGTACATAATTTATAAACATGTTATACTAAAGCTTTGTTTAATAAAAGAAATAATTTGACAAACAACAAAGAACTGTGTGTATCATGGCAAGATGATGCTCGAAGCCAAAGCAAAGTTCCTGTTTTCATGTTTGATCAAATGAAAACACAAAATGAAATTTTTATAAGAATTTGATGCAAATTAGTAAATAATTGAATTGTTTATATAATTTAATCTTTTGAACAGATGTTTGAGTCTGGCTTTTGCTTCTTCTGGATTGTCTTTTGATCTTCGCTAGGTTTTAGATAAAGGACACAGTGATATGTTTGTTGTGTACTAAGATAGGCATATTAAAAATTAATTAAACTTAAAGCTGACTTAATAATCAAGCGTTGCTTGTGTGTGTGTCATTTAATCCAGTTCAGGAAGCGACAACCTTGTTCGAAGCTAGGAACGATAGTTTAAGCGCTTAGGACACCTCCTGCCATGATGCAATGGCAATTCACAAGTGGTTCAGCGAGTAGTTGATGGGGTAAATGTTATTAGCATAACATTTACTTAAGCTTAGAGTGAAGTAACATGATTTAGTTTACGTTTATGAACCCAGTTAAACTAAATGATGTTATGGATTGAGATTAAGTAAAGAGTGAGTAACGACTGTGAATCCTAGATGAGGCTATTTTCTCTTTTTTCGGTTAGATATAGGAGATAAGCATTCGGGATGCTTATATCAATTATCAACCCCCTGAGCAGCTGTTGTTATTCAGGACCCTTAGGTTCCTAGGATTATTTTGGTGTGTGAGTGCTCCTATGTCGATTTATTTACTTTAATATAAAGATAATAACCTATTGTTGTTGCATTGCAGTAGATTAAGCTTATTTGACATCTCTTGTGTACTTGTATTATTGTTGTACTAAACTTTGACTCATTATCCTCTCTTTCCAAGTGTTGATTAGAGGTTGATGATAATGGTGATGTTGATGATAATGTTTTTCTCGAGTATGGGATGAAGCAAAAGGAGTTCTTGAGTGAAGTGAAGTAGAGCCGATGGAGTATTTGTTTTGTTTTTATCTTGTAGAGAATTGGATTGATTTCTTTTAAAGTCTGTATTTTCTATAAAGGCTTGGTTGAGAAGCCTATGTTTCATAATGAGTTTTAAAGTTTGGTTCTACCATCAGGATATATGAGATACTTGATAATATGGTTTTGTTTTATGTAAAAGGTTGATCCACTCTTTATGAGTGAAAGCTAGAATGTTTTTATGAAGTTTATTTTCCTGTTATAAATCTAGTTGTCTTCAAAATCTAATTAAATAATTTCAGAATTTATAATCGGCTAGCAATATTCAATATAAGTATATCATTAAAGAAAGTATATGCGTGTAATACTTAGGGTATTATATGTAGCTGGGGAATAAGCTTACTTGAATTTTAGATGTAAGGCATGTTAGATCCTTACATGATGTGACAAGGTCATACACATCATTTTCTTTCATCTTCGACTGCAATAGAAAGAACAATTATAACGAAGCGTTACTGAAAAAAATTATAAAAGTAAGATGAGAAATAAATTTGAATTAATTTAAAATATACTCACATATGCACAATGTACCTCCTCATCCATCCACAATGGAGAATCACCGTGATGCTGATGCGTACGCATAAATAAGCCGACCGGTCCCAAATCCTGAAAGTTGGAACTCAATGTTGTCATTATCATGTAATCAATCCAATGTATTAGACTGCTGCGATTATATAAGCTATTTACTTATGGGTCACTAGTAAAACGTCATCAATTTACCGTAACAAACATAAGGACAAAAGGTAAAAGTTGGCTTTATCGTCAAAGTATAGCGTAGATAGCGGTTATGACCCACTTGTGAAAACCTTCTTTTTTTTTTTTTTTAATTATAATTCAATAATTCCTTTTTTCCAGCTAAAATACGTAATGAAAATAGATACGCACAGGAGGAACTCCTGTGAAAATCAATGCACCATCTCAAAAGAGAGCAATAAATTCTGCTTAAACCCTTCCTAATGGAGATTTATAAACCCACAAAAAAAAAATTATGATCTACAAACCAAAACTGCTGCAGCATTTGAAAAGCAAACAATAAAAGCTATTTAATTTCGTGTTTTCAATATTTCGGAAAGCAAATAATATATCAAACTGTTTCGATTTTGTTTCAAAAAGCAAATATTTTGGTCATTTTTTTTTTAATTCATTCCTGCGAATAGATCATAAAGTTGGTTCTAATTTCATGTTTTCCAAATTTGTGCCTATATGAAAGGGTATTCGGTATATATCCCTTCTTCACCATCGATTCACTGCCTAAGTGCGAATCTAAAGCGTGGGAGAATTTTTAGCAAACAAACACTGCAACTTCAAAACAAAAAATAAAAACAAATACCACTAAGAACAAAACATCTAAGCATCAACAAATTAAATGACCACTCAAAAGTGGTAATAAATTAAATACTGCACATAAAAACAAATACCACCCAGAGCAACATTTCAAATATTGTTAGTATGGTCCTGCAAATTTTTGCATTTAAATTTATAAAATATTGCAGTCCTGTTGTCTAATATTCCTATTTTGATGTGCAGGCCTATGCATGAACATGATGTAATAATTATTATAAATATAATTTAGAAAGGATGTCAAGATTCCAAATATTTCCTAACTGTCTCATGAGGCAATGAAAGATAATAATGCATGTTATAAGAAACATAACTCTTCTTAGCCAAACAAAGAAAATGAGAAACGGACATCTTCCTGTGGTTGCTTGAATGTTTTACTTCCTGATGCATGCGTCCACTTTTGTTTTGATCTATTTCGACTATTGGTACTACATTGTGAAGAATGACGAATCCAAATTCCCTAAAACATCACCGACATTGTTGCAATAGACAGAGCAAAATGTACAACTCAGAAGAAGAAAAGGAAATGATATTATTAGAAGTAATGTTTGTTACAGAGACAAAAGAACTATTTATAGTTCTCAAACAAGGAAACAGAGGAAACGGAAAAATAACCAACTGTTAGAATTAGCTAACGGAACTAATAAAGAGCTAATAAAAACTAACAGATAATTAACAGACATAATAAAATACATATATCTACATCCCCCCCTCAAGTGGGATCTTGCAAAAGACCCAACTTGAAACATGAAGATAACAAAGATGATGCGGGAAGAAGTTTGGTAAACATGTCTGCCAGCTGATCAGAGGAACTAATATGCAATAACTGAAGAAAACCCTTTGAAATCTGATCACGAGTGAAATGAATATCAATTTCAATGTGCTTAGTCCGACCATGGTGACATGGATTGTGCGCAATCATAACAGCGGACTTGTTATCACAGAACAAAGTGATAGGAAAAGAAACAGAATGCATAAGTCTTGAAGAACAAAGGATACCAAAGATCAATAGTAACAAAAGAAAAGGAGAGAGGATCTATTATCACTACTATGAAAATAAAGCATGCATCTTAGCTTGACAACATGTATCACAAAAGAATTGTGATAAACTCAAAGATTTACACATGGACAAATGTTGTAATTTGGAGACTGAAGTATGTCCCAAACGTTGATGAACCAAATTGGTTAAATCAACCTTATTACATGTAAGAACAGAACTATTATGTTCAAACGAAGGAAGAACAACCCTATTAGTTAGAAGGTGAAGAACATACAATCCATTATATCTTTAGCAGCTGCCACATTCAATTTAGTTTTCAGTCCTGAAAAAGACAAACATGATCATTCAAGACAAGGGTTAGCTGATTGGTTTTGAGGACTTTAGTGGACTGACATAAGATTGTGTGTAAAGTCTGGTATATGCAAAACATCTTCCAAGACAATATTCGGAAACAAAATGATTTGGCCTACAGTAGTAACAGCTTTAGTTGTGCCATCTGGAAGACGAACAAGAACTGGTTTGTTTAAGGATGTGATGGAGGTAAGAGGTGTAAGTGAGGTGTCATGTGATCGGTTGCTCCCGTATCAACTATCCAAGAATCAAATGTGCAATTCATAGCTGCTAAACAAGAAGAAAGTAAGTACCTGCACTGAAAACAGAGTTCACAACCGATCCTCCATTACCATGTGTATTGACAGATTGTGTCTTGAACATTTAAACATTTCCTGACAAAAAATTTGAAATTCTCTACTATCTGCATTCAATCTATCAGAAGAAGGCATGTCAGCAACAATATCAAAAGGAGAATCAGTCATCAAGTTAGGTTTTTCAACATGTGCTGCTATAGAACCTCGCTTATTTCCAGCATTCATTCTTTTTCCTTTGTACCATTCGGGATACCCAACAAGCTGGAAACAATTCTCCATAACATGACCATACCTCTACAATGCTTACAATTCAATCGACCTTTCATTTTTCGTTTATCCATGAATCCAACAGACCTATTATAACTCGCTTTCCCAGTCGCAAAGGCTACTCCAGCAGGTTCTGTCAACAATGTAATTTCTCTTTGTTTTTCTATTTGTTGAACCAAATAGAAAGCTCGATTCACAGATGGAAGAGGCTCCATCGAAAGGATTTGATTACGAACATACTCATATGCATCTCCCAAACCCATTAGAAATTGCATCAAACGCAATTCTGATTCATAAGCTGCAATCCTATCAGTCATACGACATGTACACAGCTCAATTCTTCCACATATACATGTTGGATATGCATGCAAAGAATTCAATCATCATCATAATTTTCTAAGCTTATTATAATAAGCACTTATAGACAAATTCCCTTGTTTCATGTTACAAATTTCTTGTTGCAATTGATAAATGAGCGGACCATTAGATTATCCATATTGCTCCGCAACCTCATTCCATAATTCCAAGGCAGATTTTGCATACAAGAAATTTTGAGAAAGATCTGGAATCAGTTTAATATCCAACAACGTACCATGGAATCACACTTATTCCATTTCTCTAAATCTCCAGAATTCTCACTAGGTTTACTAATTGTTCCATCAATAAACCCTAACTTCGATTTAGCACTATAGTGCCATTTTAATAGATCTATTCCACGAAATGTAATTCGATCCATTAAAAGAAATATTACCTAAACACATGCTAGGATTATCTGAATTTGACAGATAATGAGGATCAAGCAAATTCATTTCCATTCGATTGAAATCGTTAAGAAATTGATTCGTCATATTAATCCGAAGAAGAGAGACTTACAAGAATCCAAAGTCCTGCTCTGATACCATGAAGAATGACGAATCCAAATTCCCTAAAACATCACGACATTGTTGCGATAGACAGAGCAAAATGTACAACTCAGAAGGAAGAAAGGAAATTATATTATTAGAAGTAATGTTGTTACAGAGACAAAAGAACTATTTATAGTTCTCAAACAAGGAAACAGAGGAAACGGAAAAATAACCAACTGTTAGAAAGCTAACGGAACTAATAAAGAGCTAATAAAACTAACAGATAATTAACAGACATAATAAAATACATATATCTACACATTGCTCCTGGAAAATAAATATGCATGAGATGGTGGATTAATTGCATACAACACATTTGAGAAGATATCTCTAAACCATAAAAGCTACCTGATGTGTGGGATTGTTTCTAAAAAATTCACACAACTCCACCCAATCTTGAGACCTATGTTGGAGACACTTTGGCACATCATTAGGAGCATCCTGAGGATCATATTGCTTCCAATGACTCTTCAATGAACATCGCACAGCAGTATATACCTTTGCTGCCCTTTGGTTAAGGCAATCCACCAATCACTATTGCCCATCCATGGAGCATCAAAAGATTGCTATTATGATGGATATATCATTAGTAGGTTATATGAACATTAAATTTGAATAAAAAGAAGAAGAAAACTACCTACCATGGCTTTTCTTAATACTATCCCCCAAACTGTGCGATCTAATGCATACCATGCCTTCTTCCTCTATTATGAGCATTCAATGGCACATCTTGTCTATAACAAATCGTATTTGGCCTACTAGCCATATTTATATGTTTTCCATCTACAATTTTCTCATCAGTAATATTCATTAATATAAGCTTGGGATACTTCTATGTTTTGGAAAATATTGCTCAATTTTACCCCCTTGGAATGGGCCACGAGACCTATGTTTCTCAGTGTTGCCATTGGCGACATTAATCTCCTAATTGGCTGCATTTGTATCGGAATTGACCAGCAACAGCATTCTAATTAAGATTAAATTCAAAAAATAAAAAGAAAATTACTTAATAAAAACATAAATTTGAAGCAACATTGACCTACTCATCATCTGAATGACTATCCTACTCAAGATGCTCCTCATCATCATCATTGAGGCATGAACCCTGCTCTTGAGCCCGAGGCCCTAACTAGTCTACATATTTTAAAATCCTCGTTGTATGCCCATTCTACAACAATATTTTTATCATGGTTAGTTTACATAAATGATCATAGTATTAATTGTAATATAAAAAATAATACCAGATATCTCCATCATCATCAACCATGTCCTCATCATCATTAGTTATATCGATATTTTCTTTAGTGTCAAGATGCCGTGCCAAAGTTCCCAAATCTATGAAAATACGACTAACAAGTATAGTCCAAGGTATACTTATATCACGTTGTAGTGCTTCCTCAAACTATGGTTGATCAATTATCTCATCATTAACAACATCATTTGATTGGAATAGTTCACGGTCATACAAATGTCGATGATTGACCTTTTGAACTACTCTCCAATCACCATTACACCTTTTAGGGTTTTTTAAGTAAAAAACATATTCGCAAATATCAGCAAGTACATACAGATCAGTGTCATGCCACGTTCTACTTATGCTTATGTTTATCATGTCTTCATTTATGATGTTTGGTTTGTTACATGTGTGTCAAATTTTCTTATACATATATATGCATTTTGAACAAGAATAAGTAGTAACAATTACAAAATAAATTTGTCTATTTGCTCAAAAATATGTACATGAACAAGAACTACAAGTTGAAATTGATTGATAAATTATAATTCTGCTTTAGATGGAACATGAATTATTAAAACCAATAATTAAAAAGAAAAGAAGTAAAAAAAAAAACAAACAAACAATCTACAAATAATATAGAAAATGTTTTATTACTGTGTGGTGGGATTTTTGCAACCGGTCGATCACATGCAATAAGTGTGGTGTCAACTTGAGAAATGTCCTGAAGTGATGACACATGTACAGATGTTGTAGAGAGAGGCATGGGAGGAGAAATAGGCAAATCTGGTTTCTTGAGTGTGTGAGTGTGATAGAAGGTCAAATAAGTTAGATTTGATTGTTCTTGACTCGTTCTTCATGAAGTTGATGTCTTGATCATTTTTGGAGATGTTCCAACAGATTTTCCGCATTGTTTTCAAACTTAGCAATATGTAGAACTCTTACCTGAATGAGAAAAGTAGCATCTAATTTGTAGATTTTGGAGCCGATACTAGCCTTTGAACTATTCTTAAGGATTCGACGGTTGAAATTGAAGCCTTTTTTTTCTTTAGTAATTGGCTGAGCTTACAAATGGGCCTAGAAAGAGTCTAAGGGTTTTTATAATATATAAAAAAAAGTTCATTATTTATTTTAAATAGCATTTTTTAATACAAAAGGGCGTAAGACTTTTTTCAATCAAATAAAGCCTAAATTAACCTAGGAAGATATTTTTGGAGTCTACTTTTCATGCATGAGAAAACCAAATTAGGCTAAGAGCAGAATGAACCAGTTTGACAACCCCTGTTTTAAGCCTACCAAGCCAAATCTCCCTTCAACATCCCTTATTGGATTAAGTCTTCTAGGCCCTGTTTGTTACTAGCCCGGAATAACAGCCCATGGCATTAAATTGAGCCAAAAGCCCAATCAAGGAAATGACCTTCTACAAATCTTTGATGCAACATGGTGTCTTATATGAGCATGTAATTAGTTACAATTACAAAATATCATTGTCTATTTGCTGAAAAATCTATACATGCACAAGAACTATTAACTGAAATTGATTGATAAATCACAATTATGCTTCAAATGGAATATGAATAGTTAAAAACTATAATTGAAAAAAAATAAATAAAAAAAATTCTGCAAATAAGGTAGAAAATGTTTGATTGCAAATCTTTGATGCAACATATGCCTTATATGAGCATGTAATTAGTAACAATTACAAAATATCATTGTCTCTTTGATGAAAAATCTATGCATGCACAAGAACTACTCACTGAAATTGCTTGATAAATTACAATCATGCTTCAAATGGAATATGAATCATCAAAACCTATAATTGAAAAAAAAAAAAATAAAGGAAAAAAAGCAAATCTACACATAAGGTAGAAAACGTTTAATTACAAATCTTTGACGCATCATGATGTCTTATATGAACATGTAATTTTCATCGTTGATAAGCAAAACAAAAAAGAAAAAACAAAACAAAACCAATATTTTATAAAATCGATTATTCAAGAAATGCATTCCATTTTCAGTTAAAAAATTAATTAATATAAACTATAATATTTATTAAATACAAGAAAACACAATGTCCTATGATTTAATTATATGAACGGAAGTATTTTGAATTAGACAAAAATTTTCACAATTAAAAACCAAAAACGGAGTAAATTCAAATGGAGTAGCGCAAATTTATTAATCAAAGCCACTGTGTTTTGTAGCAACCAAAATCATTGAGTATTACCAAATTCATTTATGGTTTTGAGTTCGTACCACATGCTATTGAAGTCATATGTTGATAAGATAAAATAACCATTTGCTTTTGGGTCTATTAATTTCAAGTTTGTCCCAGAGGTGATTTTGTATCAAATAAATTCGTAGTTTCTTTGCTGCTTGTTCACTTCTCATATGCCATGAAAAAAAATACCAAATTTAAAGTTGTTATAAAAAATCATTTCCTTTTATTTATATGAGTAATAAAAAAATTAGGAAAAAGAGGGGAAAAAAGGCATAACTTGGTCTCACTACACTTATAATATTTATCTGATAAAAAAACTATGTCTCATAGATAAATAACAATAACATGTATGTTGTAACACCCTAATCTAGAGGCATTACAACCCACTACATGCCCTTCTCTTTATAAGAACACACCAAGGCTATAAAACTCTAAACCACAAATAAACAAAATATAGATCTCCAATATTCTCATAAATAGTATATGTTTAAGATATCTCATTAAAAACAAACTCTTTAAAAAGAAAATCTTGTTGGCATGAACCAAAGCCAACAATAACCAAATTTATAACATAAAAGAAAAAAAAATCTTAAAACATTTTGAAATTGATAAAACATATAAAACTATATTTTGGTCTTCCACAACTATCCTTAAACCAACGCATCTCTAGGAGTCAGCTGGTAAATCAAATCCACTATCGTCATCCCCATTATCTACAAAGATATTATATCCTGACAGATCATAAATCACCTGATCTTCTCTTGTTCCTAAAAAATGAAAGGAATGAGCAAAAAGCCCAGTACGCCAAAACCACATATAAATGCATATGCATATAGAGCATATATGATCATGTGCAACTATTTATAATGCAACAAACATCATTTATTATCTTGTAATTAGCCGACAAATAACAAAATTCGAATCATATGCATCTAGTTCCAAATTTGGAGCAATTTATGACTTCATAAAAACAAACATATAGAAAAATATATCATTATACATATATTGGTGTTGGAATCTCCCACACACCCACTGTCACACTGCCAAAATCTAATCTACCATATTTATTTCTATGCACGAGTCCACTTAGGACACCTTCACACATAGATCATTAACTTGCCAGCATTAGTATCACACTTTGCGTGATCTTATACATATATTAGTGTTGGGAATCTCCCATACACCCACGGTCATACTGCCAAAATCTAATCTACCAGAATTATTTCTATGCACGAGTCCACTTAGGACACCTTCACACATAGATCATTAAGTTGCAATATTAGTATCACATTTTGTGTGGCATTTACTAACCACAGCTAATCACAAGCAGCAAAACAAATTAACAAGCTAGATAAAAATTAGATTGATTTGATATTCTAACCTTACAACACATACAACAAGCATAAGGTAAGGTCGTACCTAAATTACTTTCAAGGAACAAAACTCTAAATCACAAAACCCTGATCACATAAATAGAAATAATTGCATTACATGTCTTCATAAAATAAATCTAATCAAACTTCACTTAAAATCTTAATCTCAATAGAAATATATTTCCACACCTTTCTCCTTTGATTTAAAAATCACAAAATCGTCAAACACCACAATTTTGGGATTTCTTCCAAATTTCTCGAATAATTTTGACTCTTACCAATCAATACAATACTTTAACAAAAGATCATATTTTTAGATCATCAAAAGGATTAAAGAATCAATCTCATATATTTTCTTGATTATAGAATCACAAAGTCTCCAAAAATATAGAATTTCTTCGAAAACTCCTCCAAACCCTATAATTCCCTTCAACGAAATTCAAATAAATTTCAAAAAAGAAATCATTTTTATATCTCCACAAGGATGGACAAGATTTACTTACCTAAGATTTTGATTCTTGATCCTCTTTGATCACCAAAAATCCAAATCTCCAAGCAAACTAGAGTTTTCTTCAATTTCTCTTTGAAACCAAAGGAATGTTTTTAAAGAGAGATCTTATCCTTTTAATTTCTAAAGAATTGAAAAAAAAAAAAACACTTACCTAAATCTTGATCCTTGATCTCCTTGAAGCAAAACGAAATCTCTAAAGCTATTTAGGGTTTTCTCCAAAATCCTTTCAATAAAATGAATGCTTTAGAAAGACATTATTCCTTTAATCTCTAAAGAATTGAAAAGTCACCTACTTAAATCTTGATTTCTTGATTCACAATTAGAGAAATTTTAGAGAGGTTTCTCGATTTAGGAATGATTTTGGGAAAGGAGGAAGTCTAGTTTATGTAGAAGATAAGGAATAACTATTTATCTTTAATAACGCCTCTTCATCTTTAATAATCTCTTCATCTTTAATAACTCTTTGTCTTTAATGACATCTCTTCTTCTTTAATAAATAGTGTCTCTCATCTTTAATAATGTCCTTGCCAAAAGACAAAGCATTTAATTTACATTATGATAGACCATAAAACATTCTTAATTTATATCATATGACACATTTTCCTTTCTTTATAATTTATTTAGTTGTGTATTACCATGTATATAACAAACAAATAAAAAAAGCTCTTATATACACAAAACATCAATATTTATTAAATAAAAGTCAATATTATTCATCATCTCTTAAATATGACTCGTGAGAACAAAAAGAAAAGAAAAATGAACAAAAAGCCATGGAGAAAGTGTAGTGTGGGGACAAACGTAGAGAGTGAATGAATGAGTTGAGAGATGTGGGGTAGAGTAAAGTAAAGCGAGATGTTTTGTATAACGAATATCTGTAATATTATTTTATTTATTTCTTTTCAAACATGGTGTAACATATGCTTGAACTAAACAAGCAATCTACCACTTCTAATTTTATCTCACCTTCACTTTGCTTGCTTTTCTGTTTGAAAATATCCACTTTACTATTTTGTTTTTTAATTGGCCTATTGCAGGCATGATGTCCCTTCACTACATGATATAAAGCAGCCACATATATTGAAGCGATACCTTCTCTACAATAGATTAATTATTTTTTAAAATAAAAAAACTGACAGCCCAATCTTATGTTTTAATCAAGCAAGAAAAATTTTTACATGCAATAAAGATTTTTTTAAAAATCTATTATATGGACGCAGTCCCTATAATTATTTTTAAAAAAATTAAGTTGGACTCCTAAAACTCCATTACTACTATAACTTGGCTGCAATAGATCAGATTTTTTTATAGTACCTTTTATATCATAGATACGATCATTTTTTTTTTATTTACATGCAACACGAGTGTGCAACTGGAGTGGTATCATTAATGACAAAGAGATTGATTGGGTTTTCATGCAGAGGTAGTGTACAAATATAAAAGAAAATGTGTACATAGATAGCTAGAGAGAATATGCAAATCACAATACTATATATTACACTATCATATGTCTATAAAAAATTTTATTTGTACTTATAGGTCAATTATTTATATATGTGACATATAATACATTCAATAAATTATTTTTCCTGACTAGTATGTGTTTACGGGCCACTTGTTTGTGAGAAAAGAATTGGTGGGTATTACATGCCATGTGCAGTATACACATGAGCTGTAACTCTTAATTATTTTTTAAGAGGTAGGTATATCAGTAGTAATTACTTTAAAAATAACGCACTAAATTGTATATTTGTTAGCATATCATTAAAAGTTATATATCATGTATGCATCCATATGATGTGTATCACACATCCAATATTTTTCTCTTGTTTTAAGTCTTAAACATTTTATTATATAGAATATTAAAAAGTACTGCAATACAAGACACCAATGGACATTTTTCACATTTTTCTTCTAATTTTTTCACCATCGCATAGAATATTAACAAGAGCAAAGAGATACAAGACACCAATAATCAACATTTTTCTTCTAATAATTTTTCCACCTAGGCATAAAGTCATTGAGAGATTTGCTAGAAGACCCATCAGGACTTAGTGCCTTAGCAGCTGCAACTTTCAGCTCATTGATTCTATTCCTCACAAGACTTGGCTCTTCTTCACCACCTTGCATTAAATCCAGAACAACCCTAGCAATCTCCTCTCTACCCACAATTCCATCCTCACCAACATTAGGCCTCAATGCAATCCTTAAGTCCTGAGTCGTTACCACCGCATTCATGCGTTGCTCCGCGTATAATGGCCACGCGATCATTGGCACACCATGAACTATGCTTTCGAGGACAGAGTTCCATCCACAATGTGTCAAGAACCCTCCAGTGGACTCATGATTAAGAATTTCCACTTGTGGTGCCCAATTAGCCACAACCATGCCAAGGGTTTTTAGTCCTTGCTCTCTATTATTGAACCTTTCCAGGAACCCTTTTGGTAAAAATGTAAGTGGGTCACTTTCGGTTTTCGTACTGAAAAAGGTCCCTACAACAGATTTCTCATCGGGGCTCTTTACCACCCATATGAACCTTTGTTGGCTCATTTCTAACCCTAGGGCTAGTTCTGTCATTTGCTTGAGAGACAAAGTACCACCACTCCCGAAACAAACGAATAGAACCGAACTACGTGGCTGCGCTTGAAGCCATTTTAGTATCTTTATGTGCTTTTCCATGTGCTTCTCATCAAACCCAAGGCCGCTTTGAATAATTGGTCCTACCGGATAAACAGGTGGTGGTGGCGTGTAAAATAAACCTCTATCTTTCCCATCCTGAAGAACTTCCATGGCCAAGGGTTCCAGTTCCTGGAAGCTGTTGATCAAAATGCCTCGAGCTAAACTGAACCGCTTCGAATGGTGTAGAAACAGCCTGTACGCATCGTCTTTTCTATCTAGGAACGGCTCTGGAAAATCTCTTCCATGGAGTGGAAGTCGAAAACCTGGTATTATAAACGGCTCTTCTGCGTCCTTGAACTCGCCAGAAACCATTTGATCCATCTTCGGAATACTCAGAATCAGACACAAAACGGCCGCTAGACATGGGAAAAAAACATAAGACGAAACATTAAACTCGGTTGCAATATCGAACACATCTGTTCCGAACGGATCAACGACGATTCCAACTAGTCTCACCGTGACATTTGAAGATAGAGACTTGAGAACTTGGCGGATGTGAGCTAATGAACGTGTTACTGCGAGTGAGATTTTGGCTGCGGGTGCTAAGGCTTCTGGAGGCAAGTCATGGAAGCTAATTGGTGGAAGAAAGACGGAGTTTACGGCTGATTTCGGGAGGGTTTCGAGTGCTGATTCTTGCGCTTTGTTAGGGACTGCATCGATGGTGGGCAAGAGAATGGATATAGTCAAGTTGTGCTGCGTAGTCAATCGCTTGGCAAGCTCGACCATGGGGATCAAGTGGCCCATTCCTGGACTTGGTATCATCACTACATGAGGTTTGGGGTTTGTGATGAGACTGTGTCGTTTTCTGCTTTCATTTTTTTACCCCTTGTATGTGCAGAGCGTGTTTAGACGACAAAGTGCGTAGAAAATATTTGGGGTAAGCAAATAAGTAGAGGAGATTACCAATAAACAATAGGTGCACACAGCATATGAGCGTTACCAATCATATTTTAATATGAAAAGAAATAATTGGTAGATTTCAAATAATTACTATTCATTATTTAGGATATTTAAAATAATAATTGGTAGTTATTCATTGTGTATATCTATATCTATATATATATATATATCTTCTATATTTTTATATATTTTTCTAAAACAATTTGGTTCGGTTTTACAAATTGGTTTGATTTACCTTCCAAACCCAACCATAAATTTACGAATTAGTTCGTATTTGAAAATTTTTAAACCAAACTATAAAAAAACCATATTTTCAATTTGGATTGGTTCGGTTACAGATTGGTTTAGTTCGGTCGGTTTTTTTCCCACTCCTAAAGTAGAATACTTGTGGCAGTTCAATCTTCCTGCCAAAGGAGGTCATGGGCCTATTATTTTTGTATTTTTCTGGTTGTTTTAGAATTTTATTTTTATTTTTTTAAATATAAATTTATTAAAAAATAAATATAATTAAAAATATATATTTTTCTTATAAATAAATCAAGCAAATTAGGTCCATATTAGATAATTCGAATAGACTCTAAGTATGTGTCGGTGCTGGAAATTTATGTGGCTGAAAGACGATATGAATGAACGGTCAAACGCTACCTTGAGTGGAAAACAATTTGTTTTTATCATTTTATTATGCAACCAAATAAAAGGATAGAATATACCTTAGGGTAGGTATTTTTTGGTTTGGTTTGGTTTTCTTTCATAATCAAATCATAGAAAAATGGTTTAACTTATTATAATTTTAGAGCAAACCACACAATTGAAATTAGGGGTTTTTCTAAATCATAAAATTCAGTATAAGTGCTTCATCATGTTGTTAATTATGTGTGGTAGAGATTATTTTTTGAGTAGTTTCTCCATCTATTTATTTTTCCTTTTTTATTTTTCTAATTTTAAGTGAAATAAATAATTTTTAAAACAATTACCATTTATTTTACAAAGTTGCTTAAGTTAAAATTCTTTTGGTATATGAATAGCATATAAACATATAACACATAGCATCTAGTATTAATGATTCACAAAGAAAAGTATTTTTATGATTTTAAGTGGTGTAATACTCTTTAGAATGGTGTAAATATTTTTATGGATTAAGCTTTTACTTCCTGCTTGGAAGTAAAATCGTTATTATCTTATACCTTAAACATTGATAAAAGCGTGTGATTTTCCAATGACAATTCGTGTCCGTGTTTCTTTATACTTACTATTAGATTTTTTTTTCATCGATTATTGTGTTTTGTTTTCTGGCATCGATTACTTGCATACTACCGTAGAGTAAGACAGTATGCCTCAGTCATCACATGATCTTATTATGCCCGTGAATGCCCCAGGTCCACCATGTCAGCTTTTTGGAGTGCTTCTCCAATAAGTGGAAGTCCTTACAAAAGCTAGGATCTACATGAATGTAACAAATAGATATTTATATTATTTTATTTTAATTTTTTATCATAATTTTAAAAATAAAATAGGACTTACAAAAATTTGTAAACTTGGTAATGAGTTTTTGTAAATAATTAAAAAAAAAAAACCGCTCAATAAACTTTGGTTTTCTTATTTATAAGAAAGTACCTTTAATAATGTTGGTAATGGCAGGGTCCACATTTGTGTCTATTGCCTAAGGAAGCACTTAGGTCAAGTCGCTTAAAATCGACTTGTGTATAAGTGTAAGCTATAGCCGTTGGATTAGAGAAAAAAATCAAGGACCGTCAGATTGTTGTATGAGTTGTTATAAAAGGAGTAAAGAAAAAAAAAAATTAATGCATGCAAATCTAGAAACCTTAACGCACCTTCCTCTCTTGCCTAACCTCAGCCACTTGGAGAAACCACCCACCTGCGATGAGTTTGATTTTTGAAGAAGATGGTTGGAAGATTCGAAGCATCATCTCCTAAGACCTCCAAACAGAAGATTCTCACCCTAAAAGGTGAAACACCAGCTACGAAGATGGCCAAATGAAGAACTTGGTCGATGCAACACCGACGACAACGCTCGCTAGTGGCAGTAAGGTGTTATGCTATCTTACATTTGAGGTGTTTCTAAAGGATAGGATAGGATAGGATTGATTATGTTTCTAACAAGTGATTGAAATTCCATGCAATGCATTAGGTATGGGTGTGCGCCCAACAAAGTACGTATGTTGGCTAAAACGTGCCCTTATGGAAGAGAAAAGCGGCAACTCATTGAGGAAATTCGCTTCGATGATCTAGTGAGTTTGAAGCTCACTTTTATCAATAGAAAGTTGCTGAAAGAACTGGTTATTTATTTCGATTAAGACATTAGCACGATGTACATGGGAGAGCATGAGGTGATAATAAATTTTGCAAAAGTAAAGGACATTTTTGGGCTTAACTCCACTGGGGTGGATGTGGAGTGTAAAGAAATTGGCGAAGAAATTGAGGATCATTTGAAGATTTTTTTTTCAAATGACAGAAGGCTCAAAGTAGCAAGTATATAGGAGCTGATAAAGTCACCCAGCCAAGTCAAAGCTACCACAATGCTCTATCTAGTGAGAATATTCATTTCTCCATCTTCAGACCTTGAAGCCCCAAGAAACTACCTCACTATGGCTAGGGATGTAGATAACATTCCTAAGATGAATTGGGCAAAACATCTTCTAAATCAACTGTGTGAAGGAATCAATCGCTGGAGAAAAGGCGAGTAGCTATATGTCAGCGGATGCGTCATGTTGTTAGAGGTATGGTTATCGACTCAATTGTGCCAATTGAAGGCTATCATTTGCTTTACTTTGGCTCATTATGCCTCTTGTTCTAAAGAAAGACCTGTCAACTATGTTAGAAGTGATCAAGATGCACCTGGTACTAATGACCTAAAACATATAAGAGAACCTGGAACATATGAACTAGCACACATACATTGTACCTGAAACATATGACATAAGGCAAATACATTGTACCTGGAGCATGTGACCTAGCACAAAATACACTACCTAGTATTAATACATTGTACCTGGTACTAACACATTACCTAGAACTCATAAGAGAACTTGGAACTTATGACCTAGAACTCAAAAGAGAACTTGGAACTTATGACCTAGAACATATAAGAGGACTTGGAACGGATGGAACAACTGACCTGGAACAAACTTTTGACATAGAACTCATAAGAGAAGCTGAAACAGATGACATAGGACATATACATTTTACCTGGAACTTATGACCTTACCTAGAACAAACTGATAACCTAGATCTAATAAGATAACCTGAAATAGATGACTAAGGTCATATACATTGTACCTAGAACTTATGTCCTTGCACATATAAGAGGACCTGGAATAAATTGTTGACCTGAGTTTAAGAGAGCCTAGATCATATGACATAGGATAAATACACCATACCTGCAATATATGACTTAGTACATATTATAGGACTTGGAATAAACTGATGACCTAGATCTAATAAGAGAACCTGAAGTAGATGACCTAGGACCTATACATTTTACTTGGAACTTATGTTCCAACCTAGAACAAATTGATGACGTAGAACTCATAGGAGAACCTGAAACATATGACCTATGGCATATACATTATATGGAACTTATGACCTTACCTAGAACAAACTGTGACCTAGATGAGCAGATGACCAAGGACATATACATTCTACCTGGAACTTATGTCCTAGCACATATAAAAGGACCTAGAACAAATTGTTGACTTGCAACTCATAAGAGAACTTGGATCATATAAAACCGACCTATAACTTCACATGTTTGAAACAAAATCAAAGTCCATGTAAGATTTGTGATGTTAATTGAAAACATATATCTATATATATGCGTATACATATTTTAACAACACAGAAAGCCCATCTTCTTCCCCATATCCCTCTCTCTTTCTAACCACTCTCTCGCCATATGCCTAGCTTGGCGTCACCATCATCTATTTCAGCAGTGTCATGCACTTCATCCTCAATCACTTGTGGCACCTAAACTCAAAATCCCAACCAAACTTGAGTCACACAATCTAATCACCGAGTTGACTCGCATTCTAAACAATAAGGCATAAACTTAAATTAACAGCATAACACAACTCGCAAGCCAAACTAAGTCACAACAACATCGATCTAGCTTGCTAATCCTATTCATGGTGTCATCCACCAACACCAAACATAAACTCACCCCACCATGTGCATTGAAACACAATAATCTAGCACACTAAACCCATGTCCACTGCCCATTACGAACCCGACCCACTCCATCACAACCAAGTACCACCAACAACGTTCACAAACTTTGCACCCAACCAAATAAAACCTTGCACCCAGCTTTCCACCACCACTACCTATAGCTAATAGAACCCATAAACACCCAAATGAAATGAAATAAAAAAAAATCAAACCTTCACATCTGTTGGTTTTTCGGGAGACGAGGAAGCACTACCGACCCCTACAGGGTGTGAGACTTAGTCTTGGCAATGCCATCCTTGGTTTTTGCCAATAAAGTAAAGGTAAAGCTGACGAAGGCAAGACCATCTTCATCGAACATTATTGTAGCTTTGGGGTTCCAATAGCAGAGTCGATGGGGTGGTCTGATTGAGGTTTTGGTTTTGGACGAAGGACTAGGGTTTGGATTTGGGAGGCTACAATTCTAATTGAAGAAGGGGAGACAGAGAGGGGGAGGTGTTTTAAAGGGGTCGCTGCTGCCGTTATCATCATCATCATCATCATCATCAAAACTTAGTAATAACATCTAATTAAAATTTAATATCAAATTTTTATGTTATTAACTAACATTTTTTTAATTAAATTTCTCTTCTCAATTCAACTAGTAAAGTTTTAGTTTATTACTTTATTAATTTTCCTTTGATTTGGAGTATTTCACAATTTTTAATTTTTATAAAGTTTATTCATTAAAAGAAAAAATATAAACTAAATCACATATACTTACAAAAGATAAGTTATTATTGTCATGAAAGAAATATATGAAAACTAAATTTCTCATCTTCTCTTGAAGTATATGAATTAAAGTTTTGTGATTTGATACTTCCTTTTGCTATAAAAATATTAAAATTTATATCTTAGATTTTGAAATAATGTAATCAAAAAGGAAAAAAAAAAGGGTTGGTATATATTATTTTATTTGATTTGTCAATTTAGCAAATATGATTGGTCATGTTTACAACTAAGAAAAAGTTATTGATCAAATTAGAATTTCACATAATCTAAAAAATCTTTATAAATGTTACCAATAATATATTTTAGTTAACGTTTAATAGATGTGACTAAACAATAACGAAAAGACGACGTTTGCACAATATGCAGACGTCGTCTTACGTCAAAATTCTTGTAGTGTTATACTCCATTATCGATATATAATGAATTCTCTCTCTTCTACCAGTGGTTTTTCTCGATTTGAGGTTTCCACGTAAATCTTGTGTGTGCTTTATCATTTTTCTTTATCAGATTTCATTTTTGCCATTGTTTTCTTCTAACAATTGGTATCAGAGCCGATGGTTCGGCTGTGAATCTCTCATGGTTGGTCCACCATGTGGAAAGAAGAGCTTTGTGGTACGACTTGTTTGTGAAACCCATTGTGAGTAGGTGGGACCACTTATAAAGTGGGTTTAGTGGAGTTAGTTTGACAAGCTCTTGTTGAGGGGGAGTATGGCCTACCCCATTATGGAGACTCACACTTGAGGGGGAGATTGTTAGAGTGCAAGTGTGAGAATCACACATAGGAAATATGGGACTTGTGTGAAGATTTTATAAGAGGGAAGACCCATTGACCCATTGCCTTAAGGTTTTAGGTTGTAGATGGTCTAGAGCCCATTTGTGCAATCCTTCACAAAGCCCATAGGATTTCTCCCCATTGGATTTCTCCCATTGAAGGCATACTCCAGATCCTAACAAAATAAATTAAAACTAGTATTATACCTATATATATATATTTATACTTGCACATAAGGATATATATATACATATATATGCTGTATATATATATATATTTAACATTAATTATACCAAAAATCAGGGAGTGTAAAAAGAGTGCACAAGGAGCTCGGATGGGGTGCTCATGGAGCTCCCCTAGAGTGCTCATCAAGCACTCATGTGTGCGAGTGGAGCTCATTGAGTGCTCGTGTGGGCTTCAGAAGTGACAATATGTGGTGTGGTGATGGAGCACATGAGGAGTCCTTATAGAGCGACCATAGAATGTCCATGGAGTGCTAACAGAGTGACTTGTTGAGCGCTCATGAAGTGTGTCCTGGGATGCTCAGCATGTGTGTTGGTTTGGAGTGCATGCATGTGTGCATATGCTCTATTTTTGTGCATATGTGAGTGGTAGAGCAACATCATTAGTAGTTGTTGTTACGCACAGTACTAGGGAGTAGCTTAGCTATGTATACATGGTGTTGTGTCTTTGTGTGTGTGTGGCTTTATAGTGCTCAGTAGTGTTGTTGTGGAGCACTCATGTGTGTGTGTGATGTCAACCATGGAGTTGTTGTAATGGTGTGTGTTCTCCTTCTAATGTGTTCATGTTGTGCATGGTTTGTGCTAATGGTTGACAGAGTAAAGATTGTTGTTTGTGTTTGTGCATGTATGTGAGCTGGCTGCTGATGCGTGACAAAGTAAGGCTCTATGGTGGATCTGTGCAGATGTATTACTATGTTAGGTCATTTTTGTGCTGGTGGGGAGCAACTATGTAGTTGCTATTGTGTGCGTGGTGGATCATTTATGGAGCGCTTAGCATGAATTGCGAGGGTGAGCATGATGCTAGTGTGGAGCGGTAGTGAGTGTGTAAGGAGTGCTCATCCTGGTATGCTAAATGTCTACACTAGCATCATCAAGAGCCACTGTGTTTATCACATGATGATCAAGCACTGTGTGTGTGTGTGGTGGGTGCTGATAGTGTGGTGTTATGATGCATGATGATGATGGGAGAAACAAAAGCAATAATAGCTACTGTGGTGTTGGCATGTTGGTGTGCGCATGTGCTTAACTGGTGTGTGTAGGGGACAACAGTAGCAAACAAACAAATAAAATAAAATAGAAAAGGAAGAATAAGCAAAGTCAATGACAACACCTTGATTCTCGTTGTTGTGTTGTTATTGAGTAAGCTAAACAAGAGGAGAAAGAAAGAAATGGAAAAAGAAGAGAAAAGAAAGAGGAAGAGATTTGTTTTGTTATATATGTATATATGTATATAGAACTTGAAAAGTCAAAGGAGATAGCTACTTCTCAGCAACTTAGTGAAAAGATAGAATTATCATAATGTGTGGACTTATCCAATTCCATAGCAGAGAAGAAATTCACTTTTGTTTTCAATCTTATAGGATAGATTTAAACTATTTGACATATAATTACGTTAGGGTGTGCAAAAAAAAAAAATGATAAAATCGAACCGAAACCAAAAAACCAATCCGAAAAATATGGTTTTTCAATTCGGTCTGTTGGTTTCTGTTTAGGATCATGGTTTTTATTGTTTTCCGATTTCGGTTTCGGTTTATAACCACAAAAAATCGACGGTTAAAAGTTAACCATTTCAATATTTATAAATATATTACCTATCTAATTTATATATACATATAGTTATCTTTAAAATACACACACACACACATATGATTTACATATGCGTATAATTTACATATGTTAATGTTCCTAGGTTTTTTTTATTAAAGTACTATTATCTCATGTCTTATGAGAGTTGATGTGGTAATTGATTTGGCTGATGATGATACATCCAAAGACTTGTTTTTCCCCTTTTCTTTTATTTGATTTTCCTCTTTTTTAGCTCTTATATTATATATAATAATTTACAGAAAAACTCTATGATAAATGTTAAATATGGTTTATTAAAATTACCAATTTGATTTATTGAAATCATTACGTTAAATGGTTAAAAATTGAAAAATCAAAAAATTAACTGAACAAAAATGATTAATCGTTTATAATGAACTGGTTAAGGATCGAGATATTAAATAACCAATTAGTAAGGTTAGGTACAAAAAATAGGTTTATGGACTAATTAATCGACCCGAGAACACTCCTAAATTATGTTGTTAATTTATTGATTAATTTATTTTCTCTTATAATAATTAATAAAAATCAAAATTAATCATTTTAATATGGGTCAGATTCTTAAATTCTAATATGCATTATATTTTTATCTTATGTGATCAACTTATCAGATATAATTGAGGGTGTAATATTCTATAATTAAATTTTTAAATATTACAATTTAAGAGTATAATCGAAATTTAAAATTATGATCAAATCTACACATAATTTATGATCAAATCAATATTTTAATAATCAAGTTAATTCACCAAATCAATGATTGAAAATTTTCGGTGCTTATAGTGGAAATTTATGTGATTGAAAAATATTCATTGATTTTGTTCAATATATATATATATATATATATATATTCAACGATGTTACACGCTATGTGTATATGGTGGGTAGAATACACTTTTTCCAATTCATAAAATTATGTATAAGGGCTTCATCATATTGTTAATTGTGTATAGTGGAGATAATTTTTTTTTTTTTAAGGTTCTTCATATAATTTTTTCTTGCAGGTTCTTCATAGCAAATATTTTTCCATTTTTTTTTTTTTTCCAATTTTAGGTGTTTCTATTTCAAGGTGTTACAACTCTACTTCTTTCTTCTAGAACAAAGATTTATAAAGTATTATATGGCACGTATAAATACCAAAAAGATTTGGAAACGAAGATAATGAAATTGATAGTTTCTAAAACAATTATCACACTTATTTTACAAACATTGTATATATTAAAATTCTATTGGTATATACACATCATATGGACATATAACACATATCATATAATATCAATAAATCATTAAGAAAATTATTCTTCTAGATATAAGCGGTACATGTAAGTATTGTAAGCCACGTCTAATACATAATATGTCATTTTGTCCTACTTCTACCAAACGACAAACGTGAGTGATATCTCAATTACAATGGTGTGAGTGTTCTTTTGAATTTAAGCTATTTACTCTCCACTTGATGGATCACAACTAAGCATTCTTGCTTATACACAATTCCTATGCACACATTGTTGTTATCTTTGTACATTAAATCATTGATAAAGTGTGTCATATTTTAACTACAATTTCCATCCGTGTTTCTTTACTTATTATTAGATTTCTTTTTATTTAATGAGTTTTGTTTACAAATTGGTTACTAGTGCAAAGTAAACCAGTATTTGTCACCTGGTCTTATTAGGCTAGTGAAAGCCCAAGGTCATGACTATCTTTGCAAACTTTTCAGGTTGCCTCTCCAATAAGTGGAAGTCCCTATGAAAGTTGAGATCATACATGAAGGGGAAAAGTTATTTATATTATTTTATTTTAATTTTTGACAGCCATTAAAAAATAATAAAATGAGACCTACAAAAATTGGTAATGAACTTTTGTAAGTAAATTCAGTTTTTTTTTTTTTAAACTGCCAAATAGAACTTTGTTTTTCGATTTATAAGAATTACCTTTGATAGTGTCGATAATGGCAAGGTCAACATTTTGTATGTAATGCCTGTTCATTATTATATGTCATGAAAATTTCTTAAGCATGTTGGCAAAAATTTCGCTTTAGGAACAGTCAGAAGCCATGAAGGATAAAAAGAAGCGAGAAGACGGAAGAAACGATGTGATCTTAATTATACTTAGGAAAATAATTATAATCTTTTAACGAAATTGTTCTTTTCATTTTTTATGACATTGAAATCATTCCAAGAAAGTAAGGTTGAATGGACACTTTTTCTTAGAAACAACATGCCATGGCTACATGAGGGGAAAAATAGATAGAATTGTTTATCTATATCTACACCTATGAAAACCTATTTAATATTATTAAAGTAAATTTTACTATTTTGATATCTTATCCTCTATTAAATTATTTTTTTGGTTTAATCTAAATTGGATGCTCTCAATTTTTCTCAATTTAAAAATAAATGGTTGAAATTGGCTAAATTTTTAATTACTCTATGATATCATCGTCGTGTCATCTCTTCTCTATAATCCTAATCATCCATCATATGTGGTTAGGGTTGGCAAAAAAAAAAAAAAAAAAACCAACTGAACTGCAAATTGATCTGAGCCAAACTTAATTGAATTTTAGGTTTTTTTTTTAAACAGTTCGATTCACGATTCGATTTGGTAATGGAAATTCGGTTTGTAATTCGATATAAAATCATGAATCGAACCACATGGTTCAAACTGAATCGAAATGTTTCACTTTAAGGAAAAAAGAAAAAAAGAAACCTCATGTTAATGTGCATCTTTTTTGCTTTATTAAGGTCCCAAAATTTGATTTATTTTGAATATGCATGATTACATCATTTAAGATGTGCTTACGTTGTATTTTAAATAATAAGAAAGACATAGAATAAAATTGTAAATATATGTTACACTTTTAGATCCGGAATTATGAAATTGAATGTCTAGATCCAAGCCAAGACCTTATATCCTAATATTATTAAACCACATCCGTCCAAGTAGAATGGATTGGAACCCTTTTCCTTCATTGTAATTATAATAATAAAAAAGAAGCTTTTAAATCCAAAAATCTTTACTTTAAATACTAAAAAAAATAAAAGGATCGAAAAAGATCATTAAGTCTTTAAAAAAACCTTTTTCAAAGATTTAGAATTTAAAACCTTAATTTCAAGGATAGAGAATTAAGGACACATAAAGAAAATATAAAGCCTATATTTGTAATTTACCAAAAAAATTATTGATACTAATATGAAGCAAATATATAGGCTAATGGAGGAATCGAATTCCTCTTAATTGTCAAAATCATTGATTTCAACCGATCATGATTTTGGCATTTAAAATGCTTCTAAATATAGAAAAAAATGGAAGACAATTCATATAAATTTTTTTATTGAAATAAAAAAAAAAAGAAAAGAAAATTCTCATTTCACTATACGGTTTGAACCATATACCAAACCGTTTGAACTGTTTTTTTTAGGTTTGAAAAATTAGCAAACCAAACCGTATAGCCGCACCACACCTACCCCTATATGTGGTAGTAAGTAGAAAATAAGAGAGGAAATAGGGACATCTTTTTCCTCTTTTTTTTTTTTTTTTTTTCATTACTGTATGACAAAAGGAACATTAAAAGTTGATATTTGTTACAAAAAAATTTTGGGTGGATAACTACCCTATATAGCCAAAAAAAAAAACTACCATAACTTTATGAAACTCACTTTTTTATTTTTACTTTTATTTTTATTTTTATATGCCAATGCCTTTATGATCTTTTATTTTATATATATATATATAATATAATTTACTTTTACTAAAATACATACATCATGAGTGTATAGTTCGTTGGTACATGTAAAGGTAAATTATATTGACCATCTTAAAACTTTTGAAATAGCATATACTTAGTAGATTACTCATATATTAATAACTCTAATTCCAAATGATGTTAGAGCAGATAGTTATCATCTTAAATAATCACATGGGTCTCATCTTATTAAACTACATGAATTCAACTAACAAATTACTAAGAGAGTCCATCATACCAATTCTACAAGAATTATATATGGTAACAAGGATACCTATTCTACGACAAACACTAAATACATATTATTACTCAGACTAACAGCACATGATGAAAGTCTTTATCCTTATAAATTAACACATATCTTTTTATTTATCACCTCTTCAATACTAGCGATTTTATCAAAACATACTAAAATACCATAAAATAAATGCATATTTATTAAACACAGGGTAGGAAAGTAATTCCAAAATTTTAACTAGAGCAACATGGTCCATCTCTTTTAACTTTAAAAGATAAGTTCCAAACAAAAAAAACAACGTATTTAATTGTAGAAGGATGACTTCCTCTCAACATTTCTCTCAAGCATCTACAGAAACATCCTCTTCCTCTCTATTTGACTCTCATTATTCTTGATGATTCAAAAACAGGTCCTATAGTAAGTGAATTTCTCCTTCCTTTTCTCACCATTTCTGACAATTTAAAATGCTTGAATAATAAATTCTTAGAGTTTTAGCATTGATAATAGTCTTTATAGGAAGAATGTTGATTTGGAAATTGTTCTAGAGACTACAACTATAAAAGTAAGAAATTAGGAATAAAATTTGTAAGGAGGTAACGTGAATTGATATAAATTTTGGATCCTTAAATATTAATTGTATTAAAATCATAAAATTTGTGTAATGTATGGTCTTAAGGTGATAAAAATACATTTGGAAGTATTAAAATTGGTTTTGAGTTGTAAATGGAAGAAAAACAGACGAAAATGACAAATTTTGGAAGTACAAGACCTATGCACAATACGTGCATCAAGTTGGATAGAATAGATAACATATCATTGAATTTTTATTAATGCTTCTAACATCATTCACTATTAATAGGTTGCTTATTCCACTATGGGAAACAAAGGAAATAATGTTAGTGAGAGAGTAAAAATACCACAAAAACTTTGACTACATATTAGATTAACCATTTCAAAGTTCATGCTCTAAATTGAGTTCTAATGCAAAGTTTGAGTACTAAATTTGAAATTTTCCCTTAATATTATTTATTTATTTCTTTTTTGATAAGAAAAGGAAAAAGAAACCCTTGAAATATATTATCATATGAATAATGTGTAAATAACATCAAATGGTATTAATGTTTAGGGTAAATTCATTTAAGGTACTAATGTTTTAAGTAGTTAAAAAGAAGAATAAATGTTTGAGGGGTAAGGTAATTTAAAGTATCAATGTTTGGCAAAGTGAGTCAAATAAGGTATCAATAATTGATCATTGATGGAAAATTGAAGAGATTCAAGTGAAAACTAATCCAAACGTTGATATCTCAAAATGAATTATGCAATACATTGATATCTCATTTGATACACTTTGTCAAATATTTATACCTCTTTTTAACTATTCAATTGATACCTTAAATGAACTTATCCTCAAATATTAGTAATTAAATCCTTAATATCATCACTTTTTCTTTAACTTTTACTTATTTTTATTAATTAAAAGAGAAAAAAAACTTTATTTTAGTAAGGTAGTCATAAGTACGAAGTGTTTAGTTAGTTACTTACATAGTTATATTTGTGTACGAAACTAAAGAATAAACATTTATAGAACATGTTTATCCTTAAGGATTGTATGATCAAATATTAACATTTTAGAACCTCACTCATTTAGAACCTCTTTATTTTATTTCTAAAATTGGTTTTTATTAACTTCATTAAGATGGAAATGAATAACTATTTTACCCTAATAAAGCTATTATTATGTTTAATTTTGTAATAGCTATTCTATAGAATTTTCATTATTTGTCAATGAGAAATTACAATTCCTTCTTATGAACAAAAGAATAACTTACCTTAATGAGAAAAACACACAAGAAGGACCTACATTTTCTTATGTCTTCCTTTTGTGACCTATATATATTCATTTTAAGACATAAATTTTAAAAAGTGAATTAAAGTAGGCTTTTAGTACTTTTTGTTATAATTCTCCTCAAATGAAAATTAATAAAAACATATATTGTATAAAAAGGGAAAAAGCATCTTGAAATGAAAAGGTTTAAAAACTTAGATCCTTCCATTGTATTTTCTTTTTATTTTTCTTTTTAGGATTTATCTTTTTATCTATTTGTTTTTGTTAAGTTCTCTTCATTGATTTTGATGATTAATAAAAGGTTTAAGTGTGATCTAACAAAGCTATCAAGTGTGTAGAGGTTTTTGATAAGCAAACATAAACAAGTTTGTTTAAAAGAATATAAAATGAGCTAATCAAAAGCTTTGTCACAAGATTGGTTAGAAGGTTTATCAGAAGCATTGAGAGTATAGAGCTAATATAAAACAAATTAATTATCAAAAGTTCAATTTTGAAATACAAGTTAGATATCTTGATGAAGACCCAATTCCACTTATTAGCTGAATTAAGGTAATGCATCTAAGGTGTTCCACTAAGTTGGATTAACATCCATGGGGATTTCATGAGTTGGTTAATAAAAAAAGTCATAATTTTAAGTGTTCATCAATTCAATATGGTTTCAAGTTGAAGACAGATTAATGAGAGCATCAAACAAGTTTATTTGAAGATATTCTTTTTGTTTAGCTAGTTATTTTACCACTTGAGGATGTTAACTACTAAATTAGCTCAAATAAAGAAGAAACAAATAAGGATGAATATTTAAGTAAAGATTTGTTCTAGAAATTTTGAGTCAATGTTTTCAAAATTTCTCCAGAGGAATTGTAGCTTATCATTCTAGAATTTTCATTCTTTTAAGGATCATATTATCTCTCAATAATAATCGAAAGAGGAAAACACAAGCTTGAAGTATTAGATTAGTCTAACGCATAAAATTCAAATTCCTTAAAAAGCAGAAGCTATTTTCCTCAATAATAGAAAAGAAGATTTCAACAACTAAATTAGTTGAATGTGGAGAATATCCATCAAGATCATCACTCCAAAAAAAGCCTAACTGTTACACTAGAGATATATATTAACTTCACAGCTTAAAATTCAACACAACTGATAATCTATCCCAATGAATTACTATTCATTGCTATTTTGTTAAAAAATTTGTCAGAAACAGTTTGCACTTAAAAATTTTCTTTGTAAATTTCATTTATACTTGACCTTAAACCTGAGTGTTTTTGTTGTAACTTACTTTAAAGAAGTCCCTACTCTATTTTGAGATTTAAATTGAATGAAAGTGAGAGGATTATATCTTTATATTGTACTTTTGTGTTAAGCCAAGTCAGTGAGGCTTGTGAGATTGAGCAAGATTGATTGGTTTGAGGACGAAGATACCAGAATTCCATGGTAGCCTCCAACTAGAGGAATTCTTAGACTGGTTAGCTACAATAGAGGAGATCCTGGAGTTTAAAGGGGTCCTTGAGGACAAATGAGTGCAACTGGTAGCAACCAGATTGCGTGGTGGCAGGAGTTGAAATTGACTCGGACTAGGCTAGGAAAGTAAAAAAATCACTTCGTGGGAGAAGATGAAAAAGCACCTATGAGCAGCATTTTTGTCCTACAACTTTCAGCGCATCATGTGTTAGAGGTTGCACCATCTGAAACAGGGCAACACTCCATCCAATAACTAATATAGTCTTCATTAGATACCCAAAACCACTTATTGGAACAAAATTAATAGGTGCTTGTCACATTCCTTTTCTTTTTACAAATATAGTGAATTTAATAGGTAGAAATTCAATTGGATTTGATTTTTAGTATTCAATTTTTTTTATTGAAATATAGCTAATCTTTCCACATCAAGTTCTTATACTTTTAAATTTTTGCAAATTAGTACTTGTTCTAACAACGTATATGCAATTTAGTCTTCTTTGTTGAATAAAATGGATTTAATAGGCAGAAATTCAATAGGTGTTTGGTTGGACAGTATGTAAAAAGGGGATGATACCCGGAAGTTAGCTGAATATCTTCAGATGTGCCAAAAGATTAGACATTAGAATTGACAACAATCCAGAATAATTAAGCACCAGCTCATAAGTTTTTATTCGGTGGAATTTTCATTTTATGAAATTGTTGCTTTGGTTAGCTTGTAAATTTAATTGTACTAAATCAAATTTAAATGTTAGTTAAAGTTTAAGCGAATTTAAATATCAATATTACTTAAATTAAAAGATATGTGTTTGTGTACATTATTTTACATTTTTATTATCAAAGCACATGCATCAAGAATGTATAGCCCATTAGTATATATATATAAGGGTAGTTTATCTCAACCATCCTAGTGACTTTTAAAATTAAATTTGTAATACCCTATATTTACGACATTTACAACCTATCATGAGTTTGATCACTCATATATTAATAACTCCAACTGACTCATACATTGATAACTACAAAGAATGTCAAATCATGTACTTGTCATTTAAAACAACAACATATGGTTTTTCTCATAAAGCTATATGAATTCAACTAACAAATGACTCAAAGAGTCTATCATGTAAATATTGGAATAGATTTATACATGTTAACTAGGATTCCAACTCTACAATAAACATTAAACTGTTGGTCTCAAATAATAATCAAGAAGGGGGTTGAATTGATTATTACAAATTTTTGCCTTTAAAAATTAATCCCCTTTCAATTTTGAAAAACGAGAACAATATATCAATATAACAAATATGAAAATAAATTGCGTAAAATTAAAAAGATAGAGAGAGAAGATCAGGCAATGATTTATAGTGGTTTCGCCTTGTGCGTCAGTCCATTCTTCCAGCTCCGAGCCGGGGACCCCGTTATCCTACTAGTTTTGTTCCACTATATCTAATAAGAACAAATTACAAGCTTGTACAATTCTCTCTACTCGATTCTCACAGCTATCCTCTAGCTTCAATCGATCTACAGAGTCTAAACTTGTAACTGAGCTACCAAGCTAAGAAGGCAACAACAAGTTCCTTCCATTACAAATAAAAATCGAAGACTAAAACAATGAATAATATTTGCACAATTTCAGATTAATGAAAGCTTGTAGGAGATCAATATGAGAAGAATGAATATTTCTTGCTGCGTGTGAAGCTTGTAAAGATTCTTAACTTCCTTCTGTTTTCTTTGATATTTCTGACTTTGTTCTTCAACGGTCAATATCGGTTTGAAGGATTGATATCATGTCCCAATTATCTCGGCTGCAAATCTATTCTTCTTTATCTGTATTTTAAAATTTGAAAGCCATCTAGCTGCTTCTTTTCGTCTGTTATGAATTGGATAAGCTTTGTTGAGATAACGTCCTTGATTCTTGCTGTAATTATTTCCTTGACTTGATGTGGAAGTTACCGTGATTTTCTCCTTGTATTTGAACAAGATATACTTGAAATGACTACTTTATCTTCTTCAATAAATCACCATGATCTTCTCTTGTTTTCTTCTTTTGGATAATCCTCAAGATATTTCTCGATATCTCTTGTGATTTTAAAAAATCTAGATAAGTTGATGTCCTAATAAATCTTATCTTCAAATAACAAACAGTATCTTCTAATCTTATCTTGTAACAACCATATCTTCTTCTCGAAACAGCCTTTATTATCCATATTTTATCACATTCGTGATCTATAAGAGCTTTAGGAATTATCCATGCGTCTTAATAAAATATATTTGAAGATATCAAAATAATTTAAAAACAACTTGTAAAATGTTTTAATGTGATTTGATCCCCATGATATAAAATCCAACTTAAGTGAAACACATCAAGTGGAGTTAGGTCTTGAAAATATTAAAACCAAGTTTTAAGACAATTTTAATCGAAATTGAAAAAAATTCGTATACGTCTTAAAAGTTCTAGAGCTGCTTCTATATAGATTTGTTAAGCTTATTCATCTACCATTGAAAGTTCTGAAACTACCTCTGTCAGATTTATATTACTATCGCTGAAGGTTCTAAAACTACTTCTTACTAGCTTGTTAAGCTCATTCGTCTACTGTTGAAAATTCTGAAATTGCTTCTGACTACTTCCTTTAAATAACCAAAGCTTTAATCGAAACTTCTAAAATAGCTTCTGATTCTATAAAAACTTATTTATCCAATTATTCAAAGGTTTCAAACTAGCTTCTGTTAAATCATACTTATCAAATAAAACAACTAAATACTTTAACATCCTTTTGTTATCATCAAAACATTATTAGAGAACTTAATATAAACACATATTACTACTCAGACCAACAACGCATGACTGAAGGTTTTGTTTCTACAAATCAACACATATACTCTATTCATAATCTAGAAAGTCTTTAACACAATTAATATTCCCAAAACCTACTAACTGGTTGCAACTAGCTGCACAGTAGCTTATACAATCACCACTTATTCCTGAAAGAGGAAAAGAGAAAGCCAAACCCTAGTATGTATACACAACATATACAAGCACAAAATCAATCAACAAAACATTTACATGCAAACATACAACTAATATAACAACCATCATTTTATTATCCATAGTTTAAGTCAAGTAAACATTGTAAGGATAACTTAGTATCCCATTACACATAGATATAATAATATATATATAATGTATACACACACAACGTTGGGTACTCTCCAATATTTATGATCAATGAGTTCAAATCACCAAGACATACTCATGATCTCTTTAGGTAAGACTCAAATGCAGTGACAACATTACACAAAGATCATTAGGGTATTGCATTAGCATCATCAATACTTCTAATCCACTAACCATAACCAAACACAAGAAACAATCATTTATTTTTTAATATTAATTATTTGTTTGATTTTCAAACCTATTAAACACACACAACAAGCATGATATACACATATCTGAAACACGAACACATCTGGAACTCAAACGTCTAGCATTCTTTAAATCAGAGTTATCACATAGTTAAAGTATTTAGAATTGTTTACCCTTTCAAACTCATCTAGAAAGCATATTTCCTATAGCTTTCACTCTTCCACTAACATTGATATCAAAGTTTACTATGTAAATGAATTTAATTATATTGTAGTTCTTGATTTTAGGGTTTTAAAGAAACATTCAAGTTTAAAGAAAGGATTTGAACAAGTTTCAAGCACTTTAGAAGAAATATATATCTATATCTATATATATATGGTTGGTTCATTGTGTTAAAACCAATTTTTAAAGAATGTGAAGTTAAAGTTTTCGAAAATTTGTTCAACTTTGGAAGCAACTACCTACATCAGGCAAGTACACCTACTGAAGTAGCGTAGAAAATATTTGGTCATAATCCAAGAGATCATTGACATCTACCTTACTCACATTTCATTCATTATCTAACCAAAAAAAAAAAAAAAAATTAGAAGATCATGATAAAAATAGAAGCTAAGGTATGGTTAGTGGATATGCACATGCTTTCAGGGCAAAATTAAGGATGAGTTTGTAAAAATGCAAGATGGAAGCCCAAGGTTTGCTTCACCAATTCCTTATCATGTGATTTCTTAACAAACTCATAAAGAGAATTATTTGCTGGTGTATTTGCACTATCAGATTCACTAAGATAAATTAAAGCCTCTCTCAAGGTCAATAACTGTAAATCTAGACTAGACTAACAGAATCTCTTCATGAATTATCAGCGGCCTAGATCCGCATAAAGCTTAAGAATATTTTATTTTAAAACCATTCTAATAAATTTTAAAAACAAGCGATAGAAATTTTCATCATCTTTTTCTCAAGGCAATTATCAACAACTTCATTAGTAGCCTCAGCTTTATTCAAAATAATGATCTCTCAATTATTTATTTGAAATCAAACATGAATCTAAATGGTGCACCACATATTTAGACTCACGAAAATAAGTTAAAGCTACTAATTATAAATATTCAGCCAATGTTTACTTGAAAAAGCATTTGAAATCAAATGAATCAGGATTTTGGTTCACAGACCCTAAGCTGTAGAAGATTATTTCTCCATAGATGTAAGCATTAAGCACGAATTATGAAGAAATAAAATGGAATTAACAAAGAATATTACAATTTTAAGTTCAAAGTCTTGCAAAAATAAAAACTATGGGTTAAAATAATTTTACCTACAAAGCTTGAGATTTCTCAACAAGAAGAACAATTCTTTTTCCAAAGAATTCTCTCTCTATACTATGTTAGTAATTTGTTACATCTGTTACATATCTTTTTCGCGTGTCTATGTACGCTTATTTATAAGCTAGAGGCACAGAAATCATGATGATTTTATTTACTGATGTGGTAGATTTTTTACAATAGAATTCGTTATTTGCTCTCACCTACGTCATAAATTGCCAACTCAGGAGATGACTTTACTCAGTGTAGGCCTAGTGCTAGAATATTACTTGAATGTTAGGGTTGGAACTAAGTTGTGGATTTCTCTCGAAGAGCTCTAGTCTTTGTCCAATATTCAACTATGGGGTAAATTGAGATCGACGAGAGTTCGAAGGTAGCACTCAATCAAAGTTGTGCTTCATTAAGCAAAGGCCTAATTTCGTTCTGCTTTGGTCACAGAGTGAATTTAAAGCTTGATAGTGTGGCGTGATAGAAGCTCTTGCATGAAGTTTAAGCCTCGATCACCTTAAAACAAACATCAAGGGTCATGTTGAAGGCTCAATGAAGGGCACAATAGACCATTTTTCCTTATTGTTTAGGCCTCGATAGCGACTTTTGCAGGGTTTGATCGGTTATGTTTTGCACAATTGATGTTGTTTTGCTCCAATCTGATTCAAATAACTTTGTTTTTGCTTCTTTTGATTCCAGGAGCTGAAAAACAATAGATAAATGATAAAAACACCATATTCATAGGAATTTATCTAAAAATGCACTAGATTAAGCTCAAATTCCTATGAATAAAATAGAGTAAAATAGAATTATCAATATATAAACTTTTCAAGACATTGTGTTGAACATGGATATCAACGTGATCATGATAAAAATCAAGTTGTGAATGGAAATATAACATAAGTTTGAAAATGGTCATGTTAAAGGTTGTTCTCTTAACACAAGTCTTAACATGGCCCTGATGAAGATTCCATAGCAAACAAAAGCATGTTATGGGCCTAAACATAGTCGTATTACCAATCATGTTCGCCTAAATAAAAAGAGATTATGCACTTCCTTCAATACAATTTCGTTGTTTCCATCACTTTACAATGTTCCAAAACATCAACTAACACAAAAAAATTTAAGAGAATTCAAGAATTGCATCAACACTTGCAATTCCTTAACCTTTCTTCTTCTCTTCTAATAATTTCTCAAGTCTCCACACTTTAATAAATAGATTAGTAGACTTTAACATGAAAAAACATTAAGATTCCCAAGAATTTGCTACCTTTATTTAAAATCACTGGTGTCAACACATAATCACAAAAACCTCATTATCGCGTGTTTGTCTTATTGAAAATGACATAAAAACCAAAAGGAGCTTCAACTTATCATGAGATTTGCATTTGAGATTCTTCAAGATTGGAATATGATAATTGGGAGGGAAGAAGAGAATCTGCCACTAACATAAACGAGGAGAGAGAGAAAGATATATTACTATATATTTTTAAATAACATATTTATTGGGATTTATGATGAGACAGTAATACCCCCATTAAGGATAGAAAATTATGAATTTACTACTATATGAGAGCAATTATTTAGGTTATTTCAACATCAAATTCCCTAACTTTTCAAAATAAATTGATTACTCTCTCTTTTTATCTATATGGATGTGATGTTCAAAATAAATTGATTACTCTCTCTTTTCATCTATATGGATGTGATGACATATCAATGAATTGGCTTAAATATTATAATTTTCCATTTTTTTAATTTTCAAATATATATCTTTTATTATTTTAGCTAATCGCTATATATAATTAATATATCGAGATAAATCTAGAAGATATTGTGACGTATCACCATTGCTATATCATTTCTACCATGTATGTTATTGGCCCCATTAAGTAACAAAAAAATGGGGTTGAATAAGTTACTTTTAAAAATTAACACTTTTATGTAAAAATTAAACCCTCCTTTGGTTACTTTTCTAAGTTGATGTGAGAATAAGATAAAAGAATTAAACTTATATAGCATCATAAAATACGAAAAGATTAAAGAGAGAGGGAAGAGAAAAATTTAGGAAATAGCAACATATAGTATTTCAGTTTTTATGCCTACATCTACTCTTATAGTTCCAAGTATGGAACTTCGTAATCCACATGAGTATGTACCACTATGTTCAAAACTTTGATCACAAATAGAATGTTAATGTTTCTTGGACTTTGTTCCATGTATTAGTTGACATTGGCTATAGAGTTTTTGTAATCTTAGTAAGCAACAAAAATAAAATAAAAAACTAAAGGACACATGCTAGAGTTCCTTCTCTAAATAATGTAGCAAGTAAGCAAATAAGAAAAATTGCAATGAAGGTTATAATGTGTGAGCTTAGTGCTTGTAGAAGACAATTGATTGTAGTTTCTCATGTGTTACAAAGTTTGAACTTCTCTATAATTAAATTTGTCATGCCCTGATTTGAGTAAAGGCATGCTCAGTCGCCACGTATAACACTTACGCATTATATATTAAGGCTAACTTAATCTATAGTTTATTGTGATAAATGCTAAACAAATTTTAGATTATAAAATCGCTGAATTAGATTCTAAAAACAACTAGAATTTGTAATGGAAAAATAAATTTCTCAACAAGATTTCCAAACAAGCTACTCTCGTTAGTAGACCATTATTTATAAATAAATATCATACCATCATGTATCTCAAAATAAGAGTATCAAGTATCTCAACATACAAACCATGGGCACACAATTAGGCCCCCCATCAAAATATAAGTTTCATCTAAAAATTCCATTTTATAAAATAAAGATAATAATCTAGCGATTTTAGGCACTCCATTCATCAAATAGCTCCTTGAAATTCATTCCACACCCATGCAATCATAAGTATCATCATCAAAGTCTTCAACACCTAAAAGGAAAAAGAAAAAAAGAAAAAAAAATGAATAAGCTGAAGCCAAGTACGATAGCAACACAAGCACATACAAAATAGGAACACACACATGTTCTAAATGCAATGCAATAATTAACAATTTATATTTTTAAATTAAAGTGTAGCAAATAACAGTAGAGTACTCACAGTCCGATAATACTCTGGGAACCTAGGGGTCATGAGTAGTAGCAACTACTTAGATAATTGATATAGACAACCCGAATACTTGTGTCTCCTACCTTTACAAATAATTGCCTCATCTAGGAGTCACAACCATTACGTATCTTTACCTATCACAGTCCAGATATAGTACAGCTCAATCGATCCCATAAATGTGAATCATACTATATTATTTCTCTTCAATCTAGGTAGATGTTATCCTGCTACCCTTTCCTCCTTTAGCTATCCACCAAGCCATCCATGATGGCCTAAGCATCTAATTGCCATGCTGGCACCACCTAGCAAGGTTGTCACCCCTTGGACCAAGTTTCAAAAATGGTCATGCACAAACATCAAGCAATTATTAACTCCATCTTTACATATTAATTCATTTAGAATGCCGGTCCTAGCAAGCAACATACAAGTCACTGTATACCTGATATAAAATATGTATTCTAAACAAATAGAGGATAAACTAGAAGATAAAGCATGAGGCAGACTCTTAACAAATATATGTTTCAAAGATTAATTTATATAAGCATTTGAATCAATTATCAACTTGTATTAACTCATATTAATTACTCATTTTTCTAGCAAATATACATTTGAAACGACATACTCCTCTTATTATTCATGGTCTATGATATTAAAATTATACAATATCTAAGCCAATTTTAAGTTAATATAGTCTTATAAGAGTTCACTAATTAGATTAATTACTAAATATAAATTTTTGAGTATTTGAAGAACTTAGTAAACCAATATTAGTTTATAAATCTATATTAACTTAATTTAGCCAAGTTGGATAGAATTAATAAAATCAAGTTCATTTTCTATTCAACTTAGTCTACTAAACTCATTTTATGCTAATTAGGTCCTTAAAACAATATTTTCAATAACATATCCTATAATCAATCTAATGTACTTTTATTAAGTGAAACAACCCATTTAAGATAAAATTATTCTATTTATATCATTCATAATTCATTTTTTTTTACCTATAAATGTGCTAAGGAATCTAAATTAGTTTCCTATTATGTTTATACTATCTTAATATGCCATATTTATATCTATTTTATTAAGTAAATTTCTAAAATCAAAATAATTAATTATTCATATTAAAATTCATATTTTAATATTTAAAAACAATATTTTCATTTATTTCATATTTATTTAATTAGAATTACTTTATCTTAAATTTAAATATTTCATTTTCTATAAAAAAAATTAGTGTGCATCCTAACGTTAATAAACCGGTTCACTATCTTAAACACGTGTTCTTAAGCTCAAATTTTTATATAAACTACATAACACACATATTAACATGTTCATAAGTTCAATTAACCTAAACTAATTAGCTAATTAGGGTTAAATGTAATTAACATAAACTACCCAAAACAAGGATTCACAGCGACGACTGATCGGTTCACTCAAATTTGACCATCAAGCCAGTCGATTCTTGGTTGGTTCTTTACACTACATTAAATAAGAATTCTTAAGCTTTTAAAATGTTGTAATTTCACCGAAAAAAGAGAAGAAAAATGTCTCAGTTCATCCCTATTCATTTACGCCATTGCTGCTGGTTAAAACATTATTTTGCCATGTTTTGCTATTTTATAATTTAATTTTTTAAAATAGTAAATGGATTTCAAAAATAAAAAAAATTTCAGTTTGCATACATACATGCTAAATTACCATTTTAGAAATTTCATCCAAAAATGAATTCATTTAATATTTTATTTAAATTTGATAAATCAAACTGTCTAGATTATATACATATGCATTTAAATTGATTTTCTAGCATATATAAATCATCTAAAACATGTTTATTCTATGTTATTTTATCTAGTATATATAAAGGTTTATATTTTATAATGAAGATCATATATCATGACTCAAATCATCATCATCTACACTAATTTTTCCAAAAATTCTAGCATATCAACAGAAACATGCATGCTTACATATTTCAATAAAATTTATTTTAATATATATTTATTTGATAATTTCATTCAAACAATGCATCAATTCAACATATAACACACATATATTTATACATATATACCTACAATAATTTCAATAAATCAATAACTATTATAACGTATATATTTACACATGGTTACTTCGGTTTTTATATACATGCATGCATATATATATATATATATATAAATCAATCTTAAGACTAAGTTTACTTTTGTTAATTTACATGAATCCAAATGCTATTAACATAATAAAATAAATTAATTATAATTACTTACTTGAATTAGCAAAATCAACTAAATAATCTTCTCTACTATTACCACTATGCTTTGATGATGGTTCTAATGCAAGTCCCCAATCTAATCCTTGATTTTTCCTTCAAATACAACCTAAGAATTAATTGAAATAGAGATTAGATTTTTGAGAAAGAAATCAAGTAATTGGATGATAGAGAAATCATGAATTTTCTTACTTATTGGATGCTAGATCTAAAGAGAAATTGTTGATGATTTGTTGGATAATTTTTTGTGTGTTTTGAAAGAGGTTTTCTTGAGAGAATTTAGGGATTGGGGGCTGCTGAAAATGGAGAAAGAAAATGGTTCTCTAAAGGGGGCGTTTTTAGATTATTTTTTGTTTTGTAATTTCCTTTAAGGTTGAGGACATTTTGGTCACTTTTCTTGATAGTTTAGGGGCTTTTTGGTCCTTTCATAAGTGTAGAATTCTCAAGAATTGGTTAAGGTCATATCACTCGTTGAATTCTCCAGAAATTAGAGAATTATAAAATGTATGATGGTGCATGATAGCTAATGTGGTCTTATGGGCTTATGGGCTTCGATTCATGGGTTTATGAGCTTTCACTTTCGATTGTGAGCTTCTTAAATATGGGCTTGAACTTAGGTTAATGGGTTTGGACTTCTAGATGATGGATTATGTTTTAGGTTATGAGCTTTTGGGCATAAGAATTGAATTTGAGAAGTAAAAATGGTAAGTTTGTTAATTTGCATTAGAAATTGAATTTATGAATTCTAGTTGAAGGAAAATTAATATCTCACTTGAATTAAGGATTTTAGGGGCTTAGTAATTGATATTTGAAAGTAAATATTTAGATTTAAATTTCTATGATTTAAAAAGTTGGAATTTAAGCTAAAATGGCTAAATTGACTATTTAGGTGTTTAAGCGATTAAACTTGATGAATTGAATTTAATTTGATCGTTAGAAGGTATTGAATAATTTGAATTTATTAAAACAGGTAAGAGAATTTAGAAGTAAAGATTGCTAAATTGAATTAGAGATTTAGCTTAGGAATTTGATTAGTGAAAAATTGATATCTAGTTTGAGTTTTGGAATTTAGTGGTTTAGTAAAAATTTGGATTTGAAGTTCTAAGAATTAAGGTGTTGGAAAATTGGGGTAAAATAGGTAAATTGAGTATTTAAGGGTTTAGGATGTAGTTGAACTTGTGAAGTTTGGTTAGGTTTAATTTTTGTGAATAAGGAATTTAGGTCATTCAACTTGAGAAATTGGTTTCAAATCGATAATTAAAACGGATTGAGTAGCTTGGTATGTTGAGATAGGAAATTGAAGTAATTTGATAGGTCAAAATGGGTATTTGATATGTTAAAATCTCCATTTTCTATTAAATCCAATTTTAATACAATTTTTTAATTATTTTAAGGTTTTTCACTTACGCAACTAAGGTTTCTAAGCTCGATATGTCAAATTAGAAATATTATAACCCAAAAAATTCTAAGTTTCATGATTACGTATTCATAATTTTTATTCGAGCTCTAGTTTGGTAGATATTAATCAATTTTTATTTCTGTTGCGTATAGTTCAACCTAATGATTCATCTTTAAACTACTATTTACTATCTAATAGACTCTAAAATTGATCATCTTATACCACACTTGATATCTATAGTGATGTGTGTATAGTTAGTGAGTTTTTGACTCATGTCTAAACTAAATTTAAATTACGATTCAAAATTACCTATGTTAATTAATATCTAATTAACTAAGCATGGAAATTTTGGGGTATTTCAAAATCTCTATCTTCAATCGCTAAAAATGAATAGATTGTAGCTAAAGATTGATTATTAAATAGATGGGTTGTTCTAGATTTCTATAGTTGAATCTTCTTCTTCTTATCTTTGTGGAGCTTTTAAAATTAAAAAATAAAATTGTAAAATAGTTAGAGCTTCTACGTGTCAAACTTGATCTTCTTGTTATGAAATTATCTTGATTAAATTGCTATAGAATGTATAAGGAAGTCCAACTTTATCTAGGTATAATTTTCTTCTTGATTTTATCCTTGATATCCCCTAAAGAGAGGAGTAAATGATGCAACAACAGAAATCTTATCTTGATCCTTCATCTAGATGATGTTTTCTGAATGGAAACTTAACTAATCTTGAAACTATTCTTTTAATCTTCATAAGAAATATTATGAACATTAAGTGGTAGTCTCGAATTATCTAATATGATCTCTAAATTCATTAGGTTGCTCATGTAACTTGAATAACTTTATGAAACTTGATAACAAAATGATCTAAATCCTCATGGATATTAATCATATTTAGTGGAACATTTAAAGGGATAATGTTGTGATTTATATATCAACTTTATGTCTTTTTGTAATTAGATGTTTTGTTATTACTATTTATACTTTGTATCTTTTTGCTTTGTATCGATGATTTAGATTTTTCAATCACATGGCAATATAACTTGGTATCAGTATATAATACAAAATAAAATATTATAGGTATCGTATCGGAATTGGTTGCTTATAATGATAGAGATAATAACTTTTAATAGATAGAGACGAGGTATAAACAGTTGTAACTATAACATCTGATTAGGTATACAAATTAATAATTTAATATTTTAGGTTATAATTGCAAAAAAACATAAAATTGAGGCATGAACTACGAAATTGATAGTTTTTATATGAATATATTATCCAAATGCATTCAGTCTTAAGAGTTTAGCCTTCCAATGATGTTTAATAAAGGTTTCAAATATGCCTTAATCATTCTGTGCTCAATATGTGAATTTTCGAATCTTCCAGACTTACAATCTATATTATGCTCTAATTAAGTTCTGCATGGTTTTTTGCTTCTTTAGTCTGTTGTGCATATGCTTTGTGTAACGCTCTGTGCAACTTTGATGTTTTGTTCAAATAGGATTATATGCTCTATGTAACACTCTCACACTACAAAATTTATGTTATGCACTAAAACCTGATATTATTCAAAATTCCATCCTATTTAATAAGTAATTTTGTTCACAATTAATTTAATTATTAGAAAAAATTTTACACTTCTATTATCATAAAAATGTAATTAGAGAAAACCTAATATGTATAGACAAATAAGAGAGAAACTTATCACGTTTTGAAACTTGGATTTATATTTAACTTTAAAATTATTGAGAATATTTTATGTAATTTATTTTATAAATAGATAAACTCATATAATATTAATTTTTTAATAAAAAGTATGTATAATTCTTCTCTCAATATCCTCAATATCCTATTTATTCATAGATGAATGAACATATATTTAAAAATCATGGGCCATCAATTATACTGCCCGTCGTCTTCCTATTAACATATTCTTAATGGATTACCATAATTCAACAGTTGAGAATATTTGAATTGTAAAAATATTTTATAACGTGATTCTAATATTATTTTCTTAATTATAATCTTAGCTATTCGTTATACATATCCTAAAAAGGGCAATACTAATTAATTTCTTATTCCCACTCAAAATGAATAAAGAGAGAATGAAAAACAATAAAAAATGTAAGCAGGATTAATTATTACTATTTTTTCCATATGAATAGCAAAAGAAAATTAAAACTTCTATTAAATTAAAAACAATACCTTAGAATCTTCAATGGCCTTATATTCTAGTGGTATTGTCATTAATTTCTCAAGCGAGAGATACTTAGGGACCTAACTAGGTAGCTCATTATAAAGTTTCCGACTCGCTCGATCCGTTCAAAACCCTATAAAGTTTGGGGATTAGGTTTGGGTATATAATAAAAACTCTATAGGGTTATAGGGTTCAGTTTGATCATATAATAAATATAATGGATATCTGATAACCCGGTATTATAATTTAAAATAAATAATTAATTAAAACATTACTAAAGGGTAAGGAGAGGAAAGAAGATATAAAAGAGCTATCATCTTTTTAATCTTCGAAGGATGCTTTTTCATTTATGTCTGCTAAACTAGTTATGGATTTTAAAACTTTTTATTAAATTTTATTGAAGTCATGTTTGTTGTAAAGATTAATATTATTTGTTGTTTGTTATATTTGTGTCTCAGTATGATATTTAATTTAACCATATTTTTAAGTTATTATATGGTAACAAAAGTAATATATTTATGTATCTAAATGTTGTATAATGAATGTAGTATGTAATATTTTCTATCAATTTCACATGCATCTTTTTATTTTTGAATGTATAAGATTGTGTTAGAAGGACCGACTTTTTTTTAAATTTATTACTAAAATTTGAAAATAGGTTGAAAAAGAAAATAGGGACATAGGGTTATAAGGTCAGGTTTTGGAATCTAAATCAAATCCTGTAAAACGGGTTTAGATATAGTATCGAAACCCTATAAGATTATGTAGTTGACTTTGATAGACCCTATAGAGTAATAGGTCAGGCTTTGGGTTTATATAGTCCGTCCAAAACCGATCTAGTTACATCCCTAGAGATTATGGACCTTTTTGATTCATCGTTTTAGTATCATTTTGGCGCTAAATAGATATATGATACCGAATCGATACTGATATGATACCGATGAAAAACTAATAGTTTTACTCATAAACTGACCAAACTGAATCAATATTGAATCATATCGATATTGAACAAATATCGAACCAATACCAAATCGATACTAATTGATACTGAATCGATACTGATAAAAAACTAACAATTCAAAAAAGCCGAGATTCAATTAAAAAAAAAAAAAAAGAAAAAAAATCTTAAAACCATCTGGGACGTAATACTTCAGTTACACAAAAAGGCCCATTTATGATCCCCAGTCCGGTAAAACTGAAGGCCCGGTCCATAATACTTCGAGTACTCTCTCGCTCTCCCGGGTCTCTACCGGAACTGAAGGAAAATCTAAGAACAACAAAGAATCGAGATCGGTTCACGGCGGAGCAAGGAAGAAAGAAAGAAAGAAGAAAAAGATGATCCACCGGAAGTGGAGTCTCCTGACAGGACCAGTCGCTATATTGGGCGGAATCGTCGGTACTGTGATCGTCGCCAACTTACTTTTTGTTCGAAACGTATGTATCTTTCTCTCTCTTCATCCAAATCCAATCCCAATCTTCGTATGTGCTTTTTCGTGTTTGGATTTCGAAACGAAGGGTCAATTTTGAAATGTTTGATCATGATGTTTGTATCTTGCATGTATGTGTTGTGGTGTATCCGTGGTATCTGTGCTTAAAAATTTGAAATAATCTTGCAACAAAATATGATATATCTGGTCTGGTTCATCATGCAATTTTGAAAAATTTTAATTGGTATCAAATTAAGTGCTTTCGTGCTGATTATATATGCTTTTGAAAAATTTTGATTATAATGCTCTAATTTTAGCAAATAGAGATCACATGAATTAGATATGCAATTGAGTAAAGCTTAATTGAAGCTCCACTATATAATATCAAGGCTCAGATATAGATTAATTAGGGCACTGTCAGCAGAACTTTTCGGTCTATCAGGCTCGAAAACCGAAAAGTTTTGGGGGGTTTATTTGAGTAAATGTGGAAGTGATCGGAGTTTATGAGATTATTTGCATAATAAGTGAAATTTGAGGGGGTTATTTGTGCAATTAACCTCATAGTTTTTATCGCGGGTTAGGTTATATCCATTCGTGAGGAAAAATGAATTGAAGCAAACTGGATTGTTTGAGTACTTATAATTAGGAGAACAAACGGTCCAGATTGTTTAGAATGGATCATCATGTTGAATTCACATCTTTTGTGATATTGGAACCATATAATTATTAGTCCTTGATGTGTTTGAAAAATCGTAAGTCAGTTCAGCATGTATCAGTAATTTTAACGTTTGATTGGCTTGTTTAACATGTCCTCTGGTGTGCCAAAACTTACAGGATCCATTCACCAAGCCGCCAGAGAAAAAGAATGATGCTTCATCATCGACCAAGTCTTAGAAGAGAGATGAATGATAGGATATCTGCTTTTTTTTGTCAAGAGTGCCATGTATGACTTGTGAGTTGGGTTTCAGAACTTCACTTGAATTTTGAAATTAAATAAATCCCAGATGTTTTTTCTCAAATGTTTCTTTTATAGTTTTCCGTAGGATTGATGCTATTATATTACACTTACCAATGTGATGTGAGTTATCTTTGCTGCATTCTTTCTCACCAGAACTTCTGGTGCTGGGCAGTTTTCATTTGTGATCTGTGTTACAAGTTATTTGATGCCAATCTAAACATATGAAAAGATAGACAAGTTGCATATAGCATAAATGAATTTGAACCTTCTATTAGAAGCATGGGCATGGTTGCTCATGTGGGCATTAATCCAAAAGCCAAATGCTGAAGCTTCTAATTATGCTCTTCCACAGAGCCAAACAACCTCATGAACTAGCAGTAGCTGCAAGGGTTTGTTGTTATGAGCATCTGTGGTTCCATGAATGTAATGCTCATACAAAGGTGGTGAGCACATTGTTTATGGAGATTCTCGAGATTTGTGAAGTTTCATGTAATATTAATATTACATGAACGAGGACTTGGTGAATGTCTGTTGTAGTGAAATATGTCTTTAGGAATAGAAAGGTTGGGGTAGTACTGAAGCAGTAGCATTTGGATCTTATATTGGAATACTTTTGTCATTAATCAAACTATTAGTGTTATTTTCAATTAGAGTGTGTGTGTGCGTTTGTTTTTGTGCTTGCATAGTCGGAGACAAAGATGGATAATTCCGGATTCGTGAGAATTTGTATGGTTACTCGACCTAAGTAACACTTTCCTAGAGAATTACATCCATAGTTTTGGAAACTCAAATTGTCGATATACCATGGTTGCCGAAAATTTTTTGTTGTTTCACGAATGTTTGATTTCCTCTCATTTTATTGTGCAGTAAGTATTAGTTGTTTGTAACAATAAACGAATTTAAACAGCTGACATGTTGTATCAAAATTGGATGCACCCTGTACATAAAGTTGCTTTGATTGGTTCCGAAGGGGAAGAAAAGAAGAGAGATTTATTTAGCATCCACAAGCATATAATGTTTCCCTCTCACTAGCATTACATGGTGAAATTCGAGTCTGAGTTCAAGTCCAATAATGTGGTTCCATAATATGTTTTGTTTACTGGAATGTCTGCCAAAAGCAATCATGATGGATGTGAATCCTTCCGAGAAACTTAGGGAGGGCTATAAACAAGCTAAGTATTCGTGAGTTACTCGATCGTGGCTTGATTTAAGCTTTTTTGTGAACAACTGACCTTGAATTAAAGTAAAACTTATTTATCTAAACGAGCCGAGTTTGATCTTTAATTAAGTTCGTGAGCGGGCTTGATAAGGTTTTTGAGTGAGAACTTATGAGCAGATTCAATAAATAAGCTCATTTAAAAAAAAAAATCTAAATGATATATAAATATATATAACTTAGTATTTATTCATTATCCACTCATTTATTTATATATTTATTAATCTGATATTTGGTTATTTAGATTTTGTGCTATTTTTAAAGTTCATGAGCTCTTTAAGCTCGAACTTGATAAATAACCTTGTTCATCTAAATAAGCCTTACTTGAGTCTAACTTTCAGCTTAACAAAAAAAGCTTGACTAGAGCTCGATAGATTATTATTGGAATCTATTTGCTTCACAATATAGTACTATGGAAGAATAACCGCATAGGTGTTATAAAAATGGTTTCACCCTCTTTGTTTTGTTATTTATGATGCGAAAGTTGGTTTCTAGCGGTGATTTTTTTTTTTTTTTTTTTTTTTTTTTGGGTTAAATAATGGTGAAATTTTTTCCTCCAGTATAAATGAAGAAGATTTGGGATTACTCCAAAATCTTGGAAAGCACCAAGCAAAACTGCTTTGCGTTTTATTCATTTTCTATCATTACATGAAGACCTTTTAATAGCTATTCTCCAACCCTATAAGAATGTGTTGGTCTTATGTCTAGATTTAGCAATCATCAATAGCAAAGCTTGTATATAGATAGCTCAAGGATGATCCAAAAGCAAACTTCATCTAAAAAGCTGTACTAAAGCAACACTGGACACTATTGTCATTTAAGATTTGCAAGAGCTTCTCATTTGTCGAACCAACACATCTTGGAGTTTGAACTGGCTAACAGCAGCACCTAATCCAAAGTAATGATCCAAAACCTTTTGAAACGTTCCTTTTCTAAGAACTCGGAGTTCAATGGCCCTGTGGAATTGGTTTTGCGAGCACTGACATATCCTGCGTCGAGAAATGACCGACCCATACAATTACAACATTCTTTCAAGACCTCGTCGCTTGCTTCTCCATTTAGCTCCCAAAATATCACATAGCGTCCTGGTTCCTTTGATACCTCTGCATGGCTGGTGAAGTCAATAACTTCAAGGTTCTCTTCGGTCAGCAACTTGGCTGCTGTTTCAACAGCAAACTCCAAGTCTTTCTCTGTGTTCTTGTCGATGTTGATGTTGAACAGAAGATTTTTCCTACGGATGAACTGGCGCTTAGGTGTGGTGTTGTGGAAGCCCATGACTTTCACTACGTCTCCTAGCCGGTATCGGTAAAGTCCTGTGTTGCAGACCAAAGCGTTTTATGAAACTAAATAACCTATATAGCTTATAGTATTGGAAGTTTACAAGGTCTGAGTACGATTTATAAAATAGTAAGCATAACTTGCAAGGAGTAAGTTCAGGTAATAAGCTAGATCATGTCACAAGCATGATTTTCAAATTGTTACCTGCAAAATTGGTGATAATCACCTCATACTCCTCACCTGTCTCCACCTCGGTTAATCCCACTGGCTTCGGTATGTCTAGAAAATCACCATTGTTCTTGTCACCAACGCCAGTATTCTTCCCTAAAGGTATAAACTCAAAGTAGCCGATATTGGGAACAACCGCAAAGGTGGCAAGCTCAGGTGGCACTTGTGGATTGACGTTTACACCAATCCACCCTTCAGATGCACCATAATCCGCACTCAGTAAAGGTAAATTGCCAGCATAATGCCTTAGCTTCTTTACATATGGCAACATTGATCCAGTCATGATCCCATACACATATTTAGCATTTGGGAAAAGCTTCGGGATCAATCCATACCAATTGGTCAATCCTGAGCACTTTTTATATATTAGATCAGCCAGTTCAGGGTTAGTTTGAGCAGTTTTAACATTGCTTCTCGGATCGAAGGGATTGTGATTCGACTGGAGAGAACCCCTTCTCTTATATCGTTGCACAATTCTTACCAGACTTGTTCAAAAGTTCGGAAAGCATGCACGGTGCTATAAGCAAACATGGACGACACAAGTTGGATGTCCGACCAATATAGAAGCCCACACAAGAGATGGCAATAGAGGGATTGGTGGAAATCTGGACTGAAAATCACTTCATTTGGACTGCAGCTTTGTGATCGGATCGACTGCATGGTGGTTGTGTACTTGGAGCTACGAAAGACATTTGTGGAGGCAGTAGTTGCATCAAGGCCACCTTTTGTCTTGAACTGTTTGCTACTGTAGATGAATTGCAAGTCCTTCCCGCCAAGCGCAATGGGGTATTCCCTGCATTACAGATATCAACAGCCTAATTGCTACATCCATAGGGAAGATCTTATTGTAAAAGCCTTCATGAGGGTTTGAGTATAAAAATCTTATGGGAAAACAAGATAAAAGATGTTTTCGACAGAACGGACATGCATAGAGAGTGAACGTTTTTTTTTTTTTATTGTGTATAGTGAAATCGCATATCATGCATCCGATTTTGTCGGGATCATTGTTTTAGCATCGTTTTCAAACCAAACAGACACTGAGCAAATATTGATGAAAAACCGATAATTTTACTCATAAATTGATCAAACCGAACCGATAATGATTTAATATTAATACCAAACCGATACTAATCCTATACTGATAAAAATCTAATAATCCAAATAGGTATAATTCTTTCGCTTTTGTTTTTCTTTTTTTTTTTTCTACTGTAGTGACCTGACATGTAGGTGGGATGTGAATCCTATGAAAACAAATGTGTCCGAAGTTTTGGTTGTTTATTTATAGCTCAATAATTTTCTAGCAGATTTCTTTTGCATGCTACGTTTATCTTTAAAGAAAGCAAAATGAAATTGGAAACTAGTGCAACTAGAGTCTAGACAATAACACGAACAATATCCCAAAACTCTACATACCAAAGATCTGCATACCAAATAATTATACAGTGATATCTATCCTACCAGTTCATGTGCTATAAATAACTCTACAGGTTTCTAACATTTTTATAAACCTATAATTGTCACGAATAATAAGTCGCATGAAAATGGCTAGAGAAATTGTGGAATGCAACAGGTTTGATATTGATTTCCCTATTTATCTTCTATGAGGCATAAAATATAGCCTGTAAAAATAGAACAATCCTATTGAAAAGTACATGTTCTTTTGCGTTAGCAATTTGTATTATCGTGTCATGACATACTTCATTTTGTATTGAATTCAAAAAAAAAAAAAAAAAAAAAGATTGTGATGATAAAAGCTTTTTACATATTATTTCACAATTATGACATTTTATCTCATACTTGATCTTATTGTAAAAGTCTTCATGAGGGTTTGAGTATAAAATTCTTCTGGGAAAACAAGATAAAAGAAGGCTTTCCACAAAACGGACACGCATAGAGAGTGAACGTTTTTGCCTCTCTGGGATTTGTACAAGTAACAGAAGGTTGAATGGTACCTGCTTCTATAAGCAAAAGATGTTTGATATATCTGCATTGTATTGTCTACTAACCCATCATTGAAAGGAACAAATTTGGGCCTCCCTTGAGTCGTACTAGAGCTGAAAAAACACACAACACAGCCCTTACAACCACAACCTAGTCAAACAAACCACTGGCATGTTCTACTAGATTTTCACATTCAAGACATGCATGAAACTGAATTTACCTTAATGATAGAGTTTTTATAGGTTTTCCTGTGAGGACAGAGGATGAATCACCATCCACAATTCTCTGGATATAATGTTCAAAATCCTTGTGAGAAACAAGAGGAACACACTCCTTGAAGCTCTGAGGGTCTGTTCTCCCATGAAGACCAAAATTTTGCAAGTACTCAACGTTCCCATTCTCTTCTAAAATCTTCTTTAATGTTTCTTTCTGAAATCTCTCAGCATCTTTGACCATTGATTCGAAATCTTCTATCACTTGATCAATGTTAGTCTCATCCATCTTCTTCTCCAACAGCTTGCTGATATGTCAATCAATTAAGAAGCAAGAGAGCAGGATCAGGTATGAGATAAAATGTCATAATTGTGAAATAATATGTAAAAAGCATTTATCATCGCAATCATTTTTTTTAATACTTCAAATGAATTCAATACAAAATGAAGTATGTCATCACACGATAATACAAATTGCTAGTGCAAAGAACATGTACTTTTCAATAGTATTGTTTTATTTTCACTGGCTATATTTTACGCCTCATAGAAGATGGATAGAGAAATCAATAACAAACCTGCTGCATTCCACAATTTTTCTAGCCATTTTCATGCGACTTATTATTAGTGACAATTATAGGTTTATAAAAATGTTAGAAACCTGTAAAGTTATTTATAGCACATGGACTGGTAGGATAGATATCACTGTATAATTATTTGGTATGCAGATCTTTGGTATGTAGATTATTGTCTAGACTCTAGTTGCACTAGTTTCCAATTTCATTTTGCTTGTGAAATATATCATTATTTTTCTTTATATTATTGAACACGTGATTTATATTTTAGTAGCACGTGTCTCTTCTTTGTTTTTGTTTTCTGTATAAAAGAGGAAATATCTTTTTGTATCAGTTGAACTTTTAACAACCTTTATACAAAATAAGAAATACCTCTCTGTTTTGTTCATCATGGATGGTTTCTTCGGATCAGATCGAAATCATTCTTTCTGATTCAGTTTGTGATCGATTGCTTCCACATGGTATCAGAGCTGTCTGGTAACAATCCTGACTTCTTTTCTTTCATCATACTCCATTGTTCTTTGCGTAGCAATATAGTTTTATAATGGCGTTAGCTATGAATGTCGATCCTCTGTTTTTGTCTGGTTCGGATACACCAGGAATGATCATCACTAATATAATCTTTAATGGAAACAATTTTATGGTGTGGAGTAGATCCATAACGTTAACATTAGTTGCTAAAATCAAATTAGGGTTTCTTAATGGAACTATTCCGAAACCTGAGGAAAATTCTTCGGATTTTGTGAAGTGGTCCACTTGTGATCTTATGCTGGATCTTGAATTCAATGACAACGGAACTTTCGCAAAGCTTTATTTTTGCTCAATCCTCACATGATCTATGGAAGGAGATATGTGATCAATACGGTCAAACAAACGGACCTTTGATTTTTCATCTACAACATGAGATCTCAAATATTAGACAAGGAAATCTTAGTGTAACAGCATATTACAATCGATTAAAAGGTTGTTGGGATGAATTACAGTCCTTGAATCCTCTTCCTATGTGCACGTGCGGAAGGTTGAATTACTGTACCTGTAATTTAAAGGATAAGCTACAAGATTTTGATTCTCAAAATAAACTCATGCAATTTTTTATGGGCTTGTTTGAAGTTTATGAATCTATTCGTAGCCAAATCCTATCTGTTGATCCTCTGCCATCTCTTCATCGAGCGTTTTACTTGGTGACACAAGTTGAGAAACAAAAACAAGTGTCCAATTTATTGACAAGTGATGCTAATGCATCTGTTTTTGCTGCGAACCGAGCAGTTGGAAGAGGAAATATTGGACAATGGAAAGAATATAAGAAAGGAAAGGGATTTTGTAAGCACTGCAAGATGGATGGACACACAATTGATTCATGCTTTGAGTTGATTAGATACCCGGAGTGGTACAAAGGAAGAAAAACTTGCGAAGAATTAATGCTAAGTCTAATCATGTTGCAGCTCATACTTTTAATGATCAGGTACAAGAAAACACAATAGAAACACCTCTTGATCATATGAAAAAATGCAATGAAGATAATTCCATTGATCCTCAAACTTTTCAACATCTGTACAAAGAGTTTGTGAAGATGATGAAAGGTAAAAGTTTCTCAAATGGCAGGGGATGATCCAAAGAAGCTGCTGTAACTCAATTTGCAGGTACATGCAATCCACTTGTTAATTTGGCTATATCTAACAAAAGATGGTTCTTAGATTATTGACATGGGAGCTAGTGATCACATGACACCACATCTTGATTACTTTTACACTAAAACTTCCCTTAAAACACCAGCCATTATACACTTACCTGATGGAACACAAAAATCTATCCATTTGAAAGGGACTATCCAGCTCACTCCCCATCTTATTCTTCATAATGTTCTCTATGTACCCGAATTCAAACACAATCTACTCTCAGTTCCTAAACTCCTTGCTGATCAATCCCTTATTGCTGTTATTGATAATAATTTTTGTCAATTTCAGGACCTGAGAACTCATAAACAAGTAGCAAAAGCTCAAGCAATGTGCGGATTGTATGTACTAAATTTGGAGCCCATTAGGAAGTTAAGTGTCAAATCTAGTCCTTGTAATCAGCTGTCTACTGATTTTTCACATGTTGTTTCCAATAAATCTTGCTCTAATCTTCATTTGTGTCATGAAAGATTAGGACATACTTCATTGTCGAAACTCAAACACTTGAGTAGCTGTTCCGATTACAATTTTTCTCATTTCTTTTGTGAAACTTGTAAGGTTGCTAAAATGCATCGTCAACCTTTTTCTCGAAATGAACACATATCTAGTTTTGCTTTTGAGCTGTTACATATTGGCTTGTGGGGTCCATATCATGTAGCAACCAGAAGTGGTGACCATTATTTTCTTACTCTAGTTGATGACTACTCCGAGGAACTTGGATCTTACTTATTAAAATTATAACACAAGTCAAGCCATCTACCTTTGGAGAATTTCCTTGCATATGTGTTGAATCATTTTCATATTTGTCCCAAATCCATATGGAGTGATAATGGCAGAAATTTTTGGGAAAAGAATGTTAGTATATCTTTTCTAAACATGGTATCATTTATCAAAGAAGTACACCATACACTCCTCAACAAAATGGAAGAGTAGAGAGGAAACATCGACATCTTTTAGACACTTCCCGTGCTTTGCTTTTGCATTCTGGTTTGCTTAAAATTGTTTTGGGGAGATTATATCCAAGTAGCTACATATTTGATTAACCACATGCCTATAAAATTGTTGAATTGGAAAACCCTTATGAGAGGTTGTTTGGACATGTTCTAAATATGATCATTTACGCGTTTTTGGATGTTTGTGTTTTGCTGCTGATGTCAAGCCGCACAAAGATAAGTTGAGCCTAGGGGTCGAAAATGTGTCTTTTAACAACCTTTATACAGAATAAAAAACACCTCTCAGTTTTGTTTATCATGGATGGTTTCTCCAGATCAAATCGAAATCATTCTTTCTGATTCAATTTGTGATCGATTGCTTCCACATTACTTTCTTTAAAGATAAACGTAGCATGCAAAAGTAATCTGCTAGAAAATTATTGAGCTATAAATAAACAACCAAAACTTCGGACATATTTGTTTCATAGGATTCACATTTCCACCTACGTGTCAGGTCACTATAGTTAGAAAAAAAAAAAAAGAAAAAAAAACAAAAGGGAAAGAATTATACCTATTTGAATTGTTGGATTTTTATCTATATCGGATTAGTATCGGTTCAGTATCAGTATTAATTTATTATTGGTTCGATTTAGTCAGCTTATGAGTAAAATTATCAATTTTTCATCAGTATTTGCTCGGTATCTGTTTGGTTTGAAAACGATGTCAAAACAATGATCCAAACAAAACTGCAGGCGTGATATGTGATTTCACTATACACAATAAAATTACATACGATAGATGTGATGTAACGATATATGGAAGTTTTGAAATTGCATATAGAGATGCGATTTTTTTTATTTAAAACAGTAAAATAAAATCACATGTCATATATGTCGTTTTGCATTGGAAATTTGGTAATTTAAATTATATGATTAATATCTATGTAATTTTATTTGTTTTTTTTTTTTTTTGTATGATCCGCAGACACATGTTATATCCTTTATTTTTATGTTGTTTAATTGATAAAATAAAAGAAATTAGAAGGAAATGAAAGGAAAGGAGATTATATGAAATAGTTGTTAAACTATAATATCCACTTACTTTATCTTTTTAATATTTCTTTTTGAGGTATTATAAAAATTTGGGTAAATACAAAATAACCCGAACATTACTCAAAAATTTAATTTAGTATTTGAACTTTGAAAGTACCAATTTAATATCCAATTAACTTTTTGTGACCATTTTTACTATCACTATAACAAAGTTTGTTATATTGCTAATGTGAAAGAGATGGTTTAATATTGAATTTTTACTGCTTCTCTAAATACCATTTGATGACAGTAGGTTGCTTCTTCCACGTCAGGTTATAGACAACTAGTATTAGAAATGTTAGTAAAAATAGTTATGAAATGTTTAATTAATTATTAAATTGATCATTTCAAAATTTGACTTCTGAAATTAAATATTTTGCGCAAAATTTAAATACCAAATTTGGTAGTATCCCTAAAAATTTTTAGTTGTATTCAATGATGATAAATGTTAATGGAAACACACGAAGGACACCAACATAAAGCGAAAAGGAAAAATTGGCCAAGTCAACTAGAAAATCCAAGATGAGACATGTATATGGTACAGAGAATTTGAAAACTTTGGTGTCAGTGGCTACCGTAAAAATGAAAGGAAATCAATGAAAGAAAAATTTAAAAAATTATGAAAGTGGAAGGAAACAATCATTGGAAAGGTTGTAATTGAATGTTTAAATTGAAAGTAGGAAAGGGTAAAAACTAAAAAAATGAATGATGGAAAATTTTATAGTCCTATTATTTTCTCAACGGGGCAAACCATATCGGTTATTTAATAATTTAAATTTATATTTAATCGTCATCATACTATTATTTTACTTACTATACCAATTTGAAGGAAAATTTTTTAATTCGTTATTTTTTTAATTGGAACAATCATATAGATTATTAAACGATTCAAATTCATATCGTGATTGCACTATTATTATACTTAATATATCAATAATATTATTTATTTTAGTTATTTAGATAACTGAATGATGAAAAATCCCTAATGCTTTTAGTTCCAATTAATTTATCTTTACTTTGAGAAAAAATGGTGGAATTAGGTGGAAATTGATTTTCTAGCAATTTGAAGGAAAGTTTTCTGGTCTGTTATTTTTTCAATTGAACCAATCATATTGGTTATTTAACAATTCAAAAGGGAAAGAATTATATCTATTTAGATTGTCGTATTTTTATCTGTATCATATATAATCGGATCAGTATCAGTTTAGTATTGGTATTGGTTCAGTGTCAGTTTGATTTGGTTAGTTTATGAGCAAAACTATCGGTTTTTCATTGGTATCATATCTATATCAGTTCAGTATCTGTTCGGTTTGAAAACAATACCAAAACGATACAAAAACGACGATCCAAATAGGATCGCAAGCGAGATATGCGATTTCACTTTGCACAATAAAATCACATATGATAGATGTGATGTAATGATGTATGGAAGTTTTGAAATTGCTTATAGAGATGTTTTTTTTTATTTGACAAAAAAAAGAATATAATTGCATGTCATATATGTGATTTTGCATTGGAAATTTGGTAATTTAAATTATGTGATTGATATCTATGTAATTTTATTTGTTTATTTTTTTGTATGATCGGTAGACACTTGTTATATCCTTTTTTTTATATTGTTTAATTGATAAAATAAAAGGAAATAGAAGGAAAGGAAATTACGTCAAATAGTTGTTAAACTATAATATCCACTTACTTTATCTTTCTAATATTTATTTTTGTGGTATTAAAAATTTGGGTAAACATAAAATAACCTAAACTTTACTCAAAATTTCAACATAGTATTTAAACTTTGAAAGTGTCAATTTAATACTCAATTAATTTTCGTGGCTATTTTCGCTATCACTTTAACAAAGTCTATCATGTTTGCTAATATGAAAGATGTTAGTAAAAAAATTAAATCAAGTTGTAAAAAAATCGAGGTCAATAGAAACTGCGAGCGTTAATAATTGTTATTATATTTTAGTTAATAGTATTCATGGGTATTTAAGTTTTGCTTTAATGTGTAATTAATTGGTTATTCTTTTCAGTTTCTTGTAATGGTCTTATATAAGGACCTTTTGCTATTGTTTAAATAATAAAAAAAGGATCAATATTGAGTGATGCTCTTCTATCAAATTGGTATAGAGCCAGTAATATCCAATGTTTTTAGTAAAATATATAAATAAATAAAATTTATTAGAAAATGAGATATGACAACGAATTATAATATTATATGGTCAGGTCCAAGTTAGATGGGAAACTTGATTACAATTATTGGGAACTTTTGATGTCTACTCATTTAAAAGCTCACAATATTTAGAGCTTTATTGAACCGGGTTTACAACAAGGAGCCGACGATACTAATCGAGACGTTTTGAAGTTATCATATAAAGGAGTAGAGAATGCTCCAAAATTCAAATTGTAATTGATGCGTAGAGAATACAAAAGATATCAAATGTCCAACTAAGTGTTGAATAATATTTTTATCAAGTTATAGATCTTGTTAATAAGATGAGGGTGTATAGAGATGACATTCCTAAAAGCAAGGTGGTGGAGAAAATTCTTCGAACTATGCCAATCAAGTTTGATCAAGTGATGACTACAATAATAAAGTCTCATGATACAAATACCATGACGGTTGCAGATTTGCAAGTAAGCATTGAAAGTGATCATGTGAGCAGAATTTTAGAAAAAACGAAGAAAGTGAATGAAGAAATCTTGAAGAGTTAGGTGAACAAACTAGTCAAAATGCTATAGGTAGAGGTCATATATTTTAATAGTGGAGGAAGAGGAAATTACAGAGATAAAGGTGAGGAAATTTTAGAGGAAGAGGACGTTGTAGTTTCAACCAAGGGAGAGACAATAATTTCAAACCATCTAGTCAAGAGGAAGAAGTGGAAATAACTTTTGGACTAGCAATCTAGATAGAAGAAGAGGCAACAACTATCAAGAAAGAACAAATGCTAATTGTTTTCCTTGTAGGAAATTTGGACAAAAAGTTGTAGACTGCAGATTCAGACAACAGGCAAACATGGCAGAAAATGAGTACTAAAGTATTGGTGAGAATTTTGATAACCCACAAAGTTTATTTTTGGCAACTAATAATTTTACAGAAGATGAAAATATTTGGTATTTAGATTCTAGATGATGTAATAATCATCTGTTTGGCAAAAAGGAGTTATTTTCTTTTCTGGATGAATCGGTAAAATCTATCGTAAAATTCGAAAATGATACAAATATTTCATATTGGAAAAAAGACCAAGTTGCTATTAGATTGAATGATGGATCTCATAATTTTATCTTGATGTTTATGGAGATTCTTAAGAATTGAGAAGTTACATGTAATAATAATATTACATGAACACGGAATTGGTGAATGTCTGTTGTGGTGAAATATGTCTTTAGGAATAGAAAGGTTGGAGTAGTATTGAAGCAGTAGCATTTGGAACTTATATTGGAGTACTTTGTGGCATTGACCAAACTACTAGTGTTATTTTCAATTAGTGTGTGCGCGTTTGTTTTTGTGCTTGCATGGTCGGAGACAAAGATGGATAATTCTGGGTTCGGGAGAATCTGTATGGTTACTCGACCCAAGTTACACTTTCCTAGAGAATTACATCCATAGTTTTGGAAACTCAAATTGTCGATATACATGGTTAATTGCCGAAATTTTTTGTTGTTTCAATTGTGCAGTAAGTATTAGTTGTTTGTACAATAAAAGGATTTAAACAGCTAACATGTTGTATCAAAATTGGATAAACCCTATGCATAAAGTTGGTTTGATTGGTTCCGAAAGGGGAAGTAAAGAAGAGAGATTTATTTAACATCCCAAAAGCATATAATGTTTCCTCTCATTAGTATTACGTGGTGGAATTCGAGTCCGAGTTCAAGTCCCATAATGTTATTCCATAATATGTTGTGTTCACTGAAATGTCTGTCAAAAGCAATCAAGATGGATGTGAATCCTTCTGAGAAACTTAGGTCAGGCTATAAACAAGCCAAGTATTCATGAGTTACTCGATCTTGATTGAATTTAAGCTTGGCTTAACTTGAGCTTGTTTCTAAACAACATGAGCTTAAACTTAAACGAGCCAAGCTTGATCTTTAATTAAGTTTGTGAGCGAGCTTGATAAGGTTTTTGAGTGAGAACTCATGAGTAGATTCAAAAAATAAGCTTATTCATCAAAAAAAAAAAAAAAAAACTAAATGATATATATAAATACATATCTTAATATTTATTCATTATCTACTCATTTATTTATATACTTATTGTTTTGCGTATTTAGTTATTTAGATTTTGTGCTATTTTTAAAGTTTATGAGTAATTTAAACTCAAACTTGATAAACAAGCTTGTGTATCTAAATAAGCACTACTCGAGTCTAACTTTCAAGATTAATAATAAACTCAACTTATTATTTTTGGAATCTATTTGCTTCGCAATATAGTACCATGGAAGATTAATAAAAAACTCAACTTATTATTATAAAAATGGTTTCACCCTCTTTGTTTTGTTATTTATAATGGTGAAATCATACCATATCTTAATATCTTGGAAAGGACAAATGAAGTAGATTGGGATTACTCCAAAATCTTGGAAAGCACCAAGCACAAACTGCTTTACGTTTTATTCATTTTCTATCGTTACAGGAAGACCTTTTAATATCTATTCTCCAACCCTATAAGAATGAGTTGGTCTTATATCTAGATTTAGCACACATCAATAACAAAGTTTCTGAATATATAGCTCAAGGATGATCCAAAAGCAAACTTCATCTAAAAAGCTGTACTAAAGCAGCACTTGACACTATTGTCATTTAAGATTTGCAAGAGCTTCTCATTTGTCGAACCGACACATCTTGGAGTCTTGAACTGGCTTACAGCAGCACCTAATCCAAAGAAATGATCCAAAACCTTTTGAAACGTTCCTTTTCTAAGAACTCGGAGTTCGAGTGGCCCTATAGAATTGGTTTTGCGAGCGCTGACATATCCTGCATCGAGAAATGACCGATCCATACAATTACAACATTCTTGCAAGACCTCATCGCTTGCTTCTCCATTTAGCTCCCAAAATATCACGTAGTGTCCTGGTTCCCTTGATACCTCCGCATGGCTGGTGAAGTCAATAACTTCAAGTTTCTCCTCGGTTAACCACTTGGCTGCTGTTTCAACGGCTAGCTCCAAGTCTTTCTCTGTGTTCTTGTCGATGTTGATGTTGAGCAGAAGATTTTTCCTACGGATGAACTGGAGCTTAGGTGTGGTGTTGTGGAAGCCCATGACTTTCACTACGTCTCCTAGATGGTATCGGTAAAGTCCTGTGTTGCAGACCAAAACATTGTATGAAACTAAATAACAAACCTTATAGTATTGGAAGTTTACAAAGGTCTGAGTATGATTTATAAAATAGTAAGCATAAATCAGGTAATAAGCTAGATAATGTCACAAGCATGAATTTTCAAATTTTTACCTGCAAAATTGGTGATAATGACCTCATACTCCTCACCTACCTCCACCTCGGTCAATCCCACTAGCTTCGGTTCTATGTCTAGAAAATCACCACTGTTCTTGTCACCAACGCCAGTATTCTTCCCTAAAGGTATAAACTCAAAGTAGCCGACATTGGGAACAACCGCAAAGGTGGCAAGCTCAGGTGGCACTTGTGGATTGACGTTTACACCAATCCACCCTTCAGATGCACCATAATCCGCACTCAGTAAAGGTAAATTGCCAGCATAATGCCTTAGCTTCTTTACGTATGGCAACATTGATCCAGTCATGATCCCATACACATATTTAGCATTTGGGAAAAGCTTCGGGATCAATCCATACCAATTGGTCAATCCTGAGCACTTTTTATATATTAGATCAGCCAGTTCAGGGTTAGGTTTGAGCAGTTTTAACATTGCTTCTCGGATCGAAGGGATTTTGATTCGACTGGAGAGAACCCCTTCTCTTATATCGTTGCACAATTCTTCCAGACTTGTTCAAAAGTTCGGAAAGCATGCACGGTGCTATAAGCAAACATGGACGACACAAGTTGGATGTCGACCAATAAGAAGCCCACACAAGAGATGGCAATAGAGGGATTGGTGGAAATCTGGACTGAAAATCACTTCATTTGGACTGCAGCTTTGTGATCGGATCGACTGCATTGTGGTTGTGTACTTGGAGCTACGAAAGACATTTGTGGAGGCAGTACTTGCATCAAGGCCACCTTTTGTCTTGAACTGTTTGCTACTGTAGATGAATTGCAAGGCCTTCCCGCCAAGCGCGATGGGGTATTCCCTGCATTACAGATATCAACATCCCAATTGCTACATCCATAGGGAAGATCCTATTGTAAAAGCCTTCATGAGGGTTTGAGTATAAAAATCTTCTGCAAAACAAGATAAAAGAAGTTTTCCACAAAACGGACGCGCATAGAGAGTACAAGTAACAGAAGAGTAAATGGTACCTGCTTCTATATGCAAAAGATGTTTGATATATCTGCATTGTATTATCTACCAACTCATCATTGAAAGGAACAAATTTGGGCTTCCCTTGAGTAGTACCAGAGCTGAAAAAACACACAACACAGCACAACAACCACAACCTAGTCAAACAAACCACTGGGGTGTTCTACTATATTTTCACAATCAAGACATGCATAAAACTGAATTTACCTTAATGATATAGTTTTTATAGGTTTTCCTGTAAGGACAGAGGATGAATCACCATCCACAATTCTCTGGATATAATGTTCCAAATCCTTGTGAGAAACAAGAGGAACACACTCCTTGAAGCTCTCGGTGTCTGTCCTTCCATCAAGACCAAGATTTTGCAAGTACTCAGCATTCCCATTCTCTTCTAAAATCTTCTTTAATGTTTCTTTCTGAACTCTCTGTGCATCTTTGGTCATTGATTCGAAATCTTCTATCACTTGATCAATGTTGGTCTCATCCATTTTCTTCTCCAACAGCTCGCTGATATGTCAATCAATTAAGCAGCAAGAAAGCAGGATCAAGTATGAGATAAAATGTCATAATTGTGAAATAATATATAAAAGCATTTATCATAGCAATCATTTTTTTTTAACACTTCAAATGAATTCAATACAAAATGAAGTATGTCATGACACAATAATACAAATTGCTAGTGCAAAAGAACATGTACTTTTCAATAGGATTGTTCTATTTTCACAGGCTATATTTTACGCCTCATAGAAGATAAATAGGGAAATCAATATCAAACCTGTTGCATTCCACAATTTCTCTAGCCATTTTCATGCGACTTATTATTCGTGATAATTGTGGGTTTGTAAAAATGTTAGAAATCTGTAGAGTTATTTATAGCACATGAACTGGTAGGATAGATATCACTGTGTAATTATTTGGTATGCAGATCTTTGGTAAATAGATTTTTGGCATATTGTTCATGTTATTGTCTAGACTCTTGTTACACTAGTTTCCAATTTCATTTCGCTTTCTTTAAAGATAAACATAGCATGCAAAAGTAATCTGCTAGAAAATTATTGAGCAATGAATAAACAACCATAACTGCGGACACATTTGTTTCATAGGATTCACATTTCCACCTACATGTTAGGTCACTAAATATTTTTAGTTGTATTCAATGATGATAAACGATTGAAATTATTTCCACTTTGGGAACTAACTGCTTGATTTCTTCCCTTTTTAAATTGTTTTCATTGGCTGCTATATATCCAATCTAGGGTGAATTCTTTCCATTTACATTATTTTTCATGGCTTCCAAACACATAATTTTAGAAAAGAAAAGGTGAAATACACATGAATTCATAAGTGACAATGCGGGATTAATGGAAACACACCGAGGACAACAACATAAAGGGGCAACCATAAAAATGAAAGGAAATCAACAAAAGAAAAACTTTAAAAATTATGAAAGTGGAAGGAAATCATTGGAAAGGTTGTAATTGAATGTTTAAATTGAAAATAGAAAAGGGTTAAAACTAAAAAAATGAATGAAAAAAATTTATAGTCCTATTATTTTTTTAACAAGGTAGATCATATCGACTATTTAATAATTTAAATTTTATATTTAATCATCATCACACTATTATTTTACTTACTATATCAATTTGAAGGAAATTTTTCCGGTTCCTTTTTTTTTTTTAGTGAGACCAATCATATCGGTTATTTAACGGTTCAAATTCACATATGATTGCACTATTATAATACTTAATGTATCAATAATATTATTTATTTTAATGTTTAGATAACTGAATGATCAACAATTCCTAATGCTTTTCGTTCCAACTAATTTTTCTTTACTTTGAGAAAAAATGGTGGAATTAGATAGAAATTGATTTTCTAGCAATTAGAAGGAAAATTTTCTAGTCCTTTTTTTTTTTTAAATTGGACCAATCATATCGGTTATTTAACCATTCAAAAGGGAAAGAATTGTATTTGTTTGGATTGTCGGATTGTTTCTGTATCGGATCAGTATCGATTCAATATTAGTATTGGTTTAGTATCAGTTCAATTTAGTCTGTATGAATAAAACTATTAATTTTTTATCGGTATCATATCCGTATTAGTTCAGTATAAGTTCGCTTTGAAAACGATACCAAAATGACACAAAAACGACAATCCAAATAGGATCGCAAGTGTGATATGCGATTTCACTTTGCACAATAAAATCACATATGATAGATGCGATGTAACGATGTATGGGAGTTTTGAAATTGCATATAGAGATGCAATTTTTTATTTAAAAAAGAAAGAATAAAATCTCATGTCATATATGTGATTTTGCATTGCAGATTTGGTAATTTAAATCATGTGATTAATATCTATGTAATTATATTTGTTTATTTTTATGTATGATCAATAGACAATTGTTATATCCTTTATTTTTATATTGTTTAATTGATAAAATAAAAGGAAATAGAAGGAAATGAAATTACATGAAATAGTTGTTAAACTATAATTTCCACTTACTTTATCTTTTTAATATTTTTTTTGTGGTATTATAAGTGTTAATTTAATACTTAATTAATTTTTTGTGGCTATTTTTGCTACCACTTTAACGAACTCTGTCATGTTTGCTAATGTGAAAGAGATAGTCTAATATTGAATTTTTACTACTTCTTCAAACACCGTTTAGCATCGGTAGACTGCTTCTTCTATGTCAAAAAATGGAGAAATTATAGTAAAAATAGACATAAAATGTTTAATTAACTATTAGATTGACTACTTCAAAATTTGACTACTAAAATTAAATTTTTTGCAAAAAATTTAGATACCCATATGACAGTATTCTTGAAAATTTTTAGTTGTATTCAATGATGATAAATGATTGAAATTATTTCCACTTTCGGGAACTAACTGCTCGATTCCTTTCCTTTTTTCATTGTTTTCATTGGCTGCTCTATATCCAATCTAGGTTGATTTCTTTCCATTTACATTATTTTTATTGGTTTCCAAACACATGATATTAGAAAAGAAAAGGTGAAATACACATGAATTCATAACTAACAATGTGGGATTAATGGAAAAGGAAAAATTGGCCAAGTCAACTAGAAAATACAAGATAAGGCATGTATATGGTATAGAGAATTTGAAAAACTTGGTATCAGTGGTGATGCGTGCTCGGCATGGATCTTGAATCTTCCGGACTCTAAGAATCAAGAAGACGGACCTTGACCAATGAAATATTCATATCTAGATCTGAAACTCCACGAACCTTGGTATGATAAGATGGAATTGACCTCGATCCTACGGTTTAGTAACCCAAAGAACTTTGATATGATAACCATGACCCTATTGGATATACTAACCTAGAACCTTGGTACAATGATGAACTCAACATGAATTCAAATTCTTGAAGAAATTCCAAGTTCTCAAAAGAACTCAAAGAGAAAGGATTTCTCTCAAATTGTATTTCACAATGAAAAATGTATTCTTTAATCTGATTTTCTATCTCCCATATATATAGAGGCTATTACAAAGCAGTTACGTAACTGAAAAATCATAATTGTGGCAGTTACATAACTGATAACGTAACTGAAGAAAAAACATAATTGTGGCAGTTACGTAACTGATAACGTAACTGAAAACATAATTATAATTATTCCCTACATTATTAAAAAAATAGAAATTCGGAAAGACAAAAATTAAATGAAGGCCGACGACATTGGTCTTTGCATTGCCGGTGTTGAACCTAAAACAAGCAGCTCTAGACTGATTTCCATTGGTGATGTTGTATTATCCTTCTGGGTTGCGAAAATGATAGTAAAAGCCTTCATTCTTTTGTTCTAAATTGATGTTGGTGAACTTAGAGTGATCTGTAACAAATTTTTGCACAAATCCTTGAGATCTTTCCCGAAGCTTCTTGGATCTATTTCGTGTAATCATTCCTTTAGGAACTTGAATTTGTTGAGACGAACTTGGTGCAATTGTACCTTCATCATTCCTCCTCTCTTCAAAAGGATTCGTCCTCAAATCGTCTTCACCTACATCAAAAGGGCTTAAATAAAAACATTGAAAGTAGCACTTACATTATACTCACCTGGTAAATCTAATTTTTAGGCATTATCATTGATCTTTTCAATGACTTGAAATGGTCCATCGCCTCTAGGCTCCAGCTTTGATTTCCTTTGACATGGAAATCTGTCTTTCCTTAAGTGCACCCACACCCAATCACCTGGTTCAAAGGTGATCTTTTTCCCGCCCTTGCTAGCTTGTTGAGCGTATTGCTCATTTCTCTTTTCAATTCTCTATCATACTTGTTCATGCAATTTCTTGATATTTTCTACCTTCTTCTTACCATCCAAGTTAGTTCTTTCATTAACTGGTAAAGGTAATAAATCTAAAGGAGTTAATGGATTAAAACCATAAACAACTTCAAATGGAGAAAACCAGTAGTAGAATGAACAGTGCGATTATATGCAAATTCAACAAATGGTAAACAATCTTCCCAAGACTTCAAATTCTTTTGAATTACAGCTCTTAGCAAAGTCGTCATTGTCCTATTCACTACTTCAGTTTGTCCATCAGTTTGTGGATGACCAGCAGTAGAAAATAATAGGTTAGTTCCCATTTTGCTCCACAAAACTCTCCAAAAATGGCTCAAAAACTTGACATCCTGGTCACTTACAATGCTTTTAGGCACTCCATGAAACCTAATAATTTCCTTAAAGAACAAGTCAGCAATATGAGATTCATTGTCAGTTTTATAACAAGCGATAAAGTGTGCCATTTTTGAAAATCTATCAACAACAACGAAAATTGAGTCACAACCCCTCTTAGACCTAGGTGAACCCAAAACAAAATCCATAGAAATATCAGTCCATGGCTCACTAGGAACATGTAAAGTGGTATACAATCCATGAGGCATCACCTTAGATTTGGCCTTTTTGCAAGTAACACATCTACTGCAAATCCTTTCTATATCTCTTCTCATATGATGCCAATAAAAATGTTCATTTAAAATATCTAAGGTTTTAATTACACCAAAATGCCCCATTAATCCTCCACTATGAAATTCTCTAACAAGTAATTCTCTTATTGAACATTGAGGAATACACAATTTTCCCTCTAAACAAAAATCCCTCATGTCTAAAAACTTGTTAAAAGCTCCCTCTTCACAAACAGCAAAAACAATAACAAAATCAGGATCAGTAGCATACAACTCTTTAACATGCTCAAAAAACAACTTTGCATTAAGAGTTGATAGAAGGACATACCTACATGATAATGCATCAGCAACCACATTTTCTTTACCTTGCTTGTAGCTGATCACATAGGGAAAAGTCTCAATAAACTCCATCCATTTGGCATGTCTCCTGTTCAATTTCCCTTGTCCTTTCAAATGCTTCAGTGATTCATGATCTGTATGGATGACAAATTCCTTTGGCCACAAATAGTGTTGCCAAGTTTCCAATGCTCTCACCAATGCATATAGCTCCTTGTCATAAGTAGGATAACTCAATGGTACTCCATTTAGTTTTTCACTTAAATATGCTATTGGCTTGCCCTCCTACATTAGTATAGCTCCAATGCCAACGCTAGATGCATCGCATTCAATCTCAAAAGCCCTGGAAAAATCAGGTAAAGACAACAAAGAAGCAAAACATAATTTTTCTTTAAGCAAATTAAAAGCTTTTTCCTGTGCTTCACCCCATCCAATAGATTTTTTTACAACTTCAGTCAATGGCACTTGCTAAAGTGCTAAAGACTTTTATAAAGCATCTATAAAAACTAGCAAGGCCATGAAAACTCCTTACCTCAGTGATACTAGTAGGAGTAGGCCAATCCTTGATTGCCTTAATTTTCTTCTCATCTACTTCTATGCCTCTAGCACTGACCATAAATCCTAAGAATACAACTTTGTCCATACAAAAAATACATTTTTTAAGATTAGCATATAAATGCTTTTTTTTTTTCAAAACAGACAGTACACTTCTCAAATGATTCACATGCTCTTCTAAATTTTTATTGTAGATTAAAATGTCATCAAAGTACACTACAACAAATTTTCCTATGAAATGACTCATGACATGATTCATTAATCTCATGAATGTACTTGGTGCATTAGTTAGTCCAAAAGGCATGATTAACCATTCATAAAGGCCCAACTTGGTTTTAAAAGCAGTTTTCTATTCATTCCCTTCTTTCATTCTAATTTGATGGTAACCACTTTTAAGATCAATTTTAGAAAATAGACAAGAACCATGCAATTCATCAAGCATATCATCTAACCTAGGAATAGGATGATGATACTTTACCGTGATCTTATTAATAGCTCTACAATCTACACATATTCTCCAGGTTCCGTCTTTCTTGGGCACAAGCAATATTGGCACAGCATAAGGACTCATGCTTTCACGAACAAACCCTTTTGCTAGTAACTCCCCTACTTGCCTTTGGATCTCTTTAGTCTCTTCAGGACTACTCCTATAAGTTGATCTATTTGGAATAGAAGCTACTGGTATGAAGTCAATTTGGTGTTCTATTCCTCTGATTGGTGACAACCCTTCAAGAATCTCTTCAGGAAACATATCTTCATACTCCTGTAAAAGAGACACAACAGAACTAGGCAAATTTAAGTCAAGATCATTAGTAGAAAACATGATCTCCTTGTACATAAGTACAATTAAAGATCTTTTCTCATTTACAACACTCTTGATCTCACTTTTAGTGACATAACAATTTAATTGTTTCTTCTTCTCACTCTCTCCTTTTTTCCCACTAGCCACTTTATTTTCCCTCTCTGTCACTCGTGTATCATCCTCACTAGCTCTCGTGTTTTCTCTCTTTTCTCATTAGCTCTTAACATGTCATCTTCCTGTTTCAATTTCTTTTGATCTTCTTGAACTTGTTGGGGTGTCAAAGGCTTCAAGTAAAATGTCTTCTCATTTTGTCTCACCATGAAACGATTTGAACGCCCTTCATGAGTAACATTCCTATCAAATTGCCATGGTCTACCAAACAATATATGGCAGGCATTCATAGGCACTATATCACATAATACTTCATCCTTATAGTTTCCCAAAGCAATCATTAAATTCATCTGCTTATTCACTTTCACTTTTCCAAAGTCATTCAACCATTGTAACTTGTAAGGCTTAGGATGTTTCAATGTGGGCAGTTTAAGCAATTCCACTAGATTAACACTTACCACATTGGCACAACTACCACCATCAATGATTAAATTGCAAGCCTTGTCTTTCACCACAGCTCGAGTATGGAAAATGTTTTCCCTTTGCTGCTCAAGATCTCCCTCTTCTACCTGCTATGTACTCAAAGTACGTCTGATAACTAATGATACGTTTGAAGCATCTGCCTCCTTAGTATCTGTAACATCTTTTAATTCAGGCACCTCATCATCATGTCCTTCACTTTCACTAGCTGTTTTATACTCATCGCTTCCCAAAGCAATCATAACTTTTTTGTTAGGACACCATTGCACCTAAAACAACGAATTTTACTCAAACCAGATTGAGATTCAGATTTACCTTTAGATTTGCTAGAAGGCCCCTCTTTTGAAATATCTTGAATAAATTTTTCTTTCTTATTCTTCTTATCCTCCTTCTTCCATTTGTTCTTCCATGGAGTAGAAGAAGAACCTACAAAATTATATTTCTCCTTCCTCTTAAGCTGGCTCTCAATTTTCAAGGCCATCTGATACATTTCATCCAATTCCATATAGTGTTGCAATTCAACCTTGTCCACAATATTTCTATTCAAACCATTCAAAAATCTTGCCATAGAGGCTTCACTATCCTCTTGGCTATCAAACTTCATCATGAGTGTCTCCATCTCCATGTAGTACTCTTCAACACTCATACTTCCTTGTGAAAGTTCTTGCAATTGGTGATACATTCCTCTAGAATAATGTGAAAGTACAAACCTCTTTCTTATAATCTGCTTTAATTCTTGCCAAGTGTCGACTGGATCCTCTAGATTTCTTCTTCTATTAATTGTCAATTGGTTCCACCATATGCCAGCATATCCACAAAATTTTACCACAGCCAATTTAACTTTCTTTTCCTCAGAATAATTGTGACATGTAAAAATCAGCTCAATCTTACGTTCCCATTCCAGATAAGCATATGGATCATTCTTGCCCTGAAAAGGAGGAATTTTAAATTTTATAGAATTTAAATTGGTGTCAACTTTCTCACCTCTACTACGAGTGCTATCTCTTGAGTTATTCTTGCCTCTGAACCTAACAGGCTTCCTGATTTCCTGTTCATCATCAGAATCAGGCTCTTCTCTTGATTTCTTCTGTTCCATGCGATCCATTTGCGTAGTTAATCCCTGTAACATTTCAAACATTCTAGCCATATCCTTCTGTACATAATTACTCTCATCTTCTTCCTTCCTTGGTGGGCTAGACATCTTGTAATTGTTAGAATTTTCAAACAAAAAATAGAAACGGAAAGAAAACCTTACTTCACTCCCTCACGAGTATCTCTCACAAAATATAACACTCAACACTCGTATTTCACACAAACTCAAAATACACTACCACCTTACCTCTCAATCCTTCGTCTTATGGCTTTGTATCGAACTTGGATCTCAATTCTTGAATTTTCCTTCTTGTTTTGTTCCTCACAACACCTTAATCCGCGGTAAGTATATAACAGGATCTAAATTCCACTCAACTAGAAAACAAAGATGAATTCTCAATTTCAATTTTTTTTTTCTTTTCTTTTTTTTTTTTCCTTTCACAACTCTTTTCTTGATTTTTTTTTTTCTCTTTTTTTTTACAAGAACCCTAACAACAAATTCAACAACAAAAGAAATAGAAAAGATAATATGAATGAACCAATTTAGGTTTTGATATATCGTTTTTTATTCTCACTGAATTTGGATGATTCCGAGAAAACCTGGGGCTCTGATACCAATCTGATGTGTGCTCGGCATGGATCTTGAATTTCCCGGACTTTAAGAATCAAGAAGGTGGACCTTGACCCAATGAAATATTCAAATCTAGATCTCAAACTCCACGAACCTTCGTATGATAAGATGGAATTGACCTCGACCCTACGGTTGAGTAACCCAAAGAACCTTGATATGATAATCGCACCCTGTTGGATATACCGACCTAGAACCTTGGTATAATGATGAACTCAACAAGAATTCAAATTCTTAAAGAAATTCCAAGTTCTCAAAAGAACTAAAAGAGAAAGGATTTCTCTCAAATTGTATTTCATAATGAAAAATGTATTCTTTAGTCTGATTTTCTATCTCTCATACTAGCCTTAATATATAGGCTATTACAAAGCAGTTACAAACCTAAAAAATCATAATTGTGGCATTTACGTAACTGATAACGTAACTCAAGAAAAAACATAATTGTGGCAATTACGTAACTAACAACGTAACTAAAAAAAAGTATAATTATGGCAGTTACGTAACTGATAACGTAATTAAAAACATAATTACAATTATCCCTACATTATTAAAAAAATAGAAATTTGAAAAGACAAAAATTAAATGCAAGCCGATGACATTGGTCTTTGCACTGCTGGTGTTGAACCCAAAACAGGAAGCTCTAGACTAATTTCCATTGGTGATGTTGTATTATCCTTTTAGGTTGCGAAAATAATAGTAAAAGCCTTCATTTTTTTTTTTTAAATCGATGTTGGTGAACTTGGAGTGATCTTCAACAAATTTTTGCACAAATCCTTGAAATCTTTCCTGAAGCTTCTTGGCTCTATTTTGTGTAATTATTCCTTCATGAACTTGAATCTTTGAGACGAACTTGGTGCAATTGTACCTTCATCAACTGGAAACTGTAAAAATGAAAGGAAATCAATGAAAGAAAAATTTTAAAAATTATGAAAATGGAAGGAAATCATTGGAAAGGTTGTAAATGACTGTTTAAATTGAAAGTAGCAAAGGGAAAAAACTAAAAAAATGAATGATGGAAAATTTTATAGTCCTATTATTTTCTTAATAGGGCAGACCATATCGATTATTTGATAATTTAAATTTATATCTAATCGTCATCACACTATTATTTTACTTACTATGTCAATTTGAAGGAAAATTTTTTGGTCCGTTATTTTTTAATTCGACTAATCATATTAGTTGTTTAACGGTTTAAATTCATATCGTGACTGCACTATTATAATACTTAATGTATCAATAATATTAATTGTTTTAATGTTTAGATAACTAAATGATGAACAATCCATAATGCTTTTAATTCGAATTAATTTATCTTTACTTTGAGCAAAAATGGTGGAATTAGATGGAAATTGATTTTCTAGCAATTTGAAGAAAATATTCTAGCGCATTATTTTTTTAATTGAACCAATCATAATTTATTTAACGATTCAAAAGGGAAAGAATTATATGTGTTTGGATTGTCAGATTTTTATCTGCATCAGATCTGAATTAGATCGGTATCAGTTCAGTATTGGTATTGGTTTATTGTCAGTTTGGTTTGGTCAGTTTATGATAAAACCATCGATTTATCATCAATTTCATATCTGTATCGGTTCAGTATTTGTTTGATTTGAAAATAATGCCAAAACAACATAAGAACAACGATCCAAATAGAATAGCAAGCATGATATGCGATTTCACTTTGCACAATAAAATTGCATCTGATAGATGTGATGTAACGATGTATGGAAGTTTTGAAATTGCAAATAGAGATGTGATTTTTTTATTAAAAAAAAAAGAATAAAAATCACATGTCATATGTGTGATTTTACATTGAAATTTTGGTAATTTAAATTATGTGATTGATATCTATGTAATTTTATTTGTTTTTTTTTTTTTTTTGTATGATCAATAGACACCTGTCATATCCTTTTGTTTTTATATTGTTTAATTGATAAAATAAAAGGAAATAGAAGGAAAGGAAATTACATGAAATATTTGTTAAACTATAATATCCACTTCATCTTTTTAATATTTCTTTTTGTGGTATTATAAAAATTTGGGTAAACATAAAATAACCTAAAATTTACTGAAAAATTCAATATAATATTTGAACTTTGAAAGTGTCAATTTAATACCCAATTAATTTTTTATGACTATTTTCTCTACCACTTTAACAAAGTCTATCATGTTTGTTAATGTGAAAGAGATGGTCTAATATTGATTTTTTATTAGTTCTCCAAATTCCGTTCAGAGTCGGTAGGCTGCTTCTTCCATGTCAAAAAATGAACAAATAGTATTAGGAATGTTAGTCAAAATAGCCATGAAATATTTAATTAATTATTAAATTAACTACTTCAAAATTCAACTACTAAAATTAAATATTTTGTGTAAACTTTAGATACCAAATTTGACAGTATTTGTAAAAATTTTTAGTTGTCTTCAATGATGATATGATTGAAATTATTTCCACTTTCGGGAACTAACTGTTCGATTTTTTTCCCTTTTTCATTGCTTTCATTGGCTGCTATATATCCAATCTAGGCTGATTTCTTTCCATTTACATTATTTTTATTGGTTTCCAAACACATGACGTTAGAAAAGAAAAGGTGAAATACACATGAATTCATAAGTAAAAATGCGGGATTAATGGAAACACATGAAGGACACAAATACAAGATAAGACATGTATATGTTACAGAGACTTTGAAAACCTTGGCAGCAGTGGCAACCGTAACAATGAAAGGAAATCAATGAAAGAAAAATTTGAAAAAATTATGAAAGTGGAAGGAAATCATTGGAAAGATTGTAATTGAATGTTTAAATTGAAAGAAGGAAAGGGTAAAAGCTATAAAATGAATGAAGGATGATTTCATAATTTAAATCATGTCAGTAATTTAATAATTTAAATTCATATCTAATCATCATCACACTATTTTAACTTGCTATATCAATGATTAATAAATAAATAAAATGAACGAAGGAAAAATTTCTAGTCCATTATTTTTTTAATTGGACCAATCATATCGGTCATTTAACGATTCGAATTTATATAATGATTGCACTATTATAATTCTTAATGTATCAATAGCATTATTTATTTTAATGCATAGATAACTGAATGATTAACAATCCCTAATGCTTTTACTTCCAATAAATTTATCTTTACTTTGAGAAAACGTGGTGGAATTAGATGAAAATTTATTTTCTAGCAAAAAGTTTGAAATTGATTTAAAAATACTTAAAAGCAAAGATGAAAAGTTAAAGATATATTTTTGTCAATTACATGTTTTTAATTCATTCCATTTCCTTCTATCAAGCCAATTAGACAAATATAATTAAGGATATAATTAAGGATTTCATTCATTTACCTTCTTTCTATTTCTATCCTATAAATCCAAACAAAATATAAAAATTATATTTCATTTTCTTTCTTCCTATTTCACTTTCTTTTCACCTATTTATTTTAAATAAATTTTAGTAAATATCTTTTCCCCTCAAATTTGGGAGCTGCAATTATGAAATAGGGAAACTTGATCCATAAGTGATGCAGAGTAGCTTGTGGATGTATATTTGGGTTGTTCTAATAAAAAGAAATCAATAAAATGACTTTTTGGGCTTTTAAGAGATATAACTTTTGCTACAAATCTCCGATTAACTATTACAATATGTCCAAACGAAACTAGTTCAAAGAGCTACATTTGTTATCAAAATTTACCTTGTAATGCCTAGTTTTGGGCCTAAAAAATGTCTTTTAAAATCCCAAATTGGGCTATGAAGTTTAATTAGGTTTTTCATTATTTAAATAACGTCCTTATTACACTTATTAGTTTTTTTTTTATTTTTTTAGATATCAATAGAAAAGTTTCTATCTTTTAGAATTTGAGTTCTGAATTTTGAACTAATTTTCTTAAAGATTTTTTAACCTTTAATTTTCTTAAGGATTAATCGTCGATTTTTCCTTTATTTTCGTCTTTGCTTACTCATTGCGATAGTAAGCTCCACCGGGCACTAATCAAAACATGTGAGAAGGCAAAACGAGGAAGCCTAGCTGCGCTAAATGTGACCACTCACTAAACCCACTCAAACTTCTTCTTCTCCTTTTTTTTTTTTTTTTTTTTTTTACCAAAGATTGAAGGGGAGAAGGGGGAAAGAGCAAATCCAGGCCAAAACACCTAACACGGGTGTTTAATATAGGACCTTTATTCTTCAAACTTTAAAGACATACACTCACACACTACTACCAATGTGGGACTAAGAACCCCACAATCGAGGTTTCTAGTATGCACTAAGCGCTCTCAATGATTCTTAGATAGATAATCATATGGAGTAGTAGGTTTTTTTTTTTTTTTATCAAAGATCGAAGGTGAGAAAGGGATAGAGGCCACTCCCTCATTTATTCTATTGAAAGCTGATATGGGTCAGAACTCAAAACTAAAATTGGAGGTTCAAGAGGAAATCAAGAGATGTTTTAAAATGTTTCTCCTAATTATTATTGTGTAAATACCTACTATAAACACCTTAATTTTGCCCATTTAAGGCTTCAATTAATATTATATTAAGCCTGCACATTACAATAAAAATAAATAATAAAAAAGAAAAATTTTTATATAAATATAAATAAAGAGCCCATTACGAATTTTAGTTAATTTTAGGAGGTAGGTGAGCAAGTGGGTAAGCAGGTAGGTGAGCGGGTAAGTGAGCATATTAAATGTCTATAAATACATGGCATACATAAATGGAGGAATGACAAAAAACAGAAAACACATAAAAAGCTCAAATCTAAAGTTTTTTTAGAAGTTAGGTTTTTGAAGTTAAAAACTTCAATTTTGGGTTTTATGGTGAAGTTCAAGTAAATTGGTTGATACAAGAGTGTTCTAGGAAAGTTATCCACAGATCGGTGGTCTCATCGATCCTCAAAGCCATCTAAAGCAGCTCTAATCTAAGCTTAGCCACTGACTGCCATGGATAGATTTGAAACCATCGTTGGCGTTGGCCGCTGTTACACCTTAAAAGGGGGTCTAGTAGAATTATCCTAAAGTTATCATACCGCGTGTGCACCTATAATATGAGAACCATCTTGTAAGTCAAAGATTACAAGACTCTATTTATTTATTAATATTATTATTGAAATTAAACTATGGAATCCGATTTTTCACATTCCATCAAGATTGCAGAGAATCGATATCCTCTACCAAATAGTAAAAATGAGGTTTCAATCCTACAATATACAAATTCTCAATTGTTTATACAATTTATCTATTTTGCATTCTAAGTTCAATATATCCTATATCTCTAACTTCAATAAATTCTAACGGGGAAGTACTTTCACACATTCTTAACCCAACCCCAGCTAGCATTATTCCTGCAAAAGTACTGTTGGGAGGTAAGCGAAATCATAGCTCAATGAGTTCATTCCTCACTACTAACAGTCATGCAAGTTATCAAGCATTAATTAAATTTTCATGTAAATCTATCTATACCTAATATCAGTGCATACATGATGAATGCAAGCAACACATCTATGGGAGTCCGGAGCCATAAATGATGTAGATTTACGCTGTCTACATATCAGTTATCTCCCATACTTACGTCGCATAGGACACCTCATCTTACTTTTAACGAGGTTGCGAAGTCGGAGCATCCATCCAAACTTAACCAATGCTTACGGGTCATTGGTAAAAAGCAATATTCCCTCACATGTTCACGTGATTTACGCTAGTTAATATTTAAATTTATTCTCACCAATTAATGGTGAATCAGGCAAGTAGAACATCTATTGCCAATACTGACTATCACCCAATAAAGGTGAATTCAGCAGATAGACCCTAAATTAAGCAACGTCTACCACCAATACAAGTCTCAGAAATGTCCCAAGTTTATTTTGTAACTTGTTTGGAAAATTTTCATTTAAAAGATGAACAACGAGTAACTTGAGATTCTTCGAGTCATGTTCTTTGAAAAATATATTTCAAAAATACTTTCAATTATAAATTCTGGAACATTTCCTACAGGGGGTTTTAAGCACATGTGATGAGTATATCCGATTAGTTTAGTTAAGTAATTATAGTTATCCATTTATTCCAACAATCATGCAGATGATGGCTTTCACAACAATCAATCATTCAATAGATAAGTAATACAACCAACATAACAACAAGAGTAGCAAACACAAGCAAATAGTAAATCATCATAACTCCCTCACCTAAGCATTCTTGTTTACTTGATATGTCATTGGAAAGTACTCAGGGTTTATGAACATAGACTCAATATCTCTTATGCAACAAAATAACAATTACTTGTTGTCATATTTATAGCTTTGTAATAAGTTCTAAAATCGGTTTTTATTAATTTTAGTCTTATTTTCTTATTTTCTGATCCAAATTTAACTTATAGAATATTTTAGATCCTATTTTGCTAAATAATTTTATTATTATGCTTTTATTGCTTATGTGGTCCATTTAGTATGTCTACCTTAAGGTAGTTGTTATTTACTATCTATTATTTATTCTCATTTTCCTTGTTTCAATCTTAATTTATATCTATATTTCTATCTATGGTGTTTTCATTATGCTTTAATTAAGTTCTACATCCTTTGGTAGTAGATTTTTATTTATTATTTCTTCATTTGTTAACCTTATATGTATTTAGAAGTTTGGAATTCTTATTGTCTTAGGGTCTCACTTTTATATCTAGTTCTAAAATTATTTTTCTAATAGTTTGGTAGACTCGTGATGTCACGCTCCAAGTGTACCCTAGTAGTAACACATATATTATGATACAATCTAATGATCCAGACAGTATCACATACACATGTTATTACTAGATTTACCTTGGAAAATGACATAAGTTTAACAAAATAAGATCTTTTCGGTTACTTGATAAGAATGATGAATACGAATAACAACACATCACCATAAATAGATCTTTTTAACTAATGTCTGAATAATAAAATATTACAGACCATAATATATATCTGAAGTTCTCAAATATTAGAAACAACATTCTAAATATCATCTAAGTTATATATAACCAGGCAATACTATATAACCTATCCCAAAAATTCTTCCGGCTTTAGAACCTTACTGGTGCTAAGCTCCTGGAAGCAACAAACCAAGATCGAAGAGTCAACCTGTAAGGACGGTAGAAGTGTGAGCATAAACCACGGGGTTAGTGAATAACCAGAACATATCACACAATAAGCAAGTTATTATCAAATATATGTAATGCAACATTTAAGCAAATGATCAATTACAAGCTTAGATAATCGGGAATCCAAACAGGATGGCGATTTACACTCTCTCATCAGGATTGAAGGAAAACCGATCTATAAATCACCTACTCAGGAAAAACTAAGTACACAGGAAAGCCACAATCCTCACAGTAATTATCTCTTTAGGTTACTTTAGTCTTAAGCACTCACTTCCTATTTTAAGCCTTAGAAACTCCATTAAGTGTTAGACATTTCACAGTGATACCATGGGCGGCGTCCTTCATTACCAGTTGGTTCTTATGGAACCAACAGAACAAATGTAATCTTGTGTAGAACTAATAGCCTCTTGCCTAGGAAAACCCAAGCATTACCAAAACCGAAATTATAACACGTAGTAGGCTATTGCATAATTATAATGCAGTATATGCAATACATGTTCATTTTATTTATGATTCCAATAATTTTTAGTCAGGTTAAAAGTGCTCAAACTTCACGCAAACAATCAACATGCTGTACATTGAGCAAATTCACACGCATTCCATTATCACTTTGATTTAGTATTGTTTAGCAATCAAGTAATTCCAAACAACAAGCAATACCCATAACCCATATATACACAAGTTCATTATTATTATTATTTTTGTATTATAATGAAGCTAAATTACAAACATAAACAATGTAATAAGTCTGAGTTACTCACCTGCTCATACTGTTTTATCGTAGTAATCGACTGGAAAGTCCTCAACGATGTCAAAATTACCTATTGAGATGAAAATATTCATTAATAATACTTATAAGTAGAATATTGAACTCCTATGGGTGCGTAAGTGTCCTATGTCGGTATTTAATATAATTCCTATTGCTTATACCGATTTCCTAAGGTATTGATTCTATAGAAAAAGGGTATTTATCATTTAATAATTAGTTTCATCGAATTTCTTTTGATTTAAATTATCATTCATTCTTATATCTAAGATGAACTTAATTAAATTTTTCTATTAGTTTTCTTTTCAAGTCTTACATTGTTTAATGTTCTTGTTAGTAGTAGTCTTTTATTTATTTTACTTTGCCTGTCAACCTTATCTACTCTCTTTAATTAGAATTGTATTATTTGGAGGATCTCATTTCATTATCTAAATCTTTATCCATTTCCTTAGCCTATTCACAAGTTGTGTAATTATTAATATGTGTAACTTCTATGAATTGTTCATATTATTTTTTCTTGTAATGTAGAACTCCTAATCATGATTTTAAGGCTTGTTTTATCAATTTTTATGTTCATGTAAGGTCCTAGGGGCATTAGACATAAATTTAAGCTAGTTTAGATGAAATTTGAGCATGGTTTTGGCTCCTTCATTCCTAGATCCGAATTTACTATATTAAGTTTATAAAATTCCTAAGTTGATGTTCTCCTTAGCCATCAATATCTAAGCATTTCTAATATAAAAATAATTCATCTACCTGAATTCATCAATGGAATAACTACTTCTCTCAAACATATAATCTGTCTTTAATACTACTAATTTAAACCTAATATCTACACATAAATGTAACAAGAAATTAATGTTAGATTAGGAGTTACCTTGGTTTGATATAGAAAAGGATTCCGAACTCCCTTCCTTGGCAAGAACCACACCTATATCAAAGGTTGGATAGTGAGTTTCTAGCTATATTAGAAGTTAACTAACTTTAACCAAGATTTCTTACCTTGTTGAGCTTGGATTTCAGCTTGGTTTTATGGCAAATCAATGGGCTATTTGGCTTGGTTTTTTATGTTGTTTGAAGGATGGAATTGGTGTTTTTGACGTGTTTGATTTTTAGATAATATAGGAGCAAAATAGAGATTATGCTCTGTTCTAAAGAGTTTTCTATGTTATCCAAGTGAATGAATAACCAAGGAAAAGAGGGTTGTTCGCAATAGCTATTTGAGGTGGATTTTTGGATTGTGTTTAGGGGGATTTTGAGTTGCTTTTGTAGCCAACTTAAGCCTATATATATGTAGTAAGATTGGGCTAAATTTAGGAGACTAGGGAAGGTGTTTTGGGCTTGGAAAAATGTGTGTTTGCAGCTGTAAATTTCGGATAGAAAACTAGCTGTGTTGGATGGCGAATTTTGATGCATTTTGATAGATTTTTCTTGGCTTATTTCAGTGTATTTATTATGTTTGTTTGCTAGTTAATTAAGGTCATTTATAGGTGTAAATTTAGGGCTCAAGTTACAAAAATAGGGTTGAAATTCATACTAAACAAAGGTAAAAAAAAAATTCTGATATGTGCTATAACTTTTCATGATTTTTGGACTGATTTCTTGGTCTAGCTTATGACTAATTTTTTGTGCTTGAAGTGTCCATTTAGAGGCCTCCTATTGGTGCTTATTTGGTAAAAAATATCAGCTCAAACTAAGCCTATAATTTTTCCCAAATCAAGCTGAAATTATGTGAATGTAGGGGCTATTTCACGGGAAAGATCCATGCCAAATTACAGTTGATATCCAATTTGTTTTAGCTGGAATCCTTGTGCATTTAATATGGATTATATGTGGAATTTTTAGATTGGTTTGAGTGTCTTTTTCAAGTTGAATTTAGGTGTTCAAATTGTGCAAGTTGGGACGTGAATTCATTTCTCTAGCAGCCGACAATTTCCCTGGTGTACCATGATTTGCAATTTGCATTGGGTTTGAATTTTTTAATTTGATTTGTTTATTATTTGTTTCGTATAATTAACTAAAATATTTTAGCAAATATCAATTTATAGCGTATGTTTATAACAGTTATATAAGAGTTTTATCTAAAAAAAAAATTATTTAAGCTTCTACAAAAACTCTAGATTGTTTATATATTCAAATTTTTAGTTTAAAGTTTACACGATTAATTATTTTTAGTATTTTAACTTACGTGGTTAAATTTTTCAAGTCCAATAGATCAAATTAGGATTTAAGTCTTAATGGATCCAAAATTCTTTAACAAGTATAACAATGGGTTTTGAAATTTTTATTTGAAATCTAGACTTGTAATTATTGATCTGTCTTAGTATTTACTATGTATTTATAATCATAGTAGTTCATCCTTGGGTTATTATTTTATACTAATAAGTTCTGTTAATAGCTTATATTTTATTGGGTTTGAAATTTATGGCTACTTCTAATTATATCTTGAATTATCTGCTCGAGATACGAAATCTTGTTTTTTGTATCTATTAAGGTCAAAGAAATTTTTATTCGGGTTTTTAAACTAGGAATGAGTTCATTACAACTCATAGATCTATTCTAGGATTTTTATAGAGTTCTAAGTTCACTCTCTAATTCACATTTTCTATTTCATTATCGTATACTAGTGAAAAAAAAAATCTCGGCGTTTACACATGAAGTTAGACATTTACATTAAACTTAATTGATTTTAAAAAAATAAATATTATTATAGATATATATATATATATAACGTAAATATAACACCGTAATGTTGTAAGATTATCCCTAAAAATCTAATTTGGTTTTATGTTGAATAGTCAGGAAGAAATAGATTTTTAAAGTCAGCACCAGGGGCCGCAGGGGCTGTGCTAATAGGAGAGGATACTAGTCTGTATTTTTCCCCAACTTCTGCACTGCCTTTGCTCATGGGAGGGATCACTTGTTTTATTCTCTACCCCTACTCTTGCACGACCTGCACTAAAGGGAGAGACGAGTTATTTTGAAATCTTACTTAGTTCTAGGAGATCATTCATATTGCAACCTTAAAGTTGAGCTTTTGTTGTTAGATTTATAAGGTTTCTTTTATTAAGTTTCATCTTCAAGCACCATGTCTTAGATGCGTTTTACCAACTTTAAGTTACTTTTGTTGTGGCATAAATGTGGTTTAGTTTCTCCTTTTCAAAAACTGAATTCTAAATCTCCATGTTCCAAATTTTAAAGTTGACATTCCTATATTCCTAGATAGCCAAAATTTGTAAAAACAACATCAACACATGGATGATTTAACTTATCAAGTTCACAAGATAGATATCTATTAACATGTAGAATTTTCCTTGGTACCTTAGTCCATCAACTTCCTAACTTCTAGACATGAATATAATATGGAATCAAAGTTAAGATAGGAGTCACCTTGATTTGATATGAAAGAAGGTGACAAATTCTCCTCCTTATGATATTCAAACCTTATATTAGGAAGATAGAATAATAAGTTCTAAATATGCTAAGAGTCAACTAACTTGATCAAGACTTTCTTACCTTTGAATTGGTTATCACTTGATGTCAAAATAAATCTATTGGAATTTCAAGAATTCTTGTCTAATTGATGTATAGTGTTAGGTCTTTTAAGTGGAGTTCATGGCTGAAAATAGGGTCTTGAAGTGTTGGATTTATTTTATCTTTTGTTCTCCTTTTTATATGAGTCATGGTGGAGTTTTTGTGGAAAAACAAGGGTTATTCGTTTCGATGTTTTGACAGAAATTTGTAGAGAGAAAAAGGTTTATTTGTTGTGTTGTTGGTTTAGTTTACAGTTCCAGCTGAGGAAGGAAATAAATGAATTTGCTTGTTGCTAATAACTCTTATTTATATAGGCCATACATATGTTGTATTTGTTACTGCAAGTCGGACGTTTGGGACAATGGAAATTTGTTAGTTGAGGATGTGTTTTACATCTAAAAATTAGGGGCTCCATATATTGGGGTGTGTGTGTTTGGAAGGACAGATTTCTTAAGTCAATATATGACTATCTATGTGTCCTTTTTAGGAGCTTTTATTAGAGTTTGATGAGTCGCTTTTTCAAACTTTGTTGGCTTTTAGTTTTATCTATGCTACCTATAGCTATACACGGTGGATTTTGTGCTACAACTTGAGCTGGTTGTCTCTTCCTTAGCAGCTGTAGCAACGGAAATTTGGGGAATAATTTGCAACGATTATCAAGTTGTTTAAGGCTTGTATCTAGTATCTATTTGATGTATTTTTATTGGATCTTATAGGTGTCAAGCTATTGAAAATTTAAGCTTGTTGTCTTCTCCAAAGCTGCTGTAATTTGCAGAAATGGAAAGAGATTTGAGGCTGTCTTATGTCTGCAAATTTTGAGGATTAAAATTCAGTTTGACAACAGATTTCTTAATTAATATTTATCTTCTTAGGTGTCTATTTGAGGACTTTTTTATTGGAGTTTGTTGAGTCAATCTTTCAATTTTGTGGGCTTATATTGTACCTATACTACCTAAGGCTATATACAATGAAGTGTGTGCTGCAATTTGAGCTTATTATCTCCAATTGTAAAGCTACTATTACGGGAAAAAATAAGGAAGAAATTTACATAGGTGGAGTAGATTAGTTTAGGCTTGTATATGTGTCTATTTGTTATGTTTTTATTGAAGTTTCAAAGGTCAAATTGTCAAAGATGTAGGCTATTAAATTCCTAGGGCTAAACTCTGTGAAAGTAGGAAGAGTTTTTCAACACATGTTATCTTCTCTTAGCAGCAGCATGTCACAAATGGGGGAAAGTGGAGTCGTTTTCTACAAGTTGATATGGACACACTTCTTCATTAGTTAACACATCTTTTTCACTTGATTGTTGGAGTGCAATTTGCTTGATTACAAAACAGGGGACGGCTTAATTTCCAAGAAAGAAAGCTGGTTTGAGTTTTAACTAAGATATCTACAATCATACACGGCAGGGGCTAGTAGAAATTTAAAAATATGTTGTCTCCTTCCTCTAGTTGCTACAACTTACGGGAATTAGGAAAAATTAGTACTGGTCTTGCAAGTAGCTTAGGAGCTTGTAATTGAGGTATGTTAGGATGTTTGGGATGTGAAATGGTAGGTTGTGGGAGTTGTTTTGCGTTTGTGATTTTTTATCTCTAAAAGTCAGTTGATTTGTGTGTTTGAGACAACAAATTTTGCAAGTCAACATCCATCTAATTATGTGTCCAATTGATGTGTTTTTATTAGAGCTTAAGGAAGTCATATTGTCAAAGTTGTTTGCTTGAATTCCCTAGTAATCTTATGATCATTTACGGTAGATGTATATGTTGCAAATTATTGTTTATTATCTCCTCATCTACTGCTATTTCCACAGAAATTTTGGGATGAATTTTTGAGCCATTTTGCAAGTTGTTTGAAGCTTGTAATTGGCTCATTAAATGCTAGGCTTATTTAGAGAATTCCAATTAGCTCTCGTGTCCTTATCATCCTGACTTTTCTTAGTTCAACTTGTACAAATTTGGAGATTATTTGGCATGGATTCTATCCAAGCTCATGCAACCAGTTTTCAAGCTTCTTTTCCATCGTTTATTATTTGTTCTAATTAGTCTATTACTTATTTAATTTAAATAGCTAAGTTAACTCAACAAATATTAAGTCATACGCGTATTTACATATTAGTTATATAGGAGTTTATCTCTAAAAATTTATCTAGAGTCTCTACAAATCTCTAGATTATATGAGTTCAAATTTTAATTTTAAAGTTTATGCGATTAAATATTTTTAGAGTTTTATCTTATGCGATTAAGATTTTCTAGGCATGATAAGCTAGATTAGAATTTTAGTCCCTATAGGCTCAAAATTTCCTAACTAGAATAATGGTGCAGTCTAAATTTTTGTTTGAAGTCTAGATTATTAGTTATGGATCTATTTTTGTTTCCATTGAGTATTTATAATCCGAATGGTGCATCTTTTAATTATCATTTTATAATCAATAGGTTTTATAAACAGATTATCTTTTATCAGGTTTGAAATTTAGGGCTACTTTTAATTATATCTTAAGTTATTGACTCATATTGCAGAACCCTCCCTAAGAATTATTTTAATAATTAATAATCATAAATTTTCTAATGCTACTTTAGAGTTTTAAAATATTAGGGATAATTCGAAAATCATTGTTTTATTATTTTAACGAGTATAGAATTTATTTTCTAACTATTGAACTTAAGATAGAAAAGTCTTGAAGTTTATAGTAATGATCGATTATCATTGATCATTGATTGTTTAAGACTTATGAAATATTGCGTTTTAAAATTTTATTAATATTGATTCTAATTTTCTAATTATAAGCAAATTTGTTTATATTTTAATAATTTAATTCGTAAAAAATTGAGAGTGATTTTTTAGACTTTTATTATAGTTCTTTACAATTCTATATTATATTTTTTATCATTATTATAATCAAGTTATGTAAAATTAGAAGGACCGCCAAATTTAAAATGAACTAACGGGTCTGTTTGGATTGTCTGTATTTCATCTGTATCTGTATCTTTTTTAAAATGATATGTGTAAATATATCCGATTTGCATCTAAATTTTATCTATTTTTATTCTATTTGATATTTTGATGAGAACTGTCAACTTTTTTTTGTCTATATCTATTTCTTGATAAATAATTTGTTAGCAAAAAGTTTGAAAAAGTGTCTGTATCTGCCGGAAAAAAGCCAATCCAAAACAGAAATATAAAAACTATCCATGACCCGCGGCCTGGTTCCAATCCGAACTCCGATCTGCGAATTCAAGCCGGAGCCACGTCCTCAATCCAAGCACTGTTTTAAAGCCGCATTTGCATCGAACATCAGATACATTACTTTCTTCTTTACTTTATTATTTTATTAATAAAAGTAAAAGAAAATAAAGATTAAGGAAAATAATATTATACTCGCTTTGTAGTTCCGTAGACTAGTAAGAATAATTTTAAATAATAAATGTAATAAACGGAGACTAGATAATGTAAATATGTATCTATATATAAAGTAAAGATTTTGTCACATAAAAAATCCTATTTTCACAAATTAAAATATGAAATTGATAGTTTGTGAGATCTAACAACTAAAACTCCATTTTTGCCAAATGGATTAAAATTTAATAAATTTAAAATAAAAAGAGTTCAAAATATTAAAAATAGCCATCACACTAAAGTTTTCTTAAAGAAAACTACATATTATCTAATCCCGATTAGTATATACTAAGTGTCTCTAGAGCGACATAAAAGATAAAAAATTTTCTTTTCCCTTCTCTTTGTAAATATTGAATGTAAGCATTGCAAACCTTGTCTTGATTTGTAAATCATGATGATTAAACTATAAATATCACACTTATAATTTTTTTTAGCATTAAAGGAATTAATTTTAATTTAAGAATTCAGATGTGGTAACTATTTAGTTTTAATATGGTAGGCCTCCGAACTCATGAAATCTCTGGTTTTATAAAAATTGGTTTTGAGTCAATTTTTTCACAGATTAGCAGCTAAATTAGAATCAACTGACCCATTGATACTAACTTACTACTTTTCGTAAATTTAGTTAGATGGCGACTCCTTAAAAGTTTTACAAAATTCAAATTTCTTTTAATTCTTAATCAAAGGTTCGTATGAAATGGGTTTAGATTTGATGCGAATCGAATTAAGAGAAATATAACCAGAATTGAAAAATCCAGGTTCGATAGCTACTACTTTTATTTTACAATTTTTATATTTCCCTTAGCAAAATCCTAGGTCCTGCCAATTGTCATTGTTTGTAGAATCTCAACATTGACAAACTCTTTATACATTGAAATTTATCAAGAAACATATTTTATTAAGAAGTTCGAACTACAAATTAACTCTTTAACGCCGTAAAATATTCATGTTTTGTTAAAATAAGATGAATAACACATTGTTGGAATGTGAGAATTTCCTAGAGTTAATAGTTAAGATGATCTTATGTATTTATTTCTAGAAGAGTTAGTTGTTATTGTTTCTAGAAATGATAGTTGTTGTTTCTAGAAGTGTTTGTTGAGATTTTTCTAGACTTGTGGTGGGTACCGTAGTCGACAAAGTTGTTCCATTTATAATTACCTACAAAGGTTCCTATAAATAGGTCCTCTTATGTGCAAAGTCAGTCTACTCAAACACAAAAACTTCTTCTCCATTTAAATTTTTACATGGTATCAAATCGTATAAAAATCTTGAGGGATTAGAGAGAGAGAGAGAGACCAAAATTTCTTCCTTTGCTATTAAAAAAGGGATAATATCACAATTGATATATGAACTTTAACAAAATATAATTAGGTATCTGAATTTTAAAATTGACTAATTTAATATTTAAACTTTGAAACTGATCAAAATTTAGTGTTTCAAAATTTTTTAATACTTAAAAGAATTTGGTATACTATCACTCTCATATTTACTTTCTTGGACACAAGAGGAAAAAAAAAGGAAAAAGAAAATTATTACTTACCGTGTTGTTTTGTTAAAATTTCTTCAAGAACTTTCAGTGATAGTCAAATAAGAGGAAGAGGATGTTCTATAACATATGTAAAAGAAAAGGTAGAGAAAGCAGTTAATATTTGATTTTGTACTTTCCTAACTACCAAGATATTAAAAGATTTGTAGATGGCAAAAATGCCCCAGTTTTAAAAACGAAAATTACTAACTTGTCCTTTATAAAAAAATTAATACATATATTTTTTTCCTGTGATCTGGTTATTTCACTCAACATGGACAAACTCTTTATATATTGAAATTTATTGAAAAACAAATTTAACTAAGAAAATCTAACTACAAAATTAACTCTAAACACTAAAATATTCAGGTTTTGTTAAAACAATATGAATGACATAATGTTAAAACATTCAAAAAAGAAAATGAGGATTACTTATGATAACGTACACAACTATATAGATCCTATTAACAAGTGGCTCGATGCATTAATTAACAAGAGTTAAAAGGAGAAAAGGAAAAAAAAATTAATCCTTTGCAAAAGAAGTATTAAGATTTTTTTCTTAAGGTAGCAAATGTCTATAAGCATTCGATAAAGCAAAAATCCAAATCCCAATCAAATTAAAACCATTTCTTATACACAATTATTTAGTTTGCATGTAGATTCACATCTATAAGCCGAAGAGTATTGCTGGCGTTAGTGATTCAGCTGACTGATACGACTAATCAAACAGTAGTCATGGCACCAATGCACGATCTAACACAGTAACAGCATTTGTCATCAACAATCAGATATTTCGTGTCGACCACACCACAGCGGCTCGTAGATGCACAGCAATGAGTGCCTCCTGGATCCTATGGCCAACGTGAACTCCGTAGGACCTATGTGATGTAACAGCCGACAACATGATCCTCCTCAGGAAATTATTGGCAACGTAACTTATTAAGGGTCTGTTTAGATTGTCTGTTTTTTATCTGTATTCTTTTTAAAATGATATGTGTAAATATATTTGATTTGTATCTAAATTTTATCTATATTTGTTCTATTTGATCTTTTGATAAGAACCAATTTTTTTTATCTATATCTATTTTTTATAAATAATTTATTAGCAAAAAGTTTAAAAAAGTATCTGTATCTACCGAAAAAAGCCAAAACAAACAGACCCTAATCCTACTCGTGAAAATTAATCCTCAAATCACCAAAAAAAAAAAAAAAGCACGTGAGCCTCCACGACATCAGCACATCTTAAATGGATGATCTATTTTTCATTTGTATCTATATCTATATCAAAACGATGTGTAAATATATTTTATTTGCATATATTTTATCTATATTTGATCTTTTGATGAAAACTGCCAACTTTTTATTATTTATATCTATTTCTTGATAAATAATTTATTAAAAAAAATAAAAAAAAAGTATTTGTATCTGTTTAAAAAACCAAACAAACAGACCCATATTAGTTACATAAAACTCCCGTTTCGTTAGTGAGATTTTCAAAATCTACCGTCTCAAATTCGCGGGTTGAACCTGTGGTTTAAACTATTGCATATAAATCAAATTTATAATTCACTAGTTGGTTTTATTCATTTTCTATCATGCCATGAATACACTTTCAGTAGCTATATTCTCCAGCCCTGTTCTTATATATCTAGATCTAGCCCATACCATTAGCAGGAGCTTGTATATATAGCTCTTAAGGATGATCCAAAAGCAAACTTCAACTAAAAAGCTGCACTAAAGTGACACTTGACACTATTTTCGTGTAAGATCTGCAACAGCTTCTTATTCGTCGGGCCGACACATCTTGGTGTTTTGAACTGGCTAACAGCAGCACCCAATCCTAAATAATGATCCAGAACACTCTGAAACGTTCCTCTCCTAAGAACTCGGAGCTCAAGTGGCCCTATAGAGTTGGTTTTGCGAGCACCAACATATCCAGCATCGACAAAAGACCGGTCCATGCGGTTACAGCATTCACTCATGACCTCATAACCTGCTTCTCCACTCAGCTCCCAGAATATCACATAGTGTCCTGGTTCTTCTGATACATCCACATAGCTTGTGAAATCGATAACTTCGAGTTTCTCTTCAGCCAACAACTTGGCTGCTGTTTCAACAGCAAGCTCCAAGTCTTTCTCCGTGTTCTTGTCGATGTTGATGTTGAGTAGGAGACTCTTCCTGCGGATGAATTGGAGCTCAGGAGAGGAGTTGTGGAAGCCCATCACTTTCACCACATCTCCTAGCCGATATCGATATAGTCCTGCAGCGCAGAACGAAACATTATGTGATACTAAACAACACAATCAAAAGACATGAAAAGATCTAAAAGCTAATATAACATTGGAAGTTCACAAGCAAGAGTTTTCGAATTTTTACCAGCAAAATTGGTGATGATGACCTCATACTCCTCACCTAATTTCACCTCAGTTAGTCCGACAGGCTTTGGTTCTATGCTAAGAGAACCACCATTGTTCTTGTCAGCAAATCAGCGTTCTTCCCTAAAGGTATGAACTCAAAATAGCCGACATTAGGAACAACCGCAAATGTGGCAAGCTCAGGCGGCAGTTGTGGATTCACGTTTGCTCCAATCCACCCTTCAGATGATCCATAATCAGCACTCAGTAAAGGTAAATCCCCCGCATAATGCCTTAGCTTCTTTAGGTATGGCAGCATTGATCCAGTCATGATCCCATATACATATTTAGCATTTGGAAAAAGTTCGGGGATCAATCCATACCAATTGGTCAATCCTGAACACTTTTTGTGTATCATATCAGCCAGTTCAGGGTCCGGTTTGAGCAATTTCGACATTGCTTCTCTAATAGAAGGGACTGTGATTCGATTAGAGAGAACCCCTTCTCTTATATCATTGCATAGTTCTTCCCAAACTTGTTCAAAGCTTCTAAAAGCATGAACAATGCTATAAGCAAACGTGGACGACACATATTGCACGTCGTACCAGACAAGAAGCCCACATAGGAGATGGCAATACAAGGATTGGTGAAAATCTGGACTGAAGATCACTTCATCCGGACTGCAGCTCCGTGATAGTATCGACTTCATTGTGGACTTGTACTCGTAGCTACGGAAGACATTTGTTGTGGCAGTACCTGCATCGAGGCCACCCTTTGTCTTGAACTGCTTGCTGCTATAGATGAACTGCAAGGCCTTCCCGCAAGCAATAGGGTATTCCCTGCATTGCGGATATCATCAAATATACTATGTCCATGAGGAAGATCCCATTGTAGGATCAAAAAGCAATCTTTATAAAGGTTTTGTCGAACAATATAGTATACCAGGAACAGGAGAATCAATGGTACCTGTTTCTAAAGGCAAAAGATGTTTCATATATTTGCATCGTATTATTCAACAACTCATCATTGAAGGGAACAAACTTGGGCTTTCCTTGAGTGGTACCAGAGCTGAAACAAACACACAACACAGCAACCACCTAGTCAGACAACTACCGAACTGAAGTGCTGTTCTAGCATATTTTTGAATTCAAGACACGCATGAAACTGAATTTACCTCAATGATATGGTTTTTATAGGTTTTCCTGTAAGGACAGAGGACGAATCGCCATCCACGATTCTCTGGATATAATGTTCCAAATCCTTGTGAGAAACAAGAGGAACACACTTCTTGAAGCTCTCAGGGTCTGTTCTCCCGTCAAGACCAAGATTTTCCAAGTACTCAGTACTCCCACTCTCTTCTAAAATCTTCTTCAAGGTTTCTTTCTGAACTCTCTCTGCATCTTTGGTCATCGACTCGAAATCTTCTATAACTTGATAGATGTTAATGCCATCCATCTTCTTCTCCAACATTTCGCTGATATGCCAATCAGTTTATAAACATGAGAGCAGGATAAGTTATAAGCTAAATCGTCATAAAGAAGTTTTCAATTACATTTTGTTTCATCAGGACATAAATTTAGCATGCAAAAGATACTAAAAATTAGTGTGCTAGAAAATTCCCCAACTATAGAACCACAAGCAATCAACGTAGGATGGAAACAGTGGAAATGGAATGGAATGAATGCGATTCCTGCCCTTTGCTGGGATTTGTATAATAAAGATGGAATAAAATGTTTCATTTTCATATGGATTGGTTGATATGACGTAAGGAAACAAAAAGAAACATACGAAAGATAGAAACAAATTGACTGAGGCAAGAACAAAACATAGCATAACACGTATATGGATTCGTGGATTTGACAACCTTAAAATCAACAAAAACTATAAAAGTATAGAAAAAGATTCATAAAAATGTCATGCGGAATGATTTAGTAGAAGAAGAAACTGGTGGTGAAACACCTTCTGTACATAGCATTTGCTTTTGAGAATTTAATATTTTTTGAACTGTGAGCTGATTACTTGTTTACGAAACTTGGTGCCTATGCTTTACTATTAAAAAATAAATAAATAAATTATTCGTTGTTTGTTTTTATTAAGGTTGTTCAAATCTTTAAAAGTTGTCTTGGTCTTTGGGTAATTTTGTTTTATATGCAGATTATGGTGCTAGCCTTTAGGGGTAGTTTTTTCACTTTTGTTTTCTGATGCTTCCTATTTTCATGTAATTTCAGTTATGGACATTGAAACTGAGAATTACTAACACTCACTAAATAGATATAGAAAACTTTTATATGTAGATTTGTTTATACTACTTATTTAAAATATATCGATACTTATTTTGACCACTTATCTAAACACGTGATATGTGACGTATCACATTCTACGATGTCATTTTTACTCCTGCTTTCATTTTTTGTTTTTTCTAATGGGGGGTTTGGGGAGGGGGATGGCAATCAGACTTGATGTATCCTAAAACTGATATTGATACTATTAGTTGCAAAAAGTCGACTTTGAAATTGTCTTCTACAACTTTTTAAAAGATCATGGATCCAAACTGAAAACCACATATAAGCTAAACAACTGTAAAGACGAAGTTGAAGATGAAGTTGACTAATGATGTGATATTTTCAAATGTTTTTCCTAATTGTTATTTTATCAATATATAAGTAATAATCTTATTTTTGGATATTGTATATCCCATTAGAGAAATCCTATTTCCTGCCACTATTTTGCAGAACCTCAATAATTACAGACTCTTCACACATGATAAAATTTACCAAGAAATAAATTCAACTAAGAAGATGAACATCATAATGTGCTAGAAACATTCAAAAAGAAAAGTTACCATCACCCTTGAATAGGATTCAAAAACATTCACAAATAAATAAATACATATATATGGGTTATGTTAACAAGTGTCTCGAAACACTTGTTAATAAATTTTTTTTCTTTAAAAAAAATTATTTATCGATATAAGGGTCTTATTATTTAAGTAGTATGAATACCAGTCTCCTAGTGAAATTATTTTGGTTCAATCCGTCTCAAAAAGTAATAAAAGATAGTGATTGAAAAAAAAAAAGAAATTGCCTGTAACGCTGCAATCCTTTCTAGCTATAGTAAATCATGATCTTATGTACAAAAAATTATAGATGCATGAACCCAAAAGGGAAAAGAAACAAATAGAACACTCACCTAAAATGGTATGGTGTGATTATTAAAAGGAAAAATGAAGAATACTTTCTAGCTATAGTACTCCTCATGAGCTTATGTACAAAAAAAAAAAAAAAAGATAGATATGAAGCTAAAAGTATAAAGAAAAAGAAAAAGAAAAGCACACGTACCTGAAATAGTATGGTGTGATTATTAAAAGGAAAATTCAAGAGTAGTTGTATTTATAATACAAGGAGAGGAAGTGACGTGTGTGAGTTATGTTAACAAGTGTTGGGCAGGGTAAGAAAAGTGCGAGGTGTAGAAGGGAGAGGAAAAAGGAGGAGGAAGATAAGAAAAAGGTTATAACCGTTTTGTAGTTTCACAGATTACTATGCTGTCTTTTGTATGTGTCGGAGGTTTTGTGTGTTTTGAGGAAGTTAGGAAGTGGAGTTGGAGTTTGCTGGTTGGGAGATGCAGATGTTATGATGAGCATACACTAAGACTCTGAGACTATGTCTTATATGAAGGCAAGTAGTACATGATGAGAAGCTTCAATTGGAGGGGAATGGATATATATAGGCATTGTGGGCATGTGGCTCCACCTTGGTGTGGTAGCTACAAAATGGAACGATTTTCAACACACGTGTTTAGGATGGGCCATGAGATTGGAAAGAGATCATCAGTCATTGGATCCAGTAATTTGTAAGTTTGTTTATACGAATCTTAGGGAACTTTTATGTTCTGTGAATAAAATTGCCCATTAATTATGTAATCATTAATATAACAATGGTGTGATTAGGATTAAAATGAATATAATTGATGATGTCGTTCCTATAAAGTTAAAGTTATGCTGTGTTTGGTAAATCTTTACTAGGGTGGAAAAGGAAGGTAAGTTGTGGGAAAAAAAAAAAAAGGGCAAAAAGGAAATCGAGAGAAATTTATATTTAATTTTTTTGTTTATGTTTGATTATAGAAGTAGAAATGAAAGGAAATAGGTTGAAACAAAATGATTATTTGACTAAAATGCTCTTAAGTTAAAATTGATTTAGGTTAGCATTTTTTTTTATAAATTATCGGCTTCTCCATTCATTTACGTCGGTTTTCCTTAATTTTGGAGAGAAAAAAAATGAGTTGCTTTTTTCACCATTTTCTGCCCCTTTCAACCTATTTCAAGAAATCTTTAAATTACCAAACATCTGATTTTCATCTATTTCTATAAATTTTCCTAGTCTTCCATTCATTTCTGCAGATCCAAATAGATCATAAAATTTTCTATCAATCTATTAGCCTTAAAGGCTTACTCCAGCCTATAATAGTAACCAATTCTAAAATTATCTAAACTAGTTTCTATTGAAAGAGGATGGACCATAATTCAACTATGATTATGTCTTCTTTTTTTCCCCCTTTTCTGTTTGAAAACTGAAACCAACTTAATAGCAAGACTGTCAAAAGGGTATGGGTTGAAAACCTACTTTTAACATGAGAACAACATTATTGATAAGTAATCTAGAAAGGTTTTTTTTTTTTTTTTTTTTATGGGACCGAACCGAAATCTATTAAATTTTCCTTTATCGACAGGATTGATGCAGGAATTATCTTAGTTTGATAAGTACCTGCTTTAAAAGCAGAGTCCACAAGCTAAACAAAGTACACTCTAGGATTTTCATTTGAGGCCAATTTGTGCTTTCCAATAATCACTATGTATCATAAGACCATGGGATTACTTCCTCTCCAATTACCTTTTTTCTTTTAAATTTTTACCAGCTTTTCTTCCTAAAAATGCTAACATGTGTACTCCATGTTGAAATTATCTGAAAAAAAAAACTATATCATAATAATATCATAAAACATTTTTAAAAAATTAAACACTTTCAACATTAGTTCGAAGATTAAGTAAAATTCAGAAATTAAAAAAAAATTGAAAGGATCCAAATACATAATATATATATATATGTATATATATATAAAAGACAAGTAAATTGCATCTCCTTTGTAGGTATAAAAAATGTCCTAGAACTAATACAATATTAAATCTACCCATAACTTAAGAATATTCTATGATCCAACTCTTCTTTTATAAGACTGGTCCATAAAAAAAGGGTTGAGCCATAGAATTTATCATATGGTAATAGTTAAGGGTGTGCACAGTACGGTTCAATTCAGTTTATATCTCGAATCGAACCGCACCATAATTTACGGTTCGGTTTTTCTTTTAAATTCGAACCTAACTATACGGTTCGGTTTGTAATTTTTTCGAACAAAAAAAGAACGGTCCGGTACAGTTCAGTTTGCGGTTCGAACCGTTTTTTCATATAATAAAAATATATTCTATCGAAAAAGTTCGATTACATATTTCTTATCACTAATGCAAATATAAATAATAATATTTAAAATTAATCATTTATCAAATAAACATGTAAAACTTATAGGAAGGAAAAGATTTCATCCATTATAAAATTATAACTGTGACTAGTCTCATTTTTTGAATTATCTTGAACTATAATGATATACTAGACTTTATCTCAATAGAAAACATAAAATGTAATTCGTTGTATGCTTCTAACTAACAATTACCAATTATATAAATTAATAAGTAACTAAATAATAGAACTAGATTAATTAAAGACAAATGGAAAAGAAATATGCAGAAGTTAGAATACTAGTGGTTAAATTCTAAAACCTACCTTATTTATAGATAACATAACAATTAAAATATTATAAAAAATCTAATTTTTTCTAATGAATAACACATATCTATAAAAAAAATTTACAACAATTAATTTGCAACAATTAATTTTTTTAAGTTAGAATACTAGAGTTTAAATTCTAAAATCTATCTTACTTATAAATAACATAACAATTGAAACATATTATGAAAATTTAATTTTATTCTAATGACTAGCACATATCTAAGTAAAAAATTTAAAAAACAATTAATTTATTTAAAAAAATTAATTGTTTTTAAAATTTGTGACATAGATATGTACCATTAATAAAACAATTAAGAGTAAAAATAATATGTTTAATTTTTTTAATATATAAAACGATTCGATTCGGTTCGAACCATACGGTTCGATTCATGGTCCGAACCGAACCGCGAACCGTTTGCTCTTCAATGAACCAAACCGTTTCAAAAAAGAACCGAAATTTCGATTCGGTCTGGTTCGGTTCACGGTTCGGTCGGTTTTTTTGCACAGCCCTAGTAATAGTTGTACATCGGGGATTCTATGTTTAAAAAGAAAAAATTTCAAATTTTTTTTTTCTAACATAAATTATCAGCATTTTTAAAATACCATTACTTAGTAGCGGTTTGAAAGTGCTTGACATATTGGCATTATACATGGGCTTTTTATATTGCAAAATTTATCAGTGGTCTTAATAGACCAGTTATTGTTGTAACATAAAAAAATTATTGTAATAAATATTTATTAAAAACAAATTGTTGCCATAAATTAGCAATAATAACAATTGTTTAGGAACAATTACTATTTACTATCACAATCAATCATTTGTCCCATAGTGTAGTGTGAATGACTCCTAAAATTTATTGATCTTATATAGTAGAGTTCTTACATAAAAGAAAAACTTTCATTTGGAAAATTTAATAATTCACATATTACAATATTAGGATGATTTTTGACATAAACTATGACAAAGATGATCTATACATTCTTAAGACATCATCATGAATTAGTTTTTTTCCATCATATTAGAATAGATTCATAGATTCAAGTTCCCCATGCTTCTTTATAAAATATGGATGTATGTATGTATGTATGTATGTATGTATGTATGTGTGTGTGTGTGTGTATAAGTTAGAATTGGAAAAGTTAGATAACCGGCACATGGGATATGTCACAAGAGCAGCGTTTGAATAGTGTGTCGACATGAGTTGTTTGGTTCCATTAAGCAATTTCTTGCACAAAGTCAACTATCACGACAACAGGCTCATACCACTAAAATGGGATGTGAACAGGCAACTTCACAATTGCAATGACTATGAAATGCACACAATGGAATGCATGCTCATGGAATAGGGAATAAGCTCTAGCATGCATAAAAACCAACTATATGTTTCAAGATTATTCCCGATAAACTCGTTCAATGTATCATCTGACTATTAAATTTTTCATTCTATTAACTTTTATAATTACATAAATGAGTAAATATTATACAGATTCATCCATCCTGATGATGAATTATAAGTAGTTTTCTATTTGAAAAATTATGTTGTAATCCGGTTTATAAATCATGTGAGAGTACTATATCTTATTCTCAAACGTGGCTTATAGATCGTTTTATTCTCTATATCTGATTGTTTTGAAATTTCCATATGAGGTTTTCTTCTCAAGCAAATAAAAGGAATGAGGAATCATTTTCCGTATGGATGCTTTATATCCTGTAATCATTGTGTTATAGACCCGACAGAGCTCCTCATTGTTTGTTCATTTTTAATTTAAATGTGTATCATGAGGACGCTTTGGCCCATGTATAAAAAGATCCACTAATATAAGTTGTCTTATCCTGCACATTTGCATACTTTCTTGTAAGAGTGGCAATCTATGTAAATAGATTAGATTCATGTCTTTTGTGCATTTTGAATTTGTATCATTCATTTATAAAAATATATTATAATACCATAAATTCAGATTATTTATAATGTGCTACTTATCCACAATTTATTGTGGATACCCTAAGATTCAGAAGTTACTATAATCACAATAAATGATAGATTACTCCACGTCATACTCTAAGGAAAACGTCACATCTATCTCAAGTCAACCACGACATCGTAGCCAAACAAGTTAAGCTCTAAAAGAGCATTACCTGAACCTGAAAAAGAAATTGAGTGAGTCGAAATCCAGTATAGTGCACTGACATCAACATGTTCATGAACAAGCATTAATAAACTCACATGCAGTTCTATATTATAAATGCAATAAATATCCATTCAGTTATATGCATAATTTAGTGTGGCATTTAGCAAAGGGATAGCTCAATATTCCAATGCACACGTAATTATATATTTACATATTGGATATTGAGTAATCTCCTATATCCACAACATTGAAACTATTATATTTACCCAGATCTTTATATGGTGCAACTATACTTAAAAATAACACCACACCAAAATCATTGAGAACTATAGCATGGATACCATCCACCTACTATAGCAATCTTGCATAAACAACAAACTATTTTTATAGTCAAATAATTAATTAGCCAGTTTATATTTCTATCATCAGCAAACACAAGCAACAAATAAGATATACACGTATATGGCAAGTCGATTTATCCTAAGCACTTGAGTCCTTTAACTTGAATTATATAACAATTAAGATATTCAAATTATTTATAATTCTAAACTCACATGCGATCTACACTTTAATAATTCTTACCTTTAGTCCACTAGTATCTAGGTTTTAAGGTTCTATAATAAACTATAATCCTAAAGGAAGGAGTTGGATGGCTTTCAACTGTATTTGAAGAAATTAAGAAGCATAGGGGCAAGTACATGGTTGTATTGAAAGGTTGTGTAGATTACATAGACTAATACATAGTCATGTTCCTTTTTTTTTTTTTTTTTTTTTACCCCTAATACATTGTCATGTTCAAGGTCATGTATTTCAATTATAGAAAACCGTGTCACAGAATAGTACACGGCCTCATACTTAGCCATACACTTTCAAGGATATTGTTACAAGTCACAAAATAATACACGAATTGATACATGAGCTTGTGCATTACTCATGCATGCCTACAATTGTCTCTTTTATAGAATTTTTTCTTGTTTCTAACCCAAAACATTTTTAAGTCCCCTTTTCGTCAGCAACCCAATACTAGTTTAAACACATGCTTATCCATTTTAACATTATCCATACTTAAAAGGATTACAAAGGAAAAAAAAAAAATCATATCACACTACATTACCTCGTTTAAAGTTTTTTAATCTTCTTTCTTCTAGAATTTCCCAAATCCTCACTCTCTGGTTGTTGTATTGTTAAAAAATGAATATTAATGACCATGTTTATGTTGAGTGTAATGAAAAGATTATTGTGATTACACGATGTATATCTAATATATAGATTCTATATACAATAAATTAAACTACTTACCTATAATTGAAAAGTGAGAGTGGGCTAGATATGTTGGGGAAAGGAGCACCGAAAATTTTTCATGAATTTATTGAATTCCAATGTGGTTTTCCTCGAAAAATTATATTTATGACTACCGGGCGTGGTGATTAACGAAAGAACGAGACAATGTACAAAAATAATGATGGTATTTTTCTAATCAATAAGTTGTTGCCATTGGCAAGTGGCAATTGTCATCAATGTAGGAATGTCAGCTTTCCTTAACAAAAACACAACCCTCAAAATCTGGATCATGGCTACAGGAAAAAAGAAAAGAAAATAATACAACATATGTTATAAAATAATAATTTTGCACCAACAACTTAATTTTACGTATTTTTAGGACTAATATCAATTACATATGAAATAACATATAAACCCAATCCACAAACATGATTAAGGCTACAAATAAGAATTTTATGACCCAAACTCAACTCATTTAAAAAAAAATTATCAGACTCGAGTCAAGCTGAGTTTTTGCTAATGAACCTAAAAATTACAAACTTAGGCTTTGTAAACCTCGAAAACTTCCACCATACGATACGACTCTAGATTAGAAATTATGAACTATCTAGTAAACCTAAGAGTTAATCAGAAACCCTAGATTAGATAGATAACTTAAATTTGGCCGGTTTGGGACTCATAAACTTCATAAAAGAACTTCTTTGACCTCAATTGATTCCAAAAACAAGATTTCGTATCTTGAATTGATAATTCAAGGTATGATCAAAGGAAACTTCAAATTTCAAAACCGAATCCTTGTCAAACAAATAGATTAAATGGAGAAAACCTAAATATAGATATTAAGTGACTACTTTAGTATTCAACAAAGAGATGAGATTAAAAACAAGGTATAGTAATAAACCTATATTTAGACTTGAACTCTAAAATTTGAGATTTCTAGTTAGTAATAAACTACATTGATAAGATTTCATAGTGGGTATCCAAATCTAATATATAGGACTAATTTAGCTTATATATCGGTAGTAAAATTAAGTCAACAACCCAATATGTTTATAGTTAAGAAGTGGCAACTTTTAGATAAACCGATAGAATTATAAATACACAATAAAAATATAAACTGATATATAACTCAAGATCTAGATTTCAAACAAAGATTTAATTCATACCAGTATTCGAATTAGGGTTTTCTTAAGCCCTTGCAGCCTGAAACGAAAATTGACCCAACTAGTTTAGAAAACCTAAATCGTGGGAAATAAATCTTTCTTAAACAATTAGATATGTACAATTAAAACTTAAATTTGTACCGTTTGCTAAACTAAACATCTTGTAGGATCCATTAAAGACATTTTTGTATATAAACTTACATATATTAGCTAAAATATATCCTAATAGTGTAATAAACTACCGAAAATTTAACTAAATATATCTAACTATTATTTAACTAATATATATGCATATTATCAACTTGCTGGAGATGTTGGATCATTGTTCAATGGCTTTGATCTTCTTAAAATGAGTGAGCCGGATTTTTCTATCAATAATGCAAACAAAGTCAATATAAATCTAACTTAAGCCAATATAAAGTTGACAAATCACTTTTGCATTAATGACAATACAACAAGTTGAGGAATTAACAACAAACAGAAGCAATTCGTTTCAATTATGAGGAAAAAACACAGCCGAGCTTTGCATTTCGTACATATATATATATATATATATATATATATACATATTAACGAACTTAGATGGACAAGCAAACAGACTTCAATCCCTCTCAAATTTTCCAGAATCCAACTACACCTTATTAGGAGTTAATCAACCTGGAAACCGATTTTTAAACGCACATCAACCCAGTTCGAAAAATCACGAACAAAAATGGAAAAAAAACGCGTGTGAAAACGAGCCTAAGGTAAGTCGATCTCATTCCGTGTGTTTTCTTTCAATTCTAAGGATTGATATTGACTCTTACACATCTTAGGAAGCTAACCAAGTCCATTAAAAGCTTCGAATTTCACCGGAAAGCCACAACGAAGGTGAAATGACCTAGATTTACATTTTATTTAGATTTCATATGTTTATTTAATTATTCTAAATTGTTGAATTGAATGAGCATGGTTGTATTGCTAGTGGTCTAAAATGTATTATTTTTGCATGTATGCATTGAAATTAATATATTTGTTTTATATGTATTAATGTGTGTGTGTAATATAATTATTGGTTATGTCTTTTATACATTAAAGTGTTAATTAAGTTAGATTTATAAAAATCAACTTTGGTTTTACAAGATTAGTGATGGAATTTTTCTTCTTTAATTAAGTAGCATTTATGCTCAAATGAGGTTCCAAATGAGACCCAAATACATCCCAAATGCAAATTAAAGTTGCATATGCCTTAGGGGGTAAATTTGGAATATGTTTTATGCATAATTAAACTTAATTGAACTCTCTTTTTGCAGCCCTAATATTTTATACGAATTTGCTTCTTCTTTCTTTCTTTTCTTCTTCCTCTTTCAATTCCATTCCAAACTCAAGTCAAGGTCAATATCAAGTTTAAAAAAATCAAAGTTTTTCTCAAGACGAGGTATATACATATAATTATTTGAATTGATTTAGTTATGATTGTTGTTTTGTTTTGTTTATCTTTCTTGAAGTGATTACATGAATTCTTCATTGAAATGAGATTAGTGTTGATCAAATTGTTTGTTCATGCTTGAGATGAGTTATGAATGTGTTATATGAGTGTGTGAGTTGTGCATGCATGGTTGAAGCAATAGGAAGTGTTGGGAGGATGTGAAGAGGAATTGTGTAGGGAAATTTAGATTGGATTGATGTGGAGTTAAAGTGTTTAAATGTGTTGAATTTTTTTTGAGTTAGCTTTGAGTAGTATAGATATGAGAGAATATATGAAGTTGGAAGTGTAGTTGAGAAAGATTTTGAAGTGTTTTAAGATAGAATTTTACAAAGTGGAAAAAACAGGGGATTTGAATTTTCGTTTAAGCCTGATTTTAAAACGTACGCCGGCACCTGGGAATTCAACGCCGCCGGCTTAGAGGCAGCGTTGGATTCAGAATTTTTAAGGCTGGATGAAAGCCGCTGGCTTTCGCTAGGAAAGTCAGCCGGCGTTCTTTCGTTCATATTGTACGCCGGCCGCTGGGAATCAAGGCCGCCAGCGTAAGTGTCAAAGCTGCCCGCGTATCTAGGTAAGCGGATGGCTTAGACCTCTCTGGATGTTTTTGAAAATTTTGGTTTTGGATTCTACGGCGGGCTGACGGCGTACCCTTATACACTGCCAGCGCTGGCAGTGTTGATTTTTAGAGAATTGAGCACCGGCTCAAAGCCGCCGGCTTTGGCTGCCGGCCTATCCTCTATGCTTTTGAAATTTAAAAACTTTTTCTAAAATTTTCCAAAGTTTGTTATTTGAGCAATTGTGTATTTATTAAGCAATTTGTGATATAATAGGACCTTTAAATGCTTATTTATGACATTGCATTCAATTATTTGAATTTCTTTGATTAATTGCAATATATGGATATAATATGTGTATAATTGTGTTAATGAAATCTATACTTGTTGATTTATTGATTATTGTGATATTTCCATTACAGTTAAGGATTCTTCGGTTAGTTCATCACGAGAGATCCTAGTTATATACTAACGGGTTCAGGTACGCAATGACTTGTTTGATGATTGCTAGGAATAGGCATTCCTAATTTGATTTAAATCGATTTGACTTAACATTTGAATGAATTGGATGTCTATTACGCTGTTTAATCTGGTCGAGGAGCAGCAAACCTGTCATGATGCAATGACATGTTAGCTAGGCGCTTAACCAAGTCATGATGCAATGACTTTACCATGATGCAATGGTACGCTATGATGCAATAGCGATTCTTTTTGGTTAAGTGGGTAGCCGATAGGGGGGAATAGTATTGAGTAACGTTTGCTTAAACTTAGGGGGAAATACCATGATTTAGTTCAAAGTTTATGGGAACTTGTGAACTAGGCTCATGTTATGGACTGAGTTTAAGTAGAGTCGGACAACGGCTTTTAAACCTAGATGAAGCTATTATCTTTATGAAATAGATATAGGAGATATAAGTATTCGGACTGCTTATATCAACCCCTGAGCAGCTGCTGTTACTCAGGATCCCTGGATTCCCGAAGTGTGACCGGGGTTGAATACCCTCTTGTTGATTTGTGAATCAAAATGTAATAGAGATAACCACTTGTTCTATGGTGCATTACATCAATTGGATGACTTGTTTTGCATTGGTTATTGTGTACTGGGCCTCTGGCTCACTTTTGCTGCTTTGCAGGTATTGGAGACGAGTATTACGATGACTTGGGCTATGGGTCTGATTTCGAAAGATTTCTGGACGAGTGGGATGAATAGGATCCGATTACCCGGGACTTTTAGAAGACTTTTTGCTAAGGATAAGTTATGTATAGAAGGCTTGTTAGTTAAGCTAATTTCTTTTTGTAATGACCTTAAGATCCTTTAGGATTCTCATGTTTTGAGAAAACATGTAAATTTTGTAGTGTCATGTATTGGCACTAAACGATGCTTATTTAATGTAAATGTATGCATAGATTGCTTTTGTTAGCAATCTTGTTTGTTTAAAAGTTCTTTACAAAGTTTAGTGACTTTGATCAAACAATTTTCATAAACTGTTAGTTTTAGGACAACCTTACATATAATGTGAAAACGTTATATATGGTTGGGGATTCGGTACTCTAAGTCTCAGGATTTAGAGGATCGGGTCTTTACAGAAGGTAATCTTCCTAAACCCTAACCGAGCTTTATGATTCCAGAAAGTGAAGAACATGTTGTTATTTGTTGTTTTCTTTGGATATTCAAGTAGATTAAGGTCTTAGGAGATCATAGGATCCAAAAACCCGACCTCTTGACGTCGGGATTGGCCGGAATCAACCGCGGCTCATTGGGGAAGAAGGTGAATAGTGTTTCCCTGATGAGCACGGGCAGGTACATGGGGCGTGTTCCACCCGTATACCTCTCGGCCGAATTAAAAACAAAAAAAAAAAAGAAAAACGAAACTAATTAAATTTAATTATAGAATAATTAATAATATAAGTAATTTTAGAATTATTATTATTATTTCTGCATTTATTAATTTTTCTGGAAATAGTAATAGTAATATAGTAATATAAAACCAGAAATTTTATTATTATTTAAATAAAAAATAATAAATAAATAAATTATTTTCTGGCATTATTAAATATATGATGTTTAAATATTTAATCTATTAATATTAATCTAGAAAGAATTTTTAGAAATATAAATTACTTTTATTGAGTAATTTACGGAATAGGTTTTATAACTATGATTATTAATATTCTTAATATTATTAAAAGAATTTTTTTTGAATTTTCGAAAATATTATTTCTGAAACAATATTAAATATGAATATAAGACTAAAATTATTTTAGTGATACTATGAATTAAAGTATAAGACAACTATTATAATTACTAATGTTATGAAAAGTAATTATTCTATCTTATCTATTTCGGAATTATTATTATTATTATTATTATTATTGTTGTTGTTGTTGTTGTTGTTGTTGTTGTTGTTGTTGTTGTTGTCATTATTATTAGTATTATTGATGTTATTATTATTATTATTATTAATTATTATATTCTTATTATTTATGGTAAAAGGAGAAATTTTTGAAAATAGTTGTAATTAAATTAATAAATCCTTTTATTAGTAAGTATATTTTCATTAAGTCGATATTTAACTAATTTATAGAAAAATATATATTTATATAATTTATGAGTTTAGTAAATACTACGTATGTATTTAAATAAATATTTCTAGACGAATAGATAACAATGGAAATTTAAATAATCCAAAATTAAGGGTATAAGAATATTTATACTCTATAAGAAAAATTTATTAAGTAACTAAAAAGGGAAAACTAATAGTTTTGAACCATAAAAATGAATTAACTAAATTTTTTAAATTTCTCGAATACCCGATTAATAGATTCAAGTATCAAACCAAAATCGATTAAGTAAACTGAAATAACAATAATTTAAAACTTAGGATTATCCTCAAGGAATTAATTAAAAACAAAACAAAAGCCCGACCAACCCTTAGGACACCTAAGTAATCTTAAAGGCTAAGCTATATAGTCCTGTATAATTAATGACTATATTACTTATCTCAATAGGTGACTCGGGTATTGGAGAGAACCTCCCTGATGATTACTACGACTAAATAGCATGGGCAGGTGAGTAACTCAGTCTTGTTACATTGGTTGTGCTTGTACTAGTAGTGAATCTTAAATAAAAGATAATAAAAATTGATGTTTGTTTGAATTGTGAAGATTGTGTATTGTATTACATTGATTGCTAAGTCACTCTAAATTAAGTGATAACAAAAATGCATGTATCTTGGTAATGTCTATAGAATATGATTGAGTGTCCGTAATGCTTGATCACCTTCAATTTGACTAAAAACTACTGGTACCATAATGGAAAATAATCATGCATTACATACTATGCATAAAAAGCATTTGAGTAAGTGGTAGCCTATTACGTGTTAGTTTTTCGGATCTCTGGTAATGCTTGAATTATCTAGGCCAAGGAGCTATTAGTTAATTGCAAGATTACCTTTATTCTGTTAATACCATAGGAACTAAATGGTAAACGAAGGATGCCGCTTATGGTATTACATGGAAATAACTAACACTTAGTGGAGTTTCTAAAGCTAAAACAAGGAATAAATGATGAAACATGATAAGCTTAAAGAGATAATTAAATTGAATATTATTATTTCCTGAAAGCTTAAGTCTCTCCTGGGTAGGTGGACCATAGATTGTGATCCTTCAACCCCGATGAGAGGGCGTAAATCTTCATCCTGTTTGGATTCCAGGTTATCCAAGCTTGTAATGTTTATTTGTTTAATTGATGCATTTCATATGATTGTTAAATAACTTATATGTTATATGTAATAAGTTCTGGTTATTCACTGAGCTTGTGTTTTAGCTCACACTCCTACAGTCCTTTCAGGTTCACTCTACGACCCTAGCTCATTACTAGCAGGAGCATGGTCTCGGTAAGAGATTAGAAGCCGAAGTTCAAAGACTAGTATAGGATTAGAGTATCTATATCTTTATTAGTCCTTTTTATGCAGTTAATGTGCATTAGAATCATGAGCTGAGGTTGTAAGGATTTATAAAAGCATATGATCTGTAATATCTTATTTTATGATAGTTGTTTACTAAATTTTGTCTTATATATGTTTGTTTATCCTATCCAAACAACTAAAAGATCATGTTTATTGAAATCATGTCATTCCTAGAAGGTAAACTAATAATGGTAATCGAGTGGTTCTTGATTACTATTATTAGAATACCCTCGGGGCGTGACAGGCTTGGCCGAATTTCATTTTGATGTCAAGTTTAGCTTATCAACAAATAAAGCTCATGATAGGTCTTGTTAAGCTTGAGCACTTCATGAGCTACCAGCTCACGAGTTACTACTAATCTTATAATACAATGATATTACTATTGGATAAGTTGGTTCTATATCCATCCTTCCCAATTGTAATAGTAAATAAATAAATAAAGTAAGTAAGTAAGTAAGTAAGATTGAACAACTTGCAATTAGGTTTGAATTATTTAAAATCCTAAATACAACCGCTGGCCTCCAAGTTTGATTATCTAAAGTTATGCAGTGGACTTGCACAAGCTAACTTTCGAAAGTTCCGGCGGTCTATAAGCTTATAATTGACCCACCGGATTGGAGAGATAAATACAAAAATGAGGACCTGACCTTTTGATGGATAAATGGAGGGCTTCTTTACAAGCCACGCCTTATAGGTATAGTCGCTTTCCTTCGTGCACTTGATTATTTCCTTTATATTATTGACCCACTTATAAAGTTAATGAATAGTAATTTTGTCGAATGACCAGTGCAGTCACATTGGGATCGCATTGCTTTTTGTTTCATCACATTTCCAACGCTTGTTTTTTCTTCTTTTGTCCTATCCATATAATGTGTTTTTGATAGTATCACCACAAGAAATTTGCTATATATATATATATATATATTATGACAAAATTATTTTTGATAATTAAAATTTTATCATAAATAGTATTCTAATCATGACAAAATGACAATTTGTCATTTCAATACTGATATAAAAAGAAGACTTGTGACGAAAAAATAGTATTTATCAAAATTTATGTCAAGACATATGAAACCAATTATCAAATTGATGGCAAAAAGGATTTTATCATAATTTCTCATCATAAATTTTTTCCACCATATTTTTGGCATCAATATAAAAGAGATATTGTGACAAAACTATTCCATCAGTAAGTTCTCTTGTCACTACACATAATTATATATGATATTTTTACAAGCAATTTTATCATAATAAATACTATCTACCAACACAAAATAAATTCATCATTAGAAGTGATATTATTTTAGCAATAGTGACAATATATATTTGTTATTATATATTTATATATTTTTACAAGTATTATTTTATTGTGACAAAATGATGTCATGATGAAATTAAGTTTATCACATTTAAAACCCTTTAACTGATTATCATATTGATGAAAATAATGTCTTTAATTCATCAAAATGCAAAATTATATGATATCTAAATTTGTATCGTATGTAAGTTTTTAACAACAAAAGATTCCAACAATAATCTTGTGATAATGTTTCCTTATAACTAAATTTTTGACAAAATAAAATCACACCACAAAAAGATTTACTTTTCGGTAGCCAATTTTATGGCAAAAATACTAGATATGGAAGCCAAAATAATTAATTATTCAAAACATAAGTTATGCAAGAGATCAAATCTCCGTCACATGTGTAATGCTTAAAAAAATGTCTAATATATTTTCCCACTTATGAAAAAAATTATATTATATTTTGTATTTTTTTTAATATAATTACTTGTAGTAATGTCATATACATTGTCACATGCGAAGCATAAAGACTGGAGCACTACCAAGAGCTTCTTAGTACAAAAGCAGCTTATTGCAGTGTCGTTATAGTCTATATAACAAAGCCTTGCCATTAAATAAGATATTTATATACCACTCGACAATCTAAACCTATATTGAAATATATCAAAATCTTATTTATATCTATATTTATCGATATCTCTCTATTCATATCTTTAATATTATAGATATTTATATCTACTTCTTCTATATTATTAGGTGAACAAAAGATTTTTCAACTCCACGTAATATTTATCCCATACTTCTCTCTCTCTCTCTCTCTCTCTCTTTGTATGTGTGTTGTGTCTTTTAATACTACGTCTAAATTCATTGAAATAAAATAATAATATTTTATCAAAAAATTTTCAAACTTATCCAAAACATACAATTATAATATATGGTTTTTAAAAAAACAAAATAATTATGAGTTGCTGTATATATGTGTGTGTGTGTGTGTACTAATATTATTAAGAGAATATACATGTACTAGCAAAATGCACACTCACAATACATGTGCTAAATATATTTAAAAAAGAAACTTTAAAACTATTTTAAAATTCAATTTTAATTTGCAACTATATAAATTATTTAATTTTAGTAGTTAAGTTGTAAAATTCTTCACAATCATAGATATAAATTCTAAATATTATAAGAATTTAAATATTAATACATGCTCATTATCTTTATATATACATAAATATAAGAGTACTTGGTATTGCTAATAATAAAAATTAATATTGCTACTAATTTATGTGTATAAATAACTTAAATTCCTTATTTCATATAGTTATGAGGAATACAAGTATGAGTACGATAACAAATAGGAGTTAAATGTGAGAGTTGAAAATTCCAATTTCATAGAATCCAAAAGTCTCATTTTTTCGTTCACTTGGAGGTAAATACAATTGTCACAATTTATAAACTAATTAAAAAAAAGACATTCAAATAATTTTGAAAAAAAAAAAGTTGTTATTAATTAAAAAGGTTATCGAAGTAAAAATTTTTAAAGGTTAATTAAAGCAATGAAAAATTATATAGTCCCTTAGTGTGTTTTAAGGATATTAATCCTATCGAGTACCTAACAGTTCTAATTCATACCTACCGATTATCGCACCAATAAAATACTTTATATATTATATTCATTATTATATATATATATATATATATATATTAATGTACAAATGATTAACTAGAGGGTCTCATTGACAGATGCATAAAAGCTTCCTTAAAGCAATAAGAAAGGTTTTAGGCATTTAAATGAAATTAAATATTTATAAGGTTTTAAAAGGCATTCAACTCAAAATTTACATTAATGATGTAAAGTAATGTTGAGAAAAAAAATATGAAGATGCATTCTTAAGGGAAATGATACACTACTACAATTTTGATCAATTGAAACAAAAAATTGTGTCCCATAAAGTTACCATTTGGGACACTTTAACTATCGAAACACAAAATTTTACATCACTACCATATCCTATAGGTGAGCGCAGTAATAGATCTTTGTGATGCATATTGTGTCCTAATATATGGTAATTATTGAGATGGATAAATATGTCTCAATAGATTACATCATATGACACCAAAACTTGTCTTATCATCCATTATTATTGTATTTCTATATAATTAAAGATCATTATTAGGACACAGATTTGTGTCTTTATAATTTTTCTAATGCATATAAGCATATTTCATAAGATGTCTTTTCTAATTTATTAAGACACAGTTTGTGTCTTGAAATGTTAAAATTAATATTATTGTGACAATTTATTGCCTTCTAAGAGTGGTACCCATTCACATAGAGGTATGTGATAAGACATTTTTCATGCCCCAAAAAAATCAGTTTTTCTAGTCAAAAGGGATCATCCTGCTTTAATAAATAAAAAAGATATAAAATCTATTATAAACTTGAAACAATTATAACATTTAGCTAACAAGACTTAAATGACAAATTGATAATACACATATCATATACATTAAACAAGAAATATAATCAATTACTTACAAAAAAGATTAAACATTTGATATTTACATAATACGAGTTCCCCTTACAAGTTACTAAAAACACATACTACTGATCATAATACTATCATAAGTTGTCTAAGAAACATAAGGTTCAAACTCAATAAGAGCAGCACATTCCAAAACAAAGGAAAAAAAATTGAAATAAGGAAAGAAAGGAAGAAAGACGTTCTAAAATTAAACTACTATCCTTAAGTGCTTCCAATCCAATTTAACTTCACCCATCATCTTCATTCAAAACAAGCTCCATAAGAAGGAACATATGTGTGTGTGTGTGTGGTGTGTGTGTGTGTGTGTGTGTGTGTATGTATGACATATGTATATGTGTATAGATAATATAATAAAATTTATCACAAAATTTTTACTTAAGGTCAAGCCCCAAAGGGTACCTTAAACGCGATAGTCCGCCACACTCAATATTAAAGATTAATTATGGCAACCTTACTCATCCCAAAAGCTTCAATATCGGGTGTAAGGCGTACCCTCACGATCACAGAGGACCAAATTTGAAACAAGTTGTTTAACAAGACATTCATAGTAGCAATTAAGAATGGAAATTATGACATAAGCATCTTAAATATGAAATATAGGAGTCTTACAAAATATTAAAGGGGCATTTCCCATCAAAAGATAAAGTCCATCATGGTCTATATATAACCATTACATAGGAGATTTACTCAAAAGTCTAAGTCTACAACTAGTCTTTAACTTCATCCAAAAACTCCTTAGTCTAAAAGGTAGTACCAAAGAGAAATATCCCTACGGCATCAACCCTAGGTAGAGGTATTGCAATAAATATCTATAAAGGGGTAAGCTTCTTGCTTAGTGAGAATTATTTCCACAAATAAAGTATTAGAGCAAACAATATTCAAACAAGCATATGAAATGCAACAAACACGTGGACAAACAATTCATATGATTTTTTGATAATCATATGTTGAATTGATTTACCTCTCTATTCAAGGTTAGGTGTTTCGGGCCATAAGGCCATAGTTTGCAAATGAAGTTTTTGTAGTTTTTATACAAGCCACTACTAGCAGCTAAAATGTAGTTAATTCGGGTGTCTACTCATCATTTTAATCGGGAAAACATTCACCATATAGTAGATTTTCGGGTTCTACGGACCTCACTACTATACCCTCATCCTACCAAGGGTATAGTAATGAATGCAATGTGACTCACTACATATTATGCATGAATTATTTTATTTAAGTAATCATGGCATAATATTAGATATTTTAAGAGTGATCATAAAGTTCATAGACATATCATTCCTACACTAATCATACAATGATTATTGGACAATTCCTACCTCGATATGCTTAGCGTAATTTCAATCATATATGTAAGGCATATGCGGTTTCATGTTTTATCTTTACCTAATTCTAATGTCACTAATCCACAAGCAAAAATATAAGTAAAAGAATATGAAAAATTAAACTCACTCAGCCATGACAATAGAAGCTCATAGTCAAAATAGTCATCGGGATAAGGAAGCTCAGACTCCACGTCACCTAAACAAAAGAAATACCCAAAAATAAGTATTTCTTGGAAGTTCTACTTAAACTTGTACTTAAACTTGTAATTCTATTTCACTAAGTTCGTCAAAATTCGTATACAGTGAAATTTAGGCTTAAAATGGTCATATCTTGCTCATTTTAACTCGAAATTTTGCATATTATGCCGTTTTCTACCTACTCGAAAGGACCTATCTATTTCTAAGGTTATTTTTTCTATAAAAATTCATTTAGGTTCTGAAAAGATATGGTACAGAATTGACACAAAAATCCCAACCCTTAAAACATGATTTTTCCAAACTTTTTATTAACCAAAAATTCCATAGCAAATATGTAAATACATATATAGTTGAAAATCCTTTTAATACATATACAACTCATATTATACACATAATTTCAATGATGTTTCAATGATTTTTCATAAAACAATCTTGCCTTGGTAGTTGAAAAAGTGAAGTTTGACAAAATTATTTTAAGTTGTTTGGAAATAAAACTAAAGATTTTTAAGTCATTAAATATGTGATATAATTTATTTTCCTTAATCCCTAAAAGAAAATTTTGATTCAAAAACTTTAGTCATTCTGTGTTATTCTCAAATTTTATTCCCTAAGTATACTTTACTTAGTGAGTTAATTTTTAAATTATTTTGGAAAGCTTGTGTTGGTCTTTGTACTTACTAAAAATGTTAGTAAGGATTTTATAATCAAATTTTTTAAGAAAATTTCTCATAAAAAAGTATTGTCAACCTTCAAGCCTTAATAGTAGTTTGAAAAGAAAATAAAGAGTTCCTTTGTTATTTTTTGTATTGGTCTTGTATGTTAACAACACTAGAATCTATGATGATTTTTGTCAAAAATCTTTTGAAAAGTATTTGGTTAAAATAAAATTCTAAACTTTAATGAAACTTTTCCTAAGTGGTAAAACTACATTTTTAAAGCGAGTTGAGCTTGTTTTCTTTTTTTTTAAGAAAGAACTTTTTATTTCTACTAAGACAACCATCAATATGATCATGCATGAACAACGAGCATGTAGCTAGTAGCACGACAAAAACAATAATAAGAAGAAAATAGAAAATATAAGATTGAGCAAGAAATAAATATCAAGTATTTGAAGTTTTAACTTGATTTCAAGGCTTTCGGACTTAGTCATAGGCAAGTAAAAAAAAAGCAAAAGAAATAAGAAAATTTATTTTGACTTGATAAGGACAAGTCTAAAACTAGAAAGACTAATCTTAATATTAAAGCATGAAATAAATAAATAACGATTATGTTAGTGAGCTTATATGCTCTAAAAAGTATATATAGATACATAAATATAGATAATATAATATAGAAGTTAGATTAGAACAATAATAATAAAATGTAACAATTTAACAATAATAAAACAACATAATAGTAAAATGATATTTATTTATGAACAAAACAAAATATGAACATAGTGTTGCTTTCATAACATTTTGATGTTTATGAAATATACACCATGGTCATATTAAGTTACATGACATGGTAAGAAAAGATAGGTAAGAGTTTTACGTAAAGTAGAGGTATAGAAGGTAGAAAAAGAGTTATTTTGGTATGGAAATAGTAGGGATGTGGGAAGATGAGAAGAGATTATAGAGAGAAAAGTTGAGAGGTAATTTTAAGAGAGTTTTGGTATGGTAAATGAGTGTGTGAAAGAAATGGAGAGAGAGAAGGTGTTTATAGAGTTTTGTGGATGGGAAATTGTGTGAATAAAATAAAATAAAAAAGAAAAATTTATGCATGTATGGGGAGAGGGGCGTCGGCCATGGAGAGGGAGAGAGGAAGAGATGATTCATTTTGTATTTTTGTTAATTAAAAGTAATAATTTATAATGTATGATGTGATTAAAGATGTATAAAAATAAGAAAAAAATATGGTAGAATGTAAAAATAGTGTTGAAAAGGTATAAATAGGTGAATAGTAATGAATAGTATAGAATAGTACTATGAATAGTAAATAAGACAAATTAATACTGATAATAAAGAAAATTTGCGTAATTAAGCTATATCTGATATTTTTAGATATCAAAAATTATAAAACTAATATTTTTAAAATCCTTATATTTTTATGAATTTAACGGTGTTATCGGAATATTTTTACCATTCGGTGTACCAGGACATGGTTTTCGAAAACTAATCTTACTTAGATCCAAAACATACTAAAAATTAATGAATATGATATTTTTAAGCTTCTCTATATTATTACGAACTATTATCTATAATTATCTCAATGTTGTTATTTATGGGTTAAGAGCGTGTGATTACCGGATCTAAATCTACTAGGGTTTGATATAGATTTGTTGACTTTAGGGTTTCCAGTTGACCTTCGGTTAGGGTTTAAGCATAAACCGTAGCATAAAATCTAAGGGCTTACACTTAAGATATGAGATTTACTGGCCAAGTAATGTAGAGGTCATCATAGGTCAGTTCGGGTCCAGAACCAAACCTGAACCACCGGCTTCTGATTCTAAAAATGGTAGAATTGGAACCGGAACTGTAGGAGCCAGTCCAGTTCTCAGTTCTTAGGAACCGCAGGTTCCCATTGTTTAGTTCCTACTCTAGAGAAACCGAAAACCGTGAAATAAAATAAACAAAAAAATAAATTAAATAATTTACTTAATTTAAGTAAGAAAATAATTACAAAATAAACTTTTAACTTAAAATAAGATTGAGCCTAACAATAATTATTTATAGCCCATTATAGAAGTTGTAAGGACTGATCCTGCCTAATCTCTATTTTTAGAGATGCCTAGTCACTCAACCACGTATAATATTTAAGTATTACACGTAAGGTCATCCATAAAAGAGATGTTTATGCTGATTGTGTTTTTAACTTGTTAAGATGCAGAACTACTTATCTAAGAGTAGTTAACTTTATATAAGCTAATATAATAGTACCATCAGTTTGGTATCTCAAGAATTACAAAACGATATTAGGTACCTTGTATTACAAAACATAGGCTTGTGAGTAAGCCCTTAGCCTATACTATTACATTTCAAAACCAAATTCTTGTATAAGTCTCTTTCTAAGAAAACAACATAGGTTGGTCTAGGAATCCTACTTGTCCCATTCCTTAAGGAATTCTTCAAAATCAATACCATATCCCAAAAAATTATAGAACTCATCTTCATTAACACCTGTGAAGGAAAAAGTAAGCTAGGGACCCAGTACACAGCAACACAAACAAATACAAAGTGGCATATGTCCCTAAGCTAATGTAATATGAAACAATAAATTATTTATCTTTATATAGGTCAAATAAGTCAACATTGGAGTTTTCAAACTCCAATTACAATACTTAAGGAACCTGAGGGTCTTGAGTAACAACAATTGCTCACTAGATTAATATAAGTAGCCTGAATACTTATATCTCCTACATAACTTTATAAAATAATAGGTTCATCTAAGGATTACAGCTATTTCTCATCTTTATTTAACTTAATCCATAATATCACTTAGCTCAGTTGTACCCACAAATGTGAACTTAATCATATTACTTTTTTATTAAGAATAAGCAAACGTTACCGATACCGATGCCCTTATCGACTACTCACAGAGCTAAGACACTTATAAAATGTCATTACATCATGACACGGAGGTGGCCTAAGCGCCTAAACTACCATGCTTGGCTCCAAGCAAGGTTGTTGCTCCTCAAATTGAATTAAATGACGCAAGCATAATCAATTCAATTATTATTAAGCCAATCTTTGATTATAGTCACCTTAAGAATGTTTATCCTATCATCCAACAAACAAGTTACTGTGTACCTGGATAAACGAATTTATCAAACAAAAGACTAGTGTTCAAACACGACTCGATATGAGAATCTGTCAAGGAAAATCATTTCATATAAAACACATTAATCTATAATTGAACACCAAGATATTAGACCTTCATCTAACTTAAGAAAAAAATTCAAATCATCGCATAGCTTCATATTCATACATGTATAGATATATACATCACATTCCACTATTCATTTATCTATTATTATGATTCATTTATTATTTTTATTTTTATATGAACAATAATAAAGGATTGACAAGGACCGTGATTGTCATCATGAGCACCATCATGATCATGATCATAGGCCGTGATATACATCATTAGCCTTTATCACACCCATGATAGGAGATCACGCCTCTATCACAGCCGCAATATAGGTCATATCAAGATTACACTCATAACATAGCCTCATTAAAATTTTTACAAAAAGCTTCCAAGAAGATCACGCCTGATGTCACAACCGTGATCTAGGTTGCATCGTTTGTGAAAGAATGAATTGCGACCCTATGATAATTAATTCAAAAATTTCGAAGTCTTACATCACTTAAGTTATTACTAAGATCTCATTTTTAGTAAAAGCATATTAAGACCTACTTATAAACATAATATCAAACATCATCAAGTTCATTTGCGCGTATATATCCATTGCACATGCATATGCACGATAATATCTTAGCCTAAGAATATAAGTCTATTATATTTGCTTTTTAGAGCTTCTATTAGCAACCTAATTACTAAAGCTCTACTTATCTACCACCGACAACATCAATACGCACGCTATATCACCATAAGCTTCATATATCATTTCCTCAAACACCTCAAGTACACATGTATATTTGCATATCTATCTAACATATAAGTCAGCATATCATCAATTTGTCTAAAACATCAAAATTCTACTTTTATTTAGCATCAATATTAACTAGAACTTATATTTAAACAAAATATGGAAGAAATCAACTTTACCTACTTGTTTAACTACTAGTATCAACCAAAGCTTCTCTTTCCTCTTTCCTTGGCTTGATTCCTACTTCTAGTTATCCTCTAGTTAGTTCTTTACTTAAGGTATTGTGAGTTATGGTTTAGAAGTGATTCTGATGTGTGCTTATTTGTGTTAGAGAAGGTGACGAGGAGAGAGAGTTAGTCTTTGGGTCTATTTTGGACTTGATATTTTGAAATTTTTGCTTTGATAATTATCTAAATTTTCTGCCTTTGACTTTTAAGGCATTAGAAAGGTTTAGAAGAGGCTTTATAACCATGGGCTTTGGCTTGGGTTTTATTTATTAAAGGTGGGCTTAGTTTTTCAAAAAAAAATTGTAGCAAAAGAGGTCTTCTAGCTTAGGAAAAACAACACATCATACTATAATACCATTCAACACACACAATTTAATTTTAACACATTTCAATGCTGGTAATTTATCATACTAACAATTAAAATTTCTATAATTTAAATTATCACGATTAATGTATAAAATTAACAAAAATATATATGTTAATTAATTTAGCATATTTAGTTTAAGTTATTTCGAGATCGACATGGTTCAGGTTGGCTCTAGACCCAAACCGAAACTGCTAAGGCCAGGGCGGTTCATGATTCCATAAAACTGCCAAGTCAGGCGATTCCTATTTCGCTTCCATGAGAACCGTGAACAAATTTTTTTTTAATTTTATTAAAATTTCAAATTTACAAATATATCAAACTTAGAAGTTCCAAAGTGAAATTTATGTTAATTATATTGTAAATATATGTTTACAATAATTTGAATGGAAAATAATGGTTAGCACATAAACAACATAATTAAGAAACACATATTAGTATATTAACATACATCCAAATGTTGACGAGTACATTCTAGTGGATGGGACATTACATCTTACCTCCGTTGCAACATTAAAACACAAACTACTACAACAAGGAATAACTAACCATATATCACATAGTTCCTACAACACTAACACCCATCCTATAATAATAACAAACAATTAAATATAAACTCAATGCACGTTGGACTGGACTAGTCCCTTGTGAGGGTGTAGTTGTGCTCCCCACGAAGGAGTTGAAGTCACTGAAATACCATCCTTTTCGCTCGAGTAGTCCTTCAAGTCTTATTGTCGTCATTTTGCACGTCCAATCATGGTTACAAGCTAGTTCCTCAATCCGTCACTGGGCTATACCAGGACCTATGCTCATCCAACTACCGCCTCACAATCTTGAAAGCTTGCTCAACTACCACAGTTGATACTGGTGCTACTAGTACTTGTCTAGCGATTCAAGATAGTATTAGAAACGTCTCCTTGTGATGTTTTACCAGTCTAGGATGTCAAAGTTGTATGCATCCACCATGTCACCAAACTCGAATGTCATGTTCAAGTACTCGTCAATCTCTAATCTGATCCACTTCCACTAATGTCGTAGTGCTTTTTGAATTGCAAGTGATGGAGACCATTCTAGGCTTCTCTACAGTGGTTAATTCTAAAGCATTAATAAGGGTTGCTAGACTGGTGTGTATTTATCCACTATATGTGGTACTAAATTGGGAATATAAGTTCAATAGCACATCAGTTGTCTTTTTGACGACAACTAGCAGAAATTGCATAAATATCTTGAGTGTCTAACAACTTGTCCACATTTTCATAATAATAATCTGCACTTCCCCAAAGTCCCTCCAATTTGTTGCATGAGTCCAAAAACCATGCCACATTGTATATCATAAGAATTTCTCTACGATACTTTAACCACTTACGAGACACATCGTTAACACACCATTGTAAAAGTGATCAATCTTGCTTGTTGGAGAATCCCAATGATGTTATAGGCCTTTAGTAAAAAGAGATGTACATTAGGGTTTTACACATAAGAGAAAACATTTGTGCAGCCATAAATGACCTTCAACAGTTCCAACAAATTAGTGTAGACATTCCATTCATTAGAATGCAGTGTTATGTTTGGTACATGTCCAACAGTGAAGCTACAAAGCAGTTCCTTGTATGGTTTTGTGTTATAAAAGCTCATAGGTCGAATTCCAATGGTGATGCACATCTTTTTTTAATTTTTTTTATTTTCGACCATGCACACCACATTATTTCCACTATTCTCTATTAATCGATGGATGGTCCATAATGTAGTCAACCACAGCTTTTATTGAGACATATGGATTTTTGAAGACTTCATTCCATCCTTCACACATAAATTTAAGATATGACATGCACATCTCATATGAAAAAAAAAAAGATTTCCCTAAGCGTTGAATGACATAACAATTGTAGGTCAGAAATACTAGTATATTTGCTATAGCATTATCAAAACCTATTGAAAAAAAAAATTTTGGTCAAACCATATTCATCAAGAATTCTCTGTATTGTCATATATGTTTTATGTTGTATGGCATCCATCCATTTTCCATAATGTAATCAATTACCTAGTGTTGATCAATCCAATGAATGTAATCCCCATGTAGTTTCACCTCATCTATCAATCCAAATGTCAAAATAGATGGAGAAACATGTATCAAAATCAGTGAAAATAGCTTGTTGATGCACCTTGTCCCTTCGGTACATTTTTAACAATGTCTTTTCATTGTCAAAGCACTCCATTTAGAAGCTTGTAGCTGTAGAGTCACTTGATGGCAATTAGTAAGATATGCCTTTTCGTTGGCATTAAAACTCAAACGTAACCTGCTTATTATTTGCACCGAGCATCACGATAGTTCTTCCTTGAATTGCCATAACTTTGCTTCTTTTTTCGAATCGACCATGATATTTGTTGTTGTAACTAATCCATACCATACCCGTTGGGATGCTTCACTTGAGATATTTGGAAAGGCTACCATATCGATCTCCTTTAAAAAAGACATAGTTTCATTGCAATAATTGCAATGCGCCCTAGTCTTCATGTCTACCCGTCAACTTTCTAAAATGTTTAGTAAACAAGTTGACTTATATGGTCATGTGGCTTGATGAATGGGTTTGCCTCGATAGAAGGTTATTGCTTCACCCCAACCACCATAACCCGGCTTCATGTTGTGTAGTGATTCCAATTCCGGATCTTAGGAGTTGTTGTCATCATCCCCTTGTTAATGTAAACAAGATTAAACACCTCGAAACCTGGTAGAATGGGAGGGAATTGGTCAGGCGTGAATTCAAGATTGGACACCTAGGACTCATTAAAGTCATAATAGTCACCATCCCCATCTATATTAATAGTAGGCTCTTGTCGACACTTGAGCAACTTTCCCTTTAATTTGTCTTTCTTTCCAGATTTTTTGGATAAACCACCAAAGAAAAAGGAAGCCATTGATTTTTTTTCAATAATGATTAGGTAATAATGTGGGGGGTAGTGGTAGAGGAATCAGAAATTTAAGAACAAACACAAGAAATCAACGTAAGTAGGTAACCCTTTTGTACAAAACAGTCTAAAAAATAAGAAACAATATTAAACACAAGAATGTTTGATATTTTCCAAACACAAATGTTTGATATTTTCCAAAACTAAATCTTTGAAAGTGGTTCCAACATAAAAATGTTTGATATTTTTTTGAAACGAACTCATCGATTTATAGCTTTCATCACACCTATAAAATTTGAAGGCAACTTGTTTATCATTCCAAAACAACTTGTGAGATTCCTGACATTTCAACAATTTTCAATGCGTTGCATTCAAGTTAGCCAAATTTGATATTTTTGCACGGTTCAAATGTTTTGCATGCTAGTGTGTGCTGATTATTTACAATGACAGTTTCACAATTCATGCATGTAATCATATTTGCCAACTACACATTCTGAAGTACGACAGGGTTTTTTTTTTCCATTTTATTTTATTTTTTTTGCTAACTAATCTAAGCCAGAATCGCCAATTCTTGGTTCAAGTTAGGTGGCTTCATGACCTAGTAATCGCCAGGTTTTTTCAAAGAACCACATGGACCCTCTAGGTCTTCCTATGGTTTGTAACATCCCACATGATCGATTCTCAAGCATGGAGCAATGGGGATGGTTCGGGCCTGGTCACGGTTCGTACTCGCCCCATGATGACATCTAGCCCATTAGTTAAAAGAAATTCTAAAGTTATACATTTATTTATATACATTCACTTGTATTTTTTTTTTAATTATCATATTAGTAAGATGTCACTATAAAATACTCAAGATACAAATAAGTCCTTGCAACAAAAAACATGCCACACATGTTAAGAAAGAAAAGTCCACTTTGATTAGAAGTCTACATAAACTCAACAACATATGATTTCAAATATATTTATTACTTGTATTGTTAATAACATCACATTAAATGTGGTGAATATGAATTAAAATTTTTTACTATTCATGAGAAAATAGTATTAAATATTTGACTTTAATTATAATTTTTTATAATTTTCTTTTCTTTTTTTCATTTCCTTTTTTATTTATTTTTATGGCATACAACTGCGGGAACCACCGATTCTCTAGCCAGTTCTTGAACTGGCAGTTCTAAAACCGCCAAGTTAAGTGGTTTTAAGGGGTAGAATCATAAGGCCTCACCAAAGTCTAGTCAATTTCTAGTTTAGAAACTACCGATGATGGGTGAGGTCGGTTCCCAGTTCAAATTCGACCTATGATGATGCCTAAAGCAATGTTCACCCCCACTAACGTCCCCAATAATCTTCCAACTATATGGCCTTACCAAATGCTCATTCCATTTTAAAGGAGTTTGAACATTCACTTCATACCAATTTAGTCCTAATTCATGTCCTCCTACTTTTACTGATGGATCCATCGAAATAATTTTTCCAATTGCAACACTTTCCTCCATATTAGATAAACTCATTAGAAAGACAGAATCTCCAACCTACATGTTGAAATGAAGCAACAAATAATTTAAGCATAGATGAGATATAGGGTCTATTTAGATTATATGTTTCTAACATGTATCTTTATCTGTATTGAAACGATATATGTAAATATGTTTGATTTGTATTTTTTTCTATATTTAGTCTATTTGATCTTTTCATGAAAAACTGTCAACTATTTTTTATCTGTATCTATTTCTTAATAAATAATTTATTAGAAAAAAATATGAAAAAGTATGTGTATATGCTAGAAAAAACTATCCAAACAGACTTATATATGGCAGCCATAAACCTTAAGTACAGACAACACTCAAATTAAAAGTTTACAAGTATAGTTGAATTCACTCCATTATATATCAATTACAACATCATTTTTCCTTAAAAATAAGCCTTGTAAGAATTCTCAAACATAAACACAACAAAATAAGAATAATACGATGAAAAATATACATCATCATAAAATAAAAAATAATAATTTTTACATGTCTAGAAAGAGTTCATATAAGTGCCAAAATTTCTAAACATAAAAATAGATGATGGTATGAGCAAAACATTGAGTATTCACCACAATTCATAGAACTACCATAGAATTCTTCACATGTAAAATAATCTCTATTTTAAATTTGTACTCCCAATTTCCTATTTTTAATATTAGATAGAAGTAGAATATGTTATACGAGAAAATATTATAAAAGTTTTGTTACCTTAAAGGTCTAGGCTTATAAATTGGTATTGAGGTATGGTGTTCAATAATGGGTGCTGAAAGCCCTTCACCACTTGGCATAGTTCTACAATTTGATAGATTTGCAGATGTTGGCGAGCTTGCACATGGTTCTTTATTCTGCATGACAATAGCCATCAATTGGTCTACACATTGATGAAGTTTTCAATTTTTACATTTTGTTTCACAATAGTCTTGTTACTTCCAATTTGACTACAAACTGTATTCTTCAAATCATTAGAATTAACATTGAATCCATACAAGTGAGCACGTCCAAATTTATCTTCTCCCATGACTTTTAAGTAGGCATCATTCTCAATATCCTTTTCATTTTCCTCTAGAGACTCAATAATTTTTTTTTTTTGGTTGATCCTACCATTTAAGTATTTGACAAAAAAGTATTATTAACAACAATATTAATCAATTTGAAAAAAATTGCAGGAATGCCATCTTCTTTTGTATCAAAAGGATAAAATAAATCATAATGTGTAGGAGAATGACCTAATCTTTCCTTCTGTATAGTAAAATATTAAATTATATATACACTCAATCATTATAGATTCTTTAATGTAAGCAAAACCTGAAACATAAGGACAATATCATCAAACACAAACACAGATATGAAGAAACCTTTATACTCTTCATGTAGAGTAAGAATAATTGAATGAATATAACTCTCACAAAGAAGACAAATAAAAAAACTATTGTGCTCTTCTCATCAAGATCACCACAAATTCCTCCTTACCTCTTTCTCTTGCAAAACCGCAAAGCTTTTTTCCTTTGCTTTGAATCATTTGATTTTGAGCTAGATTCTTGCTATTGCGATTACTCACTTCCTATATTAGAAAAGATAAGATATATATAACAATTCAAAGGAGATAAGTATGAAGTATAATGATTCAAGTAATCAATTCATACCAAGGTTTTCCCTTTTAACCAACGATGAACAATCACTTTCCGTTGATTATCATCAATTCTTGAATTGTTTGGTGGTTTCTCCAACTCTTCCAATGACATATTTGGATCAAAATATTTTTATTCACAGTATTCTTCCATGATCTCCATTTCTTGTTGATAGAATCTAATACATACTTATCTCCCCTAAGTGGATAGTCAAATCTTACTTATACAAATTCAATAGATAGTTAATAGCATATTAACATAATATTATACCTTATAAAAAAAAAGAATTAGTTCAAAAGGAACAAAATAATAGACCTTCACTTCTGCAAACATAACCTCTTTATCATGATCCAAAATGTCCCAGCAAGTTAGATATTTAAGTGAACAATACTTTGGATTCCATGCAATAGTTCCTAAGAAATGAGGCAATTCCTTTATACTTTTCAAATCATTTGGCTGCCCATATTTATCGAATGAGACTTTAATGCGCTTGCCATCTTGTCTACCCTGAATCTTAGCCATATAAGTTGGGCCCCACACACGTTTTTTATGTTGCTCTCCACCTTCAATCATTAATAATAAACAAGAAAAATATTTATTTAAGATGATAATATATCAACTTGATGCTCTATTATATACTCACTACGACTGAGTTTGAAAGACCTATAGGAATCATGTGATACGATATTAGATTGCATTGCATGGTTAGCTATGGCTTGTTGGACTGGCCTATGGGTAGATATACTTCTATTACTTCCTATCATCATTAATAAAAAAGAAAAAAGATTCAGCAGATACTAATTAAACTTAGTAAAGGTGATAACATATAGACAATATACTCCAACATGACTTTCCTTGATTAGGTTCAATAAACCTATTAAACTCATCTAACAGAGTATTAAGCTGAGTTTCTCGAGTGTGTTCAACTGTTGCTTCTTGGGCTGGACTATGACTAGATATGCTTCTATTACTTCTCCTTCGTCTTGGCAATTTCTAAAATTCATTAACAAAGAACAATTGAAACTATAAAAAAATAAGCACATGTCTAGATAATTTTTTTTTTTTTTTTTTGCGTCAAATGATAACAACATGAAATTAGGATATTGGCTATAAATCATCTTGATATCAATATTGAGTAGGTTTTATAAAGAATATTAGCTTTATAAAATGCTTGCATACTTCTGACATCATCACAAGAAAAAGGAAAAAAAAATCTTATTTTTTCCAAGGAACTAAAGGAGTACTTAGTAGGGAGTACGTAACTATGTAGTCTAGACAAACCTAGTCATTAACTCCAATTTTACAAAATGGTTTTATAGAAAAATTATTAAGATGGTGCAAAGTAATTTTAGTACGTTGAACTAATTTTTCATTGTTTATAAAAATATGCCCAAGTACTAACTAGGTTGTTAATAGAAGAATTCTATATTATACATGGTCTTTAATGAAAGAAAGAATATAGGATTTTGATTATTCTACTATGTTCATTATTAAGGGTTCAATTAATTTTCATAGTACAATGTCACTACTTTACAAATTCTTTCACTAAATCCTCAATGAATAAGAAAAGGGAAAATGAAACTAACCTCTATACTAATCAGTGAATTATTCCTTTCAATCGAATGGTCCAAGTTTGCACGGCATTAGGTATGGCAAGACATTCCTTGGTGGCTAAAGATCTTCTATTTTTTGTTCTCATGGCTACACAATACATAGGAGAAATTAAAACAGTAAATACATAATTTGTCAAAATATGAAATGTACAAATGACACTTACAAAATATATAATAATAAAACAACATAAATGGCATATAGTAAACTGTGAACTCTAATTATCAGAGTAACTCACTTGTTTTGCTTCCAATTAAACCTCATCCATATTATCTATAGAAGTATTGCTTCATTAACTTGTCTTCCTATCGAAGTTGCCTTTACCATCATCCCTTCCATGTCCGTTCTAACCCAACTCATTTCGTCATCCTCTTGTTGGTCATGAGAATTGCATGATTCATTAGTAAATTTGTTTTAACATCCATACTTGTATGCATACCATGTCAAAGGAATCTCTTACCATTATTTTAACCACTACATGTCATCCTTTATCAATAGGATCCTCTACATAAAAAGTTTGTTACACTTGTGACGCAAGTACAAAGGGTTAATTATTGTTGCTTTGACTATGATTAACCAATGTAAAACCATTATCATCATGTTTTGTCTATCCTGGTGCAACCCAATCACATTCAAATAATACAACTTTATTGTCTAAAGAATAATTAAGTTGAATGATGTCCTTTATTATTCCATAATAAACAACATCTCCAACAATTGGATTCTTATCATTCGCATTGAAAAACTCATTGTTTTTGCTATAACAATAACACCACTATTTTAGGTTTTTCTCTTCATCTCAATTTTTTTAGTATGGAATATAAATCCATTAACAATAAACCCTTTCTATCTTTTCCCAACCATATTTAGACCTCGCACTAAAGTTTTAAGTTCGTTTGGAATGCGTCTTTCCTCCACAAAATGAGCATTGCAAACTTAATCACGGAAAACTGAGCATGAGGAAAGTATCTTTAAAATAGACCTAAAACATTATATGTAATACACTATATGCTAAAGTAACTCACTTCCTTCTCAAACCAGGAAGCAAACATTTTTATATGGATTCATTTAGCATCACGTCAACAAAGGTGACTGTATTCTACTTGAATTATACTTCAGTGTTCTCTAGATAAAAAATATGTATTATAGAATTAGTTTACATGTACCGATTAATATTCAATGATCAATATTAAATAAGTGTATATTTATTTATATGTGTACATATATGTGTGTGCATGTGTCTACGTATGTATTTTAATGCATATATATGTGCATGCTCACACTTTACTTGATAAAAGGATCGACAACATCACAGTTAAACAATATATAATGGTGTACTTTTGACAAAACCTCATTGTCCAATGTTATAATAGTTTCCTTCCCAAGTGGATGGCCAAACAATCTGAACAATGATAACTTTGTGCTATCATTGTCACCATCATCATAATTCTTGGAGGCTAATTAAGTTTCGTCCCTATATCCTCCAAACACCTAGAGCAGAAGGTCATGCATTCTTCTATAAGGTATCCTTACCCTCAATGTGTCTTCTATTGCATACATATAATTTCAATGTTGATAAATATCTCTCAATTGTATACATCCAATGATATTATACAAGGCCTCCTAACAAAGCCTCGAAAGCCAAATGTATTGGTAAATGTACCATGATATCAAACAATGTCAAGGGAAATACTTCTCTAATTAGTGTAGGTTTCTTACAATATGGCCTTCCAATCGTGTGAGATCACTTGGATGAAGCACTTTTGAACACAAATTTTTGAAAAAATTACATGGTCCAATCAATGTTAACCAAACTTGCTTAGACAGAACACTTAACAAAACTATTGGAAGCAATTGCTGCATCAAAACATGACTATCATGACTTTTAAGACCATTAAGCTTATGAGGTTTAAGCTGCAAACATCGTGAAATATTTGACGAATATCCATATGGAACTTTAACATTCTTCAAAACATTAAGGAATATTTCCTTCTTTCGTTTATCCATTGAAAAACATGATTGGGGTAAGTATATTCAACCAAATGGGTACTTAATAAGGTGAAGCTACTACCTAACTCCCATATCTTGTAGATCATGACATGCCTTCAAGTGATCCTTTAACTTCCCTTCAATATTTAACAGTGTCCCAATAATATTATTACAAAAATTCTTTCTATGTGCGTTACTTCGAGATTATACCGTAACATACTATTCTTCCAATATGGCAATTCAAAGAATATGCTTCTTTTTTTTCCAAGTAAATGGCAATTTAAGATTATGATCAACTAGCTTACCAAATGTATGATTATATTCATCCAAGTCATCAAGTACCATGTTTCCAGTTAATCGAGGTGGAGCCTCTCCATATTCTTCTGATCCATCAAATGATTATTTATCTCTTTGATAAGGATTATTCATGTTAAGAAAATGGCGATGACCCATGTAACAATGCTTGCCACTAAATTTTAGTCATCTTGAATATGTATGCTTATTTCATGAAGGAAATGCGAGTTCGCCCTTAGTACTCCATTCAGATAAATAAGCATATGCAAGGAAGTCACTTATTATCCATAACAATGCTACGCACATAAAAAAAATTTGTGACTCCAAGGTACCATAATTCTTTCAATCATCAATTAAAGGTTGCAAATATAGATCAACATAGTTACCAGGAGCAAAAGAATCAGGAATGAGCAATGATAGCATAAAATATTGTTGCTTCATGCACATCTAAGGAGGCAAATTACTCAACACAACAAGCCAAATGCCGGAGAGATGCTGAGATTTTTGAATGAATTAAACCCATCACAAGCTAATCCAAACCTAACATTTCTTGGATCGTTAGCAAATCACCATTGTGATAATCAAATGTTTGCCAAGTAGAAGAATCAGCAAGGTGTCTTATATTGCCATCTTTCGTGCAATTTTCTTCATACCATCTCATTAAAAAAGAAACTTTTGATGACATGAAAAGCCTTTGGAGTCTTAACACTAAAGGAAAATGCCACAAAATCTTCACAGGAATCTCAACGGGATTAGTAGATGACTCGATTTCATGTTCAACATTGTTTCTAACCCTAACATACCTAGGAAACTTACAAAAATGACATTCTTTGCCATGTGCATCCTCTTTCAAATATAATGTACAATCATTTAAACAAAAATGTATTTTCCCATAGTTAAGTCCCAAGTCTCCAACTACCTTTTTGTCCTTATATGATCCCGGAAATTTTTCTCCATCAGGAAATGCCTCCTTCAAGAATTGAAGCAATTCAGTAACTGATTTATCAGTCCACTTATTTTTACACTTGATGTGCGGCAATCAAACAATAAAAGAAAGCACAGAAAATTTTTTGCATTTTGGATATACTTCCTCTTGTTCAACTTTCAACAACTTGTAAAACAATTAGGCCTCCATGTTTATGTGATCATCTCCACCAATATTCATGTTACAATCTTCACTCATGTTATCATCAGTGACTCTAAATGCTTCATTTAACATGAAGTGAGTAATATTGTCTATGCTAAAATTATCATTGCTTGGAGTGTTGTTAGTCGTTAGATTAAATGATGAACCTTCTTCATGAGATATCCAACAGAAGTAACCTTTCATAAACCCATCACACAACAAATGTATCTTAGCTTCCTCTTTTGTTGCCAATAAAATGTTTCTACATTTCTTACATGGGCACATATTTTCCATTGCCAACATTACCAAAGAGTAAACTTATATATCCATCTAATCCAATTCTATAAATTTCACTATTTCTTGGTGCATTTGCCCAATTTGTATCCATCGTGAAAAATGGAAATATGTATTATTCCTTTAGATAAGAAAAAGATAAATTTAACTATTGAATGACTCTATTATGAAAAAAATGTGAATATAAATTTTTCCACAAACTAAAAAGAATATGTTCATCCACACTAAATATGGTCTATGATGCATGGTTATGAAAACATCCTAAATTTAGTGATATAACAGTTGCTATAGCTTTTATCAATTCTAGTTAATCTACACTCCTCATCCTTCATATAATACATAATTCATACTAAGAGATGATAAAACAAAAAATGTTTTGACCTACGGTGATTTTTACAACTTTTTATATTGTCCTAGTAGCTTCATATCTTCAAATAATCAATCAAGTGCAACCTACACTAGCGTTAAATCTAGAATTATACATATTAAAAACAATGGGGAATTCCTAAATGTCTTAAAGAGGCTTGTGAAGCACGCAAAGAATGAGACAAACCTTCAACATTAGATTAAAGAGGTTATTGTTCCTTTAGGATGAACTATCAAGAAATGATTTCTATAATGAGAATGATGAAATCACAACTAATCAATGTATTTTGAAAATGAACTTTAGTTTATTTCAACTTACTTCTTTGGTTCTTCAATAAGATTTGATTTCCAGAAGTTCAAAGTCCTATGAAACAGAAGCCACACGTTAATTAATGATGATTAAAGTTGAACCAAACTACAAACAAGCACCACCATTATAGTGCTGCTCCTTTGCAATAGCAAACAAATGATGATTAATGTTAAAATAGTTATTTATTAAGAGTTGACAAGCTAGAAAGGCAACATAAATTTTGATGTTGAAAGAGTATTTTTGTTATATGATTTTGCAGTAAGAAAATACATATTTAAGCTGCACATTTAAAAATAAGTATCACATAACTCCCGATATTCATGAAGCAGAAAACCTCTCTTTACTAGTTGTGATTTGACAATATTCATGCATAGTGATGAATTTAAACCAGAATAGGTATTTAAAAAGTGGTAATACAAGTGTCTTCTCAACAAGTTGAAGTTACTAATGTAATATGTACCCTAGTATCATGATTTCATTTTAATTTTGCTAAAAGAAAGAACTCATTGCATATTCTCCAAGTGAAAAACCATTATGAACAACCACAATAAGACTAGGCCTTTGCGCATACCACAGCAATTCTTTTTTTTTTTTTTTTCTAGTAATTACTCAACAAACACTATCGCAATAGAGAAAAGATCAAATATTTGACTTTATAACAAAAATAAAAATTGCCTTACTAATATAATAATAGTTATGATTGCTACATAAATAGTATACATTTCATAATCAAGCAATAAATACCAAAGGTGAGGACACGTTGTTTACCAAATGAGAGCATAGACATACATACCTATATCAACAAACCATCTCAATTAACCTATATATGTGTTCCTTTGAAGGAAAAAGGATCAACCCTGTTGTTAAATATTTTACCATGTAAATCTAAAACATAAAGATAGAGACTAGTATACTTTAAACATATGGGCACAAGAGTCTTCTCTTTCTTGAGTATAACTTTTTCATATCACAATGTCATATTGCAAATAATCATATAACAGTCATGAAAAGTAGATAGTTAAAGGTGAGTAGCAGTTGACATACTAATGAATTACTATGTTCCTTAAAAATTAAAATATATTTTCTTCTATTACATCTACGAAAATTGAATTATATTTTCTCCTATTATATGGCTTCATCTTTTTACTCTTTAATCTATGCATAGGTGATATATTGTTAATAAATATTGTTAATAAATGCTATATCTTAACCGATTGATATATATATATATATATACATGGACATGTTTTTGTTATGTCTGTGGTAGAAAAAAATCATTTACATTAAATGCTTTTGTAATAACTTGATTAATAAAATCAATATAATTGATTTAACTTTATTTATTTATTTTTTTTCTTCTTACAAGATTAGTTTTTTCATGAAATTACAATCATGAAAAAGGATCACTACCTTCCACTAACCCACCAACTAGTTTTTTCATATTTTTTCTTTAGAAAGTACATACACCATAACATGCAAATATATATATAATATATATTTATATATATACACACCTTGTAATGCTCTCTCTATAGACATTTGTCAAACTTCTCCAAATATTATGTTAAAACAAGACAAACGAACTGGACTATGTTCAAACAAATTCCAACACCAACAATTTTGCATACTGATCGGCAACACAGTATCTGTTGCCCGAATTGTTTATTAACTTGAGATGTGTCAAATTCAAGGTCAATCTAGCATCTGCTACTATTTTCACTTACCATCAATTCTAAGAATATACCAAAACGGATTGAGTTGCCATGAATTAAACATTCATTTTATTCAATACTTAATTGCTTCCATTTAGACAATCAAGAACAACAAAACAAGTCTATATAACTACTTATATGCACACCATGGCCTTCTAAATGCAGATTGTTGGGAAAATATTGATTGCCCATTTACTGCAATATAATTCCATTATAGATCTACCATAGCAGTTCTAAGGTAATCTCTATTACTAAAAATATTTAGAACCATTTACTTAAACCTAATTGTAAACTAATGCTAAGATAGTTTTTTTTTTTTCAAAAATACCCTCTTTAATGAACTAATCATGACAATAATTATCACATTGCAACTTATTTCATTTGGCAAAGTAAATAGTCTAAAAATAGTTTATTTTGTTTAGGCAAAATAACCCAAGATTCATCAATAGCAAAACCATCATGGAACACTATGGCATGATTAAATAAGCAAGAATTAATGATGAAAAAAATACACTTGATAGAAGGAAGGAGAACCCTTTTATGAGAACTCAATGGAACTATGAATGAGCATCCACGACAACAAACCCCATTATGATGGAGAGATATGGAGAATATAATACTATATTTTTTTGCTGAATTCGAATCTTTTTTTACAAAAACATACAGATATTCAACAACATGTTAGATAGTGAACATGCACATCAATCAAATCATACATTTATAGTCTCTATATGACCAAGTTTAAGTTGCTCTTAATGAATACTACCAATATTTAGGAACATGTGTTTTAAAAGATCCTATCTAACGAATTGGAATTTTTCTATTGTTTTCATATCAAGGAACTTAAAAAATATTTTTACCTAATCAATTCTTATTTAACATATTATTATAATACAATCTATCGTTTTTAATCATGTCAATGGGTTTCATTCACTGTAGCCAATAGAATTCAAATTCTCCATAACATATAAGTTTGAACAAAAAACACATGCCTAATGATCTTCCACAATAATCATTCAACTCTTCAACTTCCTACAGAGAATGAAAATAAATAATAATTCATTATACTACATCACATCATCTATATATTAAATACATCACCACACAAGACCAAATCAAATAAATACACCGTTATCATCTTAAATCATGATGTAGTTGACCCATGTTTTATAAGTTATAATTTATTGATTTTATACTATTTTTATTTTTATTTTAACATAATCATGAATTTCACAATTACAAATTATACTCTTTATAATTTGTCTTCATTAATGTACTAGTTGCAACTTATTTGTTAATTGTCTCCTGAATTCAACCAAATAAATGAGAAAAATACCAATCAAGGAAGAAACCAGAAAAAAAAAATTAAAATTCTCTAAAAAGAAAGACAAGTTCCAACCACAATTAATAACCGAAAATCATTTCATAAGGATTATTCAATTCCTCAACTTCCCATAGAGAATAAACTGCAAAATAGATCCTTCAAGCCAAATCTCATACTTTATAATTGAAATCAGTAAATATATATCACAAAGCTCATAAGCAATAACAAATAACATAAGGAACTCCTACACTAATAATCATCTATATATTAAATACATCACCACACAAGACCAAATCAAATAAATACATTGTTACCATCTTAAATCATAATGCAATTGACCCATGTTTTATAAGTTATAATTTTATTAATTTTATACTTTTTTTTTTTCAACATAATCGTGAATTTCACAATTACATGCTATACCTTTATAATTTGTATTCGTTAATGTACTAGATGGAACCTATTTGTTAATTATCTCCCCAAAGTTCAACAAAATAAATGAGGAAATACAAATCAAAGAAGAAACCAGAAAAAAAAAATTCAAATTCTCTAGAAGGAAAGACAAGTTCCAACCAGAATTGTGACAACTGAAGGTCATTTCATAAGGGATAATTCAATTCCTCAACTTCCCATAGAGTATAAACGACAAATAGATCCTTCAAGTCAAATCTCATACTTTATGATTGAAATCGGTAAACATATATCACAAAGTTCATAAGCAATAACAAATAACATAAGGAACTCCTACACTAATTATCATCATTGTTACCATCTTAAATCATAATACAGTTGACCCATGTTTTATAAGTTATAATGAAATATTCTAAACTAAATACTAAATTAAATTGCATGTATGTTTTGTTATGAATTTCATGAATGGATTGTGATGATTGGATTACAATAATTTAGATGATTGTATTTTATATGTTAGTATAATTAAGTAATTATATGGTAGTGAATCGAACGATATCGTAGTGTGTTGTATTATTTTTATGTTTTAACAGATTCATTTCTTTTAAATTGATTTGATCCAAGCCTAATCTCCTCTCTTTTTATGCATTTGAATTTCAATTTCTTTTTGCTAAAACAAGCCCAATCTTCTTTCAATGAAAATTCAAGCCCAACTTTCGGAAATGCAAGCCCAAGCCAAGCCCAAGCCCATGTTCAAAGCCTTGTTCTAAACTCTTCTTATGTGTATCAAAAGTCCAAAAGTGCAAAAAAATGATAATTATCAAGTAAGTATTTAGCAAAAACACTCTCCAAAAACAAACTCCAAAACCAACTTCCCCACCGCCACTTTCAAGCCTAAATTCCTCTATCAATTCAAGCAAGATTTTCTTCAAAACTCATCAAGAAATTCTTTCAAGATTTCATTCAAACGTTGAAGTCACTTAACGTAATGTGTTGTTCACTTTCTAAGCTTGTTAATCTCAAGTAAAACAATTATCATGTAAATGAACTTTAAGAGAATTGGTGATAGAATCAATAAATTAAGTTGGTTTTTAAGCTTAGATGAATCTATAGGACTTATGAGAGTAGATTAATAAAGTTTGTTGTGGATGTTTTAATAGGTAAATGAATTTTTATGGTTGCATGTAACATTAGTGTTGATGGATGAAGTTGTGAAGTTGTGAAGTTGTAAATGATGGAATAGTTGGCTTTCTTGTATATGGATGTGTGATAAGTATGTATGAACCTTTTAAGGTTTTATATTAAGTGTTTGAACTTGAATTTGAAGTGTTTAACTCGATAGAAGATCATAACAATAAGATACAAGAACTAAAATTTCAAAAAAAAGGACTTTAGATGGTTTACTATTTATCACGAGTGTTATCGACCCCGTAATGGACTCTGTTTCTTGAAAATTTTGTCAGGAATGTCATAATGGGCATTATGGAGGGTGTTATGCCCTCTGATCCAAGTTTTTCCTCTGATCACACTCTCTACAACACCCGTGATGGAGAGAGTTATCAGCTACTAATGCCCATAACACCCTCCATAATAAGGGTTAAAAAGGGGGTCATCAACTGCTGATGCCCATAACTCCCTTCATAAAGGAGGTTGCAGAGGGGGTGATGGCCTCTGGTTAAAATAAAATAAAATAAAGCGTTAGTATATATATGTTTATGTGTAAAATTATACTACGCTATATATTGCTATGAGTTTTCATTTAAGTTTGATTTGTGACTGAGTGTTTAACGATTGTTTGTGGATTAATGATGTTTTATATGAAATGGATTCTTTTAGTAGATTCATCGACTTGGTTGTGTCTATCAACTAATATCTTGACAAATATTCCAAATCATTCAAGTATGTAGTAACTTGTTTGTTAAGTTCTAGGTTGGGCATTATTAAATCAATTTTAATTAAAGATTGACTTTAAAATGTTTGAATTGGTTGTGCCTGTGTCGTTTATTCTGGTCCGAGAAGTGACAATCTTGTTCAAAGCTGAGCATGGTAACTTAGCCACTTAGGCTACGCCTATCATGATGCAATGACAATTTATAAGTGACTCAACGGATAATTGATAGGGGAAATAATATCAGTGTAACATTTGCTTATTCTTAAAAGGAAATAATATGTTTGGTTCATGTTTGTGGTACTAGTTAAACTAAGTAATATTATGGATTAAATTAAGTAAAGATGAGTAATGGCTATGAACCCTAGATGAGATTATTATTTGTCAATTTATATAGGAGAAATAAGTATTCAAGCTGTTTATATCAACCCTTTGAGCAGCTACTGTTGCTCAAAACCTCCAGATTCCCAAGGATCGCAATTGAAGCTTGAACACTCAAATGTTGATTTGTTTACTTAATTAAAGATAATTGATTTATTGGTTATTGTATTGTATTAGTTAAGAACGTGTGCTACTCTTTATTTGCTTGTGTTGTTGTGCATTGGACCATTGGCTCACTTTTTCTTTTCTAGGTATTGATGAAGATGAATTTTATGATGCTTTGGGATATGGTACTGACTTTGAAGAGTTTTTGGATGAGTGGGACAACTAGGAACTACCACCTTGAGATGTTTGTTTCCATGGGGACTCTATCAAGACTTTTTGAATATAATGTAAAAATTTATTTTAAAGCTTACTCATAAGCCTATGAGTGGTAATCTAAGTGCTAAAGTTTTTCCACCATGTTTTGTAATAACTAAAGTTTGTAATCATTTGAAGTGTCAATCTGATGGTATTGTTATATTCTAATATGTAAAGTAAGTCTACTTTTAATGAGTAGTTTTTTGTAAAAATTTTGTGTTATAGCAGGTTTAATCAAGCAATCAATATAAATGCTTTCTTTTCGGATAACCTTACGTATAATATTCTTGAATGTTATGCATGGTTGGAGACTTGGCTTGCTTAATTATGGGATTAAGATAAGTCAAATCTTTACATATAATTTTATTTATTTTATATTATTTATATTTTTATTTTAATAAAATCATGGATTTCACTATTATAGGTTATACTCTTTATAATTTGTATTCATTAATGTACTAGCTCCAACCCATTTGATAATAATCTCCCCTGAATTCAATCAAATAAATGAGAAAAATAATAATCACGGAAGAAACTAGAAAAAATTCAAATTCTCTAAAAGGAAAGACAAGTTCCAACTAGAATTGTAGCAACTAAAAGTCATTTCATAGGGGATTATTCAATTCCATAACTTCCTATAGAGAATAAATGGCAAAATAGACCCTTCAAGCCAAATCTCATACTTTATGGTTGAAATCAGTAAACATATATCACAAAGTTCATAAGCAATAACAAATAACACAAGGAACTCACACACTAATAATCATATATATGTATGTATGTATGTATGTATGTATGTATGTATGTATGTATGTATATATATATATTAAATACATCACCACACAAGACCAAATCAAATAATTACACTATTAACATCTTAAATCATAAAGCAGTTGGCCCATCTTTTATAAGGTATAATTTCATTGATTTCATACTATTTATATTTTTATAGAATTGTGAATTTTACTGTTACAAGTTATACTCTTTATAATTTGTATTCATTAGTGTACTAGCTCTAACCATGTGATAATAATCTCCCCTGAATTCAATCAAATAATTGAGAAAAATACCAATAAAATCATGAACCCTAAAAAACAACAAAAAGACCAAAAAGCAACCAAAGGGAATTGAATGTACTACTTCACTTCTACAATCAAAAACAAAATTTTGCAAACCTAATGTTAAAGGAACACAAATTCAAGACAACCCAAACCTTATAAAAAGTACTTTGGGAAAAAGGCAATTATATACATGCACACATAAGAGAAAAAGAAAGAAACCAACCTCACAAGTGCATGAATAATGGTCAGTAGAAAGAGACAAAGCTCTAATGAGATGTCATCCGCCTCTAATGAAAATGCATGTCGAGTAATTATGGTGATTAGACAAAAATTCCAAATTATATATTATATATGGAGAGAGATAGAGAGAGGGAGAGAGAAAGAGAGAGTCCCTTCATGAACGGTTGTTGATAAGGAAGGATCTTTGATGATGGTAAGCGAAAAGGATTATAGAAGATAGTGGGAAGCAGTAGAGAAGGAAAAATGTATTGAAAATAATCGATAGAAAAAAAAATTGCGAGGAAAGGTTTTTAAGGGAATCCGAATAAAGTTGGGGGGGGAGGGGGGAGGGGGAGGGGAGTTGGGGGGAGGGAGGGAACATGGGTCCACTATTTTGTGTACTTTAAAATTTTATGTGTCTTATTTACACTACTAATACTATAAATTGGCATACTGTGTCCTATAAAATTTGTCCTGTTTACTTAAAATTGTTGTAGGGATGACATTAATGAGAATTGAGAACTACAATATACTATTAATTACAAATATGGCATCATATGTATACTATATATAGAAGTAGCATCTTTAGTATAAATGGTAGATTGATGGAGTTGACAGTTATAATAATAAAGAAAGGAAACTAAAGGCATGTATTTTAAAATTAGGAATTGTAATTATGCAAAATATTAATATATCCACAAGGCAGTTTAAGTATTTTTAAAAATATATTAAAACCCATTATGCTTGCCTTATATCATGTCATTACGTTTAATCTTTGCACATGAAACACGATGTATGCTACTATTATTATTTAATTAAATTATTCTAAGATTTATATTTATATGAAAAATAAAGATATTTATCTCCATTATTATGTTTAACTTAATGAACTAGGTGTGGGTTCTTTTTTACTATTAACAATTAATTCAATCTAACTATTATTAAGATGCAACTAAGCAAGTCTTATGCAATACCGAAGTTGCCTAACCTGATAAATATACCCTATAAGGTTTGGAACAAGTTCTAGGAGCTCATATAGAACCCTATAGGGTTTTAGGTTAGGTATAAAACATGTTGGAAACTCAAACACGTTAGGAGAAAAATTTTATGACAAGTATTAATCCTATAGGGTTTTGACTCTAGCATAAAATCCATTTGAATTTAGGTTCAAATACCCTATATTGTCCATCGGCAAGTTTCAAGTTTATGGATAAAAACCCAATATGATTTAGGATAGATTTTAAAAGACCCAGCTATGTATTGGGATAGGTTTAGACTTTTTAAAATCCATTTTAAACTTGCTTCAATTATACCCCATTCCAAACCTGCTTTGGTTGCATCCCTAACCATTATAGGTATTGCTAGATAAATTTTCACAATGACACCTCAAGCCCAACCTGATCTATTTAGAGTACGAGCTAACTTAATTATCCATAATCCCACCTCTACCATCAATTTTAAATATAGCTATAGGACTGAGAAGACCTCTTGAGTCTGCTCAAACATGGTCAACTTGCAAGTCATCAAACTCATTCAGCTAGACCAAGGATAGGCCTTTTTAAATCCCTACACCCAGAAACCTAGGACATGTCTTATCGGCTTGGTTTCTTCTCCTTTCAATAATTGCCATGACCCTCTACATTTAACACGATGCATTTGCAAGCAAAATTTTGCCAATACTATAAGCGTTTATATTTTTCGATACTCTTAGAGGAGAACCATGGAGCTAATACCGAAAATGGAGCCCTAAAACTAACCCAGGTTAAAACTAAACTATGGTAACCCTAGATGGAATCAAGTGAAGAATTAATAACCCTAAGATATCAGAAAAATTAAGCAAAGCTCGAAACCTTAAAGGTAAGTAATCTAACAAAAGAGTATCATTGTTAAAACAATTTCGTATACCATAACCCAATTAATTCGGTTCAACTTAAAACCAAGAAACCCTAGAATTGATCCAAACCAATCACAAGTCCAAAAACCTTACGCAGTGTTAGATAAGTTGGATTACCTTAAATTTCTTATGAAAATAATGGGAATAGAAAATCCAAAATATTGAACCCTAGGAAAACTAGTACCTTTGAAAAGAAAAAAAATATGATAATTGTTCGACTTAAAAACCCTACGCTAAATAATTCATCTATTTGATCTCAACACGTAAATCGAGGCGGTATATCCAAATAATAGCTAATAAGAAATAATTTCCTACAATTGTAAACCCCCAAGATTTTATAATAATCTTATAGGTAAAACCTCGAGGTTGAGAATGGAATTGGAACCCTAAAGTCAAACCAAGCCAACCTTAAACCCTAAAAACCCTAGACTTGATCAGACAGCTTCTAAAACCCTAAAATACTAAATAAATTAGAAAAATAGTATGAACTTGAAATATATTCCAAATATATAGTATATGTCATAAAACGATCAAATTTGACAAAATCTCAACTGTTTTGAAGCTTTATGAGATTAGTTTCCATATCTGAACACCTACATAAAAAATAAGGTAAAATATCTCGACAAACAATTTACACTAGAAATATATTAAGATATTCATTAAATATTAAATAAAATTTTATTAGCTCGTAAAACATCAATTTTAGCTTTTATACGCATATTTTTATATGTAAAAGTAATTTATTTATCTTCATTATTATTCATTTACTATTTATTACTATTCACTCTATGCTACTTTTTCTTACACTACTCTTTTACCTCACATAATCTATCTCTTACATTTTCTTTTCCCCTAAAATTTTTTTACTAATTTTGTTACTTAACTTCTCTCTCTCTCTCTCCCCCTCATGAAAATCGGCACCACTCTCTCTCTCCATTTCATTATTTTTTTCTTTTTTTCTTTTTCAATTAATTTTATATCTTAAATTCACATATTTTCATCTATAAATACTACCACATCCCCCTCTCATTTTCACACTGTTTTTTACACATAACAAAACTCAACCAATTTTTCTCTAGAACTTTTTTCTCTAAAAATTTTCTCTCAAACTCTCCCCCTCCCTTCTTTATTTACCGCTGGCACGCACCCTCTCCCATACATCCACACTTTGCTATTTATTTAGGTGAAACCTTAAACACCCTCCTTATATTATATTATGTAACATGTGTATGTGTATGTCTTTAAATGTTTTCCACAAAATCCCCATGATGCATAATGCTTGGGAATGAAAATACAAGACAACACAATGAATTCATGTCAAACAACATTATGCTTATATTCGTGTTTATAATGTGTTCATTTTATTCTTGTTACTAATCTAACTTTATATACATAAGTATGTATAAGCATTTATAATCTTTAGAGCCTAAACTCACTAATTTAATTATTTTATTTCGTGCTCTTTTTATTTACATGCTTTAGACTTCTCCATTTCGAGTCACAATAAGACTAGTCAACTTCTTGTCTTCGACTAGTTTAAAAATCAAGTCAGAATAAGACTGGACTAATTCAAGTCTCAGGGAGTCTTCATAGACTACATCTTTTATTTTGTTATCTTTATGTTTTTTATTTATTATTATTGCCAATATTTTTCCATACATTCATTGTGATATTTTGATATTCATAAGTTTAACTTTATGTTCAAATACATAAAATGCCCATAGTGATGTTGTTATAATGTCGAAATGATTTTTGGACCTAAAATACAATGATGGCAAAAAATCTCTAAGTTTAAAAGTAAGAACAAGATGATAATATTGTCATTGTAATTACTTATTAATTTAGATAGCCTAGCACAATATGAGAGATTCATAAAGTTATAAACCTCTATATATTGATAATTCTTTATTATGTAAAATATTTTCTAAAAGTCATTTTCGAGATAGGGGAAAAATCGTTTATTGAAGGAAAATTTTAAAACAAGATCATCCTCTTAATTTCTTGTGAAACCCGTAACACATAAAGGATGTAAAACTTTGATTTTTTTTTTCTTAAACCAGCATGTTTTAATCTATGTGAATAGTAAAAATTTAGAAACAAACTAGACACCTAATTTTTCTTAAACATGTCGAGATCTAAGAAAAGATTTGAGAAAATACACTTGAAAGTTCTTTTCTTGAAAATCACATAGAGTTTAATGTCTTAAAAATAAATGACTAAATGACAATTATTTATCAAACTCCTAAGTGCAACAAACTTTTCAAAGAATAAAACAAAATATAAAACCTCATTTGCAAGTTTGAATCACTGATTTGAAAAATCCTAAGAAACGAAAATTCACTACAAGTTTCAAAGTTATTATTCATGAATCGAAGTTTTCTAATTTCTTCACAAAAATTACTTTGGAAAAAATTCTATTTTAAGCAACATCACGATGATCGTGCATGTACCATGAACTATAGTGTTTCTATCATATTTAAAATATAGAAATAATATATATATACATACATGCCTTAGAAAGTCTATGTAAGATAAAACTTGTGAAAAATGTCAAAAAGGAGCAGTGTACTAATCTGGATGTAATATATACTGAAGGATTCTGAGACCTAAATGACCTTTAATGTTTAAAATAACATTAGAAATGGATAGAGCATTCAAAGAAACTATAAATTGACTACTTATATGTAAAAATCAAAGTTGAAATGAGTTAGCTATGATCGTTTTAGGATTTAAACTAGGTAACCGGAAACTCTACCCAAAATAGAATTTATAAAGTTAGAAAATTAAATGAGCTTAATATGAAAGACTCATTTTAGGTATTTCTTTGTTCAAGTGACAAGGATTACAAAACTCCCTTCCGCGAAAATTATTTTGACTAGGAATTAATCTAATGGAAGAGTGAGTTCTTCCTCTTAATTTCATTATCTTATATATGCTTGTAAAGTAAAGCACTATGACATAGGGAAAAGATAAAAACAGATTTGTATGTGGGTTATCATGGGAATATGCTTATGATACACGATTGCTTGCTTAATGAATGTCAAGTATATCAAAATCTCGATAAGGTTGAGTAATGCTCTATGTTTCTTTTATTATGTTGTAGAGTGTGCGAGTATCTTGTTGATCATCCAAAAATGGAAATTAATGTGATTAGAGTTGAATAATAAATTGATCATGCATAGCACATCATAGAATTATATCATTGAAGGCTGCTACCCCTGCGCGAAGAGCTAGAAGACCTATGAGATCGTGCCGTAAGCATAAATATGCTCCTTCTTGAGGAAATTACAAACTTTTAGGGAATGTGTTATTAGGAAGGAGCCGCACTAGTAAATCATTGTGAGCAAGTGATCAAGACTAGAAGTAGAGTATGTGGAAAACCTCAATTCCAATTCCCTAACCCTTGTGACGAAGGGGTAAATCCGTTCTATATAAGATTTTTGGATGACTATACATATTTATGTGTTCATATGATTGTTGCATAGTATATGCTTTAACTAATAAACTTGTTTGTAAACGGTTGTTGTGCGAATGATGGGAATACTAAGTATGTTGTAAGCTTACCCCTATAAATCTTGCTTGAAATAAACTTGACTCGAGGAAAAAGGCGACAGGGAAATCACTAGTGGTTTTAGTGGTTTTAGGACTATGATGAAGGATCCGAGAACTCGGGATGAAGCTTCCCTTAGAAGCCTTTTATGTTAGATATATGATATGTTTTTACTTTGAAGATATTATTAATAGATATAAGACATTAACGAAGGTATGCCCCTAAGAAATATAATCTACTTGTTTAAGTTTATGGAATATAGTTCTCTTGCATTGCTATTTAATTGCTGCCATCGTAAATTGTGTTACTCCAATGTGTTCCCTTTGTTATGAAGTACATCTTGTGAAGCCTTTGTGTGATTAAGATAGTTATTTCTAGGCTTTAATATTATATACGACAAACTGCCACGTTTATGTTGTCCTTAAGGTATAACAAATACTCTTTAGATCCCTTATTACTATAGTTCACTCCACTTAGAGCTAGGTGGGTGTTAAGGCTAGCAATCCATAGGCCAGCAAGACAAAAACTGGTTAGTGAGTAGGGTATGTCTAGCTTAGTTGTCTTGATTTTTGAGTCATTTAATGGGAAATCGATGCATAATAGCAAGATAGAGTTAGAGTAGAGAGAGTGAACTAATTTAATGATCCAAACACCACCTATAAAATTTAAAAATTTAAATAAAATAGCTAAAAATTAATTAAGAGTTTAGATTAAGAGAATGGATAAAATTAATTAATGAGTTAGCTAAAATGAATCTTAAAGTTGGTTTGATTAATAGATCTAGGTTAAAAGAGAAAAATCTGCCAATGAAAACCTAATAGGAATGGATAGTTGAGATCGTGTCATGTGGCACTTTAGAAAAGAGCCTTACAAACCCTAGACCTAAGCCCCATATAAATACTCTTATATTTTCTGCATTTTCTTCTTGAGGAACACTACTATGACCCTAAGGTAAGAAACCCTAGACCTTAGCTTCCATTTAATGCTAACAAAGTAAGATTAAAGGAGGATTGGCACTAATCAGCTAAGGTTATCTATTCTGTGTTAAGAAATGAATACAATAGAGGTGAATTAAGAAACAAGGAAGAGCAACAACTTTGGTGAAATTTGTGACAGGTTAAGTTGGAGATTTTTAAGCTTGGAAGTGCAAAGTTTATGGTATTTTAAATGTAAATTCTGACAAGAGGGTGTTGGTAGGAAGTGAACGTAGTAAGAGAGTTGTTTTTAGAAGTGTGTTGAGCTTTAGAATCCCTTTTGTAGCTACAACAACAATAAGGTAAGACCCAAACTTAACTCTTAATGATATAAAGATGTAATAATAAGGAGGCAAGATAATCTAACGATATAAGAATATAGAATGAATGTATTTCAAGTTGAAATCTTACTAAAAATTAACTCTGGGAAAAAATAAATGTTGCTATGTGTTTAAAACTATGGACAAGATTATAGAATGAACAGGAAATCGATGTTATTGATGTTAGAGGAAGTCAAATGAAGGATTGAATATGAAATGTTTTGGAAATTTCAAAGAAACATGATATTTTGATAGGTACTATCAAAACTAGAAGTTTTAGGCTTTCAATTTGATATAATCATGTTTTAACAAATGAGAAATGAAAATGGATGAAACTAGGCATAAACACGACCTTAAAATACCTTCAAGATCACCAAAATTTGTCATAAAACATGTTTATGACAAAAATATCAAGTTTGAGTATGAAATAACACAAACCCAAAAAAGCACGATATGTACAAGTCATGTACCAGCCTGTGCTTCTCGCTAAGCCTCAAAACTAATGGAATCGTGTTTCCCAAAAAAGCATAGCATGTACACGATGTCGTGTACCCAACTATACTTCTATTGATCTTGAAACACAATGAAGCCTAGAGAAACATGGGGACGTACATCTACCCATGTTTCACTCGTGCTTTTTCTTTAGTTCAAGTTACCAAAAAAACACGGTTGGAACACGGGGTAACCTATCTATCCATGCTTCTCTCTGGTCTAAGCAACCCCATTGATCCTAAAACGGCACAAAAGGAAACACGACGTCATGTTTCACCTCATGTATCTTTTTGTTACCCGATGAAGTAAGAACACAGCTAATGCACGGCTAACCTATTCAGTCGTGTACCAAAACATAAGGTGATAGTCCCGTGTATAGCCACGCTCTTTGCCAACCCTTTTTTCCTTCTTCGATATTTGTCTAAATTGACTAAAACTTGATCCAACTTCTTCCTTAAACTTAAATAACCCTTTGAACATGATTTTTAAGTAAAATGGTTAAGTTAAAGAGATCTAGATGTAATAAACAAACAATACAATAAGATTAAAGATAATTAATCATGAGCTAATTATAATTTCAATCATGACCAAGTTTGGATTTTAAGCTCTGGGAAGATACTCAAGGATCACTTCGGTTATCAAGTATGCTAGTAATTGTGTGTTGCTTGCTAAAATAGTTTTAAATAACCGAATTAAGAATTTGAACTCGGCTTAATTGAGTGTTAGTCACTGCTTGGCTGCTTACTCCAGGAGTGGCACTCCCAGATCAGGTTGCAAGCCTAATCGCAACTTTCAGGATGACTATTAATATTATTTATTAGAACTAAATGCTTTTAAAATCGGTTCGAATGGAGCCAAATCAAATCATATTTGAAGCGGTTCGGTTCAAAACCTCAAACTGCTAAAAGCGGTTCGGTTCGGTTCAAAACCTCAAACTGTTAAAAGCAGTTCGATTCGGTTTAGTTCAACCTTGAACTGAACCAAATCGAATCATGAACACCCCTACAAACAAGATAGAAAATGAAGGGCTGGATTTATTTGCTAATTGTTTATAGTTTGGTTGTCAAAAGTCATACTTTTAAAGTTCAGGGGATCAATCCACACCACCTCTAAAGTTTAAGAGGTGTTTTTGCATTTTCTCCTTTAATTTAATAGGATATATTTTTGGACAGTGCACACAAAACTAAACAAAAAAATAATTATAGAGATGGACTCTTCATTTAAGACAATAAGAAAAAAACTCACATGGGAGGAAAAATAATTTCATTTTAAAAAGTTGAAGCCAAAACATTTAAAGGTGTTCTTTTACATTTATATCCTCTCCTGCAAACTTAACCTCAAATCTCTCTCTCTCTCTCTCTCTCTCTATGACACACAGCTCATATCACATTAAACTGTTTACTTTCCTCCATCTTCTCTCTCTTTATTCTTTTATTTCTCAATATTACACAATCATCTCTCTCCATCTAATATGTTTCATTCATGAATTTAGGGTTTTCATATAGCCATCATATTAAAACAACGATGACTTTTACTAGTAGAGATGATGGGGCATATATAATAAATGAATGCCATGCAACTTTATTATTCTCTCAACCATACATCAATTAAAGTAACAACAAAACCAAGTAAGAAAATCGGAATCGGTCATTCATAGGCTAGGGTTTCACTTTTTTAAAAAATCAATATTTTATTCCCCTAAATCATAATTCAATATAAAGTTTGAAACTTTTGGTTAATTTTGCCTTTTGCCAATTTTTTTTTTTTTTTCAAATTGATAATTTTGTGGGAGTTACTTATTGTTTAACTTGTTTTTCTTTTTTATTTTACATTAGAAATTAAGAGTACCCAATACGATTTGGTTTGTTCTATTGAAAATATTGTATCAGATATTTTAATTTTGAAATGGAATCTACAATTTTTAGGGATTGTTATTATACGTTGTATTGCCATATGTTAAGTTAAGAATTTTTGTTGTTTTCTATGATATTTTAAAAATTCTTTTTATTGTAAAAGCTATAGTGTAATATTGTTTTACTAATGTATTTGCTTTTTATATGTAAGTCAATAAAGATTATTTTTGAGAGATTTCGTATAATTGGGTGAAATTTGCAGTGAAGAAGATTGGAAATTTTTTTTAACACCCTAAATTAAGGCATTACAACCCGCCATGTGTCCTCTCTTTAAAGGCACACGCAAAGGCTATAAATATCTAAACCACAATGCAATTCATCAGATAACCCTATAACTCACATGAAGGATACCCAATATAAAAATCATGATAATAAAACTTCAATAACATCTAAGTTGGCATAAACCAAACCAACTGATAAAATCCTCATAAGAAACATAGAATTAATACTTATAAAATCTTTTTAATTGGAAACCTAAAGAAAAAATAACAACTCAACATGATAAATAAAACTCCACTCTAGCCATCTATATGTCAGCTGGGTAATCGAGTCCACTATCATCATCCCCAGGCTCTACAAATACATCAAAGCAAGATAAATCATATATTATCTAGTCTTTATCTGTTCCTAAAAAATAAAAAGAAATGAGCACAAAAGCCCAGTACATCCAAACCGAAAACATAGGCGTATAATCGTACATCAAACAATTCACACACAACTTAGTATATAATGCAGCAAGCGCCAATTATTATCTTTCCATTAATCCAGCATACAACACAGTTCAAGATGATCCGCGACTATTCTCAAACTTGGAGTATCTCAGACTCCTTAAAACAAGCAGTATAGGAAAATAGGTAATATAATACATATATGGTGTTGGGAATCTCCCACATACTGGGGTGTCGTATTCGTACTACTCCTAAACTGCCGGAATCATCTCTATGCACGAGTCCACTCGGGACAACCTTACACATAGATCATCAAGTTGTTAGCGTTAGTATCACACTCTACGTGATCTTTACTAACCATAGCCACTCACAACCAACATTCGATTCAATTATAGTCATATATAAATTAGGTCAAATTTGTAAACTAGTCCTACAAGCACAAACAAACAAACATGGTAAGGACGTACCTATTCCTGCTTAAGAAATCGAAATCCTATTCTCAATTAAACACCTAAACAAAGAATCACCCGTTCCACTAATAAATTATACATGGATAATAACATAAGAAATATAAAACTAAACCCTAATTCATCAATCTAGAATCTCCAACACACCTTTCTTTGTGAAACCCGTACAATCACATGATCTCCAATCAACACCAAGAAATAATGAAACCCTAATTCTCTAGATCACCTGTTCATCATTGTTCATGCATTCACAATCATTCTCAATAGCAATTATGATTCAAATTCTCCTAAAGACTTATGATCTATGAATTATAGTTCCGGTTTGAGTCTTACCTTCTTCAATTTGTCATAGATCTGAAATCCCCTAATTCCTACACTAAGGGTTTTCCTCCAATTTCCACCAACAATCGATTTCCTTCATCAAATAACAATAAAATCTTAGAAGGAACACATCCTAGAATGAACTAATGGATTAAGAGAGGTTACTTACCCGATTCCCTGATGAAATCCTCCTTGGAGAGTATCGTCTAGGGTTTGTTTATGTTTAAGAGAGGTCATGAGGGTTAGAGTCGAGTTTAGGATGTATTTATAGAGTCAATCCTCGAAGGGATTTAGGCTAGTACGCATAAGAAAAAGGCTAGCTACTTAAATGTCTCGGGTCGTTCCAAATTATTCAGTGCCACCACTTAGGGCGGTAGCCTTCTTGGGTACGCCGAAGGCCTACATTTTTACGTCGGCGACCTAAATGTCGGCATACCAACTTCTTCCATTCGCAAAAATTTCTCCACTAAAGTTATAAGCTGGTGTTTAGGCCGTCGTCCTTTGTATTTAAGCTGGCAACTTTGAATTATAGGCTGGCGACCTATATGCTGGCTTACTCCAAATCATCTAGTCATTCACGTACAACTTCTCCGTATCCAAATTCATCTGTTTCAAGACAAAAATACCCCTTTAAACAATTATATATTACACTAATACGCCTCACTATGAAATATTTTTTTGTATATTACATTTTTAATTTTTTTTCCTTTTTCTTTAGTATGTTTATTGTGTTTATTATAGAAATAGAAAGGGTATGGCTTGAACAAAAAAAATATTTTTTTGTTTTCGCAAAGTCAACAAAGGAAAAAGTTTTAATTTGACACATTGTTATGGGATATTTTTATCTTTTTGAATTTAAGTGATCCATTTTGGCTTATTAGGTATAATTAGGATAATGAAAGTTCCTTTTATGTAGAGTTTTTAATTATTCCCATATATATTCAATGGGACAAAATTAGAGTTTTACTTAATATATAATAAATGAAAATAAAAATCGAGTTTTTGTGACAACTCATAGTGGGATTTTTCTCTATTCCAAGGGACTAATAACCTCTATCATAAGTTTTTTATAGTGTTATCATACATTTAAATTAATGGCATAAAATTTTTTATCAATAGTAAAATAATGAGAAAAAAATAGTCACAATACAAATATTTTGATAAAATTAATTTTATCAATGATAAGATTTCATCACCAGATTATTTTGTCATAGTATTTACTTTTATGATAAACACAATTTCTCATTATTAATATTTTGACAAATAATATTGACATGGTAAAATATTTATGACATTATTCTATTTTCATAACATAAAATTTATATATAAATTTGTCATCTTAATAAATATGTGATGGATTAATTTTGTCACAAGAAGAAAATAATGACAAATGGATTTTAGTTAATATAAATCATATTACAAAAGAAATTTACCACTATTATTTTGATGACAAAATTTTTTGTCACAATCCATATTTTCGTCATTATAAAACATCTTAATTAGTCACAATAGCTTAATCTATTGTGACAAAAGACATGCCTATTATGAACAAAAAAATTATTGCGGCAAATTGTTTTTTTACTATGTTATCTTGTCGAGACAAATTGTCATCATCACTACATCATCATATTATGACTAAGAACATTTTTATCACAATATACTTATTGTGACAAGCTTATTGTATGAAAAAAATGACAAATCGAATTTGTTACAATAGGTATTTTCTGACAAATTTGGCATTTATAATGACAAGCCAATTTGTCAAAATATCATATTTCTTGTACTGTGTTTCAAACCCTTATGGACTTTATAAAATAACATCATAAAAGTGGGATTTGTGATTCTGTATATGAATGAACACATGATAGATAGTGTTGCGAATCATATCTTATATCATATTCTTATGTCCCATGTGTAAAAATTAAAATAAAATTCAATCGTATGATATTATGATAAGATTTCGAGTAATGGAAAATATCCATTAATCTATCTTGGTTGTTGATCACTTTTAAGATCCAAAGAGATAAAGTGTCATCAAGGCATGACTTCTGACTACTTTCTAAAATTAGTCAAAAGTTACGTGTTGATTATAACATCTCACTTCCCTTGCCAGAGATGGTATTACATTCTAAAAATTCCAAGGGAGTTACATAACCTGTTGATTTTTTTACGCTTTGGCTTTGTCAAATCATAGCCATTTATATTTGTTATGTTAATATTCAAATTACAAGCCTTGTATTGATAAATGAATCAAATGCAATAACAATGAATTGAAATTAAGGAAATATCACAAAAACAAATATAATAAATTTAATTCGCAATACCAAATTAACTTGGAGATGTGTATCTTACAAAGCATTAAGTGGGGTGATAACTTGTGTTTGTTAGTTTGGGTTCACATTTATACCGTGTTTGATGTCGAAGATACATAAAATTGAATAAAAATCACTGATATGAATATATATTGAAATTGATGTACTCATTCATGTTGCAGTTAATTATACATGTTATATCATATATCATGTCGTTTTCATATTTCATCTCTATAACCGTGCACAGTTTCCATTCCATAGAATTGGAGACCTTTCATCCTCGAAACCCTAGAAAAAGCCAAGAATTACCTCTTAAATTATTTGGTTGCACATGCACTTACTTAGTACAGGACGTGTTAATCGTTGATATACCCCATTTAAAATCATATCGAGGATGATTGCTACATTTAGGACCCTTCTCACAGCTAGCAAGTTCTTGTCGTTAAAGGTCTTCGTGTGCTTTCCGTCAAGTGCTTCACATCACATGTCAACGCAACGTAGACTTTGTACACACACACCCAACAAAATGGTAAGAACAACTACGCCTAGCTTGTCGACATAGCTTGGTCGGTTATGCCATATGTTATTGAAGAAAAAAGGGGGGAAGCAAAGGAAAGTTTCTTGTGTTAAAATAGTTAGCTCCTTTTAAGTGGATGCTAATAGCTTGTACAAGTGAAAGACTACAACCCCACTTTATCTATTTATTTTTTATGCAATATCCAATCCCATAACCGATGATTACATGGAAGTCTACCGTATCAAGAAGGAAGCATAAATGAATGAAAAGGTTAAAATTAGTCAAAATGGATTAAAGTGTAATTTTTACTTTATAGTTGAAGAAAGGAAAGAAAATCGAATGAAATATGTCCATTTTCCTTGTTTGTGGTTTGTTTTTAAGAATGAAAGGAATGGACAAATTTACTTTTAGACTAGGTTATATGATGCCAACCCTAGGTATGAGGTCTTATTGAGCCAAGTTATTTCATTTGAATACTCACACCTTACATGTTTTCTTTTTCACATAGTAACTTGAATCCCTATTTTTAAATTTATTTTGATGAACTTTGTTTTAAAGGATATTTTGTAATTTCTCATTTTTTTCATTTATTTTTCTCTAATTTTGAAGAGAGTAGAAGTGGAGTTCCAATTTCATATTTTATATATATATATATATATATATATATATATCTTTTTTGTCCAATTTGTTTTAAAAGACAAATATATCCTTTTCTATCATTTTCACGAATTTCCTTCTAGTTTCATCTCTTTTTCTTTTCTTTTCTTTTTTTTTTCTTTTGATTGATCCAAACACAATACAAGATTGTATGTGTGTTTACAAACAAGTCCAATAAAATGGCATGGTATCAACTATTATGCTTAAACTCAAACTCAACTTGAAATTTCAAAATTCAAACTCAAGATGTTATTAGGCTTGCTTAATGCCAACTCAATTAAATTTGTATATGTCCATTTTATTAAAAAAAAGTATATTTTCTTGTCCCAACAATAATGTTGGTATATAAATTCATTAATATGTTAGTTTGATTTGAGATAAAAAGAACTCACAAGTTTATTGAATCTAATATTATAAAATGGGAGCACAGGTTAAAGCTTAATCGAGATGGTTAAATTGAATTTGAATGTGAACTCTAAATAAATGTATTGTGGACATATGTTTGAGCTTAGTCATTAACATACACCATGAATATTTATTCTATCCATATTCCATGTACATACATCACGTTGCAAGAGAGAGAGAGAGAGAGAGAGAGGGAGCGAAGAAAGATAAAACCCTAATTCATAAGTTCGTACGTCGTGGACCCTTGGAAGTACAAAAGGAAATAAATGGCCATGCATGGAAAGGTGATAAAATAGAGTAATCAGCCCCACGAGATTCGGCCAACAAAAAAATAAAAAATGAGCCCCACGAGACCAGGCGTGATTAAACAACAGTGAAGCACATGATTCTGCACGTGCTGATATACATCTTGATATTATTTAATTATTTGCTAAAATCGATATCATTAATAATACAAGTAATAATTTCTAACGAAATCAACCATAAAAAATAAAGGGATGATATCATGGTTTTTAACTCAATTTCACACATTTTGGTAATTATACATCTTAAGTTTTAAATTGTCAAATTATACATCTTATTACATATTTAGCTATCACAGTTTGCACCCTATTGCTTTTCGTCAACTATTGTTTTCTCTATCATTACAACAAGTAAATTACAATATGACACACGTAATTTTTTATTTTATATTGATACAATAAATTGCTTGGTCATCTTGCTAGATAAAAAATATTCCACCTCGGCAATACAAACTTTAAAAAATAAAATAAAATTAGAACACACAAATTAAAATAGGAGAAGAAAGAGACGACTTAGTTGTAAGTGATTTTCTTTCATCTCGTTTTCTCCGATAAAACTTTAAGTTGTAAGTGATTTTCTTTCATCTCGTTTTCTCCGATAAAACTTTAAGCATTCAAAGGATATATTGATGTTTCCAAAACACCTATGCCCACATAACATAATTTAAAAAAATGATAACAATAAAAGATAAAAATAAATAAATAAATAAAAACACTGATGTTGCCACACACAAAATAGAGAAATGCTCTGGTCGGTATTACACTCCATGTGTAATATAACACTTATGTCCATAGTATTATCTAACATGAGGAGAGATGGTCTAACTTGAAACTCATAAATGGATTGTATTTTGCTAAAGGAATTAAGGATTATATTCGTCACTTTTATGCATAAAGTTTTGTTGAGAACTTGATATAGAATCCTGAAAAAAGGAAGACAAGTTCTTTTTTTTGTTTTAAGGTTAGGGTTTTGTGGAGAAATGGAAAAGAAGAAGGTGAAAAAGAAGTGAAAACTTGATGTATGCTCTTAATTTGCATATTTCTAACTTTTTTTTAGTTTTTATTGCTAAGGTGGATTATTTTTATTATTTGGTAAGATGACTAGGTAGTTTATTGTATCAATATAAAATATAAAATGAAAAATTATATGTGTCATATTGTGATTCGATCATCGTGATATCAAAAGACATAAGGGTTGTTGATTTTAAAAAATCATATATAAATGATGACAACTAAATATCTAATTAGATATATACTTAAACAATTGAAAACTTGAGGCGTATAACTGTAAAAATGTGTAAAATGAAGGTGTAAACCATGACATTATCCTAAAAGTAAATTTTAAAAAGCACTATTTATTTAAAAAAAGCTAAAACTTTTCATTACTTTATGCATCCAATTTTTCCATAAAATTTGGCAAAATAATATTTCATAAAGTTTGTGTGAATAATTCAAAAATACTCGTTAACACAACAATTGGCTAATTCATAAAGGAAATAGCAGATAAGATAAGAAAAAGCCTTCATGTTTGTTCAAATATTGATAAAATTTAGTGGTATATAAATAAATCATTACTTTAGTAGTATATAAATAAAATATTGATAGAATTTTAATATGCATCCAATATTTAAAAAAAACACACACACACACGATTATTCATGTTTGTTCAAATAAAATTGTTAACACACCCACGTGTGCTTTTTTTTTTTATTTTACCAGACCATCCGTGTTATATTATATCATTATCTTCCCAACGAGAACCATATGTTATCGTATTCGTGTCCTGTTTTGGGTTTGAAATCCGAAGTTGCAGCGCAGGATCGGGACAACCTTAATAACTGCAACTAGAAAACGACAACCTTTTTTCCGCCCGCATTTTCGGCCGTCGACAAACCGTCACCGACCGTGCCTGTATGGCGCCTGGCATTTGACGTTCTAGTTTGGCTTTTTCCACCATCAGTTACATGAGTTATCTTACCGTTCAAATTGATACATAATTAGAACCGCAGCAGTTAAATATTAAATATATAAACTTTTCTAGTTAAGCGATGATCTTGTAATCTATTAGCATTACCTTTAAAATCTTAAGTGAGAAATATCATGTTCGAATTCCCCTCTTTTATTGTAATAATAGGAAAAAAAATTCTAATTATTTCAATAATAAAATAATGAATTGACTGATACATTAATGAGTTATAAAGTTTCCCTAATTTTATATTAAGAATTGTTGTTATAATTTAATCACCTACTTATAGGCATCTAATTTATGTTGTAAATGGGCTTATAATTACATTTAATTATCATTTATTATTTAATTTGGTTTAGCTCATGGATTAAGTGAAGAGCTCAACAAGATCAGTTTATTTATTGAAATGGCTTAAAAGACTTAACTTAGTGGGCTCATAACTGAAATCGTTAAACTAGCTCATCACATTCGACCTCTATTAGATATGCTCATGCATAGAGGAGGATGGATATTAGTCTTGACCTATAGTAAGATTATTCGTGATAAGTATTGTAATATAAAAATAAATAATTTATAATAAAGAGTAAAAGTATCATTTGTTTAACAATAAGAGCGTTTTATGATCCATTCTAATATATATATATATATATATATATGTATGACAAATGGCAGACATGTGATTGAAGACAATAAGATAAAGTTGAAATCTGCCTAGGAAAGTCGTCGGCCGTCATGGCTACGCCGTCGGCCTTGAGTGATTATACTGCTAGCATTAGAGGCGACCATCATCGCCATAGAATCATCTGATGAAGTTTAGGCCACCGACTTTCATACCTAGGCCGCCAGCCTTTTTTCTAAGCCGTCAACCTTTGTACCGGCATACAAATGCAGGATTTGTAAAGTCTCCAAGTTTTCTTTTTAACCCTAGCCTTCTTCTTTCTTTCTCTAGACCTTTCCTAAGCCAGAAAACTCTAAAATGCTCTCTCTCAAAGCTTTTAGAGATCCTAAGAAATCTATCAATATTCAAGGAGGATAAAGATTCAAGATCTAAGGAACTAATCTTAAGGAGTTTTGAAGATAGTCCTGAGTTCTTGTTGGAAATTTAGCGTTCTGCAATCAAAGAGGAAGAAAAACCTAGAAAACAGGTAAGATTGATCCTTTTCAATGCTTTTGGTGATTTAAAAATGAAATCCTTTCTAGATTTCTTTAATTATATAAAAGGGAATTAAGTTCTAGGAGATATATGGACAAAAACTCTAATTCTTGGTTTTTGGGGATTTCATGGTTTCACAATCCAAAGGAGAAAGGTGTGTGTGATTCTAGGGTTTGATAATTCTTTTGAGTTAGGGGTTTAGATGAAAATTGTTTTATGTTTATTTTGTGAAAACATGTTGAGAATGAGAATTTGATTTTGATCAGGTATTTTTTGTGAAATTAGGGATTTTGTTCCTAAAGTGATTTCAGGTACGACCTTACCTTGTTTACTGTTTGTATTTGTAGGCTTAGTAATTGTAAACAGACTAATTGCTATCCAGTTTTAAATTTGATGTGCTGCTTATCTTTGGCTGGGTCTAGTAAATCAGGAGTATGATACGAGTGTGATACCCAGGGTGTGTGGGGAGTTTTCAACACTAATATATGTATATATTATTATTTTCCTTATTGGTTATTTTTACGGAGTTATAAGTTACTTCAGATTTAGGACTATTTGCAAATTGTTATAAATTGTGTTGTTTGGTGGCTAATCAAAGATAATAACCAGTAGTTGCTGGATGGATTACAAGGTTGCATTTCGATTTATATGTTGCATGTTCATATGCATGTGTTTGTGATATGGCCTACTAGGCCTTTGTGCTCACTCTTTCATTTTTCAAGAATAGATGATGATCCAATAGTTTTTTATCTGCCGAGCTATGATGTTTATACGAACTATGAGAAGGATGATAGTGGAGCTGATTTTCCTGCTGGTTATTAGATATATTGGTTTGGAGATAGATAAAGTTGGAGATCTTATGAAGTTTTATATGTTTTTATAAATCTAAAGTTTTATGAGACCCTTTTCTTAGGATGTATTAAGATTATATTAAGTTTGTTTTTTGTTTATGCCAACTAAGTTGTTCATAAATTTTGTTATTATGAGATGTTTTTAAACAAGCACCCTTATATGTGAGAGAATGATGTTATATGGTATTATAATTGTGGATTAATAAAATGATAGCCTTAGTGTATCAATCTCAAGTGAGGATACGTGGCGGGTTGATAACACTCTCAGTTTATGATGTTACAAATATAAAACAAGTCTTAGTTTATCTAGTCTGTGAATTAATAAAATGATCTAACAATTATCATTCATACTAAGTGACAATAAATATTCAAATATTCCTCTTTATTTTAACTTTTGGAGAGAAAAGACATACGACATTCCATAGAGGAAACTCCATTCTCATGGATTAAATAGGAAACTCAAGAACTACTACTTCAATGGCTTAAGAACTGCAAGGTTGACACGCAAGGTCTACTCAAGCTCCCTTGCCTGTCACCTGTATTTTCAAGATATTAAAATTGTTTATTCCTCCTCCCCATCATTCTCTTTAACACTCTGAAGTCACATGCAAGATATGAGATCAATATGATACAAGCATGGCCACCATAAAAAGAACCCAATATCTACGTATATTCAAGTTAATTATAATTTGTTGAACCTGAATATGGTTTTCTCATAGAAAAAGAAAAATATACAAGATTTATACATAGAAGCTAATTACATAAACTTACATATCATAAATCATGAGGATATCATTTACCAATTCCACTATAAGATCCATAATTCTTCAATATTTCTAGATATTAATACATCTAGTACTATATTTGCCATAAAATATATTATAAAAAATTATCTAACTGATTAGATATTTTGTACCTTACTTTGCCATTTCAATTAAGATAGTTGATTGCCTTTTTAACAAGATCTTATTGGCATGAGTCATTATATGATGACTCAAAATAAGAATAAACTTACCATATTTGTATATTGGACCTATCACATGTGGATCAAGAGATTATTATATGTTAACCATCGTTTTCTCAACAAAAATTATACAAATACAATTTAGACAAAAATAATTACCAAATTAACATCGCTATATCCTATGTTGCACATGCAATATAGTTTTTTTTTTTTTTAATATATCATATACTCTATATGCAATACATGTATCGTACGTGCAATATGCAATACAAGCAAAGTACCAGTACTTCGCTTTATGTATCCCATATAGGATGTGTGATACACGAAAAATACTGGTACTTTGCATATATCGCATACCCTACATGCGATACACAAATTTTTACAACTTTTACACAGTAATTCACTTTATCTTGCCTTCAAGATGCAATACACGTATAAAATATTGCATCTCATCTCTAACATGTGTTATAGAGATATTAATTTGATGATTTTTTATACAATTTGTATTTATGTAATTTTTTTTATAAGGATGGTAGACATGTGTTTCACCCTATGGATCAATCTACCACAAACAAATGTATAATATTTGCACCAAAACTGACCACACATTTGGACAAGACAAACCTATCATATTTGACTCTATCACATTTGAACGAACCTACTATAAATGAACTTACCGCATTTGCACCGAAACCTAATACATTAGGTTAAACTCCTTATTTTAAATTGTCGTATGCGATTTAACCCAACAATCTCCCAATTTTTAATCTCTTTCTCCATCATTATTGTTATTTGTCATTTCAATTTATGAAGAGATACATTTTTCGATGATCTTACATACATAAACTCAAACATTCTTATTATCACCATCAAGAAAACAGAACCTAAAATTATCAAAATTGTTTAGTCATTATTGCTCATACAGGTTTCTCTATGAGTCCCATAATGATTTAAATGGTTCTAAGATAGTGTGTACCAATGAGTCAATGACCTCTTGCCGATGTTTTTATTTCGCTGACATTGAAATCATTCGTACAGAATGGGTGAGGAACTTTTTATAGCATGAGAAAAAGAAGCAATAATCAACATTCTTTTTTGAAACAAAGCAAAAAAAATTCACCATTTGAATAAGGTATGGGACTATGGGGACTAGGAAAAAAATGGTATGGGAAGTGAATTCTTAAATCAATTTTGAGGTTAGATTGAAATTTTAGGAAAATCTCTACAAATGTTTTCTTTGAAAAATATATTATATGTTCTACATCATGTGCATATGTAGGTGGTGTGTAAATATTAATAAATTACCACATATGATAGTAGTAAAGATAATTGAAAAATAAATAAAGAAATTAGGAACTTTAAATTGCTTGCAACCTTCATTTAATTTAAAGATATTTGCCTCAATTACATTCATATAATATGGGTCATGTTGAAGTAAAAATTTAGATAATACTATGTATCAACTCAAGGTATATGAATATGCAATATAATATAGGGATAATACTATATGTAATCTCTAAATTGTCATTGATCCATTACTTATACTTTATAATTGTCAATTTTAGCATCTATTGATGGGCAAATTTAAACTTTGGATTCTCGAAGCCAACCTAACCTAATTGGAGCATTAAATGACCTGATGATTCATTAATTAATCACCAAACTAGGCTTCCTTGTTTATAACAATGCCATGTGAACTAATGTAACGGTAGTCTACTTAGCTACTACTATCCTACTGGCATGTGGTCACTCAACTCAAGCAATACCACCCTACACCTTACATTCTCGTGGAGCGGCTTACTAGCTTTGTATTCACTACTCTAATAACCTCCACACACTCCACTAACCCCATAAAACATGGAACCACTCACATTAACCATTTTTTGATAAATATCACCTCGATATGTCCTTCATGGCCAAGTTGGTGACATCTAGCAAAACTCCCGTCACTTTACTTATTCATTATCTCCTATATTATGTCAACTTGATTGTTAGAGTAGTTGAACCACATAACCCCTCGATACCTAGCTATGAATCATTATTGTTTTGTAGGATTAATTATTGAAAGGCTTAGATCCAATTCACTCTATCGACACCAATATTGCGGCATTGTCTATGGGAAATAACAAAAAAGTCAAGTTGTATTGATTTCTCCTTGAATATCATTAACTACCTTAATGGCAATTGCAAGGAATTTAAAGCATGTGAACAATAGGAAACATAATGCTTCTCATGTGAGTGAACAGGCTACGGCCTTTAATCCTTTTAACCCACAATATTTAAGAGAACTTGAAAGAGTATGCCATAAGCTAATAGCTCATGATGATGAAGTCTAGAGACTTCAAGCTCATGTTGACTAGCTAAAGTGTCAATACCACCCTATAGAAAGGTAAGGACGAATCTAATGCTAATAGGTGTAATGTTTAAGAAATAGATAAGCAAGCTTAACTTACGAACCCCTACAATTGAGCTCTTGCTAGACCTTAATTAGAGGAGGCTTCACATGTGAAATCGCGATGTTGTTGCAGACCATCCCTTACAACAATTAAACGATGACCAGCTTGGTGGTATCATGAAAAAAACTTTTCAATGAAAAAGAGAGCAAAAAGAGTGCTTTGCCCATGATTTCATGGGGGCAATCCCCTTTTATCTAGGGAAACAAGGACAAAGCCTTGCCACCATGCATATAAATCTTTTCACTAAAAGAATTCAATGGGATTAGAAACCCTGAAAATCATGTAGCTAAGTTTTTAGTTTTAATGTCCCTACATAAATTCAATGATTCTATCACCCACAAAGCGTTCCCTAGCACCTTATTGGGAGCAACTTATAAGTGGTTCAAATATAATCCACTAAACTCCATAACATGCTTTTAAGATAAAATGAATATGTTCCTAAAACATTTATTAACTAAAAATCCTCCAGAGAAAGACATTTTAACCTATAGCAATAGCCAAAGGAACCCATAAGGGATTATATGTTGAGACTGCAATCTTCTATATCCTAAAGTTAGTAAGGAAGTTGCATTACATGCATCTGTCCAAGGGAGTTGACTTCGAAGGTAAGTTTTTTTTTTTTTTTTTTTTTGATAAATTACCTTGGTAGGCCACAATGTTTGGAGATAAGTTCATTTGAGGTTATAACATTTCGAGTAGTTTGTTTAATGTCAAAATGTTTAGGAAATTAGGTCAATTGAGGTCACCATTGACAGGTGTCATAACGAGGTGAATCTTTTAAGTTTTAATTAAATTTTTCTCCTATTGACAAGTGTCAATGATGTACTTAATTAATCTACTTCTTTAAATGTTATGACCTCAAATAAACCATTCGAGATTTTGTAACTTTAAATAAACTTATCCTTAAATATTATGACTTTTCGATGTAATTTACCCTAAGTTTTTTTTTTAATCCTTATGACAGACCAAACCTACGACATTAGACCAATTTCACGAAAGAGCTGCCAAATACATTATCTAAGAGGACAACATGTGGGCTTAATAGGAAACTAACAAGCCAAGACGAAATTAGATGGAGACAAGGGTAGAGAAAATGATAGGAGCTCAATTAAGGATTGATTGAGCCAATAGAATGATCAGAGTGCTACATCCTCTTCATCAAAGAACGGGGGATACAACAGCAAAAAATGACTCCCCGACATTTATGCATAGTTCACCCTCATTACAAAACCTTTAGTTGACCTTTTCCTAGAGATTTGCAATAGGAATCTCCAAAAGAACCCAAAGAAGATGAATAGCAATCCTAATCAATGCAATAGTGGTAAATATTGTGACTACCACTATGATTATGGCCACAACACAAATCAATGTTTCTAATTAAAGAATGTTGTTTAGGATACCAGGCATGTTGTTACTTGAGAGAGTATATTGTAGATCTGAGAAATAATATCAAAAGATTAACTAAGCATCACAAAGCTACACGAGCATCAAAAGAATGATTATCGGGCCAACTATCGAAAAAATTAAGCCCCCAGTAGCATCATTAACACCATTTTTTAAGGGCATGTGTAACCCCTAAGTTTTCCCTTGAATAAGTTTAAAGAGTAGATTTGAATCAATGAAGTTTTAATATAATAAGAATGAATGGTACATTGAATAAATTTCAATTACAATAGCTTTTGTAAAATAATCCAAATAAGAATAGAAACTTAAATGTGTAATTAAGTTGTTTCAAGTTGTTCGTCAATTAAATTTGCCTCCAAATTGTTCTAGAAATTTAAATTTCAAAAACTTAACTCTTAAACTATAAAGAATATTAATATAGATTTTTATAAGGAACTTTCTAATTAAATAAAATTCATAAACCAAATTTATCAAACTTTGTATTAATTTCAAGTGATTATTGATTTTAATGCATTAGATGTGTAGAAGCCAATTTGTGCAGTAAAATAAGCTCAATTTTTTGAAACTGCACACACACAATAACCCTTCAATGCCTCTAAAGTCAACATTTTCTTCTCTCTCTCTGTGTATATATACACATTAAAGATAAATATCAAATTTTTGAAACAAAAATCACTCCATTCGTCTCCTTGCAGCAAATGTATTTTTACACACATTCACTCCTTTTCTCTTTCAAGTTCTCTTCTCAAAATTGTCAAGAAACCCAAGCTAAACTCCTATCATCAAGATACAAATAGGTAAGTTAACTCTTGCTATCACCTTGTTAATTTTGTAAAATAAGTAAAGTGTTAGTTAGAGCTCTTGTTAGTTGTTGATATATATATATATATATATATATATATGTAAGGTTATGTTGAGTGCTGTTGTTAGACATATGAAGTGGAGTTATGAAGTTGTGGTTTAAAAGTTCTAAATCATAGATGCTATGGACTATTATTGGTTGGTTGAAGTTGATATGGAGAGTGGCTAAATGTTGGAAGATATGAAAGGGAGAAAGAGAGGGATATTAGTCTTGTATATTGATGTTAGAGTGTATTTGATGCCCCTATATCCACACTTAGATGATACGCCCCTCCCTACGGTGAGTGGCAAGGGGCATAAGAGCCCCTATATCCATACCTAGGTGTATATGCCCATCCCTACAGGGTGTGACAAGGGGCGTAGCAGCCTTTGTTCCTACGTTTAATTTCTACGCCCTTTGATATGGGGCATAGCTGGGGGCGCATGGACCTTTGATCTTTTAATATGCCCCATATGGATCTTAAATCTTGTTTTCTTTCTTTCTTTTTTTTCGGTCATGTTAGATCCTTAGTAATATGAGTCTCTTTATCTTGTAGGAACCTTAAATCAGGACCCAGATTTCCCAAGCGATTATTATGATGATTGAGGCGATATGCAATGGTAAGTAACTTGAATCTTCTCACATTGCTTGTGATTGTAAAATAGTGGAACATAGTATAATATAATTGAAATGGATCAAATGCATGGGGGTTAGGAAATCTAGTATGCTGTGTTATATGAATGAATTTCAAATTCTAATATTCAAAGTGACAATTACTTGCTTGATAGTGATAGTGCAGCTTGAATTGATGATTGTTTGAAATTGGAGTGACTACTAAATAATATGGGACAAAGTTTATTGGGCCTTAAAACTTAAACTGACATGCATTACATGACATCATATTTGCCTTAGCATGGTATTCATATCACGTATTAATATTTTGATTCTGTGGTAATGCTTTGATGAGTCCAATGAATTTGGTTAAGATTACCATAGGGTTATCAGCTTTACAGGAACTATATAAGCATTGAAGGAGATCGCTTGTGTTAGAGTTGGCTCTAGAGTATTAATACTTAGTAGAGATTTCCAAGTTCTAAATGAAGTGGAGAGTATATGTTATATTTATTTTCAAATAATAAGTGAATTTGAAAAGAGTTCTCCTTCTTTAATTTTAGGATTCTCATGTCCATGAATTACTTAACTGATTCTTCAACCCCTAAGGAGGGTGTAAATCTCTATAAGTTTGGATTCCGATAATCCCAATCATGTTTGTTACATATGTTTGATTGATACGTTACATATGATTGTTAACTAACTTGTTTGATATTGATAAACTATGTTAAGATTCTGTTATTCACTGAGCTTGTTATACTCATGCTCCTTTAGAATGTTGTTTACAGGAATCTAAGCAAGAAGACCTAAATCGAATCGAAGTATAGCAATAGTGTAGAATGTGAAGCTATGTATCTGTATTTAAGTAATGAAGACCTTGTTATGTAATAGAGACTTAAAGTTAATATTTGTAATAGTATAAGTTTTGAGAATGTAATTTCTTGTATATCCTTGTGATATATGTTTAAGTGTTGTCCTTGAAGACAAGTTGAGCTTATATGATGACTTTAGATTTTTGTAAAGTTATTTTCATACATGGCCAATATATATGCAATATCTTTCTTGTTCTAATCAACCTTTGGTCTTGTTATATATGTCTACACCACAACGCATGTTAGTTGTACAATACTCATATAACTTCCTGGAGGCTTCAGTTAATTACATGATATATTATTACTATTAGTGAAATACCCTAAATCTTAACCTAAGTTGGAAATATAAAATAGATAGTTTAAATAGAATTAAATAAATAAACAATTCGATGTAATTAGATTAGTAAGTAGATTTGAATTGAAATTGAGTTTTGAAGTATTTTACAAAATCATCTATTTTCCTTAATAACTTTTCTTAATTAAAATCAAACTATCCAACTTTAATACAATCCTTCATTTTAAATTCCTTTTATTTCAAATTCAAGCTCCTAAATCTTCAAACAAATATTTTAAATCTTTTACAAACTCCTAACTTCTTGAATCTTAGTTAACCTTTAATTTCTTAAATCCCCATAATTTTTCTTTTTTGAAATCGACTTTTGCTTAAGAATATCATATTTAAGCTCGAAACCCAATTTAAATATCAGTTTCTTGTAAACTAAACTTCTAAAATATGTTCTTAAGTCAAGTTAGTAATTCCTATAATATAAGTTCTCAAATTATTTTCTAATTAGATTTGACACTGAAAATAATTATCCAAAAAGTTTAAATTAAAACCCTTACTTAATAATTATCCAAAAATATCTTCTTAACCTTATCCTTTTCCTTCTTCTTTTTGCTTTTTCATTTGCTACTTTTTCGTTCTTCTTTTTTTCTTCTTCTTTACAATTCTCTCTTCTCTTCTTCCTCTTCTACGCTTTTCTTCTTCTTTTCTCCAAAATCAACCCTAAAATCTCAATTTTAAAGAGAAATAGAAGATAGAAAACAAAATAGAAGGTAGAAAACAAGCTTCAAGTAGCTCATAAACAAGGAAAAGAGGATTAACAAAGAAGATTAAGTAGTTTTAGTTTCCAAACAAGTAAGTTGTTGTTATTCTTTGTTTTTGCTGTTGTTTATGTATGGAAATGTTAAATTAGAACTAAAATTTGTAAACAAGTGATATATGAGCACGAAACTAAAAACTTAGGTTAATGTATATACATGTATAGATTAGAAGATTGGTAACATGATTTGATGAAATATAATGTGATAATATACATATGGATGTTGTAAGTTATGGTTATAATTTGTTTGTTGCTGCTAAGATGTTGAAGGATAAGTTTGGCAAGTAAAACAAGTAGTTAAATAAGTAAAAATTTGAAGAACAAACAAAGGAAATCATAACGAGGATCTCTTTATTCATCACGGCTTTATCACAGCCAGTGATCTCCTCGGGGCAAATTGTTTTCAAGGTGACGACCTGATCACGGCAGTGATAAGGGGCATGATCTCCTCTGATCATATTTTTCCCTTGATTATGGGCATGATAAGGCCCGTATCTACCATCACACCCCCCATAACGGTTGTGATGAGGATGGTGATGATGATCACGGTCCCCATCATGAGTGTGATCTGTCCCCGATGCTATTTCAAAAGAAAGAAGGAAGAAAAGAAAAGAAAAATAAAAAGAACGAAGAAAGAAAAATAAAATGAAATAGATAAATGATAGTTAATGTGATGTGTTGGTTAAATAATATAATTAAACATGAGTTTAGTGAACTTATAGATTAAATAAATATTTGGATTAATTGTAGGAGTTAGATAGAAAATGAACTTAGTTGATTAACTTAAGTTCAACTTGACCTAAATGAAATTGAATGAGTTAAAATGAATTAGATTAAATATGTTTAATCACCTTGGCTTAAGTAATTGAATTAAATGATGAATTATAATTAATTTGGCTTAGGGCAATATAGACTTAATAAATAATAATTAACTTTAATTAATGAATTAGGATAAACCTTAGTACAATATGGGGAATATGTTGCTTCAAATATATATTTGCTTAGGAAATGAATGTTTTTTAATGTGTATGATGTGATGATGCTATTGTAATAAAAGACTATAATCAAACTAAAAAGAAATACTTTGATAAACAAAAGAGAACTATTCGTATTTTAGCGGGGTGATATTCGCAGTCATAGCGAGATTCCTAATTAATGTATGATCAAATAGGTTCTAAAATAAGTTTGATATGGGAGGATAATTAATGTCATTCTTATACGAGTTTAATTTCATGAACAGATATGGATATGTGATATTTCCTCTAAGAGGGCGTCTGAGTTTATATTTTGGTTTCATATAAAGCTACACATTAACTTGCATGATGATTGTTAGGATAGGCATCCTAAAATGAATTAAAACTTAAACTTGGCTTAATAATTGATGAGTGATGGTTGTGCATGTGCCGTTGCATTCGGTCTAGAGAGCGACAACCCTATCATGATATAATGGCATGTTAGTTTAAGCACTTAGGCCGCCCCCGTCATGACATAATGACATTTATAAGTGGTACGACAAGTAGCTGATGAGGCAAACGGTATCGGTGTAACGTCTATTTAGGCTCGGAATGAAGTAACATGTTTTAGTTCATGTTTATGGGACCGATTGAACTAACTGATATTATGGAATGGGATTAGTAGAGTGTGTGTAACGGCTGTGAACCTAGATGAGGCTATTTTCTTCTTTTCGAATAGATATATGAGATATAGGTACCCAGACTTCTTATATCAACCCTCGAAGCAGCTGCTGTTACTTAGGACCCCTAGATTCCCTTGGATTGCTCCGGAGTATAAGTGCCCCAGTATTGATTTATTTACCTTAAATGAAAGATAATAACTTGTTGTTTGTTGCATTGTATTTAGCTAGGCTTATGTGCCATTCCGTATGTGTCTATCTTACTGTGCACCGAGCTTCAGCTCATTATTGTTATTCTTATTTTTTTTCTAAGTATTTGGTTGAGGATGGTGATGTGTTGATGATGTTGATGATTAGATGATGATGATGTAGTTATTTTTGTTGATGAGTTGTTGTTGTGTTGATGATGGCTATGTTGGGCTCGAGATTTGACGATGTTGAATAAGTGAAGTCGGTTAGGGCTGTGTATTTTATTTTGTTTTGTTTTGTTCTTATATAAAAGACTGGATATATATTTTATGTTGTAATATTCTTTTAAAGGGCTTAGTGATGCCCATATGTTTGTAAATGTTGATATACTCATGAAAGTATATTATGAAATGATTTTATAAAGTTTTATTTTTCAGAAAGTTGGTCTTCTATGGTGAGAGTATAAATTTTTACTATGCTTTTATAAAGTTTGATTTTCTATAACTAAATCTAGTTACTTTAGAAATCTAAATAAACAATTTCATTAATTAAAATTAGTTAGCAATGTTCAAAATAAACATATCATAATAGGAAGCCTAAGCATGCAATATATAAAGTATTATACGTGATGGTAATGCCTTAATTAAAAGTTAGAGCGTTACAACCTGGGTACCTGATGGGGTATGAGTCATATGACAGCATGCATCACAATTAACTGGAAATTACGGCCAAAGGCCAACAGGTTATAAATGCCAATAATCACCAAGGCTTACCTCAGTGATCAATCCTCCAACAATTCTTCCACATCCAACAACTTAATGGTTGACTCAAGAAGCCCTCTTTTAAGCTTGCATTATTTGGTGACTCCTCACTAGAAGAGTAAGGAAGGATAGCTGTTAATGAGTAAATTTAGATATAAGATTCCTCAAGCTTAATCTAACCTAGCATAGGATAATCTAGTGATCTATTAGCTGACTACTAGACTTGTTGGGTGCAGTCGCTTATAACAAAGCAATGTAGACTAATGTAATGACCAATTTGCTTAGCCACAACCATCTCACTCGCATGTGGTCACTCAGCTTAGATAGTACTACTCCTACTCCCTACATGTTAGAGAAGTAGCTTAGTGGCCCCATATCTTTTGGTATAGTAACATTTACATACTCCACTAACCATGCGAATATGTAACCACTAATAGTAACTATCAAACATCATTCTCTTATGAATATCGCATCAAGATGTCATTCATGTATAAATTGGTAACATCTAATAAAAACTCCACTACATTGCTTACTCACCATATCCTATATTTTACTAACTTGATTGTGAAGTGATTGTATCGGATAACCTCTCAGTACCTATTGACCCATTACTATATTGCATGTATGATTACTAAAAAGACTTAGATCCAATCTACTCTATTGGCAAAATTAAGGATGTGCAAAAAAATCGAATGTTTAGAATGAACGAACTGAAACCGGAAAACCAATCTAAAAAAAAGGGTTAACCAGTTCATCGATTTCGGTTTAAGATTTGCATTTTTAATTTTTTCGATTTTCGGTTACAGTTTCGGTTTATAGAATAAAAATCCGATGGTTTTAGTTAACCGATCTGTATTTATAAATATATATAATTTATAAAATAATGATATAATTATTTAAATATATATAATACTAAATAGTCGGATGTTGAAATGTTAAATCCTATCTTTTGGGGAAATACAAGAAAGTGATGGAGCTCAAAAGAAAGTTTTCAACTTTAAGTTATTATACTATCATAATTTCAAACATGTGTTAATCGGAATAATCATGTTTTAATTTCTAATAGTTCTACTCTTGAAGACCTTTTTATTATTGTATGTTTGATAGTGTTATCAATATGAATTATGTTGAAATGAATGGTTGAGATGAGAAGAAACAAATGCATGTATGCTTGAAAATTAGAATGGTGATATTTGATTGAGATTTTGTATTGAGCTCAACTGTTCAAGGTTGATAAGAACACAAGAGTAAAAGGTTATTATAATGATTATTTTGATGACACTGATATATATTGACAACTTTTTCATATGTCTTACATTCTTAATTTACAGTTGTTAATATAATTATAAAAAAATGCTCTAATTTTTTTACGAACATATTGAAAAATACGGTTAACTGCAAATTTTGCATAACCACTATGTTAATGGTTAAAAACCAAAAAAATTAATTGAAAAAACGATTAACCGTTAAGGTGATTAACCATTTATAATGGATCGGTTTGGGAATGAGATATTAAAAAACCGACCATTTTGGTTAGGTTCAAAAAATAAGATTACAGACTAGTTGACGAACTGTGAACATCCCTGAGCAAAATTAAAGCATTAGCAGTATTGAATTGAACCTTATGAGACAAACGACACTATGTTATTTAAAACCATTTATCTTCATAATATATATATATATATATATATAATTTAGATGTGCGTGTGTGTTTTTTTAAGGTATAATACTTAAATAAGCTATGAAGCTTTTGTATATCGATCAATTTCCGTTAGAAATTATTTCAAAAAACCATCGGTCTCATGGAAGAAGTAAAGTACGATTATATTAAAATAAATAATTAAATTTAACAATTACTCATACTACAAATGTATGTAGATTTTACAAAATTTAGTTACTAACAAATGTCACGATAATTATACAAGCACCATATAATTTTCATGAGTTTGTTAGTTTGGGCCAATCGTCAACAAAACGTCACTTTAATTATATAAGCAGCTTTTGCCTAGTCACCAAGGCTTTAGCAGAAAACATACCATTTTGCAGGCCCAATTCTTCAAGCCTGTTGACTAATTAAACGACGTTGATAGACAGACTGATATGGGCTTTCTCTTAAGCTCAAGTGATTGGGCTTTGCTTAATCTTAGGTTGGACTTTCAATAACCATGGCCCAGCTCAAATCAAATCACTGAGACTTTATTATTCATTTTTAGTATAGATCTCATCTAAGCTCAATTTCTCACACAGGATACATGCCAGTCCATAATGAGCCATACAATAAGCTCGGCAGGAGAAGGGTGCTTGTGTATGGCACCCCTTGGACCCCGCATTTTTGGTAGTGTTTTCAAATCTCATTTTACAAAGTTATGAAAATTCAATACATATATTACAACAAAACAAATTTTGGTGCAACGAATTCAAAAACAGGGGTCATGGATCAATTAGCTTACCTTTATCTTTTCCCGATAGGCTCATACACTGAACATGAGTTTATGGAATATAGGTTCACAATGAATTATTTAGGATGATTTCGAATTGAGTGTAATCTATTTCTTTCATTCATTCATCACCAAGTGATTTGGCAAACATCATTACATATAAAAGTCATCGGTGATTTTTAACACAACTCTCTACATTAAAGAAATACTTTTTGAAAATTTGCACCGTTATAGTAAAATTTTTGTAAAATCTATAAAAGATCCTTTTTTTGTGTGCTTTCAATTTTTGACATAAATGGGAGTAAACCAACAAAATACAAAAAATATATATATTCAAGGTATTAAATAATATTTAGAAATACTAAATGAAGGATTTTTGGATAAAGTAAATAAATCCTTAAGAGAAAAGGTTGATGTGCATAAAAAAATTTGTATAAGTTCAATTATTTCTTCTTCTTTGCAACTTTTACAAAATTTAGAAAAATGATGCTCTAATGTTTGTATCTTTGCTCCAATGATTAAACAAGTGATATAAGCAAATATTGAACTCATCTACCAAAGATGACACCATTAGCTTCCAAGACTATTTTATGCAATATATGAATTAACATACTAAGATAACTTAACTTTCTTCTTAATATTTGCATAAAATCATCTTGCTAAGTGTATGTTATGAATAACATCATATCAAAGAGAATTACTAAATCACCCAAATATCTCAAAGATTACATCAGATAGCTATTCATGTTGGTACGTAAATATTTCATATACTACGGGTTAAATAAGGAAAGCCACTATAGTTATTCAACATCTACAACCCAATAGAATAACATAAATCGAGATGACAATTGCATAAGAAAAAAACTATAAATAGATGTTTTACAGAGCAGAGGATCATCCATGGTTCTTATTCTCATTATTGAGATTTAGGAGTCCACTGGAACTCAAATCCAGTAAGTCCTTCCCTTTCCTTGTCTAGACCCATCCTCACAAACACAAAACACAGATCTAGATTAGAAATCTAACTTTCAAATATCTTTGGCAGATAAAGAGAACAAGACTATTTGATCATTACTATCACGTACCTGAGAGGCATTGAGATCTGCAACAAATCTAGGATCGACTATTGCATGCTTGAGAAAGGAGTCTTTGTAAGTTTTGGAGCCTTCTGAGTTTGATTTTGTCTGTTTTGCTATCTGATCACATTTCTAGAGTTTGAACTAGGGATGTAACCAGGACGGTTTTTTGAAACACCGAACTCAACCCGAGTCCTTAATGGGTTGTCCTTAGAACCTGAGAAAAACCCTATTAGGTTTTTTTTATCATTCTCAAAACCCGACCAGCTATGATTTAAGGAACACATAACCCGACCCGACCTGATTTCAAGATTTTTAATTTTTCTCTTTAAAAAAATGCAAAAGAAAGAATTTTGTTTTAAGTTATTAATGATACAAACACTTTTATTGAAAGAATGAATTTTAGACAATAATATCATATAAAATGATACAAACACTTCATTTCCACTTACTTTCACATACATATAATATAAATGGGATCCTTACTTTAATAACTTAATATTTTTAGTATTTTTAATATTTTGAATTTATGTTAGATCGGGTTTTTCCAACGGGTTACATAATAAACCCAAGACCCGACTCAATAATTTATTAGGTTTTTTTTAATCCCAAACCCTATAGGGTTTGACCCTATAGGGTTTTTAAAGGGTGGGCAGTCGGGTACCCTATAACGACCCGCCCTGCTTGCATCCCTAGTTTGAACCCTTGTTATTCTATAGAGAGTGTTTTTTTCCTCTTTCGTGTACAAGTTAATGAGAACATTCGAGATGGTGAAAACCCTAGCAAGTAATTCTGTTCATATTTTGTCAAAGTTAAGCAATTAAAACATGTCTAATTCAAATTTGAAAGAGGTCGTGGGCCTATATTAAATATTTTGGACTCTATTAATTGGTGCTTTCATCGATCTTATTAATGGCTGATAATACACGAGGTGTAGTTAAATTAAATGAGGAAGTTTCACTCCATGGTAAGTGTTTTGAGGATTCATCTTCTCAATTAAGTTCTTTAAATCTTCGCATGTCTAGTTTGGAAGATAATATGCAATTTGTTGTGCGATATGTTAAGAAATAGATGGACAAGGATATTCATGAGAATAAGTCTTCTGTCATTCATAAATCATGTTCTCATGACTTTAAGGAGTCTCTTTTTTTCAAAAGTATGAAATTACAATTACCTAAGTTTTCTGGCTCTGATCTTACTAGTTGGACCTTTAAGGCAACTCAATTCTTTGATTTCCATCATATTTCTAATGTGGATCGTATGAAGTTGGTGTCCTTAGCTATAGAAGACGATGCTTTGGAATGGTTTCAGTGGTTATCCAAGAATGACTTGGTTTCTATTTGGCAAGCTTTTCTTCCTGCCATAGAAATTCGTTTTGGTCCATCTATGTTTTAAGATTTTCAAGGGAAATTAGCGAAATTACACCAAATTGGTTTTGTTTCTGAGTATCAGTTGGCATTTCAGAGGCTTTCTAATCGAGTTACTGGTTTATCTGAAGGTTTTTTAACTAGTTGCTTTATATCAGGTCTGAAACTAGTTTTGCAACAAGAGGTTCTGTCTTTTAAACCAACTTCTTTGTTAGGAGCTATGAGTTTGGCAAAATTACAGGAACATAAGTTAAATTTTTCCTACAATGTTCTCTTTCTTCTACCTTTTAGGTCTGTTGGCGATCCTAATCTTATTCTTTCAAACCTCATGTTTTTTTCTACTGGTACTCAGTCGAAAAATGCTCCATCCACTCAAAGTTCTACTGGTTCTATTAAGAAAGGTTTGCCTATTCGTAATATGTGCCGGAGGATTTGGCTTTTCGAAGGGAGAAAGGATTGTGATATAATTGTGATGAGAAATATCATAAGGGTCACATTTATAAATCTAAGTTTTTGTTAATGATTCATCCTAATGAGGATGAGAGGACTGTTTGAGGATTGTTATTCTCCAGACCATGACAACACAAAGGAACATCCTAAACAGAAGGCAGTGAAATTAGTTATCATGCCATGTCTGGACATCATGTCCCTAAGACCTTGCATTTTCAAGGTTCAATAAAAGGGTCAATTAGTATCTGTTTTGGTTGATTCTAATAGCACACATAACTTCATTCAAGTTGATGTGGCTAAGCAGTTGAAGTTTTGTGTTGAACTTATTCCTTAATTTTCAGTTTTAATTGGTAATGAGGGTAGTTTGATTTGTTTTGGAGTTTGTAGACAGGTTCCTTTGCTCTTGGAGGGAATATTATTCTTTGTGGATTTCTTTGTTTTGCCTATTCAAGGAGCTGGCTTGTATTGGGGATTCAGTGGCTCAAATTGTTAGATCATGTTATAGTGGATTATATTAAACTTTCCATCTAGTTTGTCTGGAATAATAAAACTGTTTGTTTGAATGGTTTCTCTAATTTAAATTGTAAGGAATTATCTCAAAAGCAGCTTTTGAGTTTGGTTAAAGAGAGTTCTGTGGCCTGTTTCTTTCAAATTGTGGCTCAAGAAGATCATTCATCATCTTGTACCACTCACAATAGTGCTTTAGATGCACTATTAGGCAAATTCAATGATGTCTTTAAGACTCCTTCATCATTGCCACCTTTGAGAACGGTACAACATCACATTCATCTTAGAAATGAAATGGATCCGATTAATGTGCAATCTTATAGATATCCTTATTTTCAGAAATTTGAAATTGAGAAGTTAGTTGATGAGATGTTGCAACAAGGAGTCATTAGGCCTAGCATCAGTCATTTTTCTTTACCTACGTTATTGGTTAAAAAAAAGGATGGTTCATGGTGTTTTTGTGTTGATTATAGAGCTTTGAACCAGGCCACAATACATGATAAATTTCCGATTCTTGCTATTGATAAACTTTTGGATGAATAAAGGGTGCTATTATGTTTTCTAAGATGGATTTGAGGGCTAGCTACCATCAGATTCGTATGTTTCTAGATGATATTCATAAAACAACCTTTAGAACTCATGATGATCATTATGAGTTCATTGTCATGCCCTTTAGCTTGTCAAATGCTCTTGCCACATTTCAATCAGTATTGAATACTATCTTTCATCCATTTTTACGAAAATTCATTATAGTGTTATTTGATTATATATTGATATATAGCAAGACAATGAACGACCATCTATCTCATCTTGAACACGCTTTACTATGTTTAAGAGAGCATAGTTTTTATTTGAAGCGGTTAAATGTTGTTTCGGCCAAAATCAAATTGATTATTTAGGCCAGATTGTGTCGGTTAGCCAAGTATACCCCGATCCAGATAAAATCAAGGCTATTCAAGATTGGCTACAGACCATTACTGTTAAGCAGCTCCGTGATTTCTTGGCATTACTGGCTATTATCGAAAGTTTGTTAAAAATTATGTGAAGATAGCTTATCATTTGACAAATCTTTTGAAAAAGGATGGTTTTCACTGGGATGACACAGCTACTATAGCTTTTGCTTTTGAAGCAAGCTTTAATGATAACGCCAGTCTTGGCTTTGCCTGATTTTTCTAAGGTTTTTATTATTGAAATAGATGCCTCAGGGCAAGGTATGGGAGCCATTTTGTATTAAGATTCTCATCCTATTGCTTATTTTATTAAGAAATTTCCATCAAGATTACAGAAAACCAATACTTATGTTCGCGAATTGATGGCTATTGTAGCAGCCATTAGGAAATGGAGACAGTATTTGTTGGGCAGGCATTTCATCATTCGCACTGATCAGCACAGTTTGAAAGAGATATTGACCCAAGTTATTCAAATTCCAGATCAACAATAATTGTTAGTTAAGTTGTTGGGGTATGACTATGAGGTACAATATAAACCTGGGGTTGAAAACAGAGGTGCATATGCTTTATCTTGTTTTTTTTTTTTTTTTATGAACCTACATTTTTAGCCATCTCACTACCTTCATTTGATTTCACTACACGACTGAAGCATGAATCACAGTCTGATCCTTCTTTTATTAAATGGCAACAGAAGATGGCTTAGGGTATTGATTTACCATGGTCACTTGCTTCTAAGGATGGCTTATTATTTTTTGGAACTCGGATTTTTGTTCCCCTAACTTGTTCTCTTATTTCTTTGATACTTACTAAGCTTCATGCCTCACCGATTGGTGGTCATTTGGGAATGTTAAAGTCTTATAAACGTATTGCACAATCTTTCTTTTGGCCTCACATGCGCAAAGATATTGAAAATTATGTTCGACAATGTCATATTTGCCAGCAAATTAAGTATCTAACCTCAAGTCCAGTTGGCTTGTTACAACCATTGTCCATTCCTCGACGAGTTTTTGAAGACATATCTATAGACTTTGTGGTTGGGTTGCCTCTATCACATGGGTTTTCTGTTATTTTAGTAGTGGTGGATCGTTTAACTAAATTATGTCATTTTAGAACTTTAACAGCATCTTGTACAACTTTTCAAGTAGCTCGTTTATTTATGGATATAGTAGCGAAGCATCATGGCATACCTTATTCTATTGTTTGTTATAGACACAGAGTTTTCACTAGTCGGTTTTGGTTTGAATTGTTCAAATTGAGTGGTATAACTCTATGGATGAGCTCAGCTTACCATCCACAAACGGATGGTCAAACTAAGCTATTCAATAAATGTTTGGAGCATTATCTTAGAGCTTTTGCTATGGATTCTCGTAAGGATTGGTCAAAGTTTTTGGCTTGGGTGAAATTTTGTTTCAACACCAGTTTTCACACAAGCATGGGCTTTACTCCTTTTCAGTCTTTATATGGAAGGGAACCACCAACAATTCTAGATTATGTAAGGGGTTTTAGTTCATTAGAAGCTATTGACAGTGAACTAGCTTCCAGGGATGAGATTTTGCACCTTCTCACGAAAAATTTAAGAGCAGCACAAGCATAAATGAAATTTTTAGCTAATCAGAAAATATTAGATAAGCAGTTTGTTGTTGGAGACTTTGTGTATGTTAAACTTCAACCCTATCGACAAACTTCATTGTCAAGGCAAGCTACTCACAAACTCTCTCGAAGATATTTTGGTCCTTACAAAATTTTGGAACAAATTGGTCCAGTTGCTTATCAGTTGTTATTACCAGAATTTTCTAAGATACATCCTGTGTTCCATGTATCCCTACTTAAAAAAAGCTAAGGGAACGGCTTGGAATATTATTTCTTTGCCTCAGGAGTCTCTTGCGAATCATTCCGTTATGAAACCCTTAGTAGTTTTGGCTTCAAGACAAATTTCGAGAGGTGGGTCTTGTGTGGACCAAGTATTGGTACAATGGGAGTCATGTGTCACCAGAGGATGTAGTGTGGATGGATTTGTTAGTATTTCGAACTGACTATCCAGATTTTGACCTCGAAAACAAGGTCAATGGTTCAACAAGGGGGGAAAATGTTATAAATAACATCAGATAAAAAATAATTACTAAATCACCCAAATATCTCAAGGATTACATCAGATAACTATTCATGTTGGTACGCAGATATTTCATATACTACGGGTTAAATAAGGAAAGCCAATGATAGTTATTCATCAGCTACAGCCCAACAGAATAACAGAATTCCGACATGACAATAGCATAAGGAAAAAACTATAAATAGATGTTTTACGGAGCAGAGGGATCATCCCTAGTTCTTGTTCTCATTATTGAGATCAGGGAGTCCACTAGAACTCGAATCCTGTAAGTCTTTCCCTTTCCTCGTCCAGACACAAACACACAAACACAGATCTAAGTTAGAAATCTAACTTTCAAATATCTTTTGCAGATAAGGAAAACAAGACTATTTGATCATTACTATCACATACCTGAGAGGAGTTGCAACAGATATAGGATCCGACTATTGCATGCTTGAGAAAGGAGTCTTGGTGAGTTTTGGAGCCTCTTGAGTTTGACTTTATCTGTTTTGCGGTTTCGATCACATTTCTAAGGTTTGAACCCTTGTTATTCTGTAGAGAGTGTTTTTTTTTCCTCTTTTGTGTACAAGTAAATGAGAACATTCGAGATTGTGAAAACCCTAGCAAGTAATTCTGCTCGTATTTTGTCAACGTTAAGCAATTAAAACAGATCTTATTCAAATTTGAAAGAGGCCGTGGGCTTATGTTACATATTTTGGACTCTATTAGTGTGAATCCCTACATTACTATTTTGAGGTCACTTATAGTGCAAAGACACACACATGTTTGTACTGTCTTTTCTTTCTTATTTACAACTTACTTACTATTTATATTATGGGTTCATTAAAAAAAAAAAAACCCCGAGTTATTATCAATTTTAGTTAATTTATAATGAGTTTTTCTTCCCTTTTTTTTAATTTACATATTTTTATTGTTTTACAATTGTATAATCTAAGCTATCACATGCATCCATTTAATTACTTTCATTAATAAATAAGATATATTTTTAATACTTATATTTTAAAAGCACGTGAACTTCTTATTCTGTTTTTCGTAATTCTCAATTTTCATCTCCATCATTAATTATAATAAAAGGTAATTTATCCAAAAATTAAAACTAAAATAAACGGATATATATTTTTTAACACCAGATCTTAACGGGTTTCCTCGGACACTAAACAAAATAACAATTTCAGATAAAAATTTTCCCAGCACTTTTGTTCCAAAAGGTACTGCCTTGAGTCGGGCCCAATCAGGCAAGTCTAACAAGTGAAGAGTCAAAATTTTGTACCTAACTAGAAAAGACCAGTTTGTTGGCTGTTGCTAACCTAATTCGGTTTTTCAATCATTACAAGCCATAAATCCATTTACTTAAAGCAATCAGAAAAAATGAAAGGAAAAGGGGAAAAAATTCCATATAAACAAAACTCAAGTTTGTATAAGAAAAAATATTCCAAATTATAAATTATGACTCTAATTGCCAGCTAGCATAATGGCATCATTTATATTATTAAAGTTAAAATGTTACTTTTGCTGTCTATAGTGTAGACATAATTTTTAATATATGATTTGATAAAAATAATCGCTATATTATTAAAGCTAGAATGCTACTTTTTGTGTTTTTAGTATAGATATAATTTTTAATTTATGATTTGATAAAAACAACAGCCACAATTTAGAATTTATAACTTCTTTTCAAAAATAAAAAACTATTTCTTTCTTAATCTTTTTTTGAAACTCTAACTACTCTTCTTATATTTTTATTTTTAAAAATTTGCATTTTCATCTAAAATAAGAAAAATAATAACATTTAAATATTTTATAGCATTAAATCCAAAATGTAGAAGAATTTTTTTACAATTGAAAATTAATATTTATGATAAAAGATTTAGATAAATATAAAATAATAACATTTAAATATTTTATAAATTAAACCAAAATCTACAAAGACTTTTTTTACAATTGAAAATTAATATTTATGATAATAGATTTAAATTTTTTACAGTTACTATTGAATTTGCACACGCAACATGGGTGCAACATCTGCTAGTAATCCCTTGAATAAAAGGTATTAAATTCTCTATCTCTATTGTAATTGCCTATGATACAATATGAGAACGTTATATTTATGGGAAATTCAACAAAAATAAAACTGAACTATCATATAAAAATGAAGTAATTTTTATAAACTTATAATCTATAATTCTTTTTTATTTTTTACTTCCATAATTCAATTGACAAGGCTATTGAAATTGATCTATTCAATATGCGATTCCAAAAATAACACTCAAAATCTTATATAAACTCTCATGAAACTTCGGTAAAATATTTTAAAACGCTTTCTTAATTTTCAAAATTTTTAATACAAAAATCCAAATAAAACCAAAAAAATAAAAAACAAGTTAGAGTTACCTTTCTAATAGAAAAGAAATTTATGATCCCATCATGTAATCATATCATTATTATTAAAATTAAATTAATTATGAAAAAATTAGTATAAAAAAATTTAAGGATTCAATAACGATTGAAAATACTTGGACTGTTTATTAATGTGAAGGAACCAGTCCTGTTGTAGTCACTACAAAACTTTAGAATTTTCCTATAAAAATAAAAATTAAATAATTATAAAGCATTAAAACACAGATGATACTTTTATAAAATGAAACATGCTTGAAGGCTTTTAAGGTTTTTAGTAATAAATTGCCATTTGCCATTTATGAAATTTGTCTTGATTCCATTTTAAGATTTAATTGTTCTCCCATGGAATTCATTGTCTTTTGTAAAATAATAAAAGTAATATCAAAAAAAGACATTGAACCAGCAGTATCTCAAACACCGATCTACACTTTAAGATCAACAATATTTATTACAAGATGTAACCAAATATCTAGACATGTATTGCTCATAATCTAACAGTCCAAAATGCTTATTCAAACCAAATACACATGGCCAACATAAAACCAGAACGAGTTTTTGTGTTAGTTAGTTTATTATTTTTTAACTTCTTTTATATAAAAACTTTAAACAAGTTTTAAATATATATTTTATCATGATAATAATGATATATAAATTTTATGTTAAATTTATTAATATTTGAACTCAAGTTTAAATTGGATTCGATTATCAAACAAGTTAAATTGATTATAAAGCTTGAAATTAACTTATTGAAATCTACTTAGTACCTATAAAGCTTAACTTACATAGTTTATATTTATATATATTAATAGATTTATATTTTATTTATGGAGCATAATATATCTTGACGAATTTTTAAAAAAATTACTAAAATACACAATTAATTACCATATTTCAATATAGAAAAAAAAAAAAGCAAAACTCAGTTGCCAACTTTATGATCAATTCAAAAGAAGTATCATACTAAGTTAAATCGCATTTAATATATACCATTTTTATATAAAATTTAAAATTCTATTTGTTATATGGGATGATATCTACTTAATTATTTTTATATAATTGGTATTTATATAAATAAATTTATAACAATAGGTAAACGGACAAATATCATTCAATTTATATCTTAAGAAGCTATCCACATATAAAAATATACAGTATATAGCAACAAGTACACAAAATAGAATTATATCCCTAACCTAATCTACCATTTATTTAATTTATTTTTTTCTCACATAATGATCCTTTATTTTATATAAACGAGGAAAAAAAATAAAAAAAATAAAAACACACACGAGACACAGCATAAATGCTTCATTAACAGCCACAAAACGAAGCCGTCACAAAGCAGCAGAGGTTTTGGAGGAGTAGTATTAGTAGTTGGGACCTCACCGCCACTCCACTCCACTCCACCACCGCCGGCGTCTTCTTCAGTACGTACATACTCATCATCGATATGCAGAGACTCGATTCTCCTTAATTTTAATCTCCAAAGTAGATCGTATCGATCCAACCACTCCAGAGATCACCTAGGGTTTTTATTCTTCTTCTTGTTTTTTGTCGCTGTTTGTTGAATAGATAAATTTTAATGGCTTCGGAGGATGTGAAGACGAGCGAGAAAGCAGTGTCGACATTCGTTAACCTAGCCGAAGAAGCTAAACTCGCTAGAGAAGGAGTTGTCAAGGCTCCGAGCTACGCTCTTCTCAGTATCTGCAAGTCTCTTGTCGCCGGCGGTGTTGCCGGAGGAGTGTGAGTTCTTGCAAAAGAAATTTCTCTACTTTCTCGATTTTTCTCTTTTACTTTATATATTTTTAACAGAAATGGTTCCATTTTAGATTTGGATGAGTTGAAAGATTGGAAGAATGAGAATTGCTTGTTAGCTGAATTCGATGTTGTTAATGATTGAGAAAATGCTATAAATTAGTTTTTTTTGTGATTTGATTATTAATATTTTTTGGTTAAAACATGCAGTGTTGATGAAAGAAAATTAGGTTTCATTTTTATTGAAAATGTAAATGAGTTGTGATTTTAGTAAGTAACCTTTTACTAATTGAAAACTTGCGAAACAAACATGTGTTTTATTAGAGGTGATTATCAAGGTCCGCGTCCAATGTCTCATTTGATTAGAATGACCAAGAGTGGGGAGAAATCATTGCGACCATGTATAAGAATTCATTAACAAGTATTTGTCATGATTTCCATGAAAGTTTTAGCTGATTACAAGTTTTACAAAGAAGATAGATTCATAGAAATGTACAAAAGTGTAAATTTCTCCTTTCATTTGATTAGAAAGACCAAGAGTGGGATGAAATCATTACAAGTATATATCAGGTTTCTATAACAAGTGCCCGTCATGATATCTGTGAAAGTTTTATCTGATCACACACTTTGCAAAGAAGACTGATCTATGACGATGCACAGAACAGAAAGTTTCCTTTTAGTTGTTAGCTGGGGCACCATTCGTATTTTCCAATCTTGTTATACAACTCCTCTTTCTGATGACGATTTATATCTTGATTTGTGCCAAAGAAACTTTATTATGCATAGCCAGTCCCTTGTTCGTTTGCAATGGTATCAACTTATCATTATAAGAACAATACATTGCCGGCAGCATTTGAGTTGTGTTACTGTAGAATGGACAAAACCCTTGTTCAGTATCAACTTTGCATATCCTCCTTCATTTTGAAGTCATTTTAACTATTTAACTACTCTTAACAGTCTTTGGATATGCTGCATTCTGGAGCGACTAGGCTTGCTAAAGACTTTCTTGTATTTCTCCTGCATTACGCTATAATTATACATGTGATTGTGCAAAAGCCTTTCGTTTTTCCATGCATGCAAACTCTGAAATCAAAACAACACTTGATCCTCCATTATTCATTGCTATAAAATGAGGTCCATCACGATGGACCATCTCATGAGTATTCAAAAGTAAGGTAAAGAAGGTTCATGAAATTAGTGTTGAACTTACCTGTTTCTAACTACTCCATTGTCTAATCATAGCAGAGACAGGAAAGACGAGCACCTACTGACATAGTTTGTCTGATGTGCTTATATAATGATACCTTTTGGTTTTACCTATTTAAATCATGTCACCAAGGAGTTGTTTGTTGTGAATCCCCTTATCTCTAACCCTATTTTCAGCAGATAAGGGTGAAAACATTTTTTTTCCCCTTATCAAAGGAGGTTCCTGCCTCACTTACAGTATTCTAAAATAACTGTAGCACTCAAACCTTATTCCTACTACATTACATTGGGTATTTGAATCATGCTTTGTTATCGTGCTCATTGATGGACCACATTTTCATTAGTACCTAAAAGCACCTTTTTTGGTCTCTTTATATGTTATTTGTCTATAAGCGTCACAATGTCTAATTGCTGCTGCTAAATCATGCTTCTATGCATGGCCAAACCATCTCAATTGTGCTTCCCCCATCTTCTCATCCATGTTAATCCATATTTAGGTGAGCTGATTATTGCATGTCCAATGCAGGTCCCGTACTGCTGTTGCACCATTGGAGCGTTTGAAAATATTGCTGCAGGTTGCCTACCTTCCTTGTGCAAATGCCTCTTTCAATTTTCTATAGCTTCTTGCTTCTAATATTGATGATGGGTTTTCTTGATATGCAGGTTCAGAATCCCCATAATATTAAGTATAATGGAACAGTTCAAGGCTTAAAATATATATGGAGAACCGAGGGATTTCGGGGTTTATTTAAAGGGAATGGTACCAACTGCGCTCGTATTGTCCCTAATTCTGCGGTCAAATTCTTCAGCTATGAGGAAGCATCTAAGTATGATTTCTCTCATATTCAGGCACTCTTATATTCATTTAAAAGCTTCAATATTGAATTAATGAGCAATTCAAGATTATAAGGATATTGTGCTAACTGCTAAATGCTTTTGTTTTGGCAACCCTAATTATAAATATTGTCATTTATTTTAATTAATGCTACAGCATTTTGAACTTTTTCCCCGATGTTTTATCTTTTGTAATATATATATTAATGTAACATCCATATGCTTGTCTTATGTTCATGTGCTCTTAATTTCTTAGGATTCTGTTAGTGTTACCTTCTTCCCCTTATCCTGTGATGCAATTTGTGCACTAAATTTGTTTTTTTAACTGTTGATTGCTCAAGCTGGCACTGGCTCTGTTATGTCATATTGGTCTTTCAAAGCTGCTGTAATGTGTGTGTATAATGAGAACTGTCTGCCCAAACTTGTCTATACCCTACTAATGTAATTGGAGTGGAGTACAATTATGCTTCTCTTAGGTTTCACCATATTGAAAATTTCTTCACTTAATGCTAGTCCAGATTGAGGTCCATTATGCTTGAGCGATTATGTTTTGCATGCTATCCTCTTAATCATTTCTTCAGCTCTGACCTTCTATGTATGTTGATGTAGATTTAAAAGGCTCATGCACAAGTGCTCTGTTTCCATCTAGCTTCTGATTATTGCTCTTTTGTCATTGTTTGTAGTCACTAAATGCTCTGCCAAATCTCATTTTGTTTGACACTTCATTCTACCTTTTCACCAGGGGAATATTGTGGCTTTATCGACAGCAAACTGGCAACGGTGTGCCCATTTTCCTTATTTGATGATTTTATTGGTGAATTACATGCACATGATAAGTTTATGCTATTTTCAAGGCTGACAAGATTGAGTGAAATCTGTAATCTTGTTCATGAAAAAAGAGCAATGAAGAGAAATTATAAACTTTTTCTCATTTGCTTTCATGAACTAGGAAAATATAGAAATTTCTCCTACATTACTTACCAAAAGAATAATAATCCCCTCCATTTACTGGCTTAAGCTTTTAGATGAATTTGCTGCAATGTCATTACGTATTTAGAGCTAAATATGTGGGTCAATATCCTCATCTTTGTCTGTATCTCGTTTAATTATATTTATATGATAAACCTTAGTTGAACGACAAATAATCTCTTTGGTTTTATACATGGAGATCTGGTCTCATATTTTGTGCTGGTCCCAAGTGCAAGTGACAATGAGGTTGAGTGATTTCTCTGCAATGATTGCAGATTTTGGATAGCCTGTATACCTCCAGTAATATAGTAACCATTACAACCTTGAGCATACAAAGCGTTTTAGGGATAATAGTTAAGAATTGGCTACGTTAAATTGCTCTTGGTGATTATTTTAACCCATACAATGCTTTTTTTAGTTTGCATGACTTCCTTCTATTTGTAAATCCTGGAGGAGGAACCATAAACACTTCCTTTGTTACAACACTTCCACCGTTGTAAAGGCCAATCCAACTTAATTGCGAGTGATAATATGACTCGAATGGTATTCATTTTTGCAACAGGTGAAAACGTCTCTTGATAGTTAATACCATAAGTTTGGGTATAACCTTTTGCAACTAGTTTAGCCTTATACCTTTCAACGGTGCTATCATACTTGTATTTGATTGTGTATACTTATTTGCATCCCACAATCTTCTTTCCTTTTGGTAACTCGACCATTTCCCATGCTGAGTTTTTTTAGAGAGCCATCATTTCATCTACCATTTTCAAGGCCTTCTGAAATGTGACTAGGAATAGACATAGAAGACAACTGAAAAGCAAATGATAAATAGGCCTTAGACAAACGATGATAAGATGTAAAATTAGAGATTGGATAAATGACATTAGAAGATCTCGAAAAACCATATTGATCAAGCTCTTTTGGTTCACGAAAAGGATATCTTCTTCTTTGAGCAACATCTAAATTCAAAATTTCAGGAGAATGGATACACACCTTAGGATCAGTTTTAGAAGATTCATTCAATGACATGGTAATATCATCGAGGCATTAGAATTTGGAGTAATAATAGCAACATCTTTCCTTAAATAACATTTCTCAAATAAGCGAGCTGGTCTCTCAGATTGCTCACCATTGGATCGCTCATCATTGGGTTCAGTTTTATTTTCAATTAGGTTATGAGCATTTGAATCATCAATATTAGGCTCACCCAAAACTTCCTCACCATTGGTAATTGGGTCACTTTCTATACTCAATATTCAATCTCCCCTTGAAGAGGAATCCTAGTGGGTTCTCCAGAAAAATAGGACTCATTCTCACAAAATTGTACATCCATTGAGACATAATATTTTCTTGTAGGATGATGAAAACATTTATATCCCTTTTGGGAATTGGAATATCCTAAAAAGACATATTTGATAGCACGTAAATCAAGTTTATATCTATGATAAGAGTGAACATGAACATAGCAGAAGGGATAGAGTGAAATTTGGATAGCATTCATAATGGAGTTTGAAAATCAAGAGGTTGAGTAGGCATTCTATTAATAAGGAAAACAGCAGTCATGATAGCTTCGGCCTAAAAACATTTTGGAACATGCATAGTAAAACATAAGGCTTGAGCCACTTTAAGGTGGTGACTATCTTTACGTTTTGCTATGCCATTTTGTTGTGGTTTGTAAACACAAGCTTTTTGGCGAATAATGCCATTATTTTTCATGAAATCAATAAGAGGTTGATCTATAAACTCATGACCGTTGTCAGAATGGAAGACTTTAATTTTAGAGTCAAATTGAGTAAGAATCATGTAGAATTGAGGAATAATGCGAATAACATCACTCTTAGATTTCACTAGGTATACCCAACTAACTCTAGTACAGTCATCGATAAAAGTAAAAAATATTTGTCACCTAAAGTAGAAGAATTAGAGAATGGACCCCACACATTAATATGCACACATGAAAAAGGAACAACACTTCTAATAGAGCTGACTTTAAAGGGAACATGGTGGTTTTTTACATAAATGCATTGTTCACATCTTAAACTTGAAATGGGAATATTGGAAAGTAACTTAGGAAACAAATGTTCTGAATAAGAAATGATGGATGTCCCTACCTACAATGCCATAAGAAAATTTTCTCTATTAGATGTATCTCTTTTTGTTTGGTAACCACGAGTCAATGTTGCTTCTTGATTATCCTCCAAATAATATAGACCATCCCTCTCTTTACCCATGCCAATTGTCCTTTTCGTTAGATTGTCCTGAAAAATATAATGAGTGGAGTGAAAAATGACATTACAATTTAGATGTTTTGTAATCCTGCTAATGGACAAAAGATTATTTTAAAGTTGGGAGCATGTGAAACAGAAGACAGAGAATGTGGGACAAAGTGACACATTTCCTACATCTGTGATTACCATAGTCCCTCCATTAACAACCTAAACATACTTAATGGGAAGCGATGTTAAGAGAGTCGAAAATGGAAGAATTGTTATTCATATGATCATGGCCCTTGAATCAATAATCCAAGTGGTAGGTTTAGTTGAAACAATGGATAAACCAGATTTACCTTCTTAGGCAAATGTTCGAGAAACTTGAGAAGCAGAAGATGGAGTAGTATCTCTAGTAGTGACATTCTAGGCAGATTCTTTGTTTTTTCTCTCAGCTTGCTTGAATTTATACCACTCTGGATAGCTGTGCTTCTTCCAACAAACATGAATTTTATATGTGTTCTTACAGCAATAGGTGCAAAAGTGAGATTGGCTTAGGGAATTTCTAGAAGCTGCAGTAGGATGCTCCTTTTGGCAACCAAAGCAGAAGCCTTAGGGCGAATTTCTACCACTATGGTAACTTGTCGTTGTACTTCTCGATGAATCAATGAATAAACCTCTTCCAATTTTGGTAGAGGAGAAGTAGCAAATTCACAACTACTAACCTGATCTAGATTATGGTCAAGACCAGCAAGAAAGATATACACTCTTATCTTGTGCAACACATACCCAATATTTTTATCAGTAGGACAAGTCATATCATTTGGCCTTCTTGGTGGTAAAGCTCCATAAAAATTGAGTTCAACTCATTATAGTAATCTGCTAGAGGCCGACCAGCTTGACGTAATTGAAAGGACTCTCTCATCAATTGATAAACTTGAGAAGAATCAAATACGTCAATGTAACTCCTTGTCACAACATCCCAAACTTCTTTTACCGTGCCACATTGTACAAAATATGACATGAGATTATCACTTATTGAATTAATGAGCCAAGATTTGACAAGTGCATGCTTGGCCTCCCATTCATCATAGCTAGGATCATCTGCTGCTGGCACAACTTTTTTCTCATTAATATAACTCAATTTTTTTTCTTCTAGCAATATGCATCTTTAAAATTTTAGACCAAACCCGATAATTAGTACCATCTAATTTGATATGGATGGATGAAGAAGTATCTTGAATGGTCATAATAGAGACTTTTTTGCCAGAAGAATCATCATCAATTTTGATAGACATGGGTAGTAAAAAAAGAAAAAAGGCTATGGTTAGAGATTCTGCCCAAAGCTCTGACACCAAGTTAAGAATTGGCTTCTTATTTTCCTTCATATATTTCAACATATATATACAAGATACAATTGAGCTATATGTGTTATGACACCTATATATGGCCATATACAATTTTATAATCCTAAAAGATATACAAGGGAAAAAAATTTATACAATTATACAAGGAATATCCTTTTTGACTAGAAAAGGAAATAAAATACAGCTCATTAATTCTAATTATAATTCATATTTTAAATTTCTGATATCTAATTAATTTTGCAAACTTGACTGAATGATTTCTATCTGCTATATGTCTTTTGATGTACAAATGAATAATGGACTCACATTGTATGCATTTAATTTTGTGATACTAAACTAAAATTAATCACAGGTTTATTAATTGCATTTTATGTATTTCAACCTCTGTTGAATTTAGAAGATATATCTTTTGTACAATCAGCTACAGGGGTGGATGTCCCTTTGTGTCAATTAACATCTTCTTCTGACACCAAACCAACACCCCCCACCCCCCAACACACACACACCAAAAAAGACCAATTGGAACTTGATAATCCTTATGTTGAAAATTTCTTGAAATACTAATTTCAAGGGAAAAGATCCATTAATGATATTGATGGTATGTTGAAACAACAAGAAAGTCATCAGTCTCGTGGTTCTTTACAGTGGGTACTACCAAGTTCCCTGACTTCCAAGATAATTTTTATTATAAAACAGAGTAGACCAGCTCGGCAGATTTAGGTTTAAAAAGACAGCAAATAAGGTGAAATTTACAAAAGCATCATGAATATGAAATTTGTAGACAGCAGCATTGTGTTGACCTTAAATCCAATTTTTATCACGGTTATCGGACCTGGACTGGCTTAACCGGTCCAACCGGAACCAGCCATAACAGCAGACCGATCCATGCATTCGGCCAGATTTGCATTGACCTGGGCGGTTGGTCGACCCTGTCAAAAAAAAGAAAAACTTATTAAGAGTTCTAAATATATATTCATAATGTATTTTAAATTTATAAAATATAATCATTATATTATATTTTCTTTTATTTTTAAGGTATGTAACTTGTATGGATTTAATAGTTGATTAATAGATTTGATCCAAATAGATTTAATTGAGTGATGCTATATACATTTGTTTTTTATAATTAAAATGTGCCCTATATTTTTACTTTTCATTGATCCCGATTTGACCTCCGTTGAACCTAGTTCGACCCTGACCTCCTAGTATGCTCGGTTCAAACCCTGGTCTGATTCTAACAACATTGATTTTTATATTCCCTGCAGAAGATGCTCAGCTAACTCCCCTTTTACGTCTTGGAGCTGGGGCATGTGCTGGAATAATTGCCATGTCAGCAACTTACCCTATGGATATGGTACGGGGCAGGATAACCGTGCAGGTGTGTTTTGAAGCCTTTCTAGTTGCACAACTGCTTATATTAAGAAGTGATCCAGGAGAAGAGCTTTAAGATAATTAGGGGGGTTTCTACTTTTCATATGTTGCTTTGGAGAACTCGGAACTTTTTTTTCTTGTCTTTGCAGACAGAGAAGTCTCCGTACCAATATAGAGGAATGTTCCATGCCCTTTCAACTGTACTTCGGGAGGAGGGCTTTCGAGCACTATACAAGGGCTGGGTACCCTCTGTCATTGGAGTGGTTAGTAGTTTTCCTCATCTTGTTTGCAAAATGGGAAATGCCAATGAACCAATCCATCTTCATCCTTACCTTTTTGTGACTAACCGAGAACTGTAATCTGCCTTAGTTTCTTACTTGTTTTCCCCTGCAGTGCATGCTTCTTGCTTTGTAGTCTTTTACATGTTTAAATGTGGATGGTGATTGTATGTTAAAATAGTAGCTTTCTTATGGCAATGCTTCTGCACGCTATGATGATACCATCCATAATTCTTAAATTGGAGTAAGCATGCATTATGAAGCAGGAGGATAAGTATGGCAGTGTCTGGGGTAAAGGTGATAGTTTGAGGATAATTGGTGGGAGAAGTTATTTGTTGGTTTGCTTGATGTGTTAAAGAGTAATTTCTGTTTTTGACTTTACTACCTCAATGTACCTGACCTAAGCAAACTTTTTTATATTGTGTTCATTTGCCTTATACATTTTTCTCATGGTTGCAGATCCCTTATGTAGGCCTTAACTTTGCTGTTTACGAGTCTCTAAAAGATTGGCTAATTAAATCTAAACCGTTTGGACTGGTTGAAGATTCAGAGTTAGGTGTTGTTACAAGGCTTGCTTGTGGGGCTGCTGCTGGAACTGTTGGTCAAACTGTTGCTTACCCTCTTGATGTGATACGGAGAAGAATGCAAATGGTTGGGTGGAAGGATGCAGCCTCAATTGTGAGGGGCGATGGAAGGAGGCAGGTACTTGAATATAATGGCATGATTGACGCATTTAGGAAAACTGTGCAGTACGAGGGCGTTGGAGCACTGTACAAGGGTCTGGTTCCAAACTCTGTGAAGGTAAAAATCATGAAAGATGTTACTTGTCCTTGGACATTTTAGGACATATTGTCATACACTTGGTAAAATTTGATCAGCATCATAGTTGTAGCACTAATGTTATTTTTAATAAATATTGGGGGGAAAATGGATTAAAATGTCTCCAAATGCATTACAAGGTTAAAAGATGAAGACCGAAGAGCTTTGTTTAGGGAAACTGGTAAGACAAATATGAGCCATAACTAAAAGGAATGCTTTCAGACATGTAATTCTTCTCATGTTATAAAGCTGTCAGCCCCCTTCCATGTAAATCTTTTTGATGTTGCTGTCAGTCCTTAGTTGAAGGTTTCCTATTTGTTTTTCTTGCTATATGCTATGCAAAAAAGCTGATGGAAAATAACCTTATCTGAATTCTGAACTGCATGTTTTCTTCTGCAGGTGGTGCCATCCATAGCCATTGCATTTGTGACATATGAGGTGGTGAAAGATATTTTAGGGGTTGAGATAAGAATATCAGACTGAACTTCGTTGCTATGCTGTTTAATTTTCAAAGAATTGGCTGTTTTTGTAGGCAAGGGTAGAGAAGGTAAACTAGGGGTGTTTTTCCTTTTTCTTTTTTCCTTCCTCCGTTGTTTTTCATCCTTTCCACGTATTTATCTACGCCTGCATTCATAAGTTGGTGTCCTTGTTATCCGTATTTTTTTGTGAACTAGCTGTAGCTGTAAACCTCTGATTCATATGCTTTGTCAATAAGTATGTAGAAGATAAAGGAATAAGGTGGAAAGCTCCTTTTGCATGCCTCCTTGAAATTTGGAAGGCCTTTTTTTTGTGAAACCATCTCTCTCTCTCTCTCTCTCTCTCTCTCTCTCTCTCCTCTCTCTCTCTCTCTCTCTCGTGTCTACATTGGTGTATTGGATATTTGTGCTTATATGAATCTTCTGTATTGCTCGATCGCCAAGACAGGAATTTACCCTTTCTTTTTCATATGATGTCTTTTAAGGTTCAACCTTGCATTATTGGTCAATGATGTTTCATTGTTAACCCAGTAGGTTGACAGCAAAGAATTCTGCATCGATAGAGCGTGGATGATGTTCTTGTCCCCATTATATGCCTCATGCCGGGCATGTGGTTGGAGGAACTCCCAAATGAGAACAAATAAGCTTTTCTCAACAGATCTTATAGCTTGCAACTACCATGTCACCTTAACAATCCAATTTATAACATGGTACATAATGATCATTCTTCTAGTAGAATTGCGCTACCTACTGTTTGAAAATTTGGTTTAGAGCATCATTTGCTTTGGTTATAGTTATGACTGTAAATGTGTTGGAATTGAATTGAACGTTACTAAGTTGAGAGTTTTAGCTTGACTTGAGGACTTGAAACTTTACCTCAACTTGATTTAGATTTTTTTTCATGAAGCAAGTTTTACTTTATTAGCTAAAGTCAATCTTGACTAAACTCATCCAAGCTTGATTTTACAAATAATTCATGAGTTTGTTTAAGTTCAATATGTTTACCTTTGATAATCGATTTAAATGTCTTTAGGCTAACAAACTTGTTGAGATGAAACACTAGCCGAAATCGGCTTGAGCTTGAGTTGGTTTTTGCTGATTTGAAATTGAGTTTGTCAAATGAACTTAGGATAATTTGTGAGCAGCTGATTTGGTTGATTAACTTTCTTAGGTCCCATGAACATGTTAAGTCAAAGTAACCTGTTTTTTATTGGATTTCTCGGAGTTAAGGTCTATGGAAATCTAAATTGAAAAGTGTGGTCGCCATGAGGTCTGTCCTCGAAACACAGCTGTATAAACAAATTATAAAGTTGACATGAATTTTAGTTGCAAAATGGCCGCAAATTTACTAATTATTTGTAATCATCGATACCAACTATAAAATCAGCTGAATACATTACCTAGTAGATGGCAAATGCGTGATCCCATTGATCGGATCATGTAGAAAAATGATTCAACTCTACCCAATTACTCAACAAGATTTTCTCTGCTCAACTCAACTACCACCTTCATATGTCTCAGTCTATCTACTTTAAAATTTGAGTGCGGACCGTGTGAAATCATGAGCTCTTTCATATTTTAATAAACAAGGTGCCCCCAGGAAAAAAAATAAAAAAATAAAAAATCATGTCAACTAATAAAAAAAGGAGTTTTGTTTTGTTACAAAAAGAGTTTCAGGATGAAATGAAACCTAAGCAACCTCTGAATCTGAAGAATGACCTGAAGTTGCTTTCTTTATCTTTGGACTCATGGCTAATAGCTGGCTTTCTGAATTCATTCTCAAGCTGCGATTACCTACATGTGGAGGTCTTGGTGATCTTCCTTTTGGTGCCCCTGTCATCATAGAATTCACTACTTCAAATCAGTTTTCATTTTATCATAAAATCGCATACCTATCTATATACATCATCATCGGTTAATATACGAACAATTAATATTTGAATCAAAATTCTTTTTGGTATTATCCCATTTCGAAGATTGACAGAAACCTTGGATGGTATTAGCTTTCTTTGTAACTCTTTAAATCTCCTCAAGCTATGATCTGTCTTACAAAATTGTTGGTATATTCTCAAAAGACCTGACTTCCCGAAAAAGCACTGGGGGGGGGGGGGGGGGGGGGGGGGGGGGGGGTGTGTTTGGTGTGGGGGAGAGGGGTGTCATATTAGCGTTTCAAAAAAGACCAACCATTATGTTCACAAGAACGAAAATCTATGCCATATATTTGCTAATTTCCCCACCAAGTAACTGTTGATCGATAAATATAAGAGCACATTATTCCAACGTATTTAAACGATTAGATTAGACATGTTTCTATCCGATATTTATCATGGTATTAGAACAAGAAAAACTAAATTCGAACTCTTGAGCACTTGTCTTATCCCTATTTAATTTAGCATTCTACCTGATGGGTTTCACTCAAAGTTTTGCTCTCACGATAGGGAAGTTTTTTAACCCAAAAATATAGAACCATACTAGATCTAAAGATCTAACAGGGTTCTAGATCTAATTTTATCAATGATAACAGACAAGATCTTTATATTGACGATTGATAAAGCATCATTGGTTACTGACCTGATTGTTTAAGATTTTTAATATCTGGTAGCCTTTTAAGTGATGTCAAGTTCTTTGGACGAATTATCGGGTGAAAGCGAAAGCTTCCTCTCTGTGTGGAAAGAATCATCTGCATTAGCCATGTTCTCATCTCCACAAACCGAGGTTCCCTCGCTTCCTGATTCTGAAGTCTCCTTCATGTTGTATGCTTGTTTTCTCATGCTCCACTACTCTATATACAAACATTTGGAATGGAATCTCATGTACTGCTGATGGCTCGAGGCCCTCCCAATAAGGAAAGCTCCTCATTAGCCTCGACTCGATGTCTAAGTAATCTACTGGTGGTACAGGGGGGTCTGCTTGATTGCTGTAGTCAGGATTCATCACTAGAAAACGTTTGACATACCGAAGGATTCTACAAATAGATGAGAAGCTCGGTCTTTGTATTGGATCTATATGCCAACATCTTTTTGTCAAGTTTACAAGATACTTTGGTGTATGGAATGGGAAGAGAGGCCTTTCTCCTGCCCTGATGTTTCTACTCATTTTGTCCCCCTGAAGATGCAAATCCTCGAACGGGACCTTCCCTGTGAGAAGTTCAAAGCATATCATGCCAAAGCTGTAGACGTCTGATTTCTCGGAGAAAGTAGTTGCTTTTCTATCACTTACACTCTCTCCTTGCTCAGCAAGAACTTCTGGAGCGTGCCAAATAAAAGGAAGAGTTCCATTCTCTTTTGAAGAACTCTTTTGACTTGAGCTTATGCATTCAGATAGACCGAACCCTGAAATCTTAGCATGTAAGTATCCTTCTGAGGAAACACCCCTTGCTTTCACAAACACATTGGAAGGATTCAAATCCCCATGGTAGATTTTCTTCGAGTGGAGATATTCCATTCCTCTTGAAATCTGAAGCATCAAGTCAACAGCAACAGGGAGAGTAAATGGAATTCGCTTTCTTGTACCAGAAATCTCTTTGATGTAGTTATCAAGGTTTCGGCTCATTATCTCCATCACTAGAAACAGTTCTTTCTTCTCATCATCAACAAAACTACAAAGCAAAGGCAACACATTGGGATGGTGAAGAGAATGCAGCAAAGATATTTGTGGAATCAACGGTTCGACATCTGTAAAGAGATGTCTCAAAACAAAGGTTTCTCCAAACCAAACTATCTCCTTATACTGGCTTCCATTTCCTAATCGCCGCCTTACCTGGTAGTCCTTGGAACCTTGCAACATTGAAGTAGGCAAAAGCTTCCAATCTGCATCGTCCAAAACATTCAATTTCCTCAAGAGGAGATCAGTTAACCGAACCTCATGCTTCGTAATCAAATTGGAAATGCTCCTTTCTCTAATCTTGTTTAGAAGAATCCATTTATCTTCCCTCCAAGCTGTCTCGAGTCTGTTGCAAATTTCCTGAGTAACAAGATACTCCTTCCCGAATCTCCATTGAAAGACTTTTGGATCCTTACATTCTTTCTGATACTTTTTTGAGAACAACATTCTCTTCCTAAGCATGTCATCATGGTCTAATCCTGCTATTTCTCCTGCAATCTCAATCGCTTCAATCACAATAGGGATGCAGCACAACAGGTTATGGATATGAAACTGGACACAGTCGGTGTTTTGATGAAGAGTTATTGCTTTAGCCCACCAGTCCTTGGATTCAAAGCAATGCCTGATGTACATTTCCCCTTCCTTGAACACTTTGTGAAGTTCCCTCAATGGTTGCTCAAGGACTTTCCATTTCGATTGCTTCTCTTCGAATTTTAGATTATGACTCATCAGCTCTGCCACGGTTTCATAAGCATAATTAAACATGTCAAGCAACAAGCAACATTGGCGTTGGTTGATTTGGAGACTTGCGCGAAAAACCATTATAGCTTTTATACCTCCCAATACTTCACCTAGCTGCCGAAAACGTTCCATATTCAACTAGATTCACACCCGCCCTGTGTCCCTTGAGCAAAATAATAATGTTGGTTGCAGTGCAGCTATTGTTGTAATAGAGATTGGTGCAAAAATATACAAATTCTGCTGGCAAAAGATATATTCAAGGGGCCAAGCCAGGACAAACTGGCTAGGAGTTTCTTTCTTTCTATTTTTTTTTTTTTTTTTTCCGGTAAGAGGGGGACAATACTAGATGATGATTCACACATAAGCCAATGCTGATTTCCTGATGAAAATCAGCATTAACCCTTGTTATCTTAGGATTGCTTCATCAATAATAAATAGACAAAAGCCAAATCCGAAAAAATCCTGGGCAAAACAAGAAAGGACGAAACCTCGTGAAAATTTCCTTACATTACATGCCTCCCAAAATCAACATTAAACCAGCTATATGATCATTTGTCGCTTCCTAGGCCAAAGGGGTAACAAAAGTAAAAGGAAAGGAAAAGATGGGTTTGAATCGGCTGGAAAACGGGGAAGGAAAAATTTTGAACGGAATGAGGTTGTTTGGATTAAAGTGTGTCTGTGTTTGTGTTTGTGTTTTGTGTTTTGTGTTGTATGAGCTTGATGGTTTTTTAGGCCTATTTTGTGTATGGTTGGAGGAGGATTCCGGAAGTCTAGGTCGTTTGGCTTTAAATAGAGAGCTTCCCGCGGAAATTTTAGTAGGGAATTTGACTTTTTATTAAAAAAACAAACATTTTCCTATTCCCTTTCTTTATTTTTTTTTCTCATTTATTTATTTATCTATTTGTTATTTTCATTATTCAAACCAAACCTGATCGATATCGATTATCAACCCCTTAATGACTATTCAATAAACGATAAATCATTTTTTTCATGTCAACTTCATTAATTTCACCAATAGTATTGTAACATAACGGCATCTCCCTAATATCTATCAGGTTCGAATCCATCCTCTCCATTGTAATAAAAAAAAAAAAATCTTCATCAATTTCCGCTTCTTGACATTATAATGATCTTGTAAAATAACTCTATACAAATACATCATTAATTAATTATATATATTCCTTTTTCCATCTATTTTATTAAATTTTATTTTATTTTTTCATAATTCTACAATCGATGTTTCTTTTATTTCTAATCAGATAAATTCGTAAATATGTTTTTGTTTTAAGGTTGCATTATATATGCACTCTTGATTTATAAATAGATAGATCTCATTCAAATATTTATACAATTCCAATTCATAAATGACATTTTAAATAACAAAATGAAGAGAAGAAAATAATGTTGTCAAACTTAACCGAAAACTTGACATGTACATACTAAAAGGTTAAGATCTAATAGATAAAATTAGGATGAACCAAAATTCAATTGGCCCATTCCTTAAGAAGGATTAGATTTAACTAAGTTGAATTGGGCGGATCAACTTGGTTCAACAACATTGAATCAGAAAGAATTGCACGATAGCATGTGTGGAACGTTAATTTGATAAAATATCATACCATGAAATTTGTATTAATAATGTACACATACATAATATATATATATATATATATATCTACACACATACATGTGTGTGCACTCACAAGTAATTAGTTAAATAAACTATTTGCAAGTCATTTAAATTCTAACACAAACATAGTCCTCAAACTTAAGTTTAATAATATTTAATTCGACCAACTCATTAGTTTAATCAAACTTGAATCATTGTATCTTACTCAAGTTTGATATCAATGTTAAAGTAATTAAAATATATATATATATATATATATGTATATATTTAGATCAACCAAGTTTAAATAAGCTTAAAAAAAATCTAAATAATCTTTTACAAGCAATGAGAAGCAAAACACATTGATCAACAGATGTCTACCGGTACAAAATTTCATTTCCTAAGACAAAATTGAAACATCGAGAATAAGATCTCTTCGTGCTTGATTCTCAATGCAACAATGAACACCTTTCTTATCTGTCGTGTCCTCTCAAGCAAAACTTATTAAAAAAATACCATTATCACATCAAGGAACAAATAAACGAACATTGCAAGTATATACAGTTTTGGTCAGAGGACAGGAAAGAAATAAAGAATCTGTTATGCCCAAGTATGTGGCTACCATGTCCTTTTTCTTGAGTCAACTTTCTGGTTAACTGATATAGGCAGTTGAACAAAAAAACGTGAATGGATGTCAGCATCTGCAAAAGACCACTATCCTTTTCCATCCTCTATTTTGTGTCTACGATGCATAGCATACTTTACTACTTCATAGGATGACACCACTATCCCGACCGAAGGGCCAGCTCTGCCAATCCGAGGGCTGACTCCTGCAAATAGCCCCTTGATTCCTCCATCCCTGATAGAAGCAAATTTTGAACCCCAGTTCAGTTGAACAGAACATATCCTAACGCAACTACCAAACACAAGTGTACAATCAAAAGGTTTGAGATCCATCAGACAATTTCAAAAGTACACTCCATAGAGATATTGAGCATGTTTCTCTATGATAAATGAAACTCCATTGTGGTCAAGCTTCTGTCAAACAGATAAAGTTGCATTCCTAGACTCCACCGTGAAGGTCTAAGCAATGTAGACACTGAAATTTTGATATTGTTAGTGGAATAGCTTTTAACAGCATATTCTTGTCGAATGAAACATGACCATAATGTAATTGCTAATATTAAGGAATGGAATACTATTGTAATAGGATTTTTGAGTATTGGTTCTTTTATTTTTAATGAGGGCATTTTAGGGAGGCAATCAATATTAAGATTGAATTGCTATTTAGTTATTTTTTTTTTTTTTGTCATAGAAAATTCCTATGAAATTGCTATGATAAACACCATAAGAACTCTTCTATAAGAAAGAAGGATATAATGAGATTGCTACTACAGTATGGTGAACAGGCAAATAATTAAAAAATTTCTCTCGGTTCTCCTCTTCAAACAGCTTTTGACATCTTCCTCTATGCATGGCAATGGATTTGGAGGAAGTACCAGTCAGGTCAACTTTAACATGCAAGACCAAAAAGCCATGAAGGAAAGCATTAATCAAGAATTTGAGCAGCCCTTTAAAAAGGAAACACGGGGAAAAATAAAAGCCGTCCAGTGACAACAAAGGAAAATTAGAACACACGTTCCCTCTACAACTGTCATGATTTCAGAACACAAATTGAGGGACATCACAACACAACATGCCAAATCTTTAAGCATAAAGCGCAATGCAGGAGCAGATCGTGTATTTTACTTGTGGGGCAACAAATCAGAAGGTAATAGCTAGGGAACACAACACACACACACGCACACACACAAAAGTAGCTACAATTTAAATCCCTTTTACAAGTGGCTTTCAAAAGTACCAAAGGTCAGAGGCAGATGCCAAAAAGCTCAGACACCTTGGTCTGCCAGAGTTAGATGTCAGTGTGTGCATATGAATTCGATATTAGGTAGGAGAGAAAATAGACAAATATGATATGTAACTAACTAGCTGCATCTTTCCTAGTTAAGCATGACCAGGGTTCACAATTTATCCTTGTCCAAGTCAAAGGGTCAAAATATATTATGAAAACTGCTCTATTAAGTCCTAGAGCTACGTACCTCCATATTTCTCTCAAAGTTTGGCTTGTTGTCATTTTCAATGCCCTGGAAGGATCCTTCTGATGACATTGTAAGGAGCAAGAAGAATGAGCAGCGATTGCAACAAAAAATGCTTTAACTTGAAAAAATATATCCCGAGCAAGATAACCAATTTTACACATCAGTTTGCTTTACTCATGGAAATTTCATTTACCTTAATGGGGACGATAGAAGTTTTCCTCATTGGCAAAACAACACACGGCATATGAGCACATTGAAAGAAACATCATTGTGCATATAACAAAGATATCCACAAATATCAGACTAATCTAGACATACCTTAAGAAAACCAGAAATTGCAGAAATAAGAGGGGATTCCATCAATTAAGATGTGAACCTTTTTTCATACTCTTATAACTCTATCCAGTGGATAATATATCTTTACTTTCATCACAAATTTCAGTGTACTAAGTTTAATAGAAAAATAAAAATTCTCAGCACTAAAAAGCATGTTTTGTCAACGCACTCCAGGATTAAACTGTAACTGAAATCATATATATTTATATATAAAAAGGTTTACAACAACCTCTATCTGTCTCCTAGTCTTTGCAACATCCAGTGGACATGTAACAGCAGCTGCAATGGTCCCCGCAACAAAACCAGCAGAAAAGTTTGCTCCAAGTACAGTGGATGCACTACCTTCATTACCAATTAGTTCAAAGATATTCTGCCTGACCTGTGGAGATAAAAAAATTGGTATGATGCCATGCCCTGCAAGCAACTATCCAAGACAGAGCAATTTATAAACTCCAGTATTCAACTTTATAACAGAACAAAATGAGGACTTACCGGCTCCAATATAGACCAGCAAACTGCTGAGTATGGAACATCACGAGCAAGCTGTGCACCCAGGCCAGTCCATAAAATTCGATAATTATTTACTGTTGCAAAGTTTCAAATATTTCGATTAAGGATAGCAGTATATAAACAGTAATAATCATGCCCCTGTGAACTCAATGGTTTAATTAGGCAAGCAGTCCCTCAGTCAGAATCAGCATCTCCATGAAACTACTATAGTGGAAGGTTCCAAACTTTTCTGAATATGTTTGGGTGATGCGCATAATGAAAGCTCAATGTTGTATTATTGTAATGTAAGTTCCAGTCTTCTTACAACCAACTAAAACTTTGGAATATAAATTCAACAAACTCTAAAAACACTAAAAACCAAAAGGTCTAGTTACTTAGTTCTAGATACTAAAGTATGCAAATTACTCTGCATTTTAAGTTCATGCTAGATCCACCTCAAGGAGTGATCACCAAAAAATTTAACATATAGCCAATCAAAGGGTATATACAAAATAAACATACCTGAATTTTCATATTTTTTTCACTCTGCATGTTTATATTATTTCTTTTATCAATTTTGAAACTTCAGTTTTTGCATTTCTCTCTCTCTACCAGTGTTATTTCACTTTTAGTTACATAACCTAGTTTTTCACATCATTTCAGTTTTCACACGAGTTATTATTTTCTTTTTTCACTTATAAAAGCATCACACCACATCTCACTCACCCACCCTGCATGTGCCCCATTTAATTCTTTTTATTAGTTGATACGCTCCAAGCCTTTTTTATGAAGTAGTAGGCCTTGAAAATCGGTTTGCAACGAAAATAAGGATACAAACGGCGTTATTAGTAGATATTACACACCAATGATAACCCTAGCTACACTTTCACTCACTTGCTGTGATGCACAAGCTAGGTCAAGTAGTTGTTCACTACAATCTTGGATAGATTTATAAGAACACAATGTTTTGCTATCAATATGAAAACAAATACAAAGAAAGTTGAAATATAATGTGGGTTGCTAGGTTTTTCTAACACAAGAGGATATTTATATTAACCCTACATAATGGCAAACTTGTAAATAATACAACTTAAACAAAAGAACATTCGTGCAAAAGATAGAACACTTGTCATGCACTTGATAACGGGCACTATCGACGTTCATGGCCCCCATCACGGCTGTATCAGAGGCCGTGATCCCCTGTAAAACCAATTTTCCAATGTTGATAAGGTGCAAGAAACGGCCATATTTGAGATAACAAGCACCATCACGGCCATAGCGTAGGTCATGATCTCCTTGAAGCAAAATTTCAAACATCAGGATGAGCTTTATCACGGGTGTTATCAGATAACGCCCCTTGTTATGGGTGTGATGTTGCCTGTGATCTCCTCTATTCCTTCATTTTTCAAAAACGCCTTGGCTCACGGCCGTGATTGACCTATTTCCTTCAACGTCTTCAAGTTCTCGTTCTAACTTCTTACAAATTGATCCATGTTCTTTTGTGCCATACACTCCATAACTATTTAGAAAGTCGAATTCATCTTTAAAGGGTTGATCTCAAAACTAAATTTTGTAACCCCCTAGCTTGGGCTCTTATAATAGGACCTATTGGAAGTTAATTCCCATCATTTCCCACTAACTATTGAAGATTTGACCTCAAATCTTAGAAGTTGGTATCTTCTTCATTTGGCACGTAAAGTGTGAGATCTGCAACATTAAAAGTAGCAGAAACTCCATAGTCACCTGGTAATTCGAGTTTGTAAGTATTGTCATTAATGCATTCCAAAACTCTGTATGGACTATCTACTTGTGAAGACAATTTTTGATTGTGCCAGTTGGGGAACTGCTCCTTTCTAAGGTGAATCCACACTAGATCTCCTGGTTGAAAGATCTTGACTTTTTTGGCCCAATCGCCTCATTCTTTCTGCATGGCTACCTATTTTTGTAAATGATTAGACCTGCTAAAACTGCTTCTAGATCTATCTGGATTGTTCAACTCCAGTCAGCCTTTCATCTTTAGAAGCTGGTATAGATACCATATCAAGTGGAATGGTAGGATTGTCTCCATACACGACCTCAAATGATGTCTTGCTAGTAGAGCTATGCACAATCCTATTATAGGCAAATTCCATAATAAGAAGGCACAAGTCCCAATCTCTCAAGTTCTTGCCAACAGTGGCTCGAAACAAAGCACCAAGGATTATGTAAACTACTTTAGTCTAACCATCTATCTGAAGGTGTGAAGTAGTACTGAAAAGTAGTTTGGTTCCAAGCCTTCTCCATAGAGTTTTCCAAAAGTAACTAAGAAATTCAACATCACAGTCAGAAGCAATACTTTAAGGAGCTCCATGAAATCGCACAATTTCCTACAAAAAAAAAAAAAAGAATAAAAACAACGTCATCGGTATGGTGACAAGGCACAAAATGCGTCATTTTACTGATTCTATCCACTACCACCACGATGGAATCTTTTTCTCTCACTGTCTTTGGCACTCCCAACACAAATTCTATTGACACATTTATCCAAAACCGTTTAGGTATCGGCAATGGCATATACATCCCAAAGGGCTCTTTCCTACTCTTAGCCCGTTTGCAAGTAGCACAACGTTCTACAACTAAATTCACATCATTCTTCATTATAGGTCAATAAAAATGCTCCTTCAAAATTTCAAGTCTTTTTCTCCCCAAAATAGCCCGACAATCCTCTAACATAAGCTTCCCTCACTAATAATTCTCTCAAAGAACATCTAGGTATACACAACTTACCCTGTGTCTCTTCTACAGATCTCCCATCAACATAGTTAGCTACTACATGTGCAAATCATCATCAATAGGATACAACTCAACAATAACTCGAAAACCTAACAAGCTAGTGTGCAAAAAGGTAATCATTGAATACCTACGGGATAATACATCAGCCACTACATTGGAGCTTCCCTTCTTGCATTTGATCACATAGCTGAACCGCTCTACAAACTCCATCCATCTAGCATGTCGTTAAGGCAGTTTATTCTGGCTCTTCAAGTGTTTCAAGGATTCATGGTCGTTATAGATAATGAAGTCTTGAGGCATGAGATAATGTTGCCAAGTGATAAGAGCTCGAATTAAGGAATAAAAATCCTTGTCATAAGCAGAATAATTCAATGCTGCTCTTCTCAATTTTTCACTGAAATAAGCAATAGGATGCCGTCAACACAGCACCGATTCCTACTCCTCAAGCATCACACTCCAACTGAAAAACCTTCTCAAAGTCAAGCAATACCAGTACTGGAGCTGTAGTCAGCTTCTTCTTAATCTCCTCAAAACTTTTTTGAGCCTTCTCATTCCACTTAAAAGCTTCTCCCTTCTTGGTAAGCTTAGTAAGTGGTGCAACAATAGAGCTGAAGTTCCGAATGAACCACCTATAAAATGAAGCAAGTCCATGGAAGCTTTTCATATCAGATATACCTTGAGGAGTAAACCATTCAGTGACAACCTTAATCTTCGCCTCATCTATTCTAATTCCATCTCCAGAAGCCACAAACCCCAAAAATATAACTTCCTCTTGACACAGCATACATTTGGCCAAATTTCCATACAATTTCTCCTCTCTTAACACTTCAAACACAGTAGTCAAGTGTCCAACATGCTCTTCTAAAGTAACACCATACATGAAAATGTCATTAAAATAGACCACAAAAACTTACCAATGAACTCCCTCAAGACATGATTCATCAACCGCATAAAAGTACTTGGAGCATTCGTAAGCCCAAATGGCATCACAAGTCATTCATAGAGACCATACTTGGTTTTGAAGGCTATCTTCCTCTCAGCTCCTGGCCTCATTCAGATCTGGTGATAGCCACTCCTCAGATCTATCTTGGAGATTATCTTTGCACCATAGAGCTCATCAAGTATGCCATCCTAATCTAGGTATTGGATAACGATATTGGTAGTGATTTGGTTGATGGTGAGACTATCAATACACATCCACCACTGACCATCGTTCTTCAGTACTAATAAGGCTAGTCCGAACACGGACTCATACTTTCCCTCACAAAACCCTTCTCTATTAGTTCATCTATCTGTCACTTGAGTTACCCTTGCCTCTTCCGGATTCATGCGATAAGCAAATCTATTTAGCAATATTGCTCCTAGGATAAGATCTATAGCATGCTCCATCCGCCGAATAGGAGGCAATCCTGGAGGCAACTCCTCAGGAAAGACATCGGTTAAGCATTTCAAAAGACATTGAATCACCTCAGGTAAAGTTGTTTAGCTATCTACCTCTAATATTTGCCTGAGTTGCAATAAGAGCACTGGTTCCCCCAAATCAATAGCTTGTTTGAACTCACCTTTAGTCATTCTTCAAAGCTTCCTTCTTAAGTAGGTTGATCTCCATATATGTGATTCTAACCTCAATTGGACTCATCGGCTTTAGAAGTGTCTTCTTGCCATGCTTCACAAAGGCATAGGTATTTTTGTAGCCATCATGAAGAACTCGTCGATCAAAAAGCTAAGGTCGACCCAAAAGAATATGAGTAGCACTCATGGGTAGAATATCACATAGTATATACTTTCCTAGAGTCGAGACCGGTGCCTTAACCCATCAAGTCACATGAACTGACCCTTTATTACACAGCCAAAGTAGCTCATAAGGATATGGATGTGGAATAGTAGAAAGCTTAAGTCTCTCGACCATAGAAATAGCTGTAACTTTGTACAACTTCCACCATCAATTATGACTGCACAGACTACATCCTTTACCTTACACTTGATATGAAATATGTTTTCTCTTTGTTCATCATCAGTGGTCTGAACTAGATTCAGGGCTTATCTCACTACTAAAGACATGTTAGTAGCAGAACCTAACACTTCTGCAGTCTCATCTTCCTCCTCATCAAACTCCTCCATTAAGTTCTCCTCCTCCTCTTTCTCTTCTTCACTCACAACTTCTAACTCCTCATGTTTCGACACAACTACCATTACTCTTCAGTTTGGACATTGAGCAGCAATGTATCCATACCCTAAACACTTAAAGCATTTCACCTCGCTATTCCTCTTACCCTCCATCTGTGCCTCAGCATTGGCACCACTAGCATTAGCAATCGCCTTATCTCTGTTGTCATCTCGTTTATCCAACTTCCAGTATTTCCACTACCTTCTCTTTTTAAATCTTCAATCATGGAATGATTGATTGGAACTAGATCCTCGATTAGGAAGTAATGAGAATCGATAAGGAATTCATTTTTGTTGCCTTACGACCTTGCAAGCTAAATTAATAGCTTCTTTTAAGGTGTGGAAACTTTGGAGTTCCACAACACTAGAGATCTCAAATTTCAACCCAATTATGAAGCAGACTATAGTTTGCTCTTGAGACTATTCTACATTGCACCGAATAGTCAACATTTCAAATTCTTTTGACATAATTTTCCACTCTCATTCCACTTTATCGCAATGATTGCAACCTCAAGTATAATTCTTGTCGATAACAGTCTGAAACAAATCTCATATGAATCACTTGTTTCATCACTCGCCATGTGGTGATCTCAGCTTCTCTACTCCTTCGACTAGTCAATACATTACATCACCACAATGCAGCATACCTAGAGAATTCTAATGCTGCAAGCCGGACGTTAGTCAGTTCATCATATTCACAACATTCAAAAACTTGCTCCACATATTGTTCCCAATCTAGATAGTCATCAGGCGATCCTCCCCCATTGAAGGAGGATCTTGATCTTCACTCTTTCGTTTCCCCATTAGGTTTGAACTTCTTGGGCAACAAAGTTGTCACCCCCACCTTTAGCTAAGGATTGTCCTCCCAAATGTCCTAGCATTCGCTCCATCAAAATAGTCAATTGATCAAGGCGTTGATTAGTGGTCATTGTAGTAGTATCTCTAGGAATCTAACCCTCATTACTTGTTTGCCCTCCGTACACACTTTCATTGGACATATTTGACCCAAACACCAATGCAAATCTTCATAGGAATTTTATCAAATACTTGATGTGCAAAAATATCACCTTTACTTCAAATACATTCCAATGGCACAATAACCCCATAATGCCACAACACTTCACCAACACAACAACTAACACAATAAAACAACAATTACTACTCAAGAGATTCAATACTAAAGTCAAACTTGGTTGAGACATTTCATCAAACACTTGGTGTACATTCTTCCAAGCACATAAAAATAAACCATCAATAAGCCCCAACTCCACGGATACTTCAATACAAAGGTAGCAACAACAACAATACTAGATCCTATAACCCCAATCTCTTACTTCAAGTGTCAAAATCTAAGATTTCAATAATAATCACCATGTAATTAGGGTTTTCTATCCAACATTTACCCTTATCGTAACCTGAAGCTTTGATACCAAAGACCTTGAAAATCAGTTTGCAACAAAAATAAGGATATGAACGGCATTATCAGTGTATATTATGCACCATTAATAACCCAAACTGCACTTTCACTCACTTGATATGACGCACAAGCTAGATCAAGTGGTTATTCGCCACAATCTTGGATAGATTGCTAAGAATGCAATGTTTTACTCTCAATATAAAAAACAAATACAAAGGAAGTTGAAATATAATGTCTTGCTAGGGTTTTCTAACATGAAGGGGTATTTATATTAACCCCACATAATGGCAAACTTATAAATAATACAACTTAAACAAAAAGAAATTCATGCAAAAGACAAAACACTTGTGACGCCTTCGATAGCGGGCATTATCAACATTCATGGGCCCCATCATAGCCGTATCAAAGGCCGTGATCTCCTCTAACTCAATTCTCTAACGTTGATAAGGTGCAAGAAACGGTCGTAATTGGGATATTAGGCACCATCACGGCCGTAGCATATGCCGTGGTCCCCTCGGAACAAAATTTCAAATATTAGGATGGACTTCATCACAGGCATTATTAAGATAACGTCTCTTGTCACGAGCGTGATGTCGCTCGTGATCCCCTCTATTCCTTCATTTTTCAAAAACGGCCTGGGTTACGACCGTGATTGACTTATTTCCTTCAACCTCTTCAAGTTCTCCTTCTAACTTCTTACAAATTAATCCATGTTCCTTTATGCAATATACCCCAAGCTATTTAGAAAGTCGAATTCATCTTCAGAGGGCTGATTTGATAGAATTCTCATAACTAAATTTTAAATTTTATAACCCCCTAGCTAGGGCTCTTGTGATAAGACCTGTTGGAAGTTAATTCCTATCATCAGTTCTTGGGATGTTTCGGCAAGTGTTATGATCGACTTGATCTTCTAAGAGACAAGGATAGTGCTTAAAGTTTTTACTAATGTTTTTGCAATGTTAAAATGGAATCTTTTTCCCCCCATTTTAGTAAAGACAAATGTTGTGGAAATTTAGATTTCTTTACCCAAAACTCTACCAAATGCATCACACATGACACATCTTAATTGGCCATCCTGCATGTACCCCGATTGTCTGTTCTTTGTGTAAATGTTTTTAGAGCAATTTTTTCCCCCAGTGGGCCAATTATAGAGTTGAAATTTCAAAGTATTAAATCATTCCTTTACAATTGTATTATGAGTTCTTATTTACTACTATTTATGATTGACTTGATCTTTTAGAAGACATTTATTGCTTCCTTAACACCATTTGCTTTATTTACTAATGTGCAAAAGATAGTATAACATTGAATTTTTACTATCTCTCTTAACATCTTCTAGTACTGACAGACTGCCTTTTTTACATTAACAAACAAAACAAATAGTATTAAGTGAGATAGTAAAGTAGTTACATAAAGTTTGCTAGAGTATTAAATTGATCACTTCAAAATCCGAGTACCAAATTGAATTTTTGTGTAAAATTCGGGTTTCAAATTTCTTTTGTTTTGACGCATATTCTTCCACAGCCAATGTTCAACCGTGGAATATGGTTAATTCTGTTTCTATTTATTGGGTAGATGGAAACCAGTCCAATTAAATCTCCACTAGGTACTGAAATTCTCCAATGGCAAATAATTACGTTCCGTGATTTGTCCAAGTGGAGAATTAAGAAAGCACTAATAAACTTTCAGAAAGAGGAGATTTACAGGGAGAGAATCCTTTTAAAAAAACATGCACAAGAATGCATATGCAAGATCAAGTCTGAGAACTGAACCTAGCCAATAACAAAGAATTTGATGTACTTCTTAAAACAAAGAGAGATAAGACTTACAACTATGCTGGCCATTTGCACTTCTAACTGGGTTAACTACCCCCAGCAATGTCTTCCAGACTCCTGGTGGCTTTTGACCATGTCTTGTTTCTTTAAATGCCTACAAGAACAGATGGGACAAAATCACCACAACAAATTTCAGAAATCTCCTAGCCATGCATCTGCATAGAAAGCATAAGTTGATTACATTTCCTGATAGGTGACAACCTAAAAAAATCTCCTTCTTTTAATCACTTATCTAGCTCCTATTTGTCACAATACAAACTCTATTTCCAACAAACAGTGCATCCTCCATAAATCATAAAGAACATTGTATTTTTCCTTTTCCTTCCTTTGTCTTGGGAAAGAGATATCCAGGGATGTATTGTCTCCCATAAATATAGTACATCATATAAAGTAGTACACGCATAAAGATGATACCTGCATTCGGGTCCTTGCTAATTCAACAGGGTAACAAGAAATGCAGGCCAATGAGCGTGCTATGGAGCCGGCAAATAATGGCACATAGGCAGTCAAAGTAGGAGCATTTTCTAATGTAAAGTTGTTCATCAAATTACGAAGAATATCATAACAAGGTAAGTAGATTCCCACCTATATTAAGAGCAGAAGGGAAGAAAGTAAATGACCAGGCTGAACAGCATAACAACCATTATTGAATTGATGAAATAAGGTAAAACCACTGCCAAAAAGTCTTACAGTGGGCACTGCCAATGCTAGGCTTGCATATGTGCCTCTCCACAATCTACCAAAACCTTCCTGCAGAAGTAAATTTCTGCTATGCCTTAGCAACAGCAATATCTAGCTGAAAAAACAAAAGCTTGCACTTATAAAATAAAGACTAATAAATATCTAAAAGGCAGCAAAAAGGTAGGAATTTATCTTTCATTTGCAGAAAACCGTTTTTCCATGTGCCATTGAATTGTTAGCAGAAAAGATGATTACAAAGAATTTGATCAATTTCATCAACTCAAACTCATAATGATTGTCTGTTTAATCAAAAAAATGAATCTTCTCACCAATGCAAGATTTTGCTTTTTCTTTGAAAAATGTTCTTTTTTGAACCAAGACAAGTAAATGCCGTAGCAAGGAAGTTGTAGTGTTTTGCATCCATTACAGCTGCATGATAGGACTTCTCATTCTTTGCCATAAGAGAATCAGCAATAGTCTTTATAATGTAGAAGTCACTGAAGGTTCTAAACACATTCGTTCCGACCAAAAAACTTGTTCCATTCCAAGGAAAAATGATCATATATATAACCCATAAGCCAGCAGAAAAACAACAAACCTGGCGTACGACTTTGTAGAAGACATCCAAAGTTCCTTTATACTGACCATTTTCTGGGGTACAGAATGACCCAGTACTGTTAACACCACATGAACATGACTGGTAACTTCTCAGACTTGGAATCATCTAATGAGCAATAACCAGTGCATTCAATGAATGTCACCATCAACAATGAGAAACAGGGAAATTAATAAAAATAAAAGGCTAACACACTGAAGAATTAGATAAAACTAACAATACGGCAACGTACATGAGTCACATTGAAAGGGTCCATGCGACATAGATCATTGTATGGAACTCCAGCAGCCTGAGCTTGCAACCTTGTCTGCACAACGCAAACCAAACCAAATAAGCACCCTTTTTCCGCGTTCAATCCATATAAATATCAAAAAATGATAACACACAATCAATTTTTTTCATAACCACATCTAATCTTCAAAGCATATTTTATCTCCCTGTACAAATCGGAAAGGTTTGAGTTCACGTAATGTAATGCCGCCATTTTCGGCCATTCCAATGCCAATTACAATACTTCCTAAAACAGAAAATTATAGAAATCTGCAAAGTTTCTCTTTTAGCCATTAACAAGTCCCCTCGTTTATCGAATTCCTCGCACCGCAACCGATTTATAAACAAGAAAACATCTTTAGATGATATTATAGCTTCAAATAATCACCAAACACGAATCCTAATTGATTGAAAATCTGAAAAGCATTCACTGAAGCAAGAAAATCCCAATCAAGTGAAGACCTAAAAAAAAAAAACCTTGGCGACGTCAAGAGGGTTGACGATGACGGCGGATACGACGGCGGCACCAGCGGCGGAGAGAGCCCTCTCGAGGAAGCCCAATTCCACATCATGTTTTTGGTGCGGAGAAGGAATAGAAACAGAATCATCATCATCACGATCATCATTCTTGTTCTTATTTTCATTATCATTAATGTTATCAAATCATTGTTATTATTACGTTGATTTCATCCCTGAACATAACAACATTCGGATTAAAATCGACGCTTGTTTTATTAGCTGCAACCATTGAATCAAATGAATTAAAATTACAATTCGTAATTTGAAATCGGAATTAGACAAGGGTTTTTTGTTTTTTGTTGTTCTATTTGGGGGGAATAAAAAGTTTAAATTTTCTTTTTTTTCAAGCGTCGAACATTTGAATGGAGGAAAGAGGAAGAAGAAGAGCGTGTACGTGGATTAGTGGCGTGAAGACGAGGGCATGGGGAGCGCGCGCCAAACCCGAATCTCTGGAGGCGGTGGTCTTGACATCGACCGACTCGTGTCGTGTCTGCTTAGAATTTGCTTTTGCTGCGTTACGTGTATAGTGTTTATTCGTATTTCGTAGTCACCAGGGGCTCTTTCGCGTGTCGTCATGCCAGCAAGGAAAATCCTACGGTCAGTTACAGCGGTAATGGTCTCATCATAGTAACTAATGATTTAGATTTTTTTACAATCATGATCGCATTTCATAATTTTTTAATACTAATTTAATTTTAACAATAATAATAGTATGGTTTCGTAATAGTACCATTAAAGTTTCTTAACAAGTTGAATCACCAACTATTTTGACAGAAATTCAAAATTGCTAATTGCTTCACTAGGATTATAGATGAGTTGAAATAACTCTCTAGCTATTCGACTTTAACTTAATGAAAGCTCAAAATCAACTTGCTTACAATCAAGTTGAACTCAAGTTCGAGTTACTCAAATAGTTATTGAGCTCGAGTTTGGACTTCAACATTCCCAGCTCGATGAGCTTGCGAGCGTAATCAGGTTGAGTTAAGTTTGAGCTTATTGAGTATTAAATACTTTCTATTTTTTTTAAACTTATATTAAATACTTTGTATAGTTAACTCAATATTTGAAAGAATAATTGAACTTAATCGAGACGAGTTCAATTTTATAGAGTATTAAATTGAGTTGAGTTCGAGCTTAAAAATCAAAACTTGATCGAGTTTACATTCAAGCTTCAGTTTTTTAATTCAAGAAGAGTTCAAGTTTGGTATTGTATTGACATGACTCAACTCGATTCTTTATAGCTCTACACTGCACCACGTGTCCAATTGTGCAGCAAGTATAAGTATTAATTTTTTAATAAATGATAATTATATATAAATTTTATAAATATATTTATATAATATAATTTATTAATATTTGTCAGTTTAGATTGTCGAAATTTTATCTATATCGGATTTGCATTTGTAACTTATCTATATCATAATAGATACCAATGAAAAACCGATAATTTTACTCATAAACTAATCAAACGGATACAATAGAAATATGATGTCAAAATAACCCAAAATATGATAAAAACAAGTAGACCTAATACTAGTCAGTTTCCAAAAGCATTTGAATTGCAATTTGTCTTACCTTACTGTGTATTGTGATTTTATTGGAAAATGAATGAAGTCATATAAGAATGAGCAAGTAGCCTTATCGTATAGGGTACTACTCTATATCTTCTCTGAAATTTGTAAATTTTCATTTCAGTTAATTATATATTATTAGAAAATTAGTATAAAAATACGAGTAATTTTGAACCTTAACTTAAATTTAGTTTAGAGATTAATTTTAAATAATTTAACTAGTGGAGTTTTACAAACCATAGGATATAATTATATAGTTTAACCTAATTGAGCTAGTAAATGAATTTAATTAAAAATAGAAATTCTAATATCATAAATACTAATTTTACTCATTAAACTACTTCAATCACCTATTTCAACAAATTCTAATTTATTCAATATTTATCATTATTAAATTAAATTCTATTTGTCAAGTTTAATAGTGTAAATCCCTAAATCGTTGATTTAGTTATTTGAGCCTAAATTCTAAGTTATTAAATCTTAGAAATTTGAAACTAAATATTTTCTTTCAAATATCAATTCCTAAGCTCCTAAACTTTTAAATTCAAGTGAGATATCAATTTTTCTTCAATTAGAATTCCTAAACCTAATTTTTAATGCCAATTAGCTAAATTTCTTTCTTTACTTCCTAAGTTCAATTCTAATGCCCAAACTCATAATCTGTGAGGCTAATTCATGGCATCAAAAGGTCAAGCCCATTAACTTAGCTCAAGACAATTTTAGAAAATCCCATTAGCATAAACCAAGCTCATGAAACCAAATCCCATAAGCCCTTAAGACCATATTAGCTAACATACACCTTCACACATATTAAAATTCCCTAACGTCTAGAGAAAACCAACAAATGAAAAAGACCAAAATGATCTTAGCCAACTCTTAAAGGTTTATAATCCTATGAAAAGACCAAAATGCCCTCAATTATTGAAGCAAAAATACCAAAATGCTCATAACCGTAATGAAAATTATAAAACATCAAATAATATAAATATAGAGTTTAGAAAACCCTAATTTCTATTCCATTTGCAACAGCCCTCAAACCCTCAAAATCCTCTCAAAAACTCTCTTCAAACACCAAAAATCCTATAAAAATTCTACAACAATTTCTCTTCAAATCAAGCTTCTAAAAAGTAAGAAAATCCATTCTTTTTCATTATTTAACCGTTCAATTTCTTCTCTAAATCTAATATCTACTTCAATTAATTCTTAGGTGAAATTTGAAGACGAAATCAAGGATTAAATTGGAATTAGTATTAGAAGTATCATCAACCTCTTGAAGTAGTAGTAATAGTAGAGATTTTTAGGATTTATTTGCTAAATCAAGTAAATAATTGTAATTAATATTTTGATTATGTTAATGACATATATATATATGCATGTAAATTACTAAAACAAACTTAGATCTAAGTATTGATTAATATATGTAATGCATGCATAATAACAGATTGAGCATGTATATATATCTATGCTATAATAGTTGTTGATTAGTGAAACTATAGTATGTTTACATATATATGCATGTTAAAACATGTATATAAATGTATGATGATGTTGGATTGATATGTTTTATTGAAATTAAATTATCAACTATATATATATATATATATGCAAGTATGGATGTATTGCTTATATGCTAGAAATTGTAAAATTGGCGTAGATGATGATGGTTTGAGTCATGATTTGTGATTTTAATTGTAAAATATAAATCTAAGTATGAACTAGATGAAACAACATAGAATAAACATGTTTTATATGATTAAAATAGGCTGGAAGTTGAAAAAGAAATAAAGGAACTTCGAAAATTGCAAAACAAGACTAAAACAACCTCTAACGCCCTCTAGAGGCGTCAATTTTGGAGGTTGAACTAGCAGCCAAACGACCATCGTTGGCGATAGAACCTTGTCGAAATAGTAGACCCACATCGCTACCTCACAAATCAATTTGAACCGGCCAAGAGCCGATCGTCTTGATGGTCAAATTTGAGTGAACCGATTGTCGTTGCACTTGTTCCCTTGTTTCTATACACATTACGTGTAATTGAAAATAAAACCATAATTTACTAATTAGTTTAGGCCAAATGAACTTATAAACATGTAAATATATGTGTTAGGAAGTTTACATGAAAATCTTAGTTTAAGAACACGTGTTTAAGATAGTGAACCAATAGAAAAAGATAGGGTATACGTTAGTTTTCTATAAATTAAAAATATTGGAATTTAAGGTAAATTATTCTAATCGAATCGAATATTGTAATCGCCAAAAGTTTTACGATCGATTAAGCTTAAACCCTAATTAGAAGGTTAAGCGGAAACCTTAAAGTCAACAAAACCCTAATTAGACATAACAGTTTAAGTTCGCAACCCCGTTCGTAACCTTAAGAGAGCAAGTAAGAGATTAGTATGTAAATAGTTCGTAATAACATAAGAGAGCTTAAAAATATCAGATTAGTCAAACCGCAATTCGTTTTGAACTCGATCGGATACAGTTTTTGAAAAACGTGTCCGGGCTCGGAATGATAAAAATATTTCAAATATACCATTAGACTCGTAAAAATATAAGGTTTTCAAGAATATCAGTTTTTAATTTTTCAATAACTAAAAATATCAAATATCTCATTTATACACGTATTTTTTACTACGGTACTTTATTAGTCACATCTACTTTACATTACACTATTCATTGCTATTCTACACTATTCATCTATCTCTACTTTTTCTACCACCTACTCTTACATTCTACATACCTATTTTCCTTATTTTTTACCTTTCTCATAACTTTATATCACATCTACCTTAGATATTATTACACTTAATCAACAAAAATAAAATAAAATAAATCTCCTCCCTCTCTCTTACATAGTGGCCGGCAACCCACCCCACCTACCTTCCCCCTACCCAATTCTTTCACTCGTATTTTTTTTCTTTTTCCATTTATTTAAATCACTCAAAATTTACTCCTCATTTTCCTATAAATACATCCATTCTCTGTCATTTCTTTCACACTTTATCTACCCATAAATTCACTACCAAAACTCTCTCAAAATACTCCCAAAATTTTCTTATTTTCCACACACAAAACCCATTTATACATACTACTTCAAACTCCTCTTAGGTAAAACTTCTTTTCATATTTACTATCATGTTATGTAACTTTACATGACCATAGTATGAGTTTCCTAAATTTGTTGTTATGGAAGCTACACTATGTTCATGTATTATTCTTGTTCATAAAAATCCGTTTCTATATTTTTATGTTGTTATTTTACTTTGCTCATATTATTATTGTTATTATGCTAACTTCCTAATTATATCTAATTAAATATATTTATGTATCTATATATATTCTTTAGAGCATATAAGCTCACTTGTTATTTATTTATTTTCATGCAATGCAATTTATTTACTTTTACGTTATTTTAAGACTGGTTTTTCTAGTCTTAAACTTGTCCTCATCAAGTCAAAATAATTTTCTTTTATTTTCGGGATGATGGAAGTAGCCTTGGATTTGGACGGAAGAAAATTAACAGGCTTATCAAAACATGAAAGCTGCCAAAAAGTATTTATATTTTGCTCAGGAGGCCACTCATTGGTCATAGCAAGATATTCAGGCGATTCAACCTCAGCTGCTGAATATAAACCCAGAAATTGTCCAAACTTTGATAAGTGAAAACTGTAAGATTTACCATACACTTGAAAAGTGATTGTGCTGTCACCTTTGTTAGTACGTGAGTGTTGCTCAATCTCCAAAGTAGATAGGAATTCAATAGTGATATCAGGATAGGCAGGCTCATTAATCTCAAAGAATTGAGCCCATGGACCGATTGCAATAGACTGACGAACACGGTCTTCTATACCAAACTCACGAAGAAGCTGCCAATCCAAATACTTATTATTGTGGAACTCCAGCTTCTCCAGTCTAGCTTTTCTTTGCCGACTCCATGTATGGGTTGAAATGGCACCACCACTGTAAAAAAAAGTTTCCACTCCAGCTGGTAATGGTGGTGAAGGCTCTCTGGTTCTTTGGCGAGATTTGGATGGTTGAGATTCTGGCGACCCGATAGGACACTTGCCCTTCTTAATACATGCTCGCTTGGTACGCATACCTAGCAAAGATAAGTTCACAGATAAGGGCTTAAAAACTAAACCAACAGCAACAGCCCAGATTCACATGGTTAAGATGATACTAAAATTCAGCATTGGATAATATGGAGAAAACAAACAAGCAAAATGAACTCATCAATTCGCATCAAGACAAACAAACGCTGGAGACAAACCATGCTACAACCTAGGAACAAACTTCCAATATAAAAGGGAAGTACAAACAAGATAGAGAACACCTCCAACATAGCAAAAGCAGCAAGGAACTTAAAGTCCCCAAACAGAACCGAAAAGAACCCTAAGTCCATATTCGAACAATGTAACCAAGATTTTCCAAAACAAATTGCATAGTAAGGTATGAGAGGCATGTAATTGCACGAAACAAGTAAAAGCCCTAATTTTCATGATCATAAAATTTTCGATAAGAACCCTAAGGACATAGCTTCAACACGAGAAAGATCTTGTTGACAACTGAAATCAACAAAAATAAAGCCTAAACATGCAATATTTTGATCATAGAAACTTCAATCCCTAAATGAACTAAACATGTAAAAGAACAAAAACGCTCAATTGCATGATAATACAAGTTGCGCACGATAGAGAAATACGAAAACAGGGTAAGAAGAACAAGAGAGAGGATAAGAAAACTTACTTGTTGATGGCAATGGCAAAAGAATTCCTCGAAATGCAAAGTGCGAATGCACTTATGTGATGTTGGAGATGAAGATGAGAGAAAAAAAATGAGAAAGTGAGAGTAAGGATGAAAACGAAAATGCAAAGAAAATTAGAGAGTTTTATTAAACCTAAATTGAGAATGCAGAAAAATAATTTGTTTTAAATTGTTCGTTTGTTTGTTTTATTTTTTTTTATTTTTTATTTTTTTTATTAACTAAAACTAAGGGCCTGACCGAAATCAGCCCGCCCTCCTTCCCGGCCAGGATCGGGCCGGGATGCGAACAGTAGCTAAATAAAACACCAGGGCAACTTCATCCTCAGCGTCATCCTAGGGTAAGATTCAAGGGCGGATGAGATCAGTAGCATGCTTGGGAATCAGCCGACCATCATCCTAGGGAGAGGTGAGGATGCGAACAGAAGCTAAACGAGACATCAGAGCAGATTCATCCTCAGCGTCAACCTAGGGCAGGATCGGGACCGGGATGGAAACAGTAGCTACATTTTAACTCCTTGAAAAGTCTTCCCTATCGTCATCCTAGGGCAGGATGGATGGTGAGGATGAGATCAGTAGTTGCATTGAGTTGATCCCGATCTTCTCCATGGCCAAGGAAAGGTATGAGGATGAATACAGAAGCAAAATTTTTTCTGCATAAAACTTTATTCTAACAAGATTGAGTGAGTAAATGTCCAATTTATTCAAAATGCACAGAAAATTCAAAGTTTTCATCAAGAATTCAACATGAAATTAGCTCAAAACTCTTAAAATTGAGATGAAAACTTACCTCACTCTCTTTTAGAAATTAAATGCATACCAAATTGTATTTTCCCCACACTTAAAATTACTCTCATCTTCTCTTGATTGTGCAAAACATCCACACCTGCAACTTTAACAAAACTTTGGACTTAGAATTGGTGAAAAACAAAGAAAAGCAAAAAGAACAAAACTCACCAAAGTTAGACATGGGTTGCCTCCCATGAAGCGCACTTGTTTAACGTCGTTGGCTCGACTTTATCTTACAAAATTGCAGCTTAAACATCTGGTGCTAGGAGTCTAAACTCCTCTCGTTCTCATTCTCATTTTCACCTCCTAAGTAAAGCTTTAATCTCTGTCCATTGACCTTAAAATCATCATGCCCTGGATGTGTAAGCTCAACTGCTCCATGTGGAAAAATTCTTTTAACAGTGAAAGGTCCGGACCATCTAGATTTTAACTTTCCGGGAAAAAGTCTAAGTCTAGAATTGAATAGCAGCACCTTGTCACCTTCTTTGAACTTCTTAGGTGACGGATATGAGAATCATGATACTTTTTCATTCTTTCTTTGTAAATTCTCATATTCTCATAAGCCAACATCCTCCATTCCTCAAGTTCATTAAGCTGCAACTTTCTTTTGATCCCTGACTTGCTAAATCAAAATTCATCTGCCTTATTGCCCAATATGCTTTATGTTCGATTTCAACTGGCAAATGGCATGCTTTTCCATATACCAAACGATAAGGAGTTGTCCCAAGTGGTGTCTTAAAAGCAGTTCGATACGCCCACAAGGCATCATCCAATTTATCAGCCCAATTTTTACGATGATGATCAACTGTCTTTTCAAGAATGCGCTTTAGTTCCCGGTTTGATACTTCAACTTGACCGCTGGTTTGAGGATGGTAAGATGTTGCAACTCTATGTGTTACCCCATACTTCCTCAAAATCTTTTCTAACTGAGAATTACAAAAGTGTGTTCCCCTGTCACTGATAATAGCTTTGGGAGTTCCAAACCGGGAAAAGAGCTTCTTTAGGAACCTACATACTACTCTGGCATCATTGGTAGGCAAAGCTTGTGCCTCAACCCATTTAGATACATAATCAACTGCCACTAATATGTATTTGTTCCCAAAAGAATTAGGGAGTGGCCCAACAAAATCAATACCCCATAAATAAAAAATTTCACACTCCAAAATGTAATTTTGAGCCATTTCATCCCTCCTTGATATGTTACCTGTTCTTTGACAGTTGTCACATGAAGCTACAAAGTGTTGAGCATCCTTGAATATGGTAGGCCAATAAAAACCAGCTCCAACACTTTATGAGCAGTCCGGTTAGCATTGAAATGACCACCGGTTGGACCCGAATGACAGTCCTTCAAAATTTTCCAACCTTCATTATGAGAAACACACCTCCTTATCATTGATCTGCACAAATACGAAAAGAAAAGGATCTTCCCAATAGTAATGCTTGAGTTCACTAAAGAACTTCTTCTTAGCATGAAAATTTAAATCATTTGGATAGATCCCTGCAGCAAGAAAATTTGCAAAATCAGCAAACCAAGGAGTTTCAACATTAAAAAGCTCATAAACTGCAAATAATTTTTCTTCAGGAAAAACATCATCAATATCATCTTCCTTGAGCTCCTCTAAGAATGGATTTTCCAACCGAGATAAATGATCGGCGGCTAAATTTTCAGCTCCTTTTTTGTCACGAATTTCCAGATCAAATTCTTGTAAAAGCAAAATCCATCGAATAAGTCTTGGCTTGGCATCAGTTTTGGACAACAAGAACTTGAGAGCTGAGTGATCTGTAAAAACAACAACTTTAGACAAAATAAGATAAGGTCTAAATTTCTCAAAAGCAAAAACTACCGCCAACAATTCTTTCTCTGTTGTTGTGTAATTTTCTTGAGCATTGTTGAGTGTTTTGCTGGCGTAGTAAATTGGTTGAAAATGTTTCTCCTTCTCTGTCCAAGAACCGCTCCCACTGCAAAATCACTTGCATCGCACATGACTTCAAATGGAAGACTCCAATCCGGAGTAATCATGATAGGAGCATTTGTTAATTTTTCCTTCAAAAGTTCAAAAGCTTGTAAGCATTCTTGACTAAAATCAAAAGGCATATCCTTCTCCAACAACCTTGTCATAGGCCGGCAATTTTAGAAAAATCTTTTATGAAACGCCTATAAAAACCGGCATGCCCTAAGAAACTTCTGATGGCCTTGACAGAGGTTGGAGGTGGAAGCCTTGAAATGACATCTATCTTGGCCTTGTCTACTTCAATTCCCTTGTGAGAAACCTTATGTCCTAACACAATACCTTCCTTGCACATGAAGTGACATTTTTCCCAGTTAAGTGCTAGGTTTGTCTCTTCACAACGGATCAAAACTTGCTCTAAATTGGCCAAACAGTCATTGAATGAATCACCAAAAACTGAGAAGTCATCCATGAAGACTTCCATAATATTTTCAACCAAATCATCAAAAATTGCAAGCATACACCTTTGAAAAGTGGCAGGTGCATTGCAAAGCCCAAATGGCATCCTCCTATAAGCATAAGTGCCATAGGGACAAGTGAAAGTTGTTTTCTCTTGATCTTCCGGGGCTATAGGAATTTGAAAGTAACCAGACATTCCATCTAAATAACAATAAAACATGTGTCCAGCAAGTCTTTCAAGCATTTGGTCAACAAATGGCAAGGGAAAATGATCTTTTCTAGTTGCATCATTTAGTCTCCTATAATCAATACACACTCGCCATCCCGTGACAGTCCTCATTGGAATCAACTCATTCTTTTCATTGGGAACCACAGTCATTCCCCCTTTCTTTGGGACTACTTGAGTTGGACTAACCCAAGAGCTATCCGAAATTGGATAATTAACCCAGCATCTAACAATTTGATCACCTCTTTCTTGACAACCTCCTTCATATTTGGATTTAACCGTCTTTGAGGTTGCACAACAGATTTGAAACCTTCTTCAAGCAAAATCTTATGTGTACAAAAAGATGGATTTATTCCTTTTAAATCAGAAATTTTCCAAGCAATGGCTTGCTTATGTGCTTGAAGAACTTTCAAAAGCTGTTGTTTTTGTTCACAAGACAAATCCGAAGCAATGATAACCGGTAATTTGGAATTTTCTGCTAGAAAAGCATACTCTAATAATCTGGAAGTTGTTTTAATTCCAAAACCGGAGGCTCTTCAATGGAAGTTTTAAGTCTTGCTCACTCTCTTTTTTCAATTCTTCAAATTCATTTTGAGGTGTAATTTCTTTTGTTGAATTAAGCTGTGATATCATTGAATTAACCTCTGAATTTATTACATCCTTTCCTTTTTATGCACTAAGCTCAATTGTAACTCATCCTTACAAAATTTCTTCAAGATGCTCCTCTACTGAAAAATCAACCACATCAATTGCATAGCATGAATCATCCTCATTGGATATTTGGCTGGGGCAATCTTCACTTCTAAGTCTTCATCTCCTACCCTCAAAGTAAGCTTTCCTTTCTCTACATCAATTAATGCCCTGGCTGTTGCAAGGAAAGGTCTTCCTAAAATTAAAGGAACATCCCTATCCTCATCCATATCTAGGATCACAAAATCAACCGGATAGATGAAGTTTCCAACTTTACCAAAACATCCTCAATGATTCCCCTAGGAATTTTCAAAGATCTATCAGCAAGTTGTAAACTCATCCTAGTAGGTTTTGGTTCTGCAAGACCTAGCTTTTTAAAGAATGAAAAGGGCATCAAATTGATACTAGCTCCTAAGTCCGCTAAAGCCTTATCAACAGTGATATCACCAACCACACAAGGAATTGTGAAACTCCCCGGATCCTTAAGTTTTGGTGGAAGCTTATTTTGAATAATGGATGAACAATTAGCTCCAACTTCCAGTAGCAACATCCTCCAATCTCCTCTTATTGGACAAGAGATCTTTTAAAAATTTAGCATACTTTGGCATTTGTGAAAGAGCTTCAACAAAAGGAATATTAATATGCAATTGCTTAAAAAGCTCAAGAAATTTACCAAATTGTTCTTTGTCCTTTGTTTGATTGAGGCGGGAAGGATAAGGAATCCGTGGTGCATACTCCTTCACAGCAGAGATGGTGATTTCTTTGCTGGTTCCACTTCTTTTTGCTTCAATTCTTCTGATTTAGCCTTTGGAACTTCTTCTTTTTCTTGCTCCTGTGATTTTTCAGATTGCAACTCCTTTCCACTTCTTAAGGTGATGGCCTTTGCTTGCTCTCTTGGATTAGGCTCGGTGTTACTAGGAAGAGAACCCAATTGCCTTTCAGATAACAACTTAGCCATTTGACCAATTTGATTTTCAAGATTGTGGATGGAAGCTTCTTGGTTCCTATGCCTTGCTTCTGAGCCTTGAATGAATTTAGTCAACAATTCTTCCAGATTTGATTTCTTTTCTGGTTGAGGTGGGGCTGGAAGTTGCAGCAAAGGTTGAGGTGGAGCTGGAAGTTGAAGTGGAGGTTGATTTGATCTTTGAAATCCCGGAGGTGGATAATTAGCCCTTTGAGGATTTGCATTACCATAGCTGAAATTGGGGTGATTGCGCCAACCCGGATTGTATGTGTTGCTATAAGGATTATTTTGTTGCCTATTTTGGTTTCCCAAATAATCAACATGCTCCTGATGATCAAAGAAGTTGCTATGATCTTCCGATGATTCTCCAAATTGGTTTATAGGATTTGATGTGTTCTTGATGCTAGCAACTTGCTTACTCAAAGCATCCATTTTAGCAACAATGGAGGTCATGAGATCTACCTCATACAATCCAGCTGTTCTTTGTTTGCCTCGGTTATTTCCCCATTGGTAATTATTTCTTGCCATATCTTCAAAAAGCTTCAAGGACTCTTCCGGTGTCTTAGAATTCAAAGTACCTCCAGCTGAGGCATCCACTAGTTGCCTTGTAGTTGTGTTCAAACCATTATAAAAGGTTTGCACTTGCATCCATGATGGTAATTGATGATGTGGACATCGCCTTAACAATTCCTTCCACCTTTGCCATGCATCATACAAAGTTTCTGAATCATTTTGAACAAAAGAAGAGATATCATTCCTTAGCTTGGCTGTTTTACATGGAGGAAAGTAATTATCCAAAAATTGTTTAACCATATCCTCCCAACTAGTAATAGCTCCAGCTCCTAAGGAAGTCAACCAATTCTTAGCTTTCCCTCTCAATGAAAAGGGAAAAAGTCTAAGACGCACGGCATCATCAGCAACTCCATTGCTTTTAAAAGTTTCACAAATTTCTAAGAAACTTTGGATATGTGCATGTGGATCCTCATCCGGAAGTCCATCAAACTGACAGTATTGCTGCAAAAGTTGGATGACAACACCTTTAATTTCAAAGTTATTAGCCCCAATGGGAGGCTTCACAATAGTTGGACCGGTGCCATCAAGAGTAGGCCTTGAATACTCCAAATTGGTTTTAGGATATTCTCCAGCCATGACTTGTTCTTCCTCTTGCTTAAGCTGGATGATTGCTCAGAATGTTCAGCAACTATGTTCTTTCTAATTTTACGGAGTGTTCTCTCGATTTCAGGGTCTAAATCGAGAAGATCGTCGGAAGGCTCCTTGTCATACACCTATACAACAAACAAGAACTAATCAGAATTATTGAAAAGCAGGAGAGAAGAAGAAATAAAAAAAAAAAATGACTAAAGTAGTAGATAATATGGCTTTTCCTAATATTGCTTTTCAAAATCCCCGGCAACGGCGCCAAGAAACTTGATGATGTTTTACCGATCGTATTAATTTCTAAAATTTATAAACCCGATTAAATCTACGATCAAAGCTAGGCAAGCGCACCTATTCGATGTAGCATAGATTTTAGGGTGTCCTCAGGGATTTTGAAGAACAAGTACTAGTATTACCGGTTCTCTACTATTTAGCCTAAATTTTGGAGAGAAATCTACAATTAACTACTAAGCAGAAGATTAAGCAAGCTCTAAGATCAACTAATGTTTGCTTTCAAAGATGAATTCAATCACAAGACATACTCTCCACCTTGATCCACCCTAAACCTAAAGTTCTTATGATAAAAGATTGATTAATGAATCATTCATGCTTTGCACTGCGGGATCTCAACAAGTAAATCAATTCCTCCCTCGAGTTAATCAATTCCTAACCCTAAATGAGATAGTAGAGACCTCTCCCTTACTAACATCACATAGATTGCATTAAAGATCATGATCCTTGAACAAGAATTAAATTCTTTATAGCAGAAAATCGTAATTTCCCTACCTCTAGGTGAAATTAGCAATTCCTCTATTCATGAAGATCTATCTAATTGAATGAAACCTCTTTCAATCCAATAAGAATCAAACATGCAATTAATTTGTGCACAAATCAATCACAAGACTATTGAATCACATGAATAGATACAAAGGCATGAACATTCATTAATCAAAAGACATTTCAATTCGTATGGTTAGGGTTTCACAAGATGAAGAGTATAAGAATCTACTCCTCCATGAGATTTATAATAAGAACAAAAGATCTAGAGGAAATAGAAAGAATCATGATAGAAAGAATAAACCCTAATTGATGTCTTGAGATCTTCAATGGATGCCCTAGCAAAGTCTTCGTAATTTCCTTCGTAATTTCTGTCTTAGAGCCTAAAAAATGATCTAAAAGTTATAAAACAAGAAAACAGAGCACTATTTATAGTTTTGGAAAAATCCCAGTTCATCCTGGGCGTCATCCTGGCCAGGATCGGGGCAGGGATGAAGGCAAAATAAAATTCGGCCTAAGAGCATTCTGTTTCCTTCCTCAACGTTCTTCCTGGCCAGGATGAATGAAAAGGCTGAAAACTTTCTTCATGTGTAGCTACTGATGTCTTCCCTGGCGTCCTTCCTGGCCAAGGATGAGGGTAAGGCTGAAACACTTTTCTTCAATAAAGCATTCTGGTCTTCCCTAGTGTCCTTCCTGGCCAAGATGAATGAAAAGAATGAAAACATGAAATTCCTTCTTGAATAAAATTGATTCAAACTTGTTTAATTTGCTTTGATTTCCTTTGAATCATCATAAAAACTTCTAAAAATGATTTTTAAACCATGAAAAGAATTTTTCACAAAATAAATGTCCTTTTCTCCATGAAATCCCAAAAATTACATATCAAGAATGTTCAAATAGCACCAAAATTAAGGGTCTAAAGACACTTATCACGGGATTAGTCCATTTCTTAGTCTGAGAGCCTTAATTTAAAGCTAAGACTCTCAATACTTGTCTTACATTATTTTTCTTATTATTTTGTTGTTATAATTTTGCTTGTTATTATTCTCATATTCATGCAAAATAAAGGTTGTTGTCTAAACCACCAAATTTAAATTATACTTTTTACAAAAGAGATTATTGTCATCAAAGAAGGGTTCTAAAAGAAATTTAGAGTTTTCAATTTATTAAAAGGAATCCATTTTTCTCAAAGCCTTAAGAAGAACTCGTTATAATTTTGGAAATACCATTATTTTGAAAGGCTTTTCCTAAAACCATAACTATAGTAGTAATAGGTTGCTTTCTAAAAATAAGGAAGATGATTCTTTGTTACAAAAATGTTTTCCTTAAAAACATAATGTAAAGGAAACCCCATGAAAAGGCAATATAAGTTTTCAAACTAAGATTTAAAAAGATCAAAATAATAGTCAAAGGAAATTATAGAAAACTAATAGGAAGAGTGACACTGGTGTTAGAAGTTTCAAAAAGAAAAAATAGAGAAATTTATTTTTGAAGAAAAGTCATCAAAGGAAATAGTGAGGAAAACATAAAATACTTTTTGAAAACAAAAGAATTGGAAGCTTCATTTTTAAATGATCCATAAAAGGATTTCTTGTAAATTATGATTTTTCCAAACTTCTAACTAACATTATTTTTACTAAAGAATTTGTTTGGACAACAAATACTTGAACATGTATGAAATATGAGCTATATATCTATAAAAAGGAATTTCTCAACTATATAGATAACTAAATATTTACCAAAGAAATTTTTGGATGATTTGATGATTGAAACAAATGCTTTTAGGGATGGAATTTTCATGGTGAATCTGCTCACCACTGTTTTAGAGCTCAAATGACCTAATTTGATGAAAATAGTTTTAGAAATGAATATGTCTTTTCAAATATGTAGAAAATGGCATATTATATGCACAATTCCCAGTTAAAATAACCGAGTTATGGCCGTTTTAAGTTAGAATTGTCTTCTATAAGAAATTTGATATTCTTATGATATAGTTTTGTCAAATTACAAGAAGGTTATCAAGAAATACTCATTATGGGTATTTTTCTTGAATAGGTGATCCCGAGGATTATTTTGACTAAGTGGATTGTTCGATCGACTCTTATTTAGAAAAAGTATCTCCATGGCAACGTGAGTTTTTTCCTTAAATTGTGTACTTGATTGTGCTTGTAGTATAGATGCATTAGAATTAAGGAAAGACAAAATGCTATAAATGTAAAGTTGTATGAATAAAAACTAAGAATATCGAGGTGGAAATTGATTGTAAAGAATTGCTTGTCTTAGTATAGAATTTGATATGTCTGAAATTCTATGATCACCTTAAAATCAACAATAATGATGCTATGATGCCTCAAATAATTTGATTCATGTATACCACGTAGTGAGTCACATTGCATGGGGTTATTATCTTTGGGTGAAATGATAGTAACACGGTTGAAAGCAATGTTTGGCGACGATGATCGAAAGCAATGCTTGGCGACCAGGAGTTTAAAACAATGCTTGGCGGTAATGGGACAGCATGGCTAAACACGAGTAGACTTAATATGCTTGGCGGTAATGATCGAAAGCATAACTTAACTAAGGCAACTCGTTTTGAGATTACTTATTATAACCAAACCTCGAATGAAGGGCGTAAATCCATTCAACATATAGTTCCCGGAAAACTATATGTCTTGCTTGCTCGCGTGTATATTGCATTTCACTTGAATGCTTAAATAACTTGTTTGAATCTTGCTACTCAAGTATTTACTTATGGAAATAATTCTCACTAAGCCTGTTAGCTTATATTCCTATAGATATCTCTTGCAGTTTAGTTATTTGTGGCTGAAGCCAAGGGATCTTACAGTAAGGTATTTCCCTTTTTTGTTAAGGAATTTTTGATGAAGTTTGGCATTAGTTTAGATGTAGACTTCATAGAAAAATATCTCGTAATAACTCTAGCATTTTTTACAGGGGAATGCTCATAAGGCTTGTAAGACAATATTTATGAATGAATGAACATTATGATTTCCATTTCTTAATTTGTTATTGTATCTTCTAAAGCTTCATATTTCAAAGTATGATCTCTAAAATTGTGAAAGCACGCCTTATAGCTAATATCGAAGCTTATGGGAATTACTAAGGTTGTCATACTTAAGCTTTAATATTAAGTGTTGTGAACTGTTACGTTTAGGGTACCATTGAGGGCGTGACAAATATGAAATAAATGTAAATATTGTGTTTTCACATTAAAATATGAATTTTAAGATGAATAAACAATTTTTATGATTTTAGGAATTTATTTAATAAAATAAGTATAAATATGACATTATAAGATAATAAAAATACAATAGGAAACTAGTTTAAATTCCTTAATATATTTAGATGTAAAAATAGATTGTAAATGATATAAATAAGATAATTATGTTTTAAATGAGTTAGTTTACTTAATAAAAGTTTATTAGATTTAACATAGAATATGTTATTTAAAATAATATTGATGACCTAATTACCATAAAATGAATTTAGTAGGCTTGACTGATTAATTCTATCCAACTTGGCTAGACAAAGTTAATGTAGACTTATTAACTAATATTGGCTTAATAAATTCTTTAAAAGACCAACAATTTACACTTAATTATTACTGAAACTAGTGAACTCCTATAAAACCATATTAATTTGTAATTGGGTTAAAATAAACTATGAATAATAAGGTGAATATGTTGTTTCAAATAAATATTCGCTAGAAACATGAATATTTTATGTGAATTTAATATAAATCAATAATCAATTTAAATGCTTATATGAATCAATCTTTTGAGCAAATATCTATAAGAAATCTACCCCCTACTTTAACTTTTGGTATGTCATCCACTATTCAGAATACATATTTTGTACCAAGTACTCAGTAACTTATGTGTTACTTGCTAGGATAGGCATCGTAAATAAATCAATACTTAAAAACGGCCTTAATAATTGCTTGTTGCTTATGCATGGTAGTTTAACCCAGTCCAAGGGCGACAACCTTGTTAGGTCGTGCTAACACAGTAGTTAGATGCTTAGGCCACCCCCCATCATTGACATTGGATAAATGATGGTTATCAGTGGCTTGGCGGATAGCTGATAGGGGGAACAGTATCAGGATAACATTTATTCATATTAGAAAGAAGTTATATTAAGCAGTTTAATATATGGGCTCTGTTACTTTACTTAATCACAATGGACTAATATAAATAAAGATAAGTAATAGCTATAACCCTTAGATAAGGCTATTTACTAGACGTTCTTATAGGAGACATAAGTATTTAGGCTGCCTATATCAACCCCCTTAACGGTTGCCACTATTCAAGACCCTAGGTACCCAATGTGTTATCGGAGTGTGACTACTTCACTGTTGTTTACTACACTTTAATTTAAATAAATAAATTATTGGTTGAAGCATTACATTTGGAACAGGTGTGTATACCCTTTTCGTGTGTACTTGTATTGTTATCATATTGGGCTTTGGGTTATTCCATTCTTTTTTTAGTATTGATGATTGATGATGATACTTATGATTAAATGGGGTATGGCATGGACTTTGAGGAGTTTCTCAACGAGTGGAGTGACTAGGATCCGCTGGATCATTATCTTGTTTCTATTTTATAAACTTTACTATCAAGCTTATGTTTTAATAATATCTATCTGTGAGCTCATGGTTTGTATTTTGAGATACTTGAATCTCTTTATTTTGAAATACCTTGAGGCATGGTATAGAGTTATATTATATATTGGTCTACTCTTTACAGTAGTCTATTTGGGAAATGTTTTGAGAAATTTATTTTCCACTAAAAAATTTCTAATTGTTTCCACAAACTAATTCAACAATTTCAAAATCTAAAATTTGTTTAGCAACAATCACAATAAATTGTAGACTAAGTTAGCCTTAGCGTATAGTGTCTATGCGTTATGTGTGGCGGACTAGACACACCTTGAAACAATTCAAGATGTGACACTCTCGATCGAGTGGGACTGGATGGATATTAAAAATCACAAAATAAAATACATATATAGGCTTTATAGAGTTTGCTTTTATAGGGTAGGGTACGGACATAAGGTCTTAATACTTTACACCCATCCTAAAATCTGTACACCAATATATAAACGGTACCTTTTCTAGGGTGATTTACCTGATTAAATATTATAAAATAACATTAATATATAAGATATAAAAAATAATGCTTCATTTTTTTATTTTGCAACTATTTTTGTTCAAGATTATTATTTGTAGGATACCTTCGAAAATTTTCATTATCAAAGAACAAGTACTATTTTATTTTGCAAGAACTTATTATTTTTACTTTATAATAACTACAGTTGTATGTATATACTTGAACTCTCAAATTATATAAAAGTGTTGTTTATCTTCTAAGATTGATTAATATAAAAGTAGTTTCAAAGTTTTTAATTTTAGAATTTGCTCTACAATTTCATTTAATATCACATAAACAAATTTACAAGTATTTGTTAAAATCTTCAAATTTTCCACATAAATACATTTGATATGTTGAAGAACTTATATTATTGACAAATTACTTTCAAAATTCTTTTGCATATGTTATTTATAATGAATATATGAATATAAAGAAATTTTATATATTATATAAGACCATAACAAATACTATAACGTTGAAGTTTAATAAAGAAAAAAAAATAGAGATTTCATCGAAAAATCTGTAGGTTTCATAGGATACCTTTTACCTAGCAAGTTATTAAGGTACATGGTACAATGTGGATACAAGCATAGGGCCGGTTTTGATTATAAAATTTAATATCTTGTATCTTATAAGATAGGATATGAAGTATTACTCGTACCCATAAAGTTAGATAAAGACAAAGAAGTAATTAACTTATATTAATTCATAATGTAATTAAGAGTAGTACTCATATCATAAGGTATATTAGTTTTGTGTTTTTCGTCTTTATTATCATGTATCTTATTGTATCATATGTTTATGTTATTATAACACATTATATTGGAAATTCCCTGCTAATAAGACGGAATCTTTTTATGTTGTATTTATTTTTAGGGGGAAAATAAACACAAAAGATTAGGTTTTCTTGCTCTCATACCATGGTTTCAGGTTGAATATGATAAGTTTGAATTCAACTCCATTATATGGATACAAGCTAGTATTCATATTCAAAAAAATTTATTCTTACACTTAAAACAATATTGTTGTAAAAGTCAAATAAAATCCATCTCCCACACATAAGCTAAGATCAAGCTTAATTATACTCATGCGTACATCGGCTAAATATTATAAAGCTAAATTATAGTTCCATTGATCTTAAATAAATACTGGGTGAAAAGTCAAATAACTTATAAATAGATTTAATTTTCTTATGATCAATGTTTCTAAGCATATAAATATATATATATTATTATGTTTATGTTGTCATATCACATTATATGTGTATATTAGTTTTGTGTTTTTTTGTCTTTACTGTCATGTATCTGATTTAGACATAAGCATGGGCCGGGTCGAACCGTCGACCCAGCCTGAACCGTTACTGGCGAGTCATGGCCCGTGGCCCGACCCTACCCGGCCGTACGGGTCATGACCTACCAGCCAACTCGTCGGTTTGACAAGTCAAAGCCGGTTCAAAACCTCAACCCTGCAAGTAGGGCGAGTCAAAATAAAAAAATACAAAAAAATAAAAAAATACAAGCAAAAAAATAAGAAATAAATATTTAAACTCATTTTAATGTGAATGTATAGTATTTATTATGAAATTGTCTTTTTTTTTTTTTCATTTGTTCAAGTATGCTTTTTTAGCCTAAGTGTGTGCACTATGGAATAGTTTTCCTATGCAAGTGTGCTTTCTTTAATAAATTTTGTTTGTTTTGCACAAGTTTATAATTTAAAATTCTCTATATGTCTATTGTGTGATGATCTAATTACGTGTTTTTCTTATCAATTTAATTAAAAAATTTTACGATTTTTTTAAATCATTTACGGGTCAAAGGGCCATGAACAGGCCCTGAACCGCTGGTTTGAACCGGCCTGGCCTAGCCCAGCCCTTCATATCCACAAGCTGATTCCGGTTCAACCTCGGCCTGAACTGTGGCCCGGCGGGTCTGCGCCTGTTTAACCCTGCGCACATCTCTAATCTAATTGTATCATATGTTTATGTTATCATATCACATCACATTGGAAATTCCCTACTAATTAGACGTAAAGTCTTTTTATGCTGCATTTATGTTTTGGGGGAAAATAAACACTTAAAAGATTAGGTTTTCTTACCCTCATACCTTGGTTTCAAGTTGAATATGACAGTTTGAATTCAACTCCATTAAATGGATACAAGCTAGTATTGATATTCAAAAAAATTATTCTTATACTTAAAAACAATATTGCTGTAAAAGTCAAATCAAATCCATCTCCCACACATAAGCTAAGATCAAGCTTAATTAGACTCATGCGCACATCAGCTGAGTATTATAAAGCCAAATTATAGTTTCATTGATCTTAAATAAATATTGGGTTAAAAGTCAAATAACTTATAAATAGATTTAATTTTCTTATGATCGATGTTTCTAACTGTATGTATGTGTATATATTATAGTTTTGGAAGTTGCTCCAATTAAGGTAGCATTTAGTTCTTTTTCCTTCCCTCTCCTAACTATTAAAAATTGTAACTATTGAAAAACATAATCGGACCTACTATATTCATTGAAGGTTAGTATTCATAGCATAAAGTTATAAATGTATTTACTTAAGGAAATATTGGATGGTGAACACTCCATATAGAACGTTTCTCAATAATTTTTTTTCGGCCATTATAATGTATGCCTTAAAATCATTGAACATTGTTGCAAATTTGAAGAGCCTATGGATAGAGCAGCTTTTGGTGGCAACTGATAATGGTACATGATGAAGGTCATCACCAATGGCTGAAGATGTTGGTTACCATTACTAAAATTATCAACACAAAATAGAAAAGAAAAATATTTTCATTTAAAAAAAAGGTAGATTATTCTATCATTTCCATTAGTAATTCTATTAATGTTCAGTCATTACATCATTTCATGTAACTACTTATTATTGTAAGTCACTAGTTTTTAATCATATATACGATGTCTTTTATGGATGTACCAAACACCTGCTATTCTGTCACTTTATTGTATATATAAAACTATAGTGGAATTACTATTATTGGGGAAGGAAATAAAATTATAATAGGATTAATTTATATATTAATATTTTATTTAAATAAAAGTACTATTAGAAAAAAACAATTCTAAAATTGAAATAGAGTTGAATAAATGGTGATTCAAAACGTCATAATAGCTTTTTATAATAAATAAAATTGTAACGAAGTTATTATTACCATAAAATAAACAAATAGAAATAACAAATAAAAGTGAGACCATAGACACACAACTAGATTATGTGTAAGTAATAATCAAAACTTGTCATGCTCACTTTGGTATAATTCACTGTACAGTTTCATACTTGATGTAGCTACTTCTAAGAGATCAACCATTTGGAAATGCTTTCCAAAGAGCCTGCACGATATTTAACTTTGAAATTTTAAAAAACCACACGTTACTAAATCAAAAGGAGCCATGATGACCATTGAATTACTAAGACTATAATGAAATTATTATTATTAAAGAATAAAATAAATCTATAATAAAATTTTTATTTGTAAACGTTTTATTTAGATAAAAATATTTTTAGAAGAAGACAATACTTACATTGAAATGGACTTGAGTAAATGATTACATAAAACCTCGCAATAATTCTTTATAATAAATATGACTGTAATGTAGTTGTTATTACAGTAAAATAAACAAGTAGAAGTAAGAAATTAATGTGAGGCGGTCGACACAACTAGCTTATATGTATGTAATAATCAAAACTTCTCATGCAAAAGTAATCACATTTTGGTATAATTAACCCTACAATTTCATACTTGATGCAGCTTCTTCTAGGCAATCGCCCATCTGGGAATGCTTTCCAGAAAGCATGTACTATATTTAACCTTGAAATTTTTATAAACTCTACATTGTCAGACTAAAAGGCGCCACAATGAGTGTAGAAAGTACTTCCGTATATGGTAAACTAAGTTATCCCCTACCATGAAATACATCTAGAGGTCTGCCCCTCATAATCTCTGTACTTCTCCTTTCTTGTTTTGAATCCACAATTGGAATCACTTTCCTTGTTCTTGAGCTTTCATATCTTTGCTTGCTCTGGACTAATGATACCGAGGTTGAAATGCTTGCGGAGACAACGAACAATTTGATAGCAACTGCTACTGCTTGATGCCATTTCCTAGGATGGATTACAAATTTGAAACAACACAAGACAAGGCCACCTATTCCATTCCTCTGAAGGGTTTTTTTCTTAACTAACTCTTTCTTCATAGACGAATCGAAGGATGGTTTTGCATTGCCGAAACACGATTTCAATTCTTTCAGGACATCCAGATCTCTTCCTTGGTATTGTTTCACAATGTCTATGAGAGCTGATCTGCCTTCTTCCAACCGTGTTAGCGCAGAATGCCTGTCGAGGATCTGCCAACTGCGCAATCTCTGCACAGCATTGTCAATAATTTTAACATTGTTGTTATAGGAATTAGTTGTTGACCATTATCAGTTATAACATATCTTATGATCCAATGTGAGCACAATTGTTAAAATCACGAGTTAACTATACGATTCTATGAATTCATAATTTTAGATTTTTTTTAATTAAAATAGATAATAAAATTGTTTATGCTCAAAATTTAAATAGAATTGTACAATCCTTCATATTTGCGAATTTATTGGTTTTATATGATTTTGTACGATTCTACCGATTTCATATATTTTAATGAATAGTAAAATTACACTTTTGATAACCATGGATGTGAGTTATGGTTACAGATTAATATGACACATGAAACAAGTAAATAACAAATAAAAAGGAAAAAAAAAAAAAGAAGAAGAAGGGAAAATTTGATATGAAGCAGGATTCATAAAGATAAAAACCCTACACGAAGTTAAATCCACAGGCAAGACTAGGAATCACATTCACTAGCGTAACAGCATGACACAGGTTCTCACACAATCACATCGCAAGGTAAGGAGGTTATAACAAGAACAGTAATAGTGGTACTAATATGCTACGTGTCTAGATAAGTGGTAACCCATCAGTTGTTTTTCAGTCGAACGGTGATAATATTGCATAATTTTTATATAATCTATTCATATGCTATATTTCTATCCATGCTCATTCACTATTAATCAATTCATGTGGTAAGTTGATACAATTGAAGCGTTTCTCATTTCTAAGACAACTTTTTCATGTCCAAGACAACGTCAGAACCATACATTACTAGCCATGTCATTCAGAGTTTTGCTTTTGCAATTAACTTTCGGCTCAAGAAACACATCACAATTATTTGAACTTTAGGATGCCCCAGAAAGTGTAAATTCATGATGAACATAAATGAAGATGAAGCTGAGATTGAGAAGAATTGAGCAAGCAACTGACCAACCTGCAAAAACATAAGCATGTTCTCCATGTCCTTCAATGAATCACCAATGGCAGTCAAGCTCTCCATCTCTTGAAGAGCAACTCCTGTAATACCACAATAATGACCATGTTCTGAACAGTAGTACTTGCAGTACCTGCTTAGCTTTTTAATTTCATCATTGATTCTTTCCTGCAATGTCCATGCTCTCTCAATAAGACCTTGCAGGTCCTTGTGTTTCAGCTCCATTAAAGGGCACTCACCATATGATTCAATTCAAAAACCACCCCACAACTTTATCAGCTTGTGGAAGTTTTAGTTATTTACTCAAAGTATATAGACACATGATATGACATTTACTTTTTTTTTTTTTTTTCCCTGGCTGTGGAAGAAGCTGGAGAAACTTTTGGAAGGAAAAGAAGGTAGGGCATGCTTTGTTGATTTGGTTATATGTAGTATGTGGTGGAGTTGCTTTAAAGGGAAGTTTTTGTTTTCAACTTACTTGGCTGAGCTGTTGATGCCCCCACAACCCTTCCTTTTTCTCCACATGCACACACTTGTTTTATATATGTCTCTACAATCGAGTTGGTCACCTGAGTGCAGAAGAGTCAAATTGTTTTCTACCTAAACGATTGGCTTGGTGGTATGAGTACAAAAGTGTAATTATTTGCAAACTATTCAAGTTCCGTTTGCAATTTGCTGGAATTTTAGTCAATCAAATTGAATTCAAACTCCATTTTTAGCTTGAATTTGAGATAACTAAGTGAAACTCAAACTCGATGTTTGTTTAAGTTTGAATTACACTATATATATGATTGATTAAGTTATATAAATATAAATCGAGTTTTAGTGAAATTTGAATATTAGTATCATTCTAAATTAAAAATTATATATACAAATACATATATACATCTCTTTAAAAATATCTAAGCATAAACAAGTTTTGCTAATTCGAATTTTAAGTTATTGAATATTATTTCGAGGCTAGTTTTTATTAATCAAGTTGAAGTGAAATTCAAACTCTAAAATTGCACATGTTGACGATTTCCATTTGATTAACCCACTTATTAAGTTGGCTTTATTGTGCTTTAGCTTTTGTTACTCGCGACACATGCTTTTGTATTTTTTTGGGCTACTTCATACTAATCGGTAATCGCCACCTTACTTTTGGGATATAAAATTGACACGGCAATCATTTTTAAATGGAAAACTTTTTTTTTATAATTTTTTTCATAAAATTTTGATTAATCATATATATAATTAATAACTAGGAGAAAGCATCAATCATACTCATACATTAGGTGATCTTTATATATTATATATTGTAAAATAAAGTGGCTGCAGTATGGTCAAACTATGATAATTGATGACATGTTTTGATGTTCTTAGTTCTGGCATCAAAATAAATTTTTTTATAATAATCTCTATGATAGGTGAGAGTAATTATTGCTTCTTCCTACCATTATACCCATGCATGAGCGCTATACGTGGTTTATAGTACTATAAACTTTTATATTATATTTAGAGATAATATCATGAATATACTTAAAATTTGATAAATAATATAATTAGATATTTTTTTGAAATTTAATGAATTTAATACTTAAACTTTGAAATTATTCAATTTAATACCTAAAAAATTTTAAAATTGATCAATTTAGTATATGAAAAAGACTTGACAGAAGTATTATTGATGTGTACGAAAGTTCTTTGAGATACTAAATTAATCAATTTCAAAATTCAAGTATCCAATTGCGTATTTTCTCAAAGATTAGATATCATTCGTAACATTAACTATATTTACGTAATATTTCCATTCAACATATGATATTATATCATAAGACCTAATAATTCAATTAATATGGATATTATTCATTCATCATCCAACGGGTTTAAAAATCACTTTCATTGCTGTGTAATGAGTTACGTCTACTTTTTTTTAATTTTATTATTTTCATACTTGCTAGTTAAGTTTAAAATGATATAGAAATTAATAATTATTTTATTTTATTATATGTGCTTAATATTTTCATGCCATATATATATATATATATAATTAAGTGTTATGAGGCCTATACAAAAGGGAAGGAAATTGTAGTATTCTAAAAAGGTGGGATGTCCATATAATTACAAAAGTTTGCAGGATAGTCGATGCAATTTTCACAACCTTTTTCTCTAAAATTGTTAATGTACTTAGTTCCTCACAAGGATACGAATAAATCTACAAACTACTCGAGTTCGGCTCTTTATTTACTCAAATTTGATTCAAGAATAATTGAGTTGAGCTAGAGCTTGAATCACTCAAGTAGTTTATCAAGCTAAGCTCAAGCTTTGCATGTTTATCTCAATTACCTTCTGAGCTAATCGCTCTTAGAGTGGAGTATAAGTATTAATCAAATCAAATCGAGTTTGACTATTAATATTACTTAAATTAGAATTAAAAATATTTTTTTAATGCAAATTGAGCTTGAACAAACTTAATCGAATTGAGTTTGAGCTTATGTAATGTTACTTCAAGCTGAACTCGAGCTTAAAATTGTAAGCTTGATGGAGCTCAATTTTTGAAATTTTAATTCAATTTCGAGCTTGAACTAAGATATCATTTCGACTCGACTCATTTGTAGTCCTATTCCTCACTCTATAACATCTACAAATAGTTATTCAAATAACTTATAGATTTCAAAAACCAATATTAGAATTTTGGATTGATTTGGCTGGTCCAATTGGATTGAACTGGATCCAGTTGTGAGAATAATTCGGATCAGTTGATCGTTAATTCAATCCGATTTTAGCCTTTGACATTTTTGGATGAATCCCCGGATCGGATCTAAGGTCTAACAACATTTAGAAAAACAGCAAGACATGCTAATGCTTCATTTTTTTTCCCCATTACCATTAAATTGTTATACGTATCGCATCATTAAATGTTTGGTGCATCACATTCGCATCATTAGGTGTTTGGTACCTATTCCTTTTAGATCATGTCATCCAATCCAATGCCTTCGCCCCAGTTTTGTTTGTTTATTAGTGCTTTTTGTCCTGTTGTACATGATTGTAGTGCTTGTACTGTGCACAAGAGCTATTGCAATAACAACCTTTTCAATCGTTATATATTTGCCGTTCTTTTTCATTTTTCTGCCTGCTTGGATGGTTAATTTTTTGCTTATATGAGATCGATATTGGTTTAGTATTAATTCAGTTTGCTTAATTTATGAGTAAAATTATTAGTTTTTCATCAGTATCATATCTGTATTAAGTCAATATTAATTCATTATCGGTTCAGCTTAAAATCGATGCCAAAGCGATAATCCAAAAAGGCCCCTATACAGAGTAACATTAGCTCATCATTTTAAATATCCCCTCTAATAATAATAGTACGGAAAATTACATAAAAGGCATTAAACTTTGGGGTTAAATTTGTTGAATACGTAAGCATTTTTCGAGGTTAAAAAAAATATATATTTGAGTAAGTAGGTCGAATAAGGCATGGTCATTAACTCCTTCTATTTTCTCCATAAAATATCACGTGCAATGCACATAATCTTCTTCTTCCTCCTCAAAGCTCACTTTCTCTCTCTAAACTCACTCGTTTAGCCAAAAAAGAAGAACCACAACAGACTTTCTCTTCAAAGAGGATCGTCTTCTTCCTTAGAACTTTCAACTCTCTCTATCTACCTTGTCTATCTTTGAACTCGCACAGCCATCTCCATCTCTGCAATCTCACGACTACAAGTCGACTCCACCACTCTGTCACCACAGACCAAAGACCACACCTCCATCACCAATCAAGCACCAAAACAACCCGGACTGAACAACCTACATTCACTGAATCACCTTCAACCTCCATCGTTGAACCACTAGCCACATGTGCAACTCGAACATGGTAGCCCCATATCCACTTTCATCTCCATCCATGCTCATTAAGAGCAAGCCAAACCACCTTCAATTCACACCATATCATTGGCTATGTATATATGTAGATAGAGAAATTGGCTGAAGAAAAAGATAAAGTTAGAGAGAGGTCAGAAAGATAGAAATCCTAAGGAGAAAAAAGAAGATCACGTGCATTGCATGTGCCATTTGATGGAGAAAACATACAGAGTTAGTACCTTGCCTTATTTAACTTACTTACCTTAAATATTTATTCCTTTTTTTAACCTCCACAAATGTTGATGTCTTAAAACGAATTTAACCCCAAATGTTACTGCCTTCCCATGCAATTTTTCTAGTAATAATAATAACTCTTCATAAGAGAGTAGGTAGCTCACAGATTCAAGCTCTTACTAATATATATATATATATATATGTGTGTGTGTGTGTGTGTGTGTGTGTGGTTTGGAAAAGAATCAAATTATATGCATAGCACGTATTTGATAACATGCTTTATAAACTTAAATATGCCCCATTTTACCATTTTTACTTGTATTATATGTTTTACATTATGTTTTCATATCCATATTTAACTTTCGATAAGCTTGTTCCAAGTTCGCAAAGCTAATATAACAACCATCTATCTCATCTGTAATCTAATAGCTAATAAGTGTAAATTATTGTTGAATTTTACAATCCGTTCACTTGACATGAATAGCTATTCATTTCCTTCTCATTTGTCGTAAAGTTGCTATTATGGTATTTACTTGATGAGAATGACAATTCATAATAAATTATTATTAGCGGAAATGATGAATAGCCCCACCTTTATGAATTGCAATTCAATGTTTTATTTTTCAATTTTGTCATAAATACCTTTATCTTGAAAATATCACCTATACAATTATCTTCTTTTTGTAATAAATATAGGGGATTATAGATATTTTACATTTTACTTCAATTGTTACTTGTTTTATTTTTTATACTAAGTAAACATAATAATAGCCATTGCAACCTTATTATTTTCCCTTTCAATTAGAATTTCATTCATCCCTTATTCTATATAGTGAAGTGAACGAGCCATTAATGTTTTAAAATTTCTAGAATTAGTGTTATTGTTATTGTAATTTATGCATCATATGCCAAATTATTTTTTAAAATATTTATAAACATTATAAATAAAAAATAAGTAATTGTTGTATATGTATACTCTTTTTACTCATATATATTATATAGTTCCACATATGGCTGAAATATTAGTAAAGATATAATATTGATGGAAATTTCATAATATCACGTTATCTAAAATTGTCCTTATAGAATAAATGTTGAGTTCAAACATGAATATTTACACAAATATGTTATTTGGCTAAGGTACCTACTAAAAGATCAAGGTATCTAAAAGTTAATTAGCAATACCTACATGACTTCTCAATAGAAGATATCACATGTTTAAAACCATCGGTCCTTTTCTATATAAATAATGTGAATAATTCTTGAATTGGGGAGTTTCATATATCCTAAGTATGAAGTGTTGCACTTTTATGTCAATAGATACTTTTTTCCTCTATAACATAATTATTAGTCACTCGTTGGATTTATTTAGGACATTTCCCATTAAGTAATTTATATGAACCATTGATTTTTCTTTCATGGAGTTTCTCCATTATTCATATGGTTCTGTATTTAAAAAAGCATAAGAATTATTTAAGTCCAATAACAGCACCAAGTACTATTTTTACCTAAGGTTTTGCTACTTTTGTTCTTTTAACTGAAATACATCAAGTTGAATTATTAATGCCAGCTCTCTAATCATAGTGGTTAATCATGCACATAAGTGTGATGGTATTGGGCTATGCAGCTCTTTCATGTGGATCATTATTGTCAATGGCTCTCTTAGTCATTACATTTCGAAAAGTCACAAGGACTTTTCATTAAACATAGTCTTAATATATATTGTGAATAATATGGTTTTTTTGGTAAGATATGAAATATAGAAAAGATAATAATGTGTTAAGATATAATTCATTATTCTCTTAGATTAGGAATTTGATACCTAGGGGTATTTAATTGAGATAAGAGTGACTTATAGGCTATTATCCATGGTTAATCGAGGTATATATGACGAAGAGATTATGTAGCAATTGATTTGTAATAGTTTATAGTTCATAATCATTATATGGTATTGGATGATCGTAATTGTTACTAGATGATCACCCTAATCCATGTTTGAATATATACTATATTCATAAAATAGAAATATAAGGAGACACATCTAATAACACAGTTAATTGACTGAAATTTTAATAAATATTAGAATTATATCCATTCATTGGCAAAGGATTGGATTACAAAAGCTTTGAATTAGAGTTATGGATTTGCAAAATAGAAAGGAGTGAACAAGTTTGCCAAGGGGTTATCCCACGAAGGCTACTCCGATATCTAAGTTGGTAAAATATTCAAGAAGTGAGAGACTAAATATTCAATACGTAAGAGAGGCAAAATGAGGACTTTTGGTGTGTAAAGAGATGTGATACCATCAACGTTAACTGACCTAACCGGTTTGATATAGATCAACAAAAACCGGCCATAATAGCGGGTTAGTCCATACATTTGGCTCAGAATGGCCCGATCAACCTGTGCGGCTAGTGTCACGCCCCGAAGGGTACCCTAAACGTGGTAATCCGTCGTACACAATATTAAAGCCTAATAATGACCGCCTCAGTCACGTGAAGGCTTCCATACTATGTACAAGGCGTCTAACACATGGAGGAAACACATCGAAGTGATACATTTTATGTTGATACACTTTAGTAACAATGTAAGGGAAATACAATTCACTTTACTTTAGATACAAATCACTATACTTCAAAATACAAATCATTAAACTTCAATTACATTCATCCAAAGACTTCCCTACATAAACTATTGCAAGGAAAATCATAAAACCTAGCTGATAAATTCAAACATTCTTATTCTTTGTCGAAATCCCGTAGTCATTCTCGGCTCCAACCATCTCGGTTCCCACTTAGCATTCTTGAGATAACTTATTCATTCAAACATCTATTGGGGTATAAGCTACACTAGCTTAATGAGAACTCTCTTGATTCTGCACCATAACAAGCAAGTTATAATCATCCATATGCTATGCATGAACAAACACATGAGCAAACAATTATGTATGGGTATCCAGAACCCACATACAGAACGGATTTACGCCCTCCGTATCTTGGGTTAGGGATGGTATTGAAAGTCTACACGACCGCTGCTAGTCCCCAAGCCCTCGGCTCATAGCAATCGAATCAGCTAGGCTCACCCATGGAATGCATCCCCGATGCGCCTTAGTTCCCATAAATGAGCTCTGGCACCGGTCTCGTTATCCAAACGAGTCATCATCGGACCATACCGATCGACCTGCATAGGAGTAGCACGCTACCAAATGCAATATGTCCGATGCAATGCATAATCAATTTAATTTTTGCTTAGGTCAAAATGCTCATACATTCTTTAGAGTGACTAACTAATATTGTACACATAACAGAAATAATATGAACAGTGTAGTTATCCAATCAAATCGTGGTTTCGATATGCTTTAGTACTCCTTAGCATACGTTCATCACAGTCTCATTATCTATCCCATCCCCATTCATAGTGATTTTTATCTTGCTCCTAAAATTCTAATGCAACTAGCTACAAACACAAACAAGGTAACAAAATAAGAAGAAGACTCACCCGGCCATTGGATCACTGGTCTTTTAGTAAAAGTAATTCGGTGGTAGGAAATTGTTAATTTCGGGATCACCTAAAAAGGAAGAAATACTCTAATAGGTATTTCAGCTCAAACTAATCCAAACGATTTTATACAAACTATCAAATTTGCAATTCTCGTCCTAAGCGGAAATTCCAACTTAAAACGGCCATAACTTGGTCATTTTAACTCGGAATTTCGCAAATTATACATCGATTTCTATCTACTTCGAAAGATATATCTATTTCTAAGTTTTGAAAACTTTGAAGCTTCGAAAAGGTGGGATCAGATTAGGACCGTAGCAATTTTCAATTCCGAAAAATAGTTTTGTAAATGTTTGAAATGTTCCTACTATATAGATTAGCTATACATGCAATATGAATGATTTCCTAACATGAATGGCATGTGATGAGTTTAACGTATGCATGGTCTTGATGATTTTTGAATTTTAGAACTCTTTATTTTGCAAGACTTCAACAATAACTACTTTTTGAAAAATCTAGTTTTCTAACTTTGATCATTTCCATTTGTTTTGGATTTATTTCTTAAGAAAATATAATTATCTTTGTTAAAATTGAGTCTTCATTATATCTATTACTTATGACCTTCATTTCTACATAAAAATTTCCATTTTACACTTTGTAAACATGTTTTTAAGTAGGGTTGATTCCAAAATCTGAATTTTGTAAAAATTGTTTTTGTGATGATTCCTTTAAGTAAAAAAAAAAAAAAATCATTTGATACTTAGGAAATTAAGACCTAACCATCCATAACCACTAAGGACTTCAAATTTTACATAAAGATTTGCATTTTACACTTTGCAAATATGTTTTCAAATAGGATTGACTCAAAAATCTGAATTTTTAGAAATCCACTTTTTGAATGATTCCTTTGAGAAAAACTTGTTTAGTGCATTAAAATTTAAGACTTTATGGTACCTATTACTTAAAGACTCCATTCATTACATAAAACTTTCATTTTGAGCTTGGATAATAGGTGTTATTATGGCCTTCATTCAAAATTACGAATTTCATAAATTGACTACTAACTCAAAATTTCCCATCTTGATTCTATTTCTTGTTTTCTACATTAATCTCATCAAAACTCATTCCAACTTGTGAAAATCACTACTTAATGATACCTATTACCTATACCCTTCATTTTTCACATAAAACATGAGTTTGGGAGTTGACAAATGGGTTTCAAAAATTGGTCTTGGTTGAGATCCGAATTTACAAAATTTATTCTTGGACATTCCTTTTGATAAAATCTATCAAGACTCATGAAAATCCATTCCTTACATATCATATCTTAAGAGCCCTTCATATCTTGAATAAAAACTTCATTTTTGAATTGGAAAACATGGTTTTAAAATATGTCTTGACCAAAATCCAAAAATGAGATTTTTATTTTGAAAATAACTTTTGAAAATCACCTCTGATTCTTGTAAAAAGAAGTCTTGATGATATACATATATCAAGCCTCCATTATCTTAAGTAAAAACTTTATTTTGACACTTGGAAAGTGGTTTTTAAATAGGGATCTTGCCAAAATACGAATTTCACAATTTTTGTTTGAGCTCAAAACCAAGATCTACTCTTAATATGAACATAAATATAAAAGAAACCCATGGTAGTAAACTATAAACTCATAGATCTAAACTTTACCCATCAAAATCACTCATTTATGTTATCTATACCCTAAGCCCTTCATTTTAAATGAAAAATACACATTTTGAAGTTGAAAAATAACTTTTCTAAATATGGTTCCGTTTTCATCCGAATTTTCAAAAATGATTTTTGCAAAACTATTATAGATCTTGAGCCTCCTAACACGTTTCTACCATCATTAAGCTATTACAAGTTATCTAAGAGCATAAAACAAAAGTCTAATGCATGTATGAACTTAAAACAACTAGATCTAGTCTACTAAACTAGTTATAAGTGCATGAATACTATGATAGTTATGTGAATCATGAATAGATGATTAATATATGCATAAATCACTAATAATAACAACATACCTTAACAATAAAACAAGATAATAGCATAATAACTCAAATAACAAGATATAAAATATTGTGATGGCAAGGATCTCATGCTTAAGTGTATCCACTTCCTTAGCTTGAAGCTCATGGGGATTTTGTGTGGAATCACACATGAATGAACTTGCCATTACATGTTTCAAGATCCTATAATATAAATCTCTTACCTGTTGTATGGAGTAAGAAAATTGAAGGAAAAACAAAGTGTGTGTGTGTGAGAAAGAGGAGAGGAGGTCACGGCAATGGGGGAGGAGAGGAAGAGAGAGTTTTTGAGTTTTGAAACAAATGAAATGAAAAATGAAGAGATAGAAAAGAAAAGGATTATTTATATTAGTGAATTAGGGTTTGGTTTATTTATAAAAAAGAGATAAAATAAATCAATATTGGAGGCAAATTGGGAGGATGTGCGCCAGCCATGTGAGGAGTAAGAGGGAGTGGAGTTGTTTGAGTTGCATTGTGTAAGATTTGGAATTAATTAAGGTAATTTAAATGATAAAAGATATATTGGAAAAGTAAATTGTAAGAAAGTGATGTAATTGTAAGAGCAGGGTGTAAGGACGTAAGAAATAGGTTATGGGTAGTTGTACTTGTGAATAGTGTAGAAGAATACAAAAAGAAATAGATTTGACATTTAAAGTATCGGTAGTAGTGAAAATATGGTAAAAAGGTTATAATTATAATTTTTATAACCCGAAAAATTATAAAACTCATATTTTTGAAATCTTTATAAAATTCCGGTTCTAAAGAGTATTCCGGAATATTTTTCTAAGTTTCTAGTTCCAGGGCTCGCTTTTCCGTAATGAAGCTCGGGAAAGCCCGGAATAGAAAATTTTTCGAAATCAAAACTTTCTATGGTTTGAAATATATTTTAAAACAATATTCTACATTAAATTATTTTATAAAAGTTTTTTTGATATGAAACCGAAAGAAAGCCGGATCTAGGGCTTCTAGGTTTTTCTCACAAAATTTGGACTAAACCGGTTTAGGGTTTCGTTTTCAGGTCTTTTGAAGTTTACTTGATTACTAGGAAAACCGGGGTTCATGTTATAAGAATAATGACATTGTGAGATGAATAGTAGTGAATATTATCAAAAGACCAGTTAAATACCGGTAGCAATAAAATACGAAATAAATCGTAAAAATTAAATTATTCTAGTTATCTAAAAATTGTAAAACTAATATATTTGGAAATCTTAGGAAATTACGAGTCTAACGGTACTAATATTGTATATTTAATATTTCGAGCCTCGGGGCACGCTTTTCAAGGTCTGTACCCGATCGGGTTCGAAATAAATCGAAAATTCGTTAATCTCATCTTTTAGAGCATCTTAGAATTAATACGAACCAACTACACCTTTTTATCTTATTCCGACTCCTTGGTTTAGGAATACAGAATTGCCGGATCTAAGCTACGGGGTTTCTTGGGGGTTTTGTGGATTTAGGTTTTCCGGTTGACTTTCCGGTTTATACCTTTGCCAATTTGGAAACTAATATTTTATGTTTATACAACATATCTGATTTGAGAAATTTATCTTAAATTTTATTATTTTTTTTGTAAGTATTTGATATCCTTTAACGTTTCCGGAATTCTTGAATTGGGTTTCATTTCTGAAAGTTAATCGTTATTTACTTTTTAATAATTTGTTTTTGGGTTCTCTATTACCTGATTCTATAAGTCGGAGTTACGTATAAAATTTGTCATACGTAGTGGTTTGAATTTGAAGACTATTGAGTTTTTATTTTATTTTTAAGAAATCTCATTTTCTCAAGATTAAGAATTTCTGAATTCGTTCGTGATTTAGGACTAGTCAAAGTTCGGTTTTAATTTGGAATTATTTTTAGGGTTTATTTTCGAAGTTCATCTTGGATTTATTTACAGAAATTTCCCGGGGCTTACAGCTAGACTGAGACTTACTTGACTTAACTCGGAAGAAAAAATATAATTATTATATTATATTTCATTTCTTTTTAAAGTATATGCTTTATATGGATTTAATAACATATATTTAATTAGAATATGAATTTAATTGAGTGATGTATACATTTATCTTTCATAATTAAAATGTGCCTAATATTTGTACATTTTATTGATTTTGGTTCAATCCTTTGACCTTTGACCCTTGACCTCCTAGCATATCTAAGTCAAACCATCAGTTCAGTTCTAACAATACTAGTTGCCATAGATCCTAAGGACCTATTCACAGGGAAGGGGTTGCTTCTAATTTAGTAAAGGGATTTACCTGCATCCAAAATTTTAGAAAGGTGTGTTTTTCCATTAAGGAAAGTTCCAAGATTGTTAGGGGTGTGCTAAAAACAGCTAGCCACGTCTAGTAACCTCTCACTTGATGGAAGATCAACTTATGAGAATAGGTTAAAGCCTTAGAAGGTCATCTTATGTTGTCTAGTCTAACATTTGGTAGGAAGTAATTGAGCTGTTGTGAACGATGACTGCTTCGTTTTATCCTACGCAACTTATCTAATGCCCATAAGAGATTGAACATGGCCTAACAAGCTCGACTTATGAACTAAATAGGCCGATTTAGGCTTAGGGAGCTCATGTCCAAAATGATTCATCAATAATATTATTATTTAGGTAAGTTTCACGAGTGGTACCTGAGTTTTATAAATATAACTAAATTATACCTAGAGATTTGGCCTACAAAGATACCTAAACCTTTCAAAGATTGCACCAACTACGCTATGGCCAAAATCTAGTCAATGCTCTAGTGATAAGCTCATGTAGAAAGGAATTTCTCTTAAAAAAATATTTTCTCTCTCCATGTTGGCATTTTTTTCTTTTTCTTTTTTTTTACTCTCTCTCTCCCCCTCTCTCTCTCTTTCTATGCTGCTTTTGCTTCTTCTTCTTCTTCTTCTTCTTCATACAACCTCCATAAAAAATAAAAATAAAAACAAATCAACACCCAACAACAAAAATCAAACCCAACATGTAAAAATCCATTCAAAAAAACCCTCTAAACCCATTAAAAAAAAACTTCAAACAAGAAGATAGATCTTCTTCCTCTAAAAATCATTCACTCTCTAAAACCTCATGGAAGAACACAACTTTCTCTCTTTAGCTCAATCTCTCTAAATCCAACCATAGTCACATAGAACCTAGTCAATTTAGCTAATCACCAAACTTAATACCAATCTCTAGCCACTCACCACTAAAACCACTTCCCTTACTAAGCTATCTAAACTCTTACATACAAACTGAACTAGACTCACAACAACATTTACAACCCAATACCATCGAAAACCTCCATAGTCATCTTCAACCTCTATATCAAACATCGCCATAATCACATCGGACATTCATTACCATCGAGTTGACTCACACTTGACTCTAGCCACCACATCAACAAAACCAGATCAAAACACAAAACTCTCCATCTTCACCATGTGCCATCCACATTCACGAACCCCGAGTCACCATGGCATCACAAGTCTAAGACAACCTTGTTGAACAGCCGATGTGCTTCATCACAAATCCATTACATGAGTTGGTCAAACTTCACAGTTTGGCTCCTGTGATTACCGCCACTAGTTAAGGGAGGAGAAGACGCATAGCTTGACCTATGCTTGTTGAACCAACCCATTTTGGTGTTAGTGGTGGTGGATGTAGTCCTTTGAAGTCACACACACACACATACATGCATGCACGCACACATGCATATGCACACACAGAGAAAATTTTTTTTAAGAGACATTGCTTTCCACATCAGCTTATTGCCGGAGAATTGGCTAGATTCCAACCACATATATAGTCAATGCAATGTTTAAAAAGTTTAGATATTTTTATGGATCAAAATTTTCTTTAGGTATAATTCTATTATATTCATAAAGTTCAGTTACCATCAGTAAAACCTACCCATCATTATTTATTCAAATTTTAAAGATAGTTAGTCAAAAACATCAAAATTAGATGCACATTGAAAATGGTGATGAAATACATTAAAAAAAAAAAAAAACTAGAAAGACAATAATTGCTTTGACATTTGAAAAACATTTCACTTTTTTCCCATGGAATAACGTTTTAGCACTTGTTGCTTCCTAGAATTTTTATTTAGCAAAAGAAATATATATATATTTTTTGTTATTATCCATATAGATACTTTATAGTGAGTATGGTAAAAGGAATAAAAATTTGCATTTAAAAAATTTGAAATTCCAAACATTGAAAAAATAAACTCAAATTTATGACACTTAAAAGTCTGCTTTCAAAACATGATTTCAATTTACTAAGATTTTTGATATGTCACAAATACAGAAAATGTATCTTGAAAACAGACTTCTTACATCTGCCTCTCGGCGATTGGCAAGAGAGAAACTTGACATGTTTGATAATCAGCATGATACTACATAGATTTGGAAAGTTCCTTGCCATCCAAAAAATGTGAATGTTTGTGCAGAAGTGTATTAGGGGAGGATTGCTAACAAAAACTGCTCTAGCTAGTCAAGGGATGCATATTCAGACCAGTTATAGCCTATGAAAACTTAGTGCTCAGACAATAGAACATATTTTTATGTAGTGCCCTTGGTCTAAAGCAATATGGAGACAAATAAACTCTTCTTTGAGATTTGTCTTATCTTTCGATCAATCATTTAATGCATGGATTAAAGAGAATGCAATTTTGAGTAGATGAGATAGACGGAGATCAATGTGTCCATGTAATGTTTCATTCCTTTTTTTTTTTTTTAAATTTTTTCATGGGTTATCTGGACAGTAAGAAATAGGCACATCTTTCAAAGCGAATCAAACCTGCCTATAATAGTCTCAACCATCGAAGCATGGCATTTGAATTTTTCGTGCAACCTCTAATAACTTATTTTCTAATGTAAATATGCCCACAGATGCGGTGGAACAAAAAGCAAGGGCTGTTGATGTTAGTGTTTGTCGGGAAAAGGCACAAATTTTGTAGAACTTTTGGCTGACGCTAATTTACATAATATGAACATAAGATAAATATTTGTTTTCATGAAATGGTGTTTTAATCTTACAAATATTTATCATGCGTTAAAAAAATATTATTAAAATAAAATGAACAGTTATTTTTATTTTATAAATACATGACCAGTATTTATTAGTATTTATTCACTGAAGTAGTATGATGATAACATTCTTGGGATAGTAAATTTTTTATCATATATAAGCTATAATGAAAAATGGCCATGCAAATATTATGATCTAATAAGTAAATTAGAAAAGTTAATAAATTATTATTGGGGTTATATTATGTTAGTTAGTTAGTTAGATTATATAAAAATTAGTGGGGGTTTATTAGTAACTACATTAATAGTTATAGGAATACAATTCACGACCATTGATCAATTCACTTACAATATCCATTTACACAATAGTCGTACCCGCCACACGGCTTTATAATATACAATTTCAAATTGAGAATCTTATGATTGAAATGATAAAGAGTTTCGAAACCCTAGCCAAAATATTATAATCTAATATGGACAAACTCATAGCTGTAAGGTGATATGTCGAGAGCTCATTATCATGTCGGTAGGTTAATGGGCCTACATAATTGAGAGACTTGAGACTTGGGGCATGATATCAATCTAGAACTTGGCCCAGCTTAATCAGAGTCACTAGGCTTTTTTGCATATAGGGCCAGTTGTGTTTTTACCACTATTGCTAATTTCATTAATTAATAAATCTATGTAAACATCTGCCAAGGCGGTTCGATCTACCCTGTGGACTTGACCCGCTAGGTTTGAGTTTGAATTATAGGAATCTGGATAGACCGGCCAAGCCTCGGGATGGGTTCGACTCATCCTTTTTTAATGTTATATTTAAATTTATAATTAATTAATTAATTATTTATTTTTATAATTGGAGACCAGTTTGTGGATCCCACTAGTGGACTTATGGATCATGGCAGGCCCACTTGGTTGGTCAAACCCACACCACCGGATGGGTCCATGGCTGGGCTTGCTATGGCCTGTCTAGGTCGAGTCTCAATTTAGACTCGATCCAGCGAGATGTGTACATTTTTACTAAATTATCGTGGTGTGTTTTTCTCAAATCCAATATTAATATACTAAGGAGATAAACTATATGAATATACAAATGACGAATGAGTACTAATAAAATTTTAATATATGTCGGGAAATGTAAAACATAGATTATAATATTTTTAGAACTTATTTATCATCACTATCATGTGTCTCAGCGGCGAACATGATTAGTATATATTCATCAATTGTATATACATAAAATGTGTAATATCTAATAAATCATTTTTAACTGAAGAAAATAACGGAACAAACAAGTCGAAAGATCTGAATGTTTGACTCATCAAGCTAGTTTATTAAAAACAAGAATATAAAAACTAAAAGATATGTGCAAATATACTTAATCAACTCATGAGTTGGACTAACATTGTGATTGACAATTTTAAAGTGAGTAGAAATAAGTAAAAATAAACGAAATAGAAAAGAAAATAAAAGGAACGATAGTTTTTGTTTCGTATTTAGATTATTAAGATGGAAAACGAAAAGAAAATAAGATAAAATGTTTACTTTTCCTTTATATTTCTAATTTGGCATTTTAAGGGTATTTAAAACTTTGGAGACGCATCCTCTTCATTTATATAATCATAATTTTTCTTACTTTATCCTTTGAAAATGTTGTCACGTGTATCGAGATCAAAGAAATGGAGGATCGCACAAGAAAGATGTCACAATTCAAAAATTTTGTTTAAATTCCAGTCAATTCCATCAGTTCTCTCCAAGCAGTATAGCTTTAGTGAACAAATTTCCATCAATTTCTCTTCAATCTTATCACTTTTTATTTTCATTTTAAGTACCTAAATATAAAATTTTATTTCATTTCCTTTGCAGAATATTCTCCGTTGGAAACTCGGTATCTGAAAGTTGAACCCGACTTATGAGTTATGTGCGTCTATAATTAACAAAACCTGAGTAATTAAATGTTTATGCTTTTGTAAAAATATAAATAATTCCTCTAAATTTTTTTTATATTAAATGGTTATGCTTGGAACTTTTAAATATTGTGAGTAAATCTTAAAGTTAAATATATTAGCAGCATAATTTTTTTTCTTTTTTTTTTATTTGAAGAAAATCACACTTTGGCCAAAGTTTAGAAAATGTTAGCAATCATTTTGATAAGTTAAAGATGATGTCTTTACATGAAGGTCAAAGTATAAGGTATTATTTAATATCAACTTATGAGGGTTATTTGTCGATTTATCAAAATTTAGAAATATATTTACAATATTTGAAAGTTAAAAAAGAATGAATTCAAACTGAAATCAAAGTTTAAGAGTGTTATGCATTTTATATAAACTTGTATGTTAATCATAGGGTTCTTAAAAAAAAAATTGACAAAACTGCATCAATCTGTAAACCAAACCGAAAATATGTTGTTTTGGGTAATTTGATTCAGAAAATTTTCAAACCAAACCTAACAGTTTAAAATATATATGTAATGATATTTTATTCGTAATTTTTAGATTTCTTTTGTTATAGGATGTACATAAAATAATGTTTAATTTACATTTATATAAATATATATTTATTTAACTTTTATCACTATATTTGTAAATTATATATAGAGGTTTACTACTATAATAAATATGGGCTTTAGAGATAAAAATTTCGTCTCAAAATGTAAATTTTCATTGCAAAAATCACCATCGCTAAATCTATTTGTAAAATTATAACTTGTTTTTATCCATTTTCCGCTGTAGAATTTCTATTTTTAAACGCCATTTTTCTTGTAATGCTAAACTATATGCTACATGCTAGATTTATGAATAAAATTAATTGTTAATACACATTTAAAATTTCTACTTGCATGAATATAGACTTCATTTACCTTTTATTGATTTAGCACATATTACTGTTAAATCAATTTAGCCCTTTTCATATATTGTTATTTGATATATGTTATGCTAATATACTATATCAAAAGTTTATGGTTTGGAAAAAAAAATTGAGATTAGGTTTAAAATTATATATGAAAAAAAAACTCAAACCACATTTTTATGATTTAGACAAAAAGCTGAATCAAATTCAACCATGCACACCTCTTAATCAAAGCTTCTTTGCATGCCAATGTCCAATATGGTTTCTCCTCTCATATGATTTAATTCAAACTTTTTGCATCACTTGTCTTATTACTTAGCACATCATTATCTATAGTACAAAAGTGAGGCTATATAATTACTTCCATAGTCTCTTGACAACTAAACCAAATTAAGTAGCTATATAAACTTTGCTTAATATTTACTAAAACCAATTTAAATCAAGCCTAAACTATTTGTGTCAAGACCGAGATTCCATGCTGCTCTAGTGGAGCCAAAGTTGAGCTTTATCCGGCTTATAAATCAAGTTAAGAAAGCACAAATGCGATTAAAACAATTTATAATTTTTTTTCATAGAAAGGAAAACATAATTGAGTTAAACTTAGACTTAATAAATAATGCTTCGAAAATCATGTTAACATCATAATTTACTTGAGTACGAGCTTTTAATTTTGAAGTTGGTATCAAATAGATAACACCTAAAAATCATAGAGTTAAAAAAAGAAAGAAAGAGATAAAGAAAGAATAATAAGCCAAGCAAGGTGAGAACCGTAAAATCAAATGCTAAAGATACAAAATTTGTGTCACATCCTATTGCATTTGAATGGTGCCATGGATTCCTTTAAATAGCAAAAGAACTAGGGATAAGCAAAAAGAAGAGTAGATAAGGGAAAGAAAGAATAGAAAAGGAGAAATTATAAGGCACTTTGTTTTAGAAAGATATAAAAAAAAAAAAAGACAAGTGGGAGTATCGTCTACCTTCTGTGGACGCGGCGATGAGTAGATATGGAACCTGCCAATGGCATTAGTAAAGGAGCCCCCCATGATTACACCATGCCAATAACAATAGAAAAAATTTCCACCTTGGACCGGATTTATGAAGTTCTAATGGGTTTAATACCTTATCATATATCATGTAGTTTATAATTATCCTTATAAAAACCTAATTTGTGTAACACTGCAAATAAGGTCATGAACTAGTTAAGATAAGATGCATTATGGTATTATAATTTAATGATGTCATTATCGATTTTTTAAGTCAAATGTATTAGCCACCTTGTGATGATATTTAAAAAAAAATGATATGATACTAAATTTGGATTCTAATGAATTTAACATTTTGAGCTCACGATTGATATCATTAGGTCAGTTTGGATAGTCAGTTTGGTTTTATTTTTAAATAGAACCAATGTCAAGCTGATACTAAATTGATACAGATATAATACCGATGAAAAACTGGTAGTTTTACTCATAAACTGACTAAACTAAACTGATATTGAACCGATACCGATAAGTTTTTAATAGAGATAAAAATTTGACAATCCAAACTGATCCTAAACTCAATGAGGCTTAATTTACTCATTTTTTTAATTAAACCAATATTGGTAATTAAATTAGGCAGATATTTTAAACTCAATTTTAGTCTTATTAAATTTATAAACCGATTAAGCTGAATATTTGAAAAAAAAACTCAATAAATTACTCGAATACATGATTGGATTCAAATCAACTAACAATATTAAATCGAACCCCAATGGAATATCGATTCTAACTATGTATGCATCACATTTGTGTCACTATATTTTTGAGGATTCAGTTCCTACTTTTATTTATTTTTTTATTGATGTATTATTTATTATTTATTGGGGAGGCTCAATTAATGGACTGTTCTCTGCTTTCGCAGTTATGGTGCTGCAATTGAAAATGTGTTGTGGCCTGTGGGGAAATCAACCGACAGAAACCGACAAAAGATTAGGTTCCTGCTACTATGGTGGCTTATAATTATTTTTTCATGGAATGGAAGAGGATTAGCAATGTTTATTTTACGTTGACTAGCCTAGATGCTCCACATATTTAATAAGTGGCTAGAACTCTTGTCTCTTTGCAGTGTCATTTTAATTTCTTGAAGCAATCACTCTAAAAGTTTATTAGATTTATTCATTGCGCCGTGGAATGTTATTAGATTATAATATTATTAGTAGTGAATTGGCCTCTTCAATAGATAAGTTTGGTAGAAATACGCTAATTCTATCTCTAAAAGAGATAAGTTAGATAAGAACCTCTTTTTAAAAAAAAAAAATTTAATAAGATATAAATATAAATAAAAAGATATGCAAAAGTAAAAAAGTAAATGATATTAGATATTCATACTATTTTTCACATAAATAGAAATTATTATTATATCTATTCACAATATTTAATGTGTTATTGAAGCTTCGAGCCAATCGACGTAAAAGAACGAAGGATAGCTTTTCCTTTCGGGTAGACTGACCTAGCATGGAATGGGTCCAAGATCGAAATAGAGAGCTTCCCTTCCTCTTGCTGGATAGAAATCCGATATAACCGATCCCATTAACTATCCAATGGCTCACACTATATTCGATCATAATCAAACTACTAAAATAGTTACTACCCGTGATCGAATCAAATGGAATAAGGGAAGAATGAAATTCTAACTTAAAGGGAATCATTAGAGAAAAAGGTAAAATATCTATAATGCTTCTTATATTTATTACAGAGAGATGATAATTATATTAATGATATTTTCAATATAGGAGTATTTATGATAAATTTGAAAAATAAAACATTGAATAACAATTTATGAGATATTTATTTTAAATGAATGGGCTATTAATATTTTAATTACTATTTATTTAACGGTTAGACAGTCGACTAGACGTCTCATCAATGGAAACTGTAAAAGCTCCTAGAAAGAGTTAACACATGATCTTGCTACTTTTTTTTTTTTTTGGCCAATACATGAACTTGCTACTTAAAATGGCAAGTTAACAAATGAACCTGTCTTTTTCAGTTACATTAAACTCAACTTTTCTAGAAAGAAGTTAATTATAATCTAAATCCATATCTTAAAAGGGAGTTTAACTTGTATATTCTTTTGATTACTGCATTTTTGTAAATTTGATTACAATATTATTATTATTTTTCCTTATACCCTTTTCAAATTTCATAATATTCTTATTGAACTAATAGATCTAGCTATACCCTTTTCCCTTTTTTTTTTGGTGTGTGTGTTGTTGGGGTGGGGTGGGGTGCGCGGCAATATTAACTATTAATCCGTACGTTCTATATCTATAACTATCTCCACTTTCTCCTGTTGACAGCTAAAATCGCGTAAAAATTTTTTCTCTTGGATTTCATGTGGATTTTCTGTTTGGATTGTCTGTTTTTTATCTGTATCTGTATCTTTTTTAAAATGATATGTGTAAATATATCCGATTTGCATCTAAATTTTATCTATATTTGTTTTATTTGATCTTTTGATGAGAACTGTCAATTTTTTTTTAATCTATATCTATTTCTTGATAAATAATTTGTTAGCAAAAGGTTTGAAAAAGTGTCTGTATTTACCCGAAAAAAGCCAAAACAAACAGACCCAAAACCATTAAGCAGTAAAAGCAATGATACACTGTGCGAAATATTTTTCTGGAAATATGGTCTGAAAATACTATTTCATATATTTACAGTTTTTTTTTTCCTTTCAAACTCAGTCATATTTATGACAAATAAAAAAAAATCACCATTCACTTGGAAATGCTCTACTACGAGTAAGTCAGATGAGTAGTTGAAATTATCTTACGATAGTTTTATGAATTACATCTTTTTTCACATTAATTATTTCATAAAATTGGTTCTATAAAAAATCCTACAAATGTAACCAATGTCCACTTTAATAAAAAATATAATTGATCAGAAATATTTCAATCAAATTACTTGTCCCAATTGATATGTCAATTTTGTTAGAGTTAATGAAGAAAACCTCACAAATAATTAATTTTATTAAATTTTTATATTCATATCACTCGATTATAAGAGTTTGTTTTATAAATGTGTTAAGGGATAATTTTGGATTACATTTTCGGTTGAAAAAGTCATTCATCATAAAAAATATTCACCAAATAAACTTACCCAGACAACATTAGGATTTTACAAACAAGTGGCAGATGGTTCTCCAAAAGGCTGCAGTGCTAGGAAATACTCAAAATACGTTTATGCTTTAAATTGATGAAAGACAATTCGTCAAAGGGGGGATTAGGAGGGGGACCGACAATAGCCAATAGGGCTGACCTGATGACACCGACCAAATTCTGGTACTGTTTGTGACATGCATTAAATGGTATCACGGCTCCATGACTTGGGATCTTTTGTTTCCTTCATGGGTGATGTTTTTTCGAACAGACCAAAGCTACTGCAGTAGGGCTTTTGGGTCTAATTCAAATCTGCTCACATGGCCTTTTTTTTTTTTCGATAATTACTTACATAGCTTTTAAAACGTGGAAACTCTTTTTTTTTTCTTCTTTTCCGCCCTATGCTAATGAAGGAAAAATATTCTTTGAAACGTAGGTGAGATAGTTATAATTTTTTAAAATAACTACCATTCAGTATTTATAAATATGGTTATGTGGCTTATATCACCTACTCTACTAATGCATGTTTGAATAGTTGATAAAGTCTAGCACTACTTGGTCAGTCTACTCACCACAATAACCCTATTTCACTATTGCAGAATTCAGAAACGTCTTTCCATGCTCTTAGATTACTCTCAAAGCTAAGTATTTCTCTTTCCACTCTCATGCGTCCTCTCTACATTAGGGTTTCCTACTCAACTTGTTTCTTATTTGTTTTGCAGGTAACATAGCTTATTCAAGCTGCTCAAGCTCCTATTGGCTCACGAATGGGGCACCAAAGTGAATAAACTAGGATAATTCCCTATTCCTTTTGTTTCATCTTTTATGGACAGATTTACAATTAATATTTGTTACAAATCTACTAGCTTAATTACAGATCTTTTAGAGTATGACTCTAACTATTTAATTCTATACAAACTACCAGCTATTGTAACTAAATTTTTGTTGCACATTATAGATCTGTAACTGTATATATTTAGCGAAGTCGGATGTAACATAGGCTCTCCCTCTTGAAAGAATATCTTGTCCTCAAGGTGAAAATTAGGGTATTATTGACGAAACCCTAAAAAATCTTCCCACGAGTATCCTCCTGTAATATCCTAAAAATCCATCTAAACTAGAAATCGAAATTAGATAATTTAAATTATGCAAGTAAAATATACAATGAATTTTGACTAGATAGATTAATGTAATTAAATTAGTAAATAGATTTAAATTGAAATTTGAGATTTCAAATTCTTAAACTCCTAAATATGTTGTTTAAATGTTTAGTGGATTCCTAAATCCCTAAGCTATAGCAAAAAATTCCATATCCTTAATCTCTATCAATTTTGAAATCATCTACCTCTTTAAAAATATTAGTTCTTGAGTCTTAACTCAAGTTAAATATCAATTTGATATAAATTAGCCTCTTAAATCAAATCCCTATTCCAAGTTCTTTATTTCTAATATTTTAATCCTCAAATTATTTCCTAAACCCTTTCAAAACTAAAAATATTGATATAAAAGTTTTAAACCTAATACCTTTATCCTAAGATATCTTTAAAATTATCCTTTTCCTTTTCCTTTTCCTTCCCTTTGCTTTTCCTTTTCTTTTCTTTTTATGTTTTCTTTCCTTTTCTCTTCTTCTTCTTTTTCTTCTTCATTTTCTCTTGCTTTTTCTTCAATTCATCCCCTTTAATCTCAATTTCAAGAAGACTGGAATAGAAATCAAGTTAGAAAGAAGATGGGAAGTGCAAATCCTGTTAGAAGTAGCTTCAACAACAAGAAAAGAAGCTCAAGTAGCTAGGATTCGTTAAACAAGTAAGTGGTTGTTTTATTGTGTTTTGATTATCGTATATTTGTATTTGATGAATTGATGTCAATTATAAGTAGAAATTAAGATGAAACATGTAATCTTGTTATATATGAAGTTATATGCTAAAACCTAAGTAAAATCATGCATGTTAGAACTAGGATTAAGATGATCTTTAAAGAAAAATATGTATATAGATGTTAGAAATGATGATTTTGAGGTTGTATATTGATTATAAGATGTTAAATATTGAAAAATGATGCAAATCAAGTAGTAAAATAATTGAAGTTTTCAAAATATAAAATAGAGTAAAGTGCATGAGGAGCACACAATGGGTTGCATTAAGTCGTGCTCCTTGTTTTTACTTAAAAAACTTTTGAATTTAACTCATCAGATAAGAAACACGGCTGGAACATGGCTTGACTTATCCAACCGTGCTTCTCTCTGATTCATTTTACAAAAATATTTGCTAGAACAACACGGCTAAAGCACGACCTCCTCATCTTGTCGTATTTCTCTTTTATTAAGAAATACAGCTAGAACACGACCTTATTTATCCCTCCGTATTTCTTTTTGTTTCTTAAGTATATAATGTGTTAAGTGAAACACAGTAAGAACACAACCCAATGTATCTCATGTGTTTCTCTCTGATCTTTGCGTGCTTGGATTTTGATGAAACACAGGCAAAGCATGAATTGTTTATCACGTTGTGTTTCTCTTTTATGTGTTTCTCAAATGTTTTCATTCAAAGATAAGCATGACTAAAACACATCCAAATGTATCACGCCATGCTTCTCTTTGATCTTCAAAAAGTGAACAAGCATGATGCACACACGATGGGATGTATTCGATCGTGTTTCTTCTTTTCATGTACACGAGGTGAAACATGGGTTGTGTATCTAATCGTATTCTTCAAAAATAAAAAAAGAAATGAAAAATAAAGATAAATGATATTTAAATGTGTTATGTTAGTTAAATTATGCGATTAAGAATAAGTTTAGTGGATTTATAGATTTAATAAATAATTGGATTAAATATAAAAGTTAGATATAAAATGAACTTAATTAATAATCTTAAGTTCAACATGACTTAATGAACTTTAATAAGCTAAAATGAATTAGATAGATTAAGTTTAATTACTTAACTTAGTAATGGAGTTAAATGAGTAAGTCTAATCAATTTGGCTAGGATTAAATTAAAATAGGTCTAATAGCTAGTAATTGTCCTAGATTAATGTCTTAGGTTAGGCTATGAATAATATATGAAATATGTTATTTCAAATGTTTTTTTGTTAGGAAATATGAGTATTTTGAATATGAATGTTTCGATAGTGTTTTTATAATAAATGACTATAAATAAAGAGAAAAGAAATAATTTGATAGACAATAGAAAGCTGTCCATATCTTGGCAAGGCGATTTTTGCAGCCATGGCAAGGTTCCTCAGTGTTTGATCAAATAGGATTTTAAAATAAGTTTAATGTAAATGGGTAATCAATTTAATTTCTTATACGAGTTTAATTTTATGAGCAGATGCTTGAATCTACCATCTGTCTTATTTTTTGGATTGTCTTATCTCTACCGGGTTCTAAATAAGGTATGGAGTGACATGTTTGTAGGTTGTTTAGAATAAGCATATATCTTAAATGAGCTAAAACTTAAAGACGACCTAACTAACGAGTGTTGCTTATGCTTACATTGTTTAATCTAGTCCGAGGAACAACAACTTGGTTCGAAGAGCGACAACCTTGTCTGAAGCCTAGCACAATAATTAAATGCTTAGACCACCCTCTACCATAATGTAATGGTATGTTGAGGCAATGGCAATTCATATGTGGCTCAGGGTAGCTGATGGAGCGTATAGTATTGGCGTAACGTTTGCTTATGCTTAGGGTGAAGTAACATAGTTTAGTTCATGTTTATGGGACTGATTGAACTAAACGATGCTATGGGCAGAGATATGTAAAGCTGTGAACCCCATGTGAGGTTATTTTCTCTTTCTCGGTTAGATATATGAGATAAAAGTATCCGAGTTGCTTATATTAACCCCCTGAGCAACTACTATTACTCAAGTTCCGTAGGTTCCTAGAGATTGTTCCAGAATATAAGTGCTCTAGTGTTGATTTGTTTACTTTAAGTTAAAGAAAATAACATGTTATTGCTGCATTGCACTAGTTTAAGGTTATGTGTCATCTTATGTGTGCTTATGCCACTGTCGTATTGGCTTCAGCTTATTGTTGTCTTCTTTTTAGGTGTTGATAGACTGATGATGATGATGTAGATGATGTTGGTGTCGATGGTGATGTTTGGTCTAGGAGTATGGGATGACTCAGGGAGGATTTGTTAAAGAGTGAGACAAGTTAGGATCTCAGGATTTTATTTTGTTTTCATTTTGTTTCAAAACTTGGTTTATATCTTTTGAAGCCTATTGTTTTCTTTAAGGGTTCGATGGAGCCCATATGTTTTGTGATTAAGTTCTGTAAAGCTTTGTTGTACCATCAAGAAAGGTATATAAGGTACCTGATGGTATTGTTTTGTTTTATAAAAGTTGGTTTACTCTCGTGAGTGGAAGATAAAAATTTTTTTATAAAGTTTATTTTGCCATTATAAATCTAGTTATCTCAAGAGTCTAATTAAATGATTTCATTAATTAAAATCAGCTAATAATATTTAATATAAACATAATCTTTTTAAGGAAGCCCATGGGTATAATATATAAGTTATTATACGTAGTGATTATACATGCCTCGATTCAATTTGTGGCATTACACCTTCACAGGCAAACCTTGCCATTGAACTAAAATTCAAGTCACCATCTTTATTGTTGCCAAACACATCATGTATACAAAATAGCTAGGGGTTGGATCACTAGGTAACCACTGCAAGCTTTCGTAGGCAACTCCAGTGAAGTCATAGGTTGACAAACAACTTTTGTAAGAACTGAACTAGGGAAAACATTATGAATTTTTGCTCCATCTGGTAGTTCTAACTCATAAGCAGCTCCCCAAATGCATCTAAGTATTTAAAATGAGCCATAACATCTCTTTGAAAGTTTTGAAAATTTACCCCTATGTTATGATATTTGTTTATAAGGATGTAATTTTACAAACACCAAATTGGGGTTAAAGTAACCATCGATTCTATGTTGGTCAACAGCCTTCTTTATCCTTGCTCTAGCTTTCTCCAAATTGATCCTCAGCTTAGCCAATAATTCATCTCTAGCTGACAAATCTGAGTTTACCGCCTCAATATTACTTCTTCCTTTGAAATAAAACAGAATAAGTGAAGGAGGTCATCCATATATTAACTCAAATAGAGTTAATTGACTTCCCTCATGTACTAATGTATTATATGAAAATTCAGTCCATGGTAACATGGAAACCCAGTCATGTGTTGTGTCCATTGCAAAACATCTCAAATATTGCTATATGATTCAATTCATGACCTCTATTTGTGTAATGCTCCAAGAAATTTAATTTGATTAATTAAATAACTTATGGCTCTACCATCACATATAATACTCTGGAGTATTACACGCTAAGGCTTTCTTTAAAAGATTTTGTTTACGTTGGACGTTGTTATTCGATTTTTAGAATTGTGAAATCATTTAATTAGATTTTAAAATACTGGATTTAGCAGTAGAGAAATAACTTTATAAAAACAATTTAATAAAATTCTACTTCCTTAAGAGTAAACAAACTTTCTAAGAAAACAAAAATTTTATAAAAATATTTATTAATCTACTCATAGAGGTAGATCCTCATTTACAAAACATATGGACATTAACAAGCCCGTTAAAAGAATTACAAATTTGTAAATAAATCTTGTCTTCAACAATGGGTCATCAGATTCGTCTATCACCCGAATCAAACGTCAAATCATCATCATCCATCATCATCAACTTAACATCATCAACAACAAGCAACACCTGTAAAAAGAACAACAATAACAATAATGAGTCAAAGCTTAATACACAGTAACACATTCACAAGAAATGTGGCATACGAATTTAGCAAAATGCAATGCAACAATCAAGTTATTATCTTTTCTTTAAAGTAAACAAACAGCACAGGAGTATTCAAACTCCGAATAACAGGGATCACGAGGGAACCTGAGTAACGGTCACAACACTTAGGGGTTGATATAGGTAGTCTGGATACTTATATCTCCTAGATGATATATCCGAAAATGAGAAATAATAGTCTCATCTAGAGTTCTTAGTCGTTACCCAACTCTACTTAAACTCAGTCCATAACATAATATAGTTCATTGTTCCTATGAACGTTGAACTAAGCCATGTGATTTCCCTCTAAGTTTAAGAAAACGTTATGCTGATACCAATAACTCATCGATATCCGTCATAAAACTTATGAAAGTCATATCTCAATGATAAGGGTAGCCTAAGCGCCTAAAACTACCGTACCCCCAATTTGAGTAAGGTACAGCTGCCCGAACCAGATACCAAACTGCTATCTCAAGTGAGAAACATATTTAAACGGTGAAATAGACAACCAATTCAAATAATTATTAGGCGAGTTTAAGTTCTTAGTCCATTTAGGATGCATATACTAACAATCAACATGTAAGTTACTGCATACCTTAGTTATGAAATCCAAACAGGCCAGAAGGTAGGGCAAAAGCTATCTCAGAAGATATATCTTATATCTACCACTGGTTCAAAAAATAACTCTTATAAGAACCTAAACTATTTAACCACGTATACGAACTTAAAATAACATCCACTTCATCAAACTCATATAAGAACTTAAGCTATTTATCCATTCATCTCAAACTCATTTTATTTAAATCTTATTTGATCAGATACTAAATAGGATGGCTGCAAATATCACCCTGTCAAAATACGGACAGTTCTCCTTTGTCTGTCAAAGTATTTCTTTTCACTTTGATTATAATTTCTTTTTACAAAAACATATATAAAACACTAATAACTTATGCAAATAGACATTTAAAACAATACACTCCTTATGCTAATCAAAGATCATTCTAACTTGTTAATCTAATTCGATTATTAACTATTAATCTCATTTTAGCTTAGTTTTAGCCAATTTGATTAGAGCTAATCATTTAACTCAAAAACTAAGACAAGGTGATTAAACTATATTTATCTAATTCATTTCAAGTCATTCAAGTTCATTTAGCCAAGTTGAACCTAGAATTATCAACTAAGTTCATTTTTATAGTTAACTTCCATATTCAATCCAAATTATTTATTATATCTACAAATCTACTAAACTCATGTTGATTTATATCAATTAACTCATATAACACCAAACATCACTTATCTATCTCATTTTAGTTAAAAAAAGACCCATTTCCTAAGCAAGAACAAATTTAATAAGCAAAACACAAGTTTTTTACTTAGTTTAAAAAATACAACAACTAGCAAGAACTAAAATTTAAGCATCGATAATTTTTAGATTTTCAAAAACTCAAAACATAAAAGTTGTAGATCTCTTTTTAAGCTTTCTATAGCAACTTGAATTACCTCAATCGAAGGTTGTATGAAAAAGTTATGGTCAAATTACGAAAACGTGTCAAAGTTACAGGGGACCTAATCCTGCCCGTGATTTGGAAAGATCACGTGATCAGAGCGTTTTACACACCCTATCTTGTCTGTGATTTGCCCTCTGACAAGATTTACGAATCTTCTTTGTTTTGAAAACTCATTTTTACACATTTTCATCAACTTATACACCTTCTGCATCAATTATAACATCAAATAAACACCTAAAACAATTTTTAACACTTCAAACTTCATCCAACAACATCAAACAAATCCAAACTTCATTAAATCCCAACTTTCACTATTCATCCTCTTCCTCCTCTACTAAACTTCCATCAACATTAATACAACATATACAAATGTAAACAACACTTCCAACTCAATTAAACATCAATTCATCAATTACAATTGTAAATAATAAGTAAAACAAAGAGAAATAGATATAGAGAACTTAACTCTCTAAGAACACATGCACACTTAAGCTCTTTCTTACACTTCTAGCTTTTATTTCCTTCTTCTATTTCATCTTCTAACTTTGATTTCTACTTTGTATCTTCTTGAATTTAAGATTAAGAGGAATTAAAGAGAAGAAAAGAGAGAAAGGGTAAAAAGAAAGAAAGAAAGAAATAAGAAGAAGAGAGAGCCAGAGGAAGAAAATGGAAAAGGAAAAGATAAGATTAAAAATTAGATATTTTTCGAATAAGATATAAGTTTAGAACTATCATATCAATATCTATAGCTTTAGAAGCATTTAAAAGATGGTTTCTAAACTAATAGGTTAGAAATTAAGAACTCAAAATGAGAACTTAACTTAGGAATTTTACTTTAGATAAAAGGATATTTAATTTGAGTTCAGGTTTAAGAACTAATATTTTCACTCAAGTAAATGAACTCAAACTTTATAGAGATTTAGAAATTGATATTTTGGCTATAGTTTGGAGGTTTAAGAATCATCTAAACATTTTAAATAACATATTTAGAGATTTTAGGAATTTAAAATCTCAAATTCAACTTAATTATTTACTAATCTAATTATTTCAACTTGTCTAATTATATCATATGATTCATTTGACTTATATAATTCTATGTAAACCCAATTTCTAAACTAGGTGAAGATTTAGGGTATTTCAGTTTGGCCATCTGTTTGTCGATGATATGCCGAACTATAGGTCAATTTCATTCCACTTAGTCGAAATAGCTACGATCCGAAACAATAGTTTAGGGAAATCCATGTAGACGAATAACCATATGAACAAATAGATTGCAACTTTAAATGCTCCAAAATGTCTATCTAGTGCCCTTAGATGACAGTATTTTGTCAATCTATCCATTACTACCAGTATCACTGTTTTACCTTGAGAATTAGGCAAACAGGTAATGAAGTCCATAGATAAATCCTCCAAAATTTGATTTGGGATAGGTAAAGGCTCCAGCAAACCTAAAGGGGCTTTTGTAGAATGTTTTACTTGTTGGCATATCAAGCAACTTGCTATATAATCAGTCACTGTCTTCCTCATTCCTTCTTAAAAAAATTGAGATGATAGGCGATGTAAAGCCTTAGCAACACCAAAATGACCTCCCATAGGAGAATCATGAAACTCAAAAAGCACAATGGGAATAATCTGAGATGTAGGAACTTAAAAAATTATGTTCCCATGATATAAGAACTCCATTAATCCATTGTAATGACCATTCAACTGACTACCCAACTCCATCTGTTGAATAACATCTTTGAAGTCTGGAAGTAAATAATATTCTTCTTTAAGCTTGATAAGAATATTAGCACAAGAGGAAGTAATGCCCGACATTTGTTCATCAAACTATCATGATAAGGCATCTGCTACTTTATTATCCACCTCAGCTTTATATACCATCCTATAATTGTACCCCAAAAGATTCATTAAATACTTTTGTTGGTCTGGTGTCTTAATCACTCGAGTCAGCAACTCCTTGAGGCTTCTATGGTTAGTATGAATAATAAAATGACATCCCAAAAAGTATTATCTCCATTTGTGTACTGCTTCCAACAATGCATGAAGTTCCCAAATATATGATAAAGCTTTCATCAAGGGTATTGGGAGCTTTTGCTAAAGAAAGCTATTGGCTTCTCCTCTTATAATAATACTGCTCCCATGCCAATTCTAGATGAATCTATTTCTATAACAAATTGCTTATCGAAGTTTGGTAGTTGTGATAATGGAGCCAAACAAAGTGCCTGCTTTAAAGAAACAACAACATTAGTGGCTAAATCAATCCAATGAAAACTGCCTTATTTGAGTAAGTTAGTCAAAGAAGAAGCGATAGAAGCAAAAATTCTAATGGATCTTCTATAGTAGTCCTCCAATCCCAAAAATGATCTAAGCTATTTCAAAGATACTGGTTAAGGCCAATTTCTGATTACTTCAATCTTCGTTGTTTCAAGTCCCTCAAAACCCTTAGAAACAATATGACCTAGACATTTAATGGTATTTACACCAAAAGCACATTTGGATTTCTTAAAATAAAAAGTATCTTCCACAAGAATCTAAAATACTAGAGACAAATGTGTAACATGATCATGTAATGATGTACTATATACTAGTATGTCATCGAAAAAAGCTATGACAAATTTTCTCAAACATGACTTGAAAATATGATTCATGATTGACTAAAACGTTGTTAAGGTATTATTGAGCCTGAAAGGCATCACTAAGAATTCATAATGGCCTTCGTGAGTCCTAAAAGCAGTTTTATGAACATCTTCCTTTGCCATCCATATCTGTTGGTATCCTGCTCTAAGATACAGCTTAGAAAATATTGTTGCATGTCTTAATTCATCCAATAATTCATCAATCATGGGAATGTGAAATTCATATTTTATAGTAACCTATTTTATGGCTCTATAGTCTATGCAAAACCTCCATGATCTGTCTTTTTTCTTCAATAAGAGAACTATGAAGAAAATGGATGCTAACTGTCCTGTAGTATCCCCTGTTCTAACATCTCTTTGATCTACCTCTCAATTTTCTCTTTTTGAAAATGCAGGTATCTGTTCGGTTTAACATTAACCAATGAACACACCAGATTTCAAATGAATATCGTGTTGTAAAAACCAAGATGGTGGTAGTGATGAAGCTGTTTCAAAAAGAATAGAGAATCTGCACAATACTAAGTCAATCTCATTATTGCTGGTGGTACCTATTGATTCTCCTACTTGCACCTAAGCCATTAAATGAAACAATAAGGCCACATCATCTACCATAATCAGTTTGCACAATTGGTGGTGAGCAATATGTTTCATACTATTCTGATTACCAATTAAAGTGTGCTTAATGTTTTGACTATAAAATGATATGCATGGTAATGTACAATCTTGAATTATAATAGCCACATTACTAAATTGTCCCTCACGTTTTAATTTATGACCATCTCTAATCATAGCATGAAATACAGCAATTTGAGTAATAGGAAAATTCAAATAATTCGCAAGTCTACTTTATATGAAATTGTGAGTACTGTCTAAATCCGCTAAAACATTTAAACTAAAATTTGCTACTATACCCAAAAATCTTAAAGTTTGAGGTACAATATCACTTGATAAAGCATGATAATTGATAGTACAATTTTTTGTCTAGTCATGAATTTCGTATACATTTACTACTATGTCATCATCGGTTTCAGTTTCATCATCATTAATATCAGTCAATAGAATCATATATTTGGCTTTGCATTCATGATTTCTATGGAATTTTTCATCACAATTGAAACAAAGACCGTTCTCTTTGCGTTGTTGTATTTCCTCTGCTAATAAATATCTAACAGGTATAGTTTTCTGCCTTCCTTGTACTTCTTATGCTTGTTTGACTAGATTGACTACGGCAGAAAGTGAAGTTTTAAAAAAAACTATTGTTTCCCATTATTACCCGATGTATTCACCATTTTACTTGTAAAAGAATTTTGATCAATTCATTTGGATTCGTGTAATTTTGCTAAAGCTATTGCATACATTAAAGAATTAGGCTTAGCTATTTGCTATTCACGTCTAATGTGTAACTTCAATCTTGGTATAAAACAACTAATCAAGAATGGCTCTGAAAGTCCCTATACCTAATTCAATAATGATTAAAATGCAGTTTGATATTGGCTCATAGTTCCTTTCTATTTCAGCTTGAATAGTGTCCCCTATGGATCTTTGTATTTAGATAGTTCGAAACGTGCATTTAATGCCTTTAAAAAAGGCATTCCAAGTTGTCAAAGGAATGCTAACATTCATCCATGGATACCATTTTGATGCATCACCCTCCATTGCAAATAATGATATTATGGGTCTATCAATTTCTTCTACTTTGTAAAAATTAAAGAACTGCTGAGCAGTGAAAATCCATTTCTTGAATCCTCCAAAAAACTTAGGTAATTCTAGTTTAATGTTTCAAAAATCATTCTTGACATGGAATGACTCATCTTGCTTAGAATGTTGCTTGTCCTATTGATTTTGAGTCTGACCATACCGTATCTCCAATTGTTCCATTCTCTTGGATGATTCTTGGAGTATACTTTGAGATTGTTTTTCAAATTGATGCTGCTATTGTTGAATTACCACAACATATTTTTAATAGACTCCATATATGATGCCATATCTGTTGTTGGAAATGATGTTGTTGATTTTGCCATTCAAGAAGACAAGAGGACCAAATTGATAAAGTCTAACACTACTTGGCCTAGCCCACTCACCACAATAACCTGATTTCACTATTACAAAATCTACAAAACATCTCTTCATGCTCTCAGATTACTCTCAAAGCTAAGTATTTCTCTTTTCCCTTTCGTGTATCCTCTTTGAATTAGGGTTTCCAACTTTAACTTGTTTCTTGTTTGTTTTATAGGTAGCAGAGCTTATTCGAGCTACTTGAGCTCTTATCGGCTCATGAATGAGACACTAAAGCAGGTAAACTGGGATAATTCTCTACTCCTTTCATTTCATCTTTTATAGACAGATTTACAGCTAATGTTTGTTACAAATCTACTATCCTAGTTACAGATTTGTTAGAGATATGGCTCTAACTATTTACTTCTATTACAAACTACTAACTATTGTAACTAAATTTCTATTGTACATCATAGATCTGTAACTATATTTATATAACATAATCTAAGAACTAGACTGGATTCTTTCTTTATCGTTTTATGTTGCCGTTGGATGTAACAAAGGTTATGCGAGAGGATTACAGAATAACCTAAAAAAACTTTAGCGCATTAATAAGAAAATGAAAAGAGCAAAGTGAAGCTAGAGGAGTTTATATAATGTTTAGCGAATTATCTTATTATTTTTATCTCAAGCCATTGGCATTAAAGTTATTTGATTTAAGCGAAGCGAATCTTTTTCGACTGTATATCAAACTGCAAAATATAACATGATATTTTTTCCATGCACCAATCAATTTGTTTTCTAAGCATTATGATGACTTAGAAGAATAATAAAACTTTCATTAAAATTGACAAAAACGGGGACTCCACTAATGTTGTTTAGAGCTTTCAACTAGGTCCATCTCTTACTAGTGCAATTTTTTTCTTTTACTATTTAACCATGTAGAATATTAGAAATTTTGTAAAGCTGGGGGTCATATGGTTCTTATTTTCCTATTTGTAAAATTTATCAATAGAATATCCATCTTCATTATGTTTAACACATATCGAGGTTTTCTTTATTTCATAATCTAGAATTAAATGAAAATGCAATCACGTTGAGCCTGGTGAAAAAGAGTGAGAATCGTAATCCATGTAATTGTTTGACCCATAGATTAAATTGTTTACTAGATATAAATTTACTTAGACATAGTCATAGCTGTAAATTTACTTAGGTATTTGTAGTTGGAAAAATCACAAATCAAATATATAATTTTACGAGTTTATAATTTTATATATATTTTTATTTAAAATAGATACAAAATTATTTAGGTGCAGACTTTAAATGGAATTATGAATTTAGGTCTATAATTTTACATATTTACGATTTTATCGGTTTTACATGATTTTATATGATTCTACTAATTTCTATATATTCCAATAAATAATAAAATCGCGATTTTGGAAACCATATACCTATACTCAATTGAATCATTTATCACAATCATGATTTATTTACTACTATATAAATTTGTAAGGATTTATTTTATACTCATTGTCTAAAAACTTGCTATAGAAAGACTGCATTAAAGAAGAAGAAGACGATGTTTTAGCCCTATCAAATTCGATAATTTATGTCCATTTTTACCCTTATGCAACAAGTTCATCCCGTTTTTATATATCATGTCAAATCTAGACTAGAGAATAAAAAAACAACAGTTAAATACCGATTCATATGATTCAAATTACTAAAAGATTATTTGACAAAAAAATTATTAGAAAATTAGAGCGTAGTGAAATATTCTCAATTCATAGGACTCCAGCAGCTCTCTTTCGGAATAGAAAAGTAGTCCCACTTTGTCAAATGCCAACTACGGGGTTTACTTTTCCTAGACACATTCAACTAACTTTCTCGGGAAAAGGAAAAAAAATATTTGTGTTTTTAAAAAAAATTACAAAATTATCATCGGGATGAAAATAATCTCGATTTTAGACAACTTGACCCCGTCTCTTTAATAGACGAGGTCATCAGTGCCTGATCTTGTCTCCTCAAGAGATGAGGTCACCTTCCTAAACACCTCGTTCCTTGTCATTGCTAGCTCATCTCTTCAAGAGACGGGGTCAGGTCTCATATGAACTCGTCTTTTAAAGAAACGATATTAGGTCAAATAATCTCACTCTCCTTTTGTTCTTTGAAAAACAGATTTATTTTTACATTTAGAACAAAACCTGTAAAAAATCGGATAAAAACAACTATATAAGTAATTAGCCATCCTCTCCCAAGGCTAAACAACTTCCAAACTTCAGTAGTATTTCGAAACTCAATCTAACCAAACGCGGTTTCCATCAAAATCATTCAACCACAAATGTATTGTCAAACTTTTCATCACAAACATAAGATAAAGCTCAAAGAAAATAAAATACGAAATCAATAACCGATTGTTTATTTTCATCAAATGTACAAGAGAGAAGGAATACAATAATCGTAAAAAACTAAGAATCTACATCTAATAATAAAAAAAATTGAGAAAATATCCTATCTACTACTGGTGATCTCTGCCCTGCCTCCCTCGTCCCCGACTAACAAAGGTACAGGCGAATGATGCACGCTGATGTGGATGCTGTGTGGATGAATCAATCTGTGTAACTGTGTCATCCTCATCTCCACCAGCACCACTAAATGGATGAAATGGGACTGGGTCTGGCTCCACCTGTGTGAGTCCTTCACCCATATCATGTGATGGCGATGGTTGCCTCTTCTGTGGAGCTAAGAGGGTATGAAACTCACTATGTGACGGGTCTGGCATGGAGGTGTCCAATATATGTGTATGTGATGATGATGATGGGCCAGCTTCATGATGAAGGAATTGGGAGGAGCTAGGCTGATCAAATGATGGTACGTGGGATGGCTCAGGCTTGTCCACAATCTGTTTACCTCGGCCACAGCGCTCTTGACCCCATCCCCGTCTACGCCTCTCTCTATGTGGACGTTGTCTCTAACCAAGCAGTGGCTGTGGGTCATCAGATGCTGGTCCTGCTGCTAGTGCTAGTGGCGATGGATCGTTTAAATTGAGCCCCATTAACTCTTTAACTACACGATGGACATCTCGTGCAGTGGAAGAAATAATATCTAGATGCATGTTTGGGACTCTACAAATGAAATCTATCTGCAAGCAACATAAGAAATATTCTCTCGAATATTTATCTCATTTTGGAATCGTTTTTCAACCCTTTTTCCTAATAAGTCCTGGTATAGGGTGTCATTTCCCTATATCCAAACGAGTCCAATTGGCCTTATCGGGTACATGTATGAAGGAACGATCATACACCCTAAGCTGGTTGTCCCATCGATACCATTGTGCTACGTGGACAAAACAATCCATGTGCAGTGTACCCCTTATTGCCATTGCATGTGAGTAAGGAATTTTGTATGTCTGCCATTTGTTACAGGTACATCTGCATGCTCTTAACTCCATTTTCTGTATGTGGTCCTCCTTCTAACCATACATGGTAGGGCACAGAGTAGTTATGACCTTGAATATTCATTCCTAATAGTCAAAACATGTAACTCTATGGGAACTTAAGATGTTGTTCCATCTCTTAAACTTTGTTGCAGTATATTCGGTGAGCAACTTACTCGTACTCATTGCCTCACTCGCTTCTCTCTTTTGCTTATTAAATATAGAGTTATAATTGTAAAAGGTTTTCTTCACCAACGCTGCCACAGGTAAGGATCGAGCATTCTTTATAACTAAATTGTAACTTTCGGCCATGTTCGTTGTATTAATTCCAAATCTTACGCCTTCGTCATACGATAAAGTCCACATACATGGAGGCAAGTCACGAAAATATCGTGACGTCCAAGGACTGCTTTGAAGTGCTGCGTTGAAGTATCCATGAAACTTTCTAATTTGGGTTTGGTAGGCTACTCATTTTTCTTTTTTCTTTTTTTTTTTGTCTTACATTCCTTACTTTTGCCTTTGAATTGAAGTTGCTAACAACATGCTTGATACACCAGTGCCAAGGCCAACCTCTAGGCCACACAACATTCTCACCTTCTACCGCACTCCTAATACCGGCATGTCGGTCTGATATTAAGCAAATGTTGGATCGGTCTTTGATAATGTGTTCCAAAACCTTCGCTAGGAACCAACACCATGTGTCCGCTTTCTCCTCGTCCACAAGACCATATAGTGGGACTATATGATTTGCCCTATCTACTGCAACTGCAATAAACAGTTTGTGCTTGTACTTGCCATATAGGAAAGTGTCATCAACTGTAATGATGGGTTTGCAATCAATTAACCGATATAAGTTAGTTAGTTGATATCAACCGTACATAAATGAATTCAATCACATGTAATAAACATACCTGCAGTACTGGAAAGCTTCGATGCAAGGACTGAATGCCCAAAAAAGCTTGTCTAAGAACACATGTCCTACAGTATCTAAATTAACGGTTCGCCACTCAAGCTTTGTTCTTGGATTTGCCTCTATTATTGCATTAAGTAAGTGAGGAAGCTCCACATATGAATCTTCCCAACTTCCATGCACCTGCTCAATTGCTTATCTCTTCGCCTCACGAATTCTCTTTATATGAATATGATACCTGAACTGTTTTAAGATATTTAGTTGGAGGTCCTTAGCCCTTACATCTAGAGAATTACAGATCTTTAATATGATGCTTCTAGACATGCTGGTGGAATATAACTGAGAGTGATCATATCCAATGATTTCATCCAAGCAAGTGTGGGGTCCTTCGTACTTGTGATGTGAAACCACCCGCCATATTTCTTATAACTGTCTCTGAGTCTCCACTTATAATCTTTATTATGTGTATCAGTACATTTAACTGCCCATGATTTTTGGTCTGAGTCCACCACCTTGAAATTGTAATGGTTCATTATGTGCCACATTTTAACTGCCTGTATGAGATGATCTTTTGTCTCAAATCGCATTCCAACCTTGAATTCATCGTTGAAGCTCCAATTCCCGACACTCATTTCCTGCTCATCATCATGTACAACATAACTACTACCAACTTCAACATTGAAAAAGAGAACTACCACTGAGCTCCCTATTACATCAATGTCAGTAGGAGCAATGAAGTGGTGCCAATCATTCCTCCTTGGTTGTATCGTGGAGAAGCATATTGTTGGGGAAATGCTTTGATATTATGATTTCCATCATCATATAGTCGTCACTTGATTTACTTGCCGGTGAGTCTTGCACGGCATCTGTATCATGACCACCTATCGAGGCGGGTGCACACTTCCACCTGTGCACTGCCTATTGTTTGAACTGTAGTAGAGTTTGAGTCTACCAATCCATCGCTTCCAATACCTCTATCATTGCCCATTTCCCCTGCAGATGCTTGTGATAATGCATTTTCTGATATCTGCACATAAACAGCCACTAACCCTTTTGTGTACACCAACATCTCTTGTGCAACATCATCATCCGTCACTAGAATAATATCATAGCGTAGAATCCTATCTCCAATAGCTACCCTATGATATAGATCCACCCGATGTGTGCACCTATTTACCTTCAGTCTATTACAAATGATGTCTACAATTTGCTCATACGTAGAGTTTCTACTAACACTGACCACAACTACTGGCTGCTTATCATAACCAAAATCCTCCTCCTCTTGCACAATGTTGTCATGAGCGTACAGTACAAACTTTGCCTTATCCATTTCTTCATCAAGCCTGCCATCTCATAAAAAATAACTTCATTGTATGAAATTTGCAACTTCACACTTATGAATTGAACTCTCCATTTTATTTAACATTAATCCTAATGGAAAATTTTAAAATTGATTTCTATCACTTATTTATAATCTAATTCATATAAAATTGAAATTACTAATTTCTAATAAATTATAATTTTAAATGTTGATTTCTATTATCAATTACTAATTTCTAATAAATTATAAATTATAAATATTTCTAATAAATTATATAAAATTTGTATCGCTTTAATTGAATTATAATGTTTAATAAATTATAATTTCTAATTAATTGAACTTTGTGTACAACAACAAAAATGCGCACATTTCACACTACCAATATTCGATAATATAGCATCGATAATTAAAAAAAATTGCAAAAATTCGGAATCTTACAACATACAATATTCCCACAACACATACAATGAATACTCAACAATGTAGCATCAATAATTTAACAAAAATTTCAAAAAATGTGGATTTATACCACAAATCGTCGCCGCCGTCACCGTTCGTCGTTGTCCTCGTTCTTGCGCCTACAACACTTCTCTCCAACAAATTGACTCTTCTTCAACACCGGCTAATCCAAAAACACAAGTTCACAGTGTTAATTGCACTCAATCAAAGACAAATTGCGAATTGAGGTTAGGTTTCAATTTGGGGCTTAGGGTTTTGTAGAGAATCGGTGCGGAGAAGAAGAGAAAATGGGGAAGAAGGAGGTCTGGCAAGTTTTTACTTTCACAGACCTCGTCTCTTCAAGAGACGAGCTAACAGGCGACCTGACCTCGTCTCTTGAAGAGACAAGGTGCTTAAGAAGGTAACTTTGTCTCCTAAGGAGACGAGATCAAGTACTAATGACCTCGTCTCTTAAAGAGACCATGTTAAGTTGTCTAAAACCGAGATTATTTTGTTCCTGATGGCAATTTTGTAATTTTTTTTAAAAACACATATATTTTTTTTCCTTTTCCCAACTTTCTCAGGGCAATCATTTATAAAAAAAAAAAAAAAAAAGCTCAACATCCAAGACCCTTGACACGCATTTTTAAGTAAAAAACTTTATTTTTTGAGGTTATTATAGATTTCAAAAGTTCTTTTTAACTTTTGGGAGTCCTTTCTAAAGGATCTTAAAAGTAAATTTTTTCAAAATATCTTATTATTATTTTATAAAAATAAAGTATTATGTAAAAATAAATGGGACTTATAAAAATATAAAAAAAAGTGAAGAAATCAATATAAAAAAATCCTTACGGATAAAATGATGAAGTTTTTCGAAAAAAAGTTTCTTCAGATATCAATATGATACTTTAAAAATCTTATGAAAAATCTCATGGATGTGAATGCTAGATGAAACCTTATTAGCCAAAGTGCTTGGTCTAACAAGTCACCATTCCTTCTGATATTTCATTTAGCATATCGCTGCTTCCTTTCTTTCTTTCTTTTTTTTTTTTTTTTTTTTCCTTGCCAGAATTGGTAGATCGCTTATATTAGAACTTTTTTGTGATTTTGACCGTCCTAATCAAGAATACTCATAAAAAATTATTGGGACTACTAGTATCACCTCAAATTCCAGAACACTTACTATATTTTTTTGAGTATGTTTTTCCAAGTATATCTTCCAACTTCCTCATTGCATCTGTTTTTCTTCCTTTTTTTTCTTTTTTTTTTTCTGACATGTTGGAAAATGAAACCTTTATATATAGTCTAATTTTCCATAAACAGAGTTTATGTATTAAGTATTGATAAAAAAAAAAAAAAAAAACATCGAGGGAAAAATTATTGGTAAAAGCAATTGCAGTATGGCTTTTGGGTCTAATTCAAATCTCCCAACATAGCTTTCAAAACGTGGAAGCTCTTTTTTTTTTTTTTCTCCCTTGTGATAATGAATCTTTGAATTTTTTTATACCGCATTATAGAATAATCCAAAAAAAATTGTAGTGTTTTGATAAGAAAATAAAAGGGTGAGATGAAATTGAAGGAGTTCGTATAATGTTTAGCGAATTATTATAAAATATAATTTAAAAGGCTTGTTTTTATTTTAAGCCAACAAAATTAAAGTTATTCAAGTAAAACCAATCGTTTTAAACTGTATATTAAACTGGATAATATAAATGTTAGATATTTTTTTCATGCTTCAATCAATTTGTTTTCAAATCATTATGATGGATTAGAAGAATAATAAGACCATTCATTAAAATCCACCAAACAGGGACTCCACTAATGTTGTTTAGAGCTTTCAACTAGGTGCATCTATAGTTAGTGCAGATTTTTTTCCTTTTACTATTTGAAACGTAGAATAATAAAACTGCCCTAGAAAGTTGGAGGGCATATGAGCCCTAATTTCCTATTTGTGAAAAATATCAATAGAATACCATCTTCATTTATTTATTTTTTTAACACATTGATGTTTTTCATTATTGTAATCTATAATTAAATGGAAATAAAAGCATGTTGACCTAAGTGAAAAAGATTAAGAACTTATAAAGTATACAATGGTTTGGCACATGAATTTTTGTTTACTAGACTCATTTACTTAGATGTACCTATCCTCAATAGAATCATTTCTCATAAATACGATTTATTTACTATTATACATAAATTTATAAGCATTTCTATGGTGCTTATTGACTGAAAACTTGCTATAAAAAGACTACGTAAAAAAAAAAAAAAATTTAACCCTATGAAATTCAATAATTTATGGCTATTTTGGCCCTTAGGCAACAAGCTTATCCCATTTTTACCCCATGTCAAACTTTGACCAGAGAATAAAAAACATCATACTCAAGTACAGATTCATATGATTTAAATTACTAAAAAAGTATTTGATAAAAAAATTACTAGAAAATTACAACATAATCAAATATTCTGAATTCATCCGACTCCAGCAACTCCTCTTTCCAAATACAAAAGTAGTCCCACTGTGTTAACTGTTAACTATGAAGTTTACTTTTCCTAGACACATTTATTAAAAAAAACAAAAAAACATCTACCTCCTAAAATAATGAAAGCCTATTGGCAAGAGTACCTAGTCTAGCAAGTCATCATTCTTCTTGATATGACTTGCTGCTTCTTTTGAACCTTTTTTTATTTTTTCTTCTGTTTTTTCTTTTCTCCATGATTGGTAGAATGCTTATATTGGACTTTTTTTGGTGATTTTGACCGTCCTAATCAAGAACACTTGTCAAAAAAAAAAAAAAAAAAATCTTGGAAATAGTAGTATTCCCTTAAATTCTAGAGCACTTACTATGATTTTGCCTTTTTCGTTTTTCCAAGTATATTTTCTAACTTCCTAGTTATATAATAGTTATTAAATCATTGAAAATAAATATTTGTATTAAAACTTGTATACGACTGTTCTAGGTGCATTTAATGATTAAGAAAAGTAACGTTTCATATATATATATATATATATATATATTACTGAAACACGATGAATCTCAATAAAACAAGGGATTTGATTAAATAAAATCTATTAAATAACTTGTGAGGACATTTGCTTGAAAGGAAAAAAAGAAAAAGAGTGGTACATGATAATCATTGCGTCTGTTTTTTCTTTCTTTTTTTATATATATTTTGACACATAGGAAAATGAAAACTTTATATTGAGTCTAATTTTTCATAAACGGAGTTTTATATATAAAGTATTGATAACAAAAATTGGGGAAAAAATTATTGATGGAAGATATGTCGTAAATGCAATCGACTCTTCGTATAGAAGTACTGTAATACTATTTGCAAATGCTAAACAATAATTAATAGTCAAATTCAAAAATGTGATTAATGGTTAATTAGCACAATGTTAAAAAGTGTAGAGTATAGATGTGAAGTTAGTACCTTTCCCAACTTTTTGGATATCCAGTATATTGTTTACTTATAATGATTATTGGATTACTAAATATTTGTATTGAAAAATCGAAAGGTGCTTAAAGTGTATTTAATAGTTACATGAACTAATTTTCATCATTTCATGTGCTTTTTTCTTATAGGGAAATGTATAATAAATATCAAGAAGATGAATTTGGTTATGTGACATCCACCTCTGGGTAATTAAAAATGATCTAACAATCTCCAAACATCATAAATGGATTGTGTGTGGGTATGACTACATGTACTATTTTATTTTTGGATAAATGTCACGAATGATACTTAAAATTTGATAAAATACATATATAAGTATCTTAATTTTGAAATTGATCAATTTAGTATATAAACTTTGAAATTTATCAATTTAAGATCTAAAAAAAATTTTTATACATGTCAACAATACCTGTATTACATTGGTTAAAATCGTCATATAAGATGATAGTGTTAATAGATTTGACAGATGTACTATTGGTATATATGAAACGTTATTTTAGATACCAAATTGATCAATTTTAAAGTTTAGATACTTAATTGCATATTTTTCTAAAAGATCAAGCATCATTCACGGCATCAACCCTTTATTCTTTTTATATATAGCAAAATACAAGCGTGGTCCTACTTTGCTATAAGATGAGCTCCAAATTTTATTAAAGTATAGATAAAAAAACTAAGAAAAAAACCAAATGTAATATATTGCCTAAATTGATTTTTCTAACATCATATTTACAATATATTATGTTATTTATTTTTTCATACATTTGATTATATCATTATTATTACTTGCAAGTGCCAAGTAGTAACAAATAGTCAAATTTCAATAGGAATCAATAGCTAACTAACATAATACGAAGGTAGGATGGAGCATGTAGATGTGAAGTTGCTAAGTATACTTGTTTAGAAATTGTCGAACTCAAGCTTGAGTAGAGCCTTTTATCGAGTCTAAAATCTAGGCTTAAGCTTAGCTCGTTTAGCTAAACAGGCTTTGTTTCGAGCTCGAGCCAAGTTGAGCTTTTTATCAAGCCTAAAATTAAGGATCAAGCTCAACTCATTTAAATAGCCTTTTTTTTCATTTTTTTTCAAAATTAAAAATAATATATAAGAGTTGCTAAATATTATACATATATATTAAGGTTTGTTTGTTTTCACATCTTTTTTACTTTACCTTTTCATCATTTTCAAACAACTTGTTTGCCAAAAACATATACCAGTGAAAAACAGATATTTTTATTCATAAACAGATCAAACGAACGAAAAACTGATATGACACATACATGATACAGATACAGATGAAAAACAGACCATCCAAACAAGTTAAAATTAGTTTTGTTGTTTTAATTATATGTCAATATATCATAAATACAGAACTTATAGATTTGCTTACAAACTTATTAACGAGCCTAATCACGAGTCTGTCCATAAGTCGATTTGAGAACCTAAATCAAAGTTTGAGCTTGGTTCACTTAGATAAACGAATTTCATCTTAAACTCGAGCTTGGCTCATTACCAATCAAGCTCAAGTCGAGTCGAGCCTGAAGCAAGTCGAGCTTGAGCAGCTCGCAAGTAGCTCAGCTTGTTTGTAGCCCTAATATTTTCCAACTTCCTAAGTATATTCTCTATACTAGCTTCTTGTAATAGTTGTTGATCATTGAAAATAAATATTTTTTTTTTAATTTTACAAGTAAAGTCTTATATACACATTTAATGGATAAACAATCTATTTGTTTACACTTCTTTTAATAAAAAATTGTTTTAAAAGTCTTAGAAAGATGAATTTGTTTAATTAAAATCCACCCATGAGTCTTAAAATCAATCAATGGCTTATTGAAAAATCTATTTTGGGAGTATAGAATAAAGGATTATAGGTTATTCACAGCCCCTAACTAGTAATAAATAATTAAGTTTAGAAGAGGATTATCTATCTTGCTAGTACAATATGGAATAAAACATAGTATGGAAAGTGTCGTTTGCTTAAATTCAGTGTTGAACTTCAAGAATTTGGACTTAAATCAATACTGGATATAAGGCCTACAAAATAGAAAATCGACTAGTGACGCGTTGGGCAAAGACCTAACGTGGTCACTCCATTGCTGAAGTTAAAGTTTATCATAGTAAGCCCGTAATTTGAATGAGAGAGAATAATTGAGTATAGTATTACCTATCTCCGCAGAGGTAAATGACTATTTATAAGTGACTAACTTGAAGGTTATGGCCATAGTGAATGATTAGGCAAATGGATGGTTATAAGTAGTTGTGGAGATCATGGGGCAAGCCTATGTCTCTACTACTCGGATACAAAGTCGATCGAGTTACTTGTGCCAAGCAATTGATGGGGTAGAGGGGACCAAGTGATTACCAAACTGGTTATGGGGCTGGACTACCCATTATGAGGTATGCTGATGGAGTTTAGGCCTAGTAGGTTTGTTCGGCCATTAATGTATTGGGCTCAGTTCGGATGACCTTATAATCCGGAATGGACCACCAATAGAAGTTAGTAAGTATTTTTTTTTCCATCATCTTAAACATATCATTAATATTAGTTATTTATAATAGTTATTGGAATTTGCAATGCTAATAGGTAACAAATAGTCAAATTTCAAAAGGAGTTAAGATTGTCTAGTCCAATATGAGGATATAATAACGTATGGAACTTAGCATATGTGTGGACTTTCGAAATATATTCTTTATATTTGTTATTTATGTATTTTCTATATAGGTTATTTATAATAATAATTGGATTTTTAGAAATAATAAATAACAATGGTTATTAGACTAGTGAAAATAAATATTCGTACAAAAAAAAAATATAAATGGATGTTCTAAATGCATATAATAGTTAAAAGAAGTGGGCTTTACCATTTTCATATACATATATATCTTTTAATTTATAATCAATTTTAGGAAAGATGAATTTATTCAAGTAATATCACCTATGAAAATTAAAAATAATTTAACTTCATTCATAATGATGGCCCGAATAAAAAGGAAAAAAAAAGGCAAATTAACCGAACAGTGTCTGTGACTCTTCAAGTCTTCAACAAAATGAACAATACATCATATTATAGACATGAATTCTATAAGTCAAAAAGACAACATATGAAGACCAAAACGAAGAAAAGGATCATTTCATTAAAAAAAAAAAAAAATAAGGATGTACATACAATGAAAATTATAATGATAAAAGAACTCATACCCTTTTTGCTCTCTTCCAAACTAGCATATTTACCCAAAACTCTTCCTGGGGTTTTCCATTAACAACATGCTTACCAATCTATTCAGGTCAACAGAATGCTAATCTAACTCTTCACTTGAAAAAAATTAACTTCTCCACCAGGTATCAACATCCGATAAACATGAACCAAAATCCTCTGTTAACAATCCAACACAATCATTATCATCAGCAGAGCAATATTCTTCCAAAATCTGATCTTCCATATCAAAAAATAGAGGTCCAGGATTTGGAGGAATATAACACAAATCCTCCAATGAAATCGAATCCATCAAATGGCTTTCATTGGACAGGAACCCACCATTTAAGTCTTCCTTTCTAATCTCCTTGCTACTCTCATGTGCTACTTCACTTGATTGGTGATCGAAACTCAAAACAGACATTGCAGACAACATATCCTTGTCATCATCAACATCATCTCCTGAGTTTTTATATATCCCATCAGGTCTTATGATGTTAGTGATAGCTTTGCTTCCTCTAAATCTTATAGCTGCATAATCATACATCAAAGCTGCTTCCTCCGCGGTGTCAAAAGTACCTAACCAACACCTTGACTTCTTAGAAGGGTCTCTTATCTCGGCCGACCATCTTCCCCATGCTCTCTGTCTCACTCCTCTGTATTTCTTAGTCTCCGAGTTTATTTTCGGCTTTTGTTCCTTCATAACTCTTCTTAGGCCCATCATTTTCTCATTGTTATTTGAAATATCATCTTGAAAACGAATCTCCATGATGTACTTCTTCACTCGTTGACAGAAATTCCTTGGATTTTCTTCCTCGTCACTTGATGAATCTGTTGCATCTTCATCCGTTAATGAAATTTTAACAACCCTTTGAGAAGGATTCCTCACCTTGGGGATTAGCTTAGTGGTTACTCTGTAATGCTCCGTGCACTTGATGGATGAAGATGAGAAAGCTTCTTTCATTCGTGTTTCTAGGAATTGATGAAAAGATTCTTAAAATGGTGATTTACTAGGATAAATATTTTCAGATTTTCGAGATGGTTAAGATTATAACTGATGATTGGAAACAAATTAAGGTAGTATATTATGAATGAGACTCTATAGAATCATTTGACAAGATATTTCAGTTGACAAAGAACAACACGGAGAGGTTTGTGCCGTGCTTGCCTATACTGCTTACAAATGTGAAATGTGTTTGCTGGGGAAAGAACAGTAGAAACCTGCATTTATAGGAGTATCAATTTTTCATTTTCTTTTAACTTGTTGCACTATCATTTATATTGGGAAATAAAATCCCATCATAAATATCATTAATGCTATTCATGAACAACTAATAACTACATCAAGATTTGCTTTTAACACGGCGGAAATTGTATTGTCCCGTCATTAATTTTGATAGGATCTTTTCATTACTATCTAATAGTCTATACTAATAGAATCATTAAAATAATTAATATTCTAATTACTATATTTATTTTAGTGATCAGATTGTTGAATAAATGACCCCATCAATGAGACTATAGAAACTCCTCCTAAAACTGATATAATTATAATTTCATTGTGATCTCGCGATAGGCTTGTAAAAGTAAGGCAAAATAAATTAGTCAACTAAATTATTATAGAATATTATAAGAGTTTCTTCTGCAAATAGATATAAGCAGGACAGCATATGAGTTTTTATACTTTAATAAATGCAAAGGAAAACATATATAAGGTCCTTTAGAAGAAAATTATTGTCAAAAAAATTATTTGTAAGATTAAAATGTAATTATTTTGTTGAACAATAATAAGTGATGTGTAGTATATGCATGCATTAATTCTAAATAAAAATAAAAAAAACAAATAAGATACTTTTAAATTATATTATATTAACAAATAATGTGTATCAAAATTCTTTTTATTGCATTGTTAGATATTATCCGGGAGATAAGATATTTTTGAATTATAATGCATTATAGCAATAAATATAATGACACTAGATATTATAAATAAAAAGGTAGAATATGAAATGATAATTAGGAATATATAACACACATATTTTTTTCTTAAAAAAATGGAGGAAAAGTATTAAACATAATAAAAGTATAAAAGAATAAAGAGCGCTAGTAGAATTATGGTAAGACTTATGGATGGAAACATGTCATAAAATTATAGAGTATCTTACAACTGTTCTTTTTTTTTTTTTTTTTCTTTCTATTAAAAGGATTGGGTGGTAAAAGAAGTTATATATTATAAAAATAAAATTTTGCTTGCTTATCATTTACATGTTGATACTTTTCATTAACTTAACTACATGCATTGTACTTTTGACGCAACGTGAAAGCGTTAAAACAGGAATCAATTTCACCAGATGATTTCTAGAAAACACAATTGCAAAAACATGCAATTTTCAATAGAAAACTCTCTCAAATTAGGGATTAAAAATATATCAAATATTCTAATTACAAAAACAAGCCTAAAGGCCTATTTATATTATTACATGAGGAATTCTAAAAAGCAAGATCTTAAGAAGGCAAATAATAAATATAATAATAGATACATTTAAATTGTGTAACCACAATTAATGTTGGAAATAAAAATGGCAGCCTATAATTAATATTGATGGTTTCAAAAATTGAAAAGTTGAAACCGTCAGTAATAAAAGCCGGCTTTAATTGAAATTTCGCTGCTGCATTCTCTCTCACCTGCAAAAAAGATTGACGTCATCGAGCTAGATCATCAAAATAGCAACAAAGTTAAATCCATAACCTTAAGAATAATGTAGATGACACTCCTTTAAAAGGGTTTTTAATTCAATAATATCGAGTCATATCTCTTAACAAAAGCCTTAAAAAGACTTTTTATACTATTACATAAAAAATCTAAAAGGCAAAATCCTAAAAAGGCAAATAATAAACACAAATAAATTAGCAACATAAGTTGAATGGTAATAAAAAAAGTTTGCAGCCTATAATTAATGTTAATGGTTTCAAAACTCAAAAGTTAAAATTTTCAGCAATAAAGATCAGCACTCTTGCATCCAAGGTCGGTGGCTTACAGTTCAAATCTAGCGGTGTACGTCACTGTTCGTTATCCGCATCACAAATGTAACGTAAATTTTGGCTTGCTGCACTCCCACCTACTCTTCAAGCATTTGGGTGTTCTGAGTGACATAATTAACTCAAATCATATAAGCTACTTGCATAAACTTTGCAATTTTATCTATATCTTATTATTTCCTACAATGAACTTCACAACATGCTTCTGAAAATTAAAGGAGTTAGGTACATCTTTCTAAAAATCCATACCATTGCAATAAAATATTGGGTCTGTTTGAATGCACTTTTTCATCTATATTTGTATTTGCTCGTCATCTATTTGTCATCTGTATTTGGTCTGTTTGATTTTTTTATGAGTAAAACTGGTTATTTGTCATTTATTTATCATCTATATCTTATATGCATCTGTGTTTGGTCTGTTTCTTACCACACAGATGAAAAACAATGACACAAATATTGTTTGGCTGTAGGATGGATAGGATTAGATTAAATAGCTTTCCCTGATTTCAACCTCTTAATCTGATTTAGGCTGTGCCAAGGCCTTCATAGCAACCAGTGACACGAATATTGTTTGGCTGCAAGATGGATAGGATTAGATTCCCTCTCTCAAGTCCTAATTTGCAAAATAATTGCTAATTAAACAAAAATTTTGATTTAGCTTGCACCACTGATAATTAAAGGCAATGTAACTAGCTAGACTATATTAACCATGACGATTAAATAGTTGAAAACATTACACAGCAAATGTATTGTCTATTATGTCTATAAAACATATAACCTTATAATAATCCCACAATATTGTTTCTATTTTATAATTTTGTATGCATAATTGCATCTTTTCACTGCCACCTTGAGTATTTATTATAAGTCTATGCAAATTTTGTATGGCATATGCTTATTTAAAGGAGTTACAGCGACATTCTTATGATTGGAGTCACCTATGATATTAAGAGCACAAGGGCAATTTTAATTTTTATTTTACCTAGCCTACCTTCTCCTCCATTTCTATCTCATACTCTCGTCAGTGAATGTTATATGGTAGTGCAAACTCAAATATATACAACTTTTAAATTTACTTCTCATTTTATTTAGTTGGTTTGAAGATAATTAATTTTTTTTACCACATGTATCATTGTGGTTGTGTTGTGTGTCCTTCACTCCTTCTAATATATATTTTGTTGCATTTTTGTGTATATTACAATTTTACAAATCTATTGGTCTTATTATTATCATGTGAAATTTACACGAATTAAGAATAAAAAAAGTTATATCTTACAGTTTAATGAGTCAATTTCCTTCTAGTTAACATTAGTCAAAAATTATAAAGTAAGTTTAAGAAAACTGGATTAACCCATTTGTGTAATTTATTTCCTTGACTAAGTAAATAATCCAAATCAGATTTGCCAAATCTATAGGCTGAAAGTAAGAACGATTAGCAAAGTATGGATCTATTTTGTAGCACATTTCTTGCCATTAGCAACTGAACTATTCTCTTTCTCTGTTTTACTCCTTGTTTCACAAATACATCATTTGTTAGTATATAAACAAACTATAGATCCCGGGATTCATGTTTTTCTCAAAAAATAAATCATTTCACCTTATGATCTAATCATCTATCTCAATTGCACCAAAACTCTTCCACCACTGACACCAATTTATTCATCTAATCTCGAAATTATATATTTGCTTCATGCAAAGTTCAAATTTGCCCTCCATCCCCTCACAACCGCATAAATATGGACAATCGATTATCATCTTGTTCAAGTAAATGCACGGAACATATTACGGTTATTACTAAAATAACAAAACCAAACCCGCTTGCCAAATCTAAGAAAACCTCCGAAAGAGTTGTCAAAATTTCTTATGTGGATACAGATGCCACTGATTCATCAAGCGACGAGGAAGAAACTCTAAGATGTTGCATCCCCCGCGTTAAAAGGTACATAAAAGAGATCCGATTTCAAGAACTTCCTGATAATAATGAAGAAAAACAATGAGATCATCTTGTGTAGGAAGTGGTACGAAAGAACAAAAGCTTAATTTCACCCGGAAACAAAGAAATATAGAGGAGTTAGAAGGAGACCATGGGGAAGATGGGCAGCTGAGATAAGAGATCCTTTGAAAAAATCAAGGTGTTGGTTAGGCACTTTTGATACCGCGGAAGAAGCAGCTTTGGTATATGATCACGCAGCTATTAGGTTGAGAGGTGCTAATGCTATTACTAACATCCTAAGACCTCCTTTAGCTACAAAGTACGAACATGATGAGAAGTGCACGAAGGATGTCGAGAATGATGATGCTTTGTTCTCTCCTACATCTATTTCGAGTGATGAAGCAGAAGGAAATGATAAAATCACAAAGGGTTCAGATCTTATCATGGGGTGTTCCTCGAATAAGGATTGTTTGTTGGATCCTCATATCTTTGAGGATTTACCCTATAGTCCTCTATGCTTCGAACCTAGAACTTTTGATAGTTTGATTTTGCAAGATCATGTATTAGAAGAAGATTGTACTATTAGTGATGGTAATTATGTTAGTTTTACAAAAGAGGATTTTGATTTGTGTAAATGGGATGTTGATAGTTATTTTTAGGATTATTTTTCACTTTCAATGATCAATCATCGGTGAGGAATTTATTTTGGAGCCATGAAGTACTTTATTGAAGTTGGACTACGGATAATTATGTTCTAGTACTAAATACCTTGGGGCTTTTATTGATGAGAAAATTCTATAGCCCTGTAATCATCCAATGGCTCACCTTATGTTTAATTGTGGTTGAATCACTAAAATAGTTAATTTTATAATTATTATATTTATTTTAACTATTAGATGATTGACTGGATAGTCTTGTCAACGGAACTATAAAAGCTCCCCTTGTTGATGTGAATGTACATTATAATGTAAATGATGTCTCTAATCATCAATAATTCAAATACAAGTTTTGAACATACACTATTCACTTGTTTTTATCGTTTTATCTTTTTTTTTTATTTTTTTTACCTTATTATATATTGTTTCAGCTTAAGGTAAATTATATCTAGCACATTCATCTTTTTCTCTTTACATGCCTATAGTTTTAACTTTGATATTTTACATATAATATAATATTATTTCATGATTCGATGTAACTATGAATAAATCTTTAGTCTTGCATATGTGCAATAAATGTGAGAGAACAATTTATCAAAAAAAAAAAAAAAACTAATAAATCATTTTATTTTGGTTTTAAGATTAGATTATTCAATTCGAGTTTAGGATTTTAGATATAGGGTTCCTGATTTGGTAGATCGAGAATGAAGGAGGAGGATGATTCTTTTGCAAGTTGTTTGCATGTAATAATAATAATAATAATAATAATAATAATAAGACAAGTAAGTGAAAAAATGAAAACACAGGTGCATAACGATTAACTTCGTTTATCTATTTGTTGTTTAAATTTATATTAGACTTTTAATATTTATAAATACAAAATGATAATAAAATAAGGCTAATTATTATACAAATATACATTCACATTGTTTCCCAATGCTAATATTTTATATTACTAGTATCATCGGGAAAAAAGAAAAAAAGAAACTCTATAGAATATATTCTGTGTAAACTTATCACATTTGGATAAATTATATTGCCTGTTTTGGTAAAGAAGGTAGCTGACCATATATTGGGACAAATTAGGTCTAGTGACCATGCCGTTCCATCGGCGTGTCAACAATAATAATTATCGGTCATAGGATAGATCTTTTTTACGACATGATTATCTGCTCGCTCTTAATAAATATGATATAAATAATAAAAGTTATTTTAAAAAACTATAAAATCATTTATAAAGGCTACAAATGATACTCGTATAATATATATATATATATATATATATGAGTTTTTTCTTTTCTGTTTCATTCTAAATTATCATACTTTCAAACCTGAATGTACAAATTATTATAGTTTTAAAATCTAAATAAAGACTATACTATTGTTCATTTCTTTTATTTTCATTACATTATTTTCTGACCCATTGTCATTTTTATCCAAGTAAAGTCCCTATATATATAGAGGATTATAATATAGCTATTATACAATAAATTTTGACAATTTTTTATTTTCACTTTTTTCTTTTATGTGTGCATTTTCCAAAAATTTTATTTTTACTTGGAAATGGTAAATTCTTCCCTAACTGGAGGTGCAAGATTTGCCAATCTGATCCATAATGAAAGATTACTACACAACAAAACATATTTTCTGCCTTAAATCCAAACATTAATCTTTTATTAGAAAAAAATAAAAAAAATTAGAAAAATAATCTAATTTTACAGATAAAATTTGGCAAAGAAAATCATCAACTCCAATTTGAAATAGTTTAATAAAATAATTTTCTTCCATAAATCTCAATATAAATAATGAAAGAAATTAAAAAAAAATTCATTCATAAAGCTATAGATGGTATTTATAATATAATATATATGATTCTGAATATTCTCTTTTATTCAAAATTGCCACACTTTTAAACCCCAAATATAAAAAATATCAATTTTTGAAATCTAAATTAACATTGCACCATTGTTCATTTTTTTATTTTCATTACATTTTTTTCTAACACTTCGTTATTTTTATCCAAATAAATCTCTTATATAAATAGGATTATAATATAAATATTATATAATAGCTTTTATTGTGTGTATTTTCCAACTCTTTACCTTTTTTTTTCTTTATTGTGTGTATTTTCCAACATATCCACTATTACCTGGAAATGTTAACTAAATTCTTGCATAACTTGAGGCACGATATTAACCTAATTTGGTGAAAAGTACAATGTACTTGAAAAGTATGATTATGTGATTGACGAGCAAAACAAAACATTTTCATTTTCAGGGCAACAAGCAAGACATTACTATTTAAAATATCCAGTTTCTTTTATCACACAAACTATATAGTTAAATCCAAATATTAATATTTCATTTTTTTAAAAAAAAAAAAGAAGAAAGAAGAAGAAGAAACACTAGTAAAATACTGCATTGATCTTAGCATATATCACTAGGTATAGATAAAATTAAGTAAATAAATTATTGACTTTTATTTTATGTAGCTTGATAAGAACACTTGAAAAATAATTTTTTTTTTTTTTTTTATGAATCTTGATAAAAAACTTCTTTAAAAAACCATAAAATCATTAATAAAGTTTATAGATAATACTTATCTATTAATACTATATTAAGAGAATAATGGTTAATTCCACTCCGGACTCTAAAGTATACATTTATGAGGAAGAGTAGCTTTATTTGCAGTGTTAGTTTTCCTGGTCTTTGGACGGTTTTCATTACGCATGTCCATCAATGTCCAAGGGTAGTTTTATTTGAAGTTTTAATTTTCGTAGCTATTTATTTAAGCATGGAGAAATGGAAAAATATTTTATAATATTACATTCCTTTTGCATGTGCTTAAATGTAAAAAAATATTATAGGTATTATCTGTTTATATTATTATTAAATTTGCATATACAACGTGAATGCATCGTCCTCTAATATATATGTATGTACATATATATAAGGAAAAGAGACGCTTAGTTTTCCTTTTTATTCAGATTCAACTTCACTCATATTTATAAACTTTTTCACAAATCACAGATCACAAAAACGGGTACTCTTTCATTTCAAAGTATGAAAAAGAGACCAATTGATGGATTGAATTTTAAGACCACGTGAATAATTTTCAACAGAATTCTTTTTCAATAAATATTGCGCATGCCATTTTTATTTTATATTAAATGAAAAAATCTTTTTTTTTTCACTAATATATCTCAAAAAATAACCTTTTGATGAAAAAAAAAAACAACTTAAATAACAAAAACTCCTCAATGATAAATCAGAAGAAGAAATAAATAAATAAAACTAAATATTTAGGTCTAACAAAATTGTGAAAACTTCAAAATCACTACACTTTTTAAATGCCAATGTGCAAATTGTTACAATATTAAAATCTAAATTAGCTTTGCACTATTGTTCATTTCTTTCATTTTTATTGCATTATATCCCAACCTTTTGCCGTTTTTATCCGAATAAAGCCCTTATACAAAGTTTATAATATAGATGTTATAAAATAAAATTTAACAACTTGTTATTCTCACAAACTTTTTTTTCTTTTAAAATTTTTTTCGAATTTGGTAAAAAGTTAATACAACAATGAAATCTCAATTAAAGTCGGTTTTTATTATTAACGGTTTCACCATTTCAATTTTTGAAACCGCCAATATTAATTATAGGCTGCCAGTTTTTATTTCCAGCATTAGTTATCGGTTACATGATTTATTTGCATTTATTATTTGCCTTTTTAGGATCATGTCTTTTATAATTCCTCATGTAATAAAATAAATAGGCCTTTAAGCTTGTTTTTGTAGTTAGAACATTTGATATATTTTTAAACCCTAATTTAAGAGAGTTTGCTCTTGGAAATTGCATGTTTTTGTAATTGCGTGTTTCTAGAAATTATTCGGTGAGATTAATTTTTGTTTTAATATTTTCATGCTACATCATATTAGTATCATAGTAAGGTGAGTTTCTGCGAAGATGGCAACCAATGACAGTGTTGATGCTAGTCACCTTCTTGATGGTGATCAGGATACGAAAGTCCTACGAACCAAATCAAAGGTTTGAAGGACGGTATTGGATAGTAGGAATCAAAGATTTCAGCGTATTGAACAATGCTTTGATAACTGATCGATCGATGCAATGCTAACAGGAATAGGAATGGTTATGGGAGACGATCAAGGGTAGAGCATGTGCGCGGGGATCCTATTGTTAGACCTATTGCTACAAATCGTAGGTGTCAATATAGAGATAAGTGTCATAATTTTGATGATTCTTACGAATATGATTCTAAAGAAAAAGATGAACTGATGGAGAAAGAGGAACAACCACGAAGACAGGATAGTGGTAGCAAATCGGAAGAAGGTAAAGCGTATGGAAGATGCAGTTTTGATAATTATGGCAAACATAGGAATGAATATGTATGGAAAGATTTCAAGTTAAACGTAGAAATTTTATATTTTAGAGGAGATTTAGGGGTTGAGAATTTTATTGATTGGACTTCTAAGATTGAATGGATCTTTAAATATATAGAAATTCCTGAAGAGAAAAGGGTGAAATTGGTGGCTTGTAGATTGAAAGGATATGCATCTGCGTGGTGGGAGAGATTGCAAAAAAAATTAAGTCGTGAAGGAAAAACACATATTAGAAATTGCTATAGGATGAAGCTATTAATGGAAGATGAATTTCTTCCTCTTGATTATGATGAAATCCTATTTCAATGGGACCAAAGACGTCATCAAGAAAAGAAATCAATGCATGATATCCTGCAATGTTTGTGACGTCAGCACAAAGTAATGATCTGAAAGGGGTAGAAGATTCTATTCCAATAGAAAATGGGAAAGAATACGTTAAAAAGACTCCTAAAGAGACTTCATCCGAATCTTTAGAAACCGTCTTTTGAAAGTAAAAGGAAAACCTATGGATGAAAAAGTTAAACATCCACTAGTTATTTTCATTGAACCTAATACAAAGGGGTTCGTTCCTGATGTACTACCCGAAATTGTCACAAGAGATACTCAGACTCCTGAAGTCGTTGAAAGTAAACATGTGGAAACACCAATGCAAGAGGAGAAAAAAAGTCAAGCAAGTGCTAAGGAACAGAGGGGAAGAACATGGTAGAGCCGAAGAAGAAGATCGAAGGAGGGCCAGACAGTATCAAGTGGCCATTGGATGAGTTCAGCAAAAGTGTCATCCAACGATTTACAAGATGGTTTGCCTCCCATAAAGAACATACAAATTCATAATGATTTAACTCCTAGTGTGCGTTTACCAAGAGAACTTGCAAACGTTAAAGAGCTTGAAGGCAGATGCAATTCTAAATCCTAAGAAAATTAGGATATTTTACTTTATACTTATTAAGATTCATTGTTGTAGATTCATCTTTGATTTGGGAGGATACTTATTTATGATTCAAGGTGTATCTCCATTGGTCCAAGGTTAAAGAACTCCTATAACCAAATTCAACCATAAACTTGAGGACGAGTTTTTCACAGGTGGAAGAGAACGATGCAGATGAAAAACAACGACATACATCGTTAGCTTTGAACCGTAAGCAGCTGACGTTGGATGCAACAGCACCGGTCTTTATTGCTGACAATTTCAAGTTTTAAGTTTTAAAACCACTAATATTAATTATAGGCCACCAGCTTTTATTACCATTCAACTTATGTTACTAATTTATTTATATATATTTTTTAGGATTTTGTCTTTTAGATTTCTCATATAATAGTATAAATAGTCTTTTAAGGTTTTGTTAAGAGATATGACTTTTGATATTATTGAATTAAAAAAACCTTTTAGAAAAGTATCCTCTGTGTTATGAATTTAACTTTGTTGCTATTTTGAAGATCTAACTTGGTGAAATATATCTTATTTTTCTTCACGCTTCCCACGTTGCTGCGTCAATTTGATTTACTAAATAGAATTGTGTTTTTACTTTTATTATTGAAAAATAGTTATTTTTTTGTATTTTTTTTTTCAAAGTGTTTGGTTTGGAAAAAGATTTAATCATAATTAATGGCTATTCCAATTTCCATATAAAGTAAAATTAATAAGGAATATCTATTTCTTAACCAAGGGATTGGTATTCTTTTTAGAATATATTTTTTATTAAGATAATGACCCAAAATCTAGAACAAAATAATAACAAAGTGTATATTATTCCTTTATATTCTTATTTCATTTGCAGTAAACCAAAGTCACAATAAGTTTTCAAGCAAGAATTAGGATTTTTGCTATAATTTTAAGTTTAATAAATTAGCCTTTAAAGTCCTTAAGGCTAGGGTTCATATGAAAATAGAGTTATTGATAGATATAAAATTAGGATTTTAAACGAGTTGTATCCTTTTCATTTTAGTCTTAGATATGGATAAAATCTTGATGAAATTTAGGAATAAAAAGAAAATTGCATTTTTAGAATCTTTAGATTATATTTTCAATTAGGCATTAAGGTTTTCTCCAAATAATGAAATATTCCAAGCTTTCGCCTAAGTCAAAAATTGGATTTAGATAGTCTAATGGATGCAATGAAAATAGATAATGAATTACGATTAGATAAATTAAAGTAATTAAATTAGTAAATAGATTTAAGTCGAAGTTTGAGATTTGGATCCTTAAACCCTAACCATGATGTTTAAATATTTAGTGATTCCTAAATCCTTAAACTTTGTCCCAACATCTTATATCCTTAATCCTTGTAAATTTTGAAATCATCTACTTGCCTAAAAATATAAGATCTTGACTTAAGCTTAAGTTAAATATTAATTTGATATAAACCAACCTCTTAAATAAAATCCCTATCTTAAGTTCTTTATTTCTATCATATTGATTCTTAGATTATTTTCTAAAGACTTTTAAAATTAAAGATATCGATCTGAAAGTTTTAAACTTAATACCCTTATCCTAAAATATCTACAAATTACCCTTAACCTTTTCTTTTTCATTTTGACTTTTGGCTGCTATTTTCTTTTTATTTCCTTTCCCTTTCTTTCTTGTTTCTTTTTCGTCTTCTTCTCTTTTTCCTTTCTTCCAACCCAAACCTAAATCTTAAATTCAACAAGACTATAGAGGAAATCAAACATAGAAAACAAGATAGAGGATGAAGTTCATGCAAGAAACAACGTCGTGAACTCAGGAGAAGAAGTGGTAGAAAAGATCAAGATGTTGGGTTTGTTAAAAAGATAAGTTTGTTATTTTCTTTACTTTAGTTATTGTTTATACATGTAAATGTTGAAATAGAGTTAAATATATGTAGAACCTGTGATAATATTGATAGATTAAGGATATATGAGCTTGTATACTAAAAACCTAAATATGTGTATAGTCATGTAGGATAAGTGTTTGATAAAATCATTTAAGAATATATGATATATATATATATATATATATAGAAGTGCTTATATGTTAAGATTATATATGAATATGCCAATAACAAGATGTTTTGTTGATGTATGTTGAAAACAAGTAATCAAAGTGGGGTAAAAAGACAAAGGAAAAATGTAACATAATCCCCTGTGCATCACGGGTATGATACGGCCCGTAATACATGTGGAAACAAAAATCAAGGTGATCATGGACATGATAAGGACCGTAATATCCTCTAATCAAAATATAAAAGGGTGGTAACACGCGTGATATTACTATTGATCAACATCACAACCAAGATCATGACCACAATGAAGGGCGTGATCTTCTCTGATCATGATTTTCATATGCCATGGCCTAGATCACAGCCTTGACAAAGGGCGTTATCTCCTAGTCATGGTGTGATGAGGCTAGTGATGAAGATCACGGCTCCCATCACGGGCATGATCTATCCCCTAATGCTGTTCAAAAAAATGAAATAAAATAAAATGAAGTAGATGAATGATAGTTGATATGTTATATTAGTTAAATTATATAATTAAACATGAGTTTAGTAAATTTATAGATTTAATAAATAATTGGATTAAAAATATAGAAGTTAGATATAAAATCAACTTAGTAAATAATCTTAAGTTCAACTTGACTTAATAAGTTAAAATGAATTAGAGTGAATAAATTTAATCGACTTGACTTAGTAATTGAATTAACTGATTAGTTTTAATTAATTTGATTAGGATTAAGTTAAAATAGGCTAATAACTAATAATTGGCTTAGGTTAATGAGTTAGAATAAACTATGAATAACATAGGGAATATGTTATTTCAAATGTGTGTTGTTTGGAAAATGATTGTTTTGATGGGTGTAGTTATAATAAAATATTATAAACAAAGTGAAAAGAAATACTTTGGCAAATAATGGAGAACTGTCCGTATCTTGGTGGGGCGATTATCACAGCCATGGAGGAGTTCGTAATTACCGTCTAATCACATAGGGTTTTAAATATTTTATATGAATGGATAATCAATTTAAATGCTTATATGAGTTATTTCTTGAACAGATATGGATAACTGATATATCTTTTGAGATAACTTCTGAGTCTTTGATTGGATTTCAATTTAGTAAGGTATGTAGTGACGTGATTATTATTTGTTAAAATAGGCATTCTTAATGAACTAAAACTTAAAGATGACCTTTATACTTGAGTGTTGCTTGTGCTTGTGCTTGTGCTTGTGCCGTTGAATCTAGTCCGGTGAGCGGCAACCTTGTCCCGAGAGGACACGGTAGTTTAGGTGCTTAGGCCATCCTTTTTATAATGCAATAACATTTATAAATGGCTTAGCGGATAGCTGATGAGGCAAAAAGTATCAATATAACATTTGCTTAAGCTTCGGGTGAAGTAACATGGTTTAGCTCACGTTTATGGGACCGATTGAACTAGACGATGTTATGTACTAAGACTAAGTAAAGATGAGTAATGGCTTTGAACCCTAAATAAAGCTATTTTCTTATAACGTTGTGTAGGAGATATAGATATTCGGGCTACCTATATCAACCCATGAGCAGTTGCTATTACTTATGACTCCCAGATTCCCTAAGATTGTTTTGAAGTGTGAGTGCTCCAGTGTTGATTTGTTTAACTTTAATATAAAGACAATAATATATTGTTTATTGCATTGTATTTAGTTAAGCTCATGTGACATCTCATGTGTATTTGTGTTGTTGTGTACTAGGTTTCAACTCATTATTGTTGTTATTGTCTTTTTTCAGGTGTTGTTTTGATGATTGATGATGACAGATGGTGATGATAATGTTATCTTGGGTATGGGATGAAGCGGGAAGAGTTGTTGATGAGTGAAGTAAAATACGACTGATGGATTATTTGTTTTTGTTCTTATTTTGTTTTAAGGATAGATCTAATATTTTAAAGTTGTATTTTTTCTTTAAGGGTTTGGTGAAGCCTACATGTTTTGTAACAAGTTTTTTAAAGCTTTGTTATCATCTTGAATAGGTATTCTCTATTGAGATACCTAGTGTGAATGTTTATTTGACAAAGTTCGGTTTATCATTAATCGAATCGAGTTATTTCATAATGTGATTATATGATTTTAAGAATTGAAATTGGTTAGTAATGTTCTAGATAAACAAATCTTTTAAGAAGGCATGTGTGTGTAACTTAAGATATTATACGTGGCTGAGGATTTGACTTACCTGAAATTTGATATAGGGTAGAATCCTTACAAATAATGTTGCTTTTTAATAAAATTTATTTCTGAATAAATGAAGAAGATAAAATTTTGAAAATTGAAACATAATACAAATTAAGGCCGTGTTGTTTTAAAAAATTTGTTAATGGAAAACATTTTTCTTGAAAAGTTTTCTAGAAAAAATAGCATATTTTCAAGTGTTTAACTAATTTTATAAAAAAGTTTTTTTTGTTTGTTTCTTCTAAACATTTTATAATGAAATACAAGATAATTAATAATAAAACATATTCTATAATGAGAAAAAAGTATGCATAAATAAAAATATTTGAAAATTAAAATAAATGTTATTGGTAGTAATATGGAAAATGACTTGTGCTCTTATGATTAACAAGTTATATTTTGAAAAATAAGTGACGAATGAGTTTCTATTTTCCAAAACAAAAAAATGTTTTCCAATAATTGGCCCATTTTTCATTAAACAAACATAAAAAAAAAAAAAGATAAAAAGACTTTTTTCTTAAAAATATAAATTTTGAAAAGGTGAAAAGGACAACCACTTTAGAAAAAAGGAATTACAATGATCCAATATCTAAATATAAGTATCCAAAGCATATCTAAAAAACTTTCCCTTAAGAATTAATAAAAAAAAGAGTTTTTTCCCTCCTTTTTATTTAATGTAAATAAGTAAACTATTATTTTGATAATTAAAACTTATCTATACTATTAAAATAAAACCACTCCCTTTACTTTAGTGTAAATATTTTAGTATAAATCTTTTTAAAATAATGTTTTTCGCATATGAGTAAAATATTTTTGGTATCCATGAAATCATGAAATTAAATAAGTTTGAATAAAATTAAATAACAGTTGAATAGACATAGTTTTTCTTTTATACATATAAGCGTAAATATTTTTGGTATCTTTGGAATCATGAAATTAAATAGGTAAAAAGACATGGTCTTTCCATTTTTTAGCTTAAGCATGTGTCTTATATACCGATATAAAGCTCTCATATCATTTAATGATGTTTCGCTACGTTTTTTTCTGGATAAAATATAATATCTCAAATATAATGCTAGCCTAAGATTCGATATGAATTGCTTAAAGGAAAATCATCATAAAATCAACTCTAAGTAACACTATTATGAAGAGTATCAATGGCATTAATAAAAGTTTCGGTTAAGAAATGAAATCTACCCAAGGTGTGTGGGACATACATGGGGAATGTTGTATACATAAATGTATTGTTGTCTTGAAGACATTTTTATTACTAACATATTATGTTACACTTTTACATATTGAGAATATTGTTAGATATACATGTATTGCATCGAAATGATCACTAATTATTTACTACTATTTATATAGTTTTTAAATCAAATTAGTCAATATTCTAAAAAGTTACAATTTTATTTTGCACATTATCGTGAATACGTCATCTGCTTGTATGAAAATAAATGAATACTTCTTTCAAAGAAATTCTACTTGATAGGTTTTCTCGCTTTAAATATCAATGTTCTAATCCCAAAATTTTTTTTTTTTTCCATTGAACCATTATCTTGGTTACAATCAATCTACCTAATTAATTTTTTATTTTCTTTTCCTATCTTGAACGCTGGAAATTCTAATATTTTGAATATTTATTTAAAGAAAATAACTTTTCTTAATTTTTAATCAGCAATTTTTAAGGAAAGAATAAAAACTCATATAACAATTAAGAGAAAATGGAAGCAAACAATAAAAATCGACATCATTTACATTAAAAGGTGAAATATGAGCCTATTAATTTTTAAAAAAGAATTGCACGAATACAAATTATACAAAAATAATTACCAAAATACCTTTGCACAATTGCATTTAGGAAATGCGATTCGCATTTTTTTTTTAATGAATCACTTGTACAAAATGCGACTTTGTAAAAGTACTACATGCTAAATCACATCTTATAAGTGCGATTTAGGTATGTTTTATGTAAATCACATTTGATAAGTACGATTCATATGAGTATATTGAATTGCATTTGTGAGATCTAACACATGCATTGTAAATTGATAAATCTCATCTAACAGACGTGATTTACATTGCTAATTTAGTAATTGTTTTTATGTAATTTATATTTGTATAATTTTTATCTGGATGGATTGGTAATTAAATAATTTCTTCATATAATGTGCGTATCAAGGATGTTCGGATACATACAATTTAAAAAATAGACACTTTGATAAGGTGTAATTATTTATGGATGATAATTCCAATTAGTAAATTTTTTCATAAAAATTTTATCAAAATTATCTAAAATATATTAATACTTCTATCACTTACTTACCTAAACATGTGACTTTTCATGTTTATGGGATTTTTTTCCACTAGGAGATTCCTTGGCTGTCTAATTAATTTGACTAACTGATCAATATTTAATAGGCCAAAAGAATTCTTATTCAAAAAGTTGGTTAGCTTAGCCTAAGACCTGAAAAAAATTAATAGTCCATTTAATAAACCTGATGGTCTAAGGTTATCGTTAAAAAGAAATTGTGCAGATACTTTATGCTGTGTTTAGATTCAATGTAAGTCGGTAGAAGTAGCTGAAATTTGTAGAAACGAATGGAAGTCAATGTTTGGGTAATTTTAAAAAGGGCGGAAACTGGCAGAAAGGGGCAAAAATAGGGAGGAAAATGCCACTAGTTTTTCCTTCCCAAATTTGGACAAAAACCGACGGAAAGTAACAGAAAGCATGGCTTTTTATAAAAATAATTGTAACTAAAAAGCAAAAGGAATAAAGTAAGAGACATTTTAGTCAATTCTTAACTCTATTTTTTTTTTCCTTCTATTTCTTTCATAATTTACCAAACATAAAATAAATATTCAACTTCTTTCCATTTCCACTTATTTCTCAACTTCTTTTCATTTCCACTTATTTCTTTCCGTCCATTTCCGATTGAAATGCATATAAAAAAAAGGCCAAACATAGCGTTAATTCTTGATCCATGTATATCCATGTACACATAAGCGACATAACAAGTTCTTGGGTGATTGGTGCACATTGTTATGAATATATATGTATATAGACTAAAGCTAAATTTTCTACATTACATATTAGATTGAGCTCATTATTAATTTCTGTTTTGACCACTCATGCTTAGAAAGTCTAATTTCATATTTAGAATGAATGAAGAGCTTTGGTACAGAGGAAAACAAAATAAAAATTATTTGACCAATCCATTCACCCTCAACGTTTCTCAGTAAAATCGTGCATCCAAGAAAAATAGCTATCCTTTTGGCTTATAATAAACTCGTCAACATATCCTTAAAACGGGTATCTCATTTCCAGACTACATGATATGATCGTTATCATCAAACTCAAGAATCTAATACATACTTAATTATGCCTTCAGATTTCACACTTTAAGAAACTCCCAAAGTAGAGAAATGAAATCTTTTGTGGCAAAATGGCCACCATTCTTCTATGATCCATGGCCGAATTCACCATTTTACAATATTTTTTTTCTTTTTGCTTTTAATATGCAACATATTAATGTGCTTATGCATTTTTTTTGTAGGTAGTAGTATCTTTCCTTCTAATGTATTTTTTCCTTTTTTTTAAGATTTTAAAATCCACGCATATATATATTATAGAAATCTGCAGGATCCATGAACTTAAAATTCAAATGAAGCCATAAATAAACCACCTTCAAAAAGAAAGGCAAACTACAACACCTAGCTTCCCCAGGATCAGTCTAAACAAACATAAAAGAGTATATTATGCAACTGCAGCTATGGTCTCATTTTGCACAAAGAGCAATGAAGAGGGCCAGCCACACAAACAGAACAAGCTGCAAATAAAAACTATCCCATGCATACTTCTGGGTCCAGCTCCTAGCAGTTGCCTCATACTTTGCTCTGTCTGTCTTGTACATATGGCAATTTCTGGCACTAGAGGATCATCCGGGTTTGGATCCGTCAAGAGCGAACAGATTGACAGCAGCACCTGAAAAACAACACAGAACCTTTCCCAACATATTAAAAAATAGCAATCAACTAACAATCACACAATGCTGCGTCTAGCATATAAAAGCACATTTACAGCTTGAAAACATGAATGATTCATAATACAAAAGGATTATACTCTTAGTACTATTGCAACAAAGGAAAGTCAAAGCAGATTTAGCATCTGGATTTCTGGGTAACAAAAGTGATGCTAAGCCATTGCATAACGATGCAAGATTAATCAATGTTGCAGCTAGAATGGATGGCCCTGCCATCTATGAAGATTGTAAATTTGGTCACTGTACTTCAATTGCCACTGCCAAACATCAACTTCCATGCAATGAAGAGTAACTAAGATGCAAAAATATCACAACCTTTGATATGGTTAAAGCTGGGCTCCACTGCTCCTTCAAAATGTCAAGGCAAATGCTCCCGTTACTATTGATATTTGGATGGAAAACCTTTGTCCTAAATGCAACCTGAAGAAGAAAAATCAAAACAGGATCATGGTTTAATTTGATTGGTCATAATAGTGGAAGGTTCCATTATACTCATATTTTATATGTGTCAATGAAGCATTTCAAATAATATCATGCTTCTAATACCTAACCATAAAACGCATAAACCATGGCACTGAAAGCAACACAAAAATCTCTACTTCATGATAAAAACTGGAACACAAATTCATCTCACATGCATAGCCTATCTATGTGGGTCTTAGTGAAAAGAAATAGGTAAGTTCATCCATTGTTCACCATCATTTAATGTAATTATATGTGTATCAAGCAATGACAGCAACATTAACATCTCCAGCCCCCAAGTACTTGAACAGCTGATAGGACCTTTGGTCTTGATGAACCATAAATGGATGGAGACACCTTCATCACTACCTTTTGGTTGTTAGAACGAAAATCAATCGGTCAAAAACATAAGAAGGGAAAAACCCCACAAGATTGGTATCCAGAAAGTTAGACCTTTAAAGCATATTGTCTTTATGTACTGACAATGCAATTCAGATAGCCATTTCTTTGCTTTTAGGTAAATGTTAGGGTCCAGCTTCTAACTACTAGAGTGAGCATTAATACTACAACAAAGTTTGAGCTACAGAATCCATAACTCCAAAAATATCAATTTTAACCTCGCTACTACTGCTTGACCATTTACCTTAGGTGGTTTGAAAGGATAATCTGGAGGAAAATGTATGTTAACCAAAAATACACCGCCTGCAAAAGGACTATCAGTAGGCCCATTATTGTTGCTTGCCAGTGGAACATGTCTTCCGCCACAGGGCCTAATCATTCAAACAAGAATACCCATTTTAAACATTTGATTTCTTGCTATAAGTACAAATATGACAATCATAAGTCATCAACAGATGACATCTTAATCCAAGAAAGTTTTATCAAGTTATTGCCTGGAGAAAAGCAAAAGCAGTAAACAAACAGAAAAATTGTGCTAATAATAAAAATATGGAAAGAAACAAGACGTCGTATTAAAAGATTACATATGATATTAAAGCAATGAAGAGAGGAGATTCGAAAAAGGAAAAGAATAGCAAATTTTAGGGATCCTCTTTTGCCTTTATACTTTAGTAGCATAATAGCACGTATTTGGATGAATATGGCCGAATGAAAAGTTATATGTCCAACATATTCTTAGTAATATGATCTTAATTAGAGCAAAAATGAAAGTCAGGGATCCTTTTTATGCTTTTATATAAAACTCGAACTCCAGTCAAAGGTTTAGGCTAAATCAAAAGCTTCCTATTTATCAGATTAAAAGACGACATTTACGTATGCGAATAGGATGTATGGGGAAAGGAAAAAAAAAAAAAAAAACTTGCAAAAGGTTGAAAGATTGATTTCTTTATTTACTTGATATTCTTCTTTCACATTATGAATCCAACAAGTTCATTCTGTGGTATCACAAGAATGTTTAATATAATTGTGCAGAAAATCTCTTAACATATTCTTAACTCACTAATGGTGCAAAACAAGCAATTACCAAGAAGTAGACCACACATAATATGATTTTTGCAAGACACTGGCACATAATATCACCATTTGGCTTAGCATCAAAAGTCTCTGAACACATGATACACAAGATACTATATTTAGCAGGCCGATTGGTTTTCACTAAAGGAATAGTAAGAAATGTGGAATGAGCATAATTTCGTGTCTTTTTAAGCTTGCCAAAAGCACAAGTTTGCTTTAAGTATGTCGAGTTAGTCTCAACGGTTACGACAAAACAGTAACTTGTTCCAATGTTCAGACGATTATTTATTATTCATAATAACAAGGTCCATCTGTGTTCAAAAGCCATATGAGCTCATATCAACTTATGCTAATACTAGTGCTGCTGCTGCTAACTTTGCTTCATTGAGGAAGAATTATGCCACAAGAATACAATGGTCATATAAAGAACCACAAAGACAGCTCACAGATAGCACTTTACAAGACATTAAGTCAAGTAAACTAAATAAGGAGAAATCAAGTATCTAGATCAATATAAACACACAATATAGAGCTTATAAAGCAATATTAAATGAAAATCTGGGTGGCATACTTTAACCATCAATAGCCCTGGAATAACAGGGCGAAGGAGGCCCTATGATTAATTACATGTTTACACAATACTTATAAGAGAACAAGGGTCAATGATGTGGTGATCGAGTTCCAATACAAGCTACTAGTGTACTCAACTCACCTTGAGTTTAGTTGACAGGAATGAAATTAGTATTCCACGGAATGTCTATTTCCTTATTTGATTTGTAAAAAATTTTACAATAAAAAATATCTATTCCGTGTAAGTAGAATAGAGATATCCGTTCCCTTCACCGAAAGAATTGCTATTTGTTATAGGAAAATATATTCTTTCCATAAATCCCTTGATCAGAAAACGGAGGAATTGTTATTACATTCCAATCAACCGAAGACTCAAAGTGGCACTGGACAAGCAAGCATGATTTGATTTAAGCTATTTGACCTTGTTTTTCTTTGAATTTAGTTTTCTTCCAACCAAAATAATATTGATGATCCTACTCAAACTCGAATTAAACTTAATCTTGATTCAAACCCGATTAGGCTCACAAGGATTTGTTTATTATACCCTACTTTGAGTCACTTGGACCCATTGGATAACCAGCAATCTTATATATCATGATAACAATCAAATCCAATGGCTTCCAGGTTTCAAGTACACAATCATCTTCCGCTTAGACAAAAAAACATATTAGGATTGAGATGCTTTCCTTTGACTGAACATATGACCTAATCTGTTACGATAATTTATATCTAAAATTTTAATCTTGCAAATATGATGTCAATATTAGATTTATCCCCCAATTCCCTTCAATTAAAACTTTCACTAAAACTCATTAAGGTCAAAGTTAAAGTAAAATTAAACAAAAAAGAAATAGGAAAAAAAATCAACATGCACCAAGTAAACCAATTAAACAAAATTTAAAAAAAAAAAAAAAAAAGAAAAGAAGAAGTGAAAAATTTATACCAGCACTGCAGGAGGTAGGAGGGTCTCTTTGGAGATCTTTAAGCTCCTTCAAAATCCTCTTGGAAGCCATTAGAAAGATAAGAATGATAATGTTTTTACACAAAAGCTCTAAAAATGGGTTTTCTCTCCTTCTTCTGTAGTCTGGCACGGTAGCTGGTTTTGGTTTGTGTGAAATTCACTTTGCTAATCTTCTATCTTCTAATCATTTAATGATGATGATGATGATGATAATACAGGTATAAAAAAATATTAATTTTTTTTATCTGATATATAAAACGAACATTCACGGAGACTTTTTTATTATAGTTTGATTCAAAAACGGAGGGCTGTGGTTTGTCGGGAGAGTGGGTCCCATGCTTTTCTCCTATCAGAAATCAGGACACTCCGCTCCCAGTCCACTTCATGCGTTGAACTTGAAGTTTCTGGAATCTTCTTTTGGTATAAGTAATGAATATTACCGTTTAGTATTTACGACTTACGTCCGCCTGAAGAATCCACAGAGAGTGTTAAATGTCAAGGGAGCCGGATCGGTCCAGACAGCTACTTTTTTTCAACGGGCCTAGGGACTCGCTTCCCATGTTACAACTATACCAACACGTCAAGTATTGATTTCTATCTCAAGCAACTCATTTAACAATTCTGATATTGGTGAATTTTTAATTAGAGTTATTTAACATTTTTTAAAAAGTTTTTTAGTAGACATGTATCACACTCCGTTAATAAAAATAAGAGAAAAAGTATGAAATTTTTCTTTTAAGTTACTTAGCAAAAGAACTATGGTATCGATTATAAACCCTCTTTATTGGTTATTTGGATTACTTAGCACTAGTTTCCATGTCAAGCAACTCTAATAAAATTGCTCAAAGAGAATCAAATCATGGTTTGTTATGATGAATCCATGATCTTGGTTGAGGAGAGGGACAGTGAATGTTTCATATTTTTAGGTTAACTGGAACAATCATAACTAACTTTCAAATAGGGAATCATTAAAATTGCGATTCATTGGAATTGGGTTCCGTTCCACTTTAATACCCACTTTAAGAAAAATGCAACAATCCCACTTTTTTTTTTTTAAAGATCTAGTCCTGTAAGCTATTAAAAATATCTTATTTATACTAGTGTTGTCAGACCTGGGTTGATCCACTCGAATCAACTTAATTGAACCTAACCTCATCTTGGGAGTGGGTCAGTCCAACTGTGATTTAACTTTCAGTCCAATCCAATTTTACCCATTAACTCTTGACCTTTTAACTTGTTTGGGCCAAATTCTTAGGTTGGGTTTGACAACATTGGTTTATACATAACATGATTGAAATATTAAGATATCTTTTACATTATCTTGTATGATGATTTGAATTGTCAAATAATGGAGAGAGAGGAAGGGAATGCAATCCTTAAATTGACTTTGCAAATTGTTTAGTATAGTAACAATCTCACCACAAGGATTACAATTGGAAACGACAAATCTAACAACATAGTAGAAAGTAATGAGGATGACTAGAACCAATTATTAGGACACATCTTCAATGTACATTAATTAGTAAAGTAATTAGATGCTTTGTTTGCCCATTGTCTAATCAATAACTATGCCTGGATGCGAAGACTCAATCTAATTGGTTAAGGCTTGATTCAGAATAGATGAATATGCTTCAATAACTATGTATAGCCAACCTTTATCCTATACGTATCAGATGGCTTCAGATATAACAAAAGCTTTGTCATTAGCTATAGAATCAATCATAAAGGTTCAAGGGCCGCCGCCATAGAAATGATCACTTGCGTTTTTAACTACAAAACCGATTACAACATCTCTTAAACTCAGGTTCACAGAAGCATCATAATTTATCTTTATAAAATTACCTGATGGAGGTTGCCAAGAGCAAATGATATAGCTTATTAGGTTCATTTATGTATTATGATGTCTACTGGTCATGTGCAATGCTTAGAAACATGGATATTGAAGTAAAGCACTATGTTCTTTGTTATATCAATACAAGACATTGTTATAACTCGCTAGAAGCCATAAGTAGTTCAACTATTGGTAGTGGTAGGTTTGAACAATGGATTACCGAGGCTCGATCATGCTACTATTGATTCTTCGGTGCTACTATTGTAGCGAGAAAGACAAACTAGAGTTATCTACATCTTGAATAGAGTTTAAGGAGCTTGCCAATTCTAGAGTATGATCAAAGCCCTTGCCGCTTTGCCATAGTATTACAAATAATGTTCAGCTCTGACATAGCTTGATTTGTAAATACAATGATAGCTTTCATATCCAAACTTTTCCTATTTAAAACCACACTACACTTTCCTTTCTAGATGTACACGTGACATTACATAAATGTACAAATATCATGACTATTTCTGGCTTATTTGCTACCCTTTTGTGTATGCTTTCATCCATACATTTAATGTTGTTATTATTGGTCCCACTTTTATAATCAATAAGGGGGTTTGAATTGATTATAAATTATAAAAACTTTCACCCCTTATAAAAATAAAAAAAAAAACCTTTTGATATAGCGTGAGAACAATTGAGCAAATAAAATAGTTTAAAAAAATTGCGAGAAAATAAAAGAGAAGGGATATAAAAGATTGCAAAGCGATATATAGTGGTTTCGGCTTATGCGTTAGTCCACTCTTCCAACTCAAAGCTGAGAACCCTATAATCTTCACAGGTATGTTCCACTATATCCAGGAAACAACAAATTTCCTTCTGTCATACAAAGAAATGAGCAGCAAATAAAGGAAATTGCATCGAGATAAAGTTGCACAATTCGAATTAGAAAAGATGTGTTTCGATCTGAGCAAAAGTGCACAAATTTGGATTAGAAACAGCAGGAGTAGTAGATGTGTATATCTGAGTTGAATTCTGTCTTTCTATCTTTCTTTTTTTCTTTCTTGTTGTGTGTGTCTCTGATAAGAAAAGAGAGCTTCAAATATATTTTTCAAATCTTCAACGTTCAAAGTTTCTATTGTAGGAGCTTAGATAAGATCTTCCAAATATTTTGGATGATATCTCATGTAGCTTATCTTGGGTTGATTTCAAAATTCGAGAGTTTGTTTTATTTCAAAAATAACGTTATCTTTCATTCAAAAACTTGGGTAAGACTCGTTTAAAATCTTTCGCATAATATCTCAGATATGATCTTCAAAACTGATCTTCTTGTTGATTTCGAAAATGCGAACATTATCTTTTTGCTTGAAACTTATCTTTAATAACTGTCCTTTTCATGTCTTATGAATTCGTCCAAGTACATCTTAAATCTGGTAAGATAAGATCTCATAAAAATCCATAAGCATCGTACCCTAACATCATTTGAATTTGAATAGCTGTAGCATAAATTTCTTCTCTCATGCAATTAAAAATACCCTGGATATTATCCAATTTTAGTGGAACAAATAAGTATATTACCCAAATATACTTATTTCTTGGGGCTAGGTCTTCAATATACTTATTTTAAACTGATCTGGAATAAATATAAACGAAAAAGAAGATATGGACCTAAACTATGCATGTTCTTGTTTGCTGTCAAAAAGTTGTAGATAACCTTTTATGATACCTTTTGTAAAACGTTCTGTAATACCTTTTGGGTTTACTGATACTGTTCATTTTTCTTGCAGTGAATTTTCTGTAAAACCTTTTAGATAACTGATACTGTTCATTTTTCTTCTTTCTCTTTAACTTAAAACTGCACACTCGATAAACTCATTAGTAATTTTTTTGTACTTTTGTTATCATCAAAACCTATTTTAAAGATAACTTAACAGTTATATGTTCATTGTTTATTCGAATACCAATGTGTTGCAAGCCATATTAATTTAGTCCAAATGAAGCACAAAAGTTAGATATTCGACAAACTCTTTTTCAAGACCAAAGGTATCATAAGCTGATATGATGCCTTTCTCCTTGCTGGGTTACATTGGGTAGGATATTGCATTATTGAGAGCTCACTATATGAAGTGCTTTGCTTTTGGTTTGCTTGGGCAATGGTACCCTTGTTTCCATGTTTTCCTTCCTATATGAGAACATAAGGTATGTAAATTGTTGAACAAACACACATATGATGAAGTTGTAAGCCAATCGAACACTACGTTCACTTGTATTCTCGTGAGGTCATATGAATTTATCCTGCATAAAGCAAACTGTTAGAGATATCTTAAGAATAACTTTGATTGTCCTTGTATCAAACCATCAATTCAACTCACGTATGTGCCATGATATTGAATGGTGATGAATCAAGTCAACCACCTTAAGATTTGGGTCTGGGAATCCATTTGTCTATTGCTATACTAATGGATTAACTGTCAAATACTTACTAAAGAGCTCCTTTTAGAAGAAAATCTTTCCCATGTAAAATGCTTGCCTACCCACTGGAGTTCCGAAAGCCTCTAAAAGCTTGTAGAAAAGAAGAGTAGGAAAAGTAAATGCCCTTAAGTACAAGTATTCACAAGGCATCTAAGTTAAAGAAATGCCTCTAAATCAACTTTATAAGCATGGTCGAATTGAAATCTTTTAGATCCTTAAAACTTAAACCTCCCTTTGATTTAAAGAGGGTGATCTTGTCCCATTTTTGCCAATAGATCATTTCACCTTGTTGGTTTGGCCCCACTAATATTGGGCGATAAAGGAGCTGGCCACATTACACCATTTAGAGTGAAATCAAATAGAACATATGAAGTATGTGAGGATGGCTCTAGCTACTACTTTTATGAAGGTTTCTCTAATAGTATTAGACATTAGACAGCAAGCCTTTCATCTAACTCTTGAGCTTCTAGTGAATCTTATCTTTCACAAGGTCAAGAGCTTTCTGTTTTGTTCCTACCTTAAATAATTGATAGGCTATGATGATTGCCCAATTTTTACATTGCAAGAATCTCAATTTCATTACAAATCTTTAATTTTTTAGGTGACATGTTCGTATTGGAAAAAATATGTCAAACTTCCCAATATTCACTTTTGAACCTAAAGCTATACAATAATCCTGGATAATATTCTTCAATACTTTAATGTTCTTAGAGGTAGCTTTACAAAAAATAAAAAATCATTAGCAAATAACAAGTGGGATACCACTGAGCATGAGTGTTTAAAATTCATCCCTACGAGACAATTTTCATGGACACCTTTTTTGTGTTCCATGACAACATATTAAATACCAAAATGAATAGATATAGTGAGAGGGGCCACCTTGTCTAAGGCCTTCTAGTAGGCTTGACATGACCTACTAATTTACTATTTTTTTAATAGAGATCTTTTACCTCAATCCTAAAGAAATAGTTAATAAGTCTAGATAATTGCCCAAATTTTATGTTGCAAGAATCTCAATTACATTGCAAATCTTCTCCACGTCTTTTAAGTGATGTGTTTGAGTTGAAAAATATGTTAGATGTGTGAAAATTTACTTTTTAACATAAAGTCACACTAGATATGAGTTTCTAATTGTTACGATCCCACATTGGTTTTACGAGAAATTGTAGAATGGTACTTAAGCCTAAAGGGTTTTCCCACCTAATAGGCTAGTCTTTTGGGTTGGGCTCTCCCTTTGGACTTAATACCTTACATTTGGTGCTCTCGTTGAGAGTTGAATTATGTCTAAAGGGAGAACTCAACCCAAAAGACTAGCCTATTAGGTGGGAGAACCCTTTAGGCTTAAGTACCATTCTACAATTTCTCGTAGAACTGATGTGGGATCGTAACACTAATCTTCATCTACACAATACAATTTTTAGAAACAGTTTTTTCTATGTTCCATGGAAACACATCAACAACCAAAAGGAATTGATATGGTGAGAGTGGGATCATCTTGTTTGAGGTCTCTAGTAGGCTTAACATGATATGCTAATTTGCTATTTACTTAAATGCAATAAGATAATAAGGCAACAGAATTCATCACCCATTTAATTATGTAACACCTAAGTTTTACTAGGGCTTCTTTTAACAAGTGCTTACTCCACTAGGTTATAGGCTTTGTAATGTGCGTTTGGCATGTGAATGCAAAATCCTAGACTCTAAGGATCGATAAGCAAACATTGACCTAATGAAATATCTAACCTAAAACTAAAGGTATATATTAAACTTGACCCTAAGGTTGAGAATTTCACATACCTTGGTACAATAATATAGATAACCTCAAGCAATTGAATAAATCCTAGAGCCTTAATATGAAGATTATGGTCCCTAGAATAATATGAACAAAGAATCTTAGTATAGAGAAGAATGTCACAAGGGTGTGGTTTTGTTCTCAAAAGAACCAAAGAGAAGATCTTCTCTCAAAAACTAATTCACTAATAATCCGAGTTGTCAATACATAAAGGAGCCAATTCATATGCTAAAGACCTAAGATAACAAAAAAAAAAAAAACTAATAAGCGTAAAGCATTTAATGTTACGCCTCAAAAATGGTCTTAGTTGGATTAACCTAAAGTTATCATATTACATGTGCACCCATAATATGAGAACCGTCTTGTAAGTCAGAAATTACAATACACTACTTATTTATTAATATGGCTTACTTAAATGATACATATACATATAATAGTATTATTGAAATTCAACTATGGGATATGATTTTCCACATTCCCCCAAGATCGCAGAGAATTGGTATTCCCTACCAAATAGTAAAAATGGAGTTTCACGTCCAAGGTTCGATTTGCTATGGCTGCATCCAGAGTAAATACCAGGCATGGGGGTCACGACACCTGATTATCATCGCGTTTTCGCTTCCCTTCCTGAATAGCCTCCATGCGATGGATGCCAATGCGCCAGTAGTCCGACTGATGGGCTTGGTGGTAGGGGCGTGACTTAAAAAGGCTTTGATACCAATATGATGCAGTGGACTCTAAAAAAGGTTTATCGCAAGATCGTTGAATTGCGTATGATTATTGGTTTGTGATTTTCAAATACCTATTGATTCTAAGAATATCTAGGAACCTGGAACCAAAAATCGAAATCCTACACAAGAATTCGAGATTTGGGATTAAGAACAAAACACATTCAAAGAAATTTCATTCAATAATCAATAATCTGTCTTTCATATACCCTAGGGCTTACATAGACTAAAACCTATTAAATAATATTAAATAGCATTGAAAAGGAAAAACTAAAACTAACATCCTATTAAAAGACATTAAATCCTATGAAATTAACATCCCATTAAGAGACATTAAATATCCTATAAAAGATATTGAAACTCTAAAATTGAAATTGTAATAATTCAAAAGACAAGCAAATTCGTAAACCGCCTTTAAGGCTGGCAGCCTATATTTTCAAGCCGGTGGTGTACGTTGCAAAGGCCGGTGTACATCAACGCTAGTTCCTCTTTGTCATTTCTTCCACTGTATCACTGAAGTTGTAGATCCGAGATAAAATCGGAGTTCATGTTCTTCAAAATTTGAATGAGGTTAAAAAACATAGCCCTTAGGGTAGAGATGATGTTACGGGAGTACCAAATTTGTGGGGAATAGTAGAAAATATGGAGTTGAGGAGACAAGTAGCAGCAAAACTATGATAGAAAAGAGTAAGGGTGATGAGGAGAAATAAGGTAGGAGAAGTGAGAAGACAGAGGATAAGGCCATAGGCAAGAAACCTGTTAAGGTTAACGATATTAAGAAACAAAACAATCCATATGTAAAGCCTATTTTGGGCAAGTGCTACCGTTGTAACCAGCCATGGCATCAATTAAACAAGTGTCCTAATAGGAGAAGTGTCAATATTGTTGAGAGAGATGAAGAGGTCTGTTGTGAGCCTAATGAAGAGGATAAGTACTATGATGAGGATGAGGAGGAGATTGAGTAAAGATGTGTTATTAAGAAGTTGATGTTGGCACTTAAGCAGGAGGAAAACACCCAATGACACCAGCTGTTTCGTACCAGGCGCACAATAGATTAAAAAGGTATGTGATATGATAGTTGACAGTGGGAGTTGTGAAAACATTATTGGTATGGAGATTGTGAAGCAGTTGCAGCAACTAGTAGAGAAATACCCCAACACATACACTATAGGGTGGATTACAACAACTGAGAGGAGTTATGTGAAGGAGAGGTATAGAGCACTATTCTCAATGGGTAAGTATAAAGATGAAGTTTATTGTGATATAGTGGATATGGATCCGTGCCGTCTACTATTTAGGAGAACTTAGCAGTATGATGTGAATGCTCAATATGCGGGAAGGAACAGTGTGCACAAATTATTAAGTGGGTGGTTTGGTTAGAGAGAGAGAGAGAGAGGGGGGGGGGGGGGGGGGGTTGAAGTATACTTTGTTGCCCTTAAAGATAACAAATAATTCCAAGACCTTCAGGGCAAAGGGACACTCTTTTTTTACTATCACTCACTCAGAAAGAGAGATAGAGGAGGCCATGAGGAAATCTAGAGTTATGCAAGTGCTTATAGTAAAACAGGTCATGACAGTGGAGGAAGAGAGTAGTGGTGATATGCCAGAGATAGTCAAAAAAGTGTTGGAGGAATTCAGGAATGTGTTGCTTGAAGACTTACCAAAGGGTCTACTAACTATGAGAGACATCTAGCATTTGATTGATTTAGTGCCAAGGGCGAGTTTACCCAACTTACCACACTACAAGATGAGTCCTAAGGAGACTGAGATTTTGCAAGAGAAAGGATCGGATTTATTGTAGAAGGGATTTGTCAGAGAGTATGAGTCCAGCTGTTGTACCTATATTACTAACTCTGAAGAAAGATTACAGTTGGAGAATATGTGTTGACATTAAGGCCATCAATAAGATCACTATTGGGTATAAATTCTCAATACCTTGATTAAAAGACATGTTAAACAGGTTGAGTGGGGCGAATGTATTTTCCAAAGTTGATATAAGGAGTGACTATCATTAGATCAGAATCAACCCTGGAGATGAGTGGAAAACGATGTTCAAGATAATGGAGGGGTTGTATGAATGGCTAGTGATGCCATTTGGTCTCTACAACGTGCCATACGCGTCATGAATCAAGTACTAAAACTCTTCATTGGTCATTTTATAGTGGTCTACTTTGATGATATCTTAATTTATAGCAAATTTGAAGAAGTATTGATCGTACTGCAGGAGAATAAATTATACGTAAATTTGAAGAAGTGTACTTTCATGTCGAAGAAGCTGTTATTCTTGGGGTTTGTAGTTAGTGTTGAGGAGATTACAGTCGATGAGGAGAAGGTGAAGGCTATTAGAGAGCAGCCTATCCCAAAGACTATAATTGAAGGAGTTTCTTGGGATTAGCCAGATTTTACACACGTTTTATCAGGCATTTTATTACTATTGCTACTCCATTAATTGAGTGCCTGAAGAAAAGGAAGTTTCAATGGGGCAAAGAGGCTGGGGCTGGTTTTGCAGTGTTGAAGGAGAAGTTATGTAGTGCCCTATACCAGTACTATGTGATTTTGAGTGTTGAAGGAGAAGTTGTGTAGTGCCCTATACTAGCACTACGTGATTGTGATAAATTATTTGAAGTGAATTGTGATGCTAATGGGGTAGGCATTGGAGTTGTGTTGTCACAGGAGAAGAGACCAGTAGCTTTCTTCAATGATAAACTATGTGAATCCAAGAAGAATTAGTCCAATTATAACAAGGAATTCTACTCTGTTGCGAGAGCATTGAGGATCTGGGAGCATTGCTTAGATGGGAAGGAGTTTGTCCTATACTCGTATTATGGTGCTCTAAAGCACTTGAGTAATCAGACCCAAATTACAAAGACATGCATAGTCGATGGATCCCGTTCCTACAAATATTCCCATTCAAACTAAAGCATAAGTTTAAGATACAGAACAAGGTAGCCGATGCTTTGAGTAGAAGTGCTAAACTACTGGTGACCATGGGCACTGAGATTGTTGGGCTTGAGCATTTGAAAAAGTTGTATGAAAATGATAGTGACTTCAAGGATATTTGGAGAAAGTGCATTACAAGAGAACCTTGTGGTGAGTTTCATGTTCATGAGGGATATTTGACGAAAAGAAACCAATTATGTATCCATGCGTCTTCTTTGAGAGAGAAGTTGATTCATGACTTGCATAGTGGTGGATTAGCTGGTCATTTGAGAAGAGACAAGACCGTTGTTGCGGTCAGTGATAGGTTTTACTAGTCTCATTTAAATAGGGATGTTAGCAAGATAGTGCAGTGTTGTTATGTGTGCTAAATAGCTAAGGGGTGATCCTCAAACACTAGCTTGCATATGCCATTGCTTGTCTCTGATAATATATGGGAAGACTTGTCGATGGACTTTATACTTGGATTGCCTTATACTCAATGGAGTATGGACTCTGTTTTTGTTTTTGTTGACAGGTTTTCCAAGATGGCACATGTCATCTCATGTCGGAAAGTAGCATATGTATAGACCATTGCTAAACTATTTTTTAGATAGGTTGTTTGCCTCCATGGGTTACCCAAGTCCATCACATCAAATAGAGATAACAAGTTCCTTAGCTATTTCTAGAGAACTTTGTGGTAGATGTTTGATTCGTCCTTGAACTATAGTAGTAAAGCAAACCCTCAGATGGATGGACAAACTGAAGCTACAAATAGGACACTTGGTAATATGATCAGGAGCATTTGTGGTGAGAAGCCCAAGTTGTAGGATGTTGCATTAGCTCAGGTAGAGTTTACTTATAATGGTGTGGTTTATAGTACAACAGGGAAATCTCCATTCTTTGTGGTTTATACCAAGATTCTCCAACATGCTTTAGATTCAATCAAGCTTCCCTAATATTCTGAGTTTAGTGCTGCAACAAAGAATTTAGTAGAGAATTGGCAGAACATAACAGCAGAAGTACAAGAGAAGATAGAACAGTCCAATGCTAAGTACAAAGCTACAATAGATAAGCATCGTAGGAGGCAATTATTCTCTAAAGGTGATCAGGTGATGATGTTCTTGTGAAGGAGAGGTATCTAATAGGCAAGTACAATAAGTTGCAGCCCAAGAAATATGATCCTTATCAAATCGTAAGAAATATCAATGACAATGCATACGTGACTGGTCTTCCTAATGGCATGGGCATTTTCAAGACTTCAATGTTGCTGATACATTCCCTTTCTACCCAGACAATACACCTCTATATCTAGAAGAGGACTCAGGGTCGAGTTCTTCTCAAGTATGAGAGAATGATGCAGACGACATATCAGCTGCTTACCTGAATAAGAGGGATTCATCCAAGAAGGAGAGGAAAAAGCAGCACTAAGCCGCCCTTCTAAGTCGTCGACTTTGGAAATCTACATCGCTAGCTTTGAACTTTACACCACTAGCTTTGGAGCCAGCCTAAATTGCTTTGGTTCCGTATTTAGGTTGCCAGCTTTTATTTCTTATTATCTTTTTAGGGTTTTCTATGTAATAGTATAAATAATCCTTTAGATTGGTTTTTCCTCTTATAACGTTTCATATACTTTGAAACCCTAAATGGAGAGAGTTTTCTCTTTGAGAATTTCATCCTTTGCAATTGTGTGTGAATTAGATCACTTGGTGAGTACTCTAATATGTGTTTATGCTTACTCACTACGTCAGTCATTCTCAAATTTAGGTAATGTTATCATTTTTAAGAAAATTTTACTCTAAAAACCGAATAATAAAACCTATAAATGTTGTTATCAACTAATATAGTTCTGATACTCCTCTTAACATATGATGTTGTTTCTATTTCTATCATCAACACAAAAATAACACGAATAACATCATCACCATGCACAAAAAAAATCAATAAACACCTAACAAGATAATTATACCACCACTAATTATTGGAAAAAAAAGAGTAAATATACAAAACATAAGCAGTGTCAATGCATGATAACAAAAATACCCAACAAAACAAGTCTAGAGAGCAACTGGTGAATTACATTAAAGATAAGATCTTTATTATTAGAAACAAGACTAAGTAGCCTTCTTTTTCAACCATTCAATGATGCAACTAGAGTGGTGATAATGCTAACACAACAGCCATTTCAACTCATCATAATCTTTGTAAATGTCAAAGCAGATGCATCCTGCAATTATCAAAGGCAAAACTTTACTATTAAAAGTCAAAACCAAGAGATAAATAAAACAAAAATTACAAAATATTAGAGTACATATCATATTGCTTTCATGTAGAAACTCATCAGTGAAGGAATTCATAGCAACACATGGAACCAAGAATCCTCTAGAAGGCCCCTCTATCTCGTTGTATACGTCTCCTTTTCTTAACCATGCAAAACTTGTACCTTCATAAATTTTTGAACCCATTTTTAAACCTCTTTTCTTGCTTTAAAAAGGAATAAAGTATTAAATACAAATAACTAACTATTAAAATATTGTTAAGAGATGATTAAAAAATAGAGCAACAAAAATAAAATAATTTCATCACCTACTGAATCACCAAGTCGTGTCATGAATAGCAAGAAATATAACATAAACGACCATCATCAAAGTATCAATCATCACAAAAATCTCACAAATTCCACAATTAAATATAAATTTAATTAAGTACAATTTTGATATCATTTAAATAAAATAATTAACCAATCAATCTATACATACGCAGCAGTACTGTTTTTCTAATGCGTTCTCTATAAAGCCATCCCAATGAAGCCTACTATTGCTAGAACAAATGTGCAGGTAATGTTTATAAAATAAAAAATGGTACCACAATTGATATGAATTATCCATTGTAATTTAAAATTAAAGAAATATATATATTAATTTAGTTTTACTTGATGACGGTATTTACGTCTACCCCTATATCTTCAGTAGCATATAAACAAGCGCCATAAAAACATTGGAAACTGGAAAGCATATCCAACATCCATATGAGGGGTACCAAATCCTACTTAAGCTGCCCGATGGCCACAAACGCAATGCAAATGCTTCATTTGGAGTAGATGTAATATATATTCATAAGAGTTTTTCCCTAGCTAAATCCCAGCCCTGCATTTATTATTTTAAATTAAAAAATTAAATTGAATATTTTAATTTACAAATCCAATAGTATTTTTCTATTAAATAATTGTTACAAAAATCATTGATATAATTGATGAGATGAAAATATTAATGTCATTGGCAACAAATGGTACTAATAATGGATAACTTTTTCTCTAAAAAAAAATTATATATTATAATTTTACTAATACCGTCAATTAATTTGCTTGTTTGAAAGAACATTTTTATAAAAAGGCAACAAAGCCATCACCAAATGTTAATGAATACTAGTATAAGGTTAATTTCTCTCATGGTACCAAAATTTTTTTTTTTAACATAATTATACCCAAATAAAATTTTCTTATAAGAAAATATTTAAACTTTTTAATCATTCACCAATGATACCTCCAGATAGATTTCGTCTATTTCTCCATTCAGTTGCTGATGTAGCAAGCCGACCTGATTAAAATATTATTTTTTCTACCCGCATTAGCATTTATATATATTTTATTGTATTTACCTTTCCTCCCAATCTCTCTCTCTCTCTCTCTCTCTCTGTGCATCTATTCTTCTTCTTCTAACTAGCCCAAACCCCCAAATAAAAAAAAATTGCAAATACCATCACCATCATTTTAATTAAGAGTAAACTGATTTGTTTTCATCGGGTTTTCGTTATTAATCTATCTTTAAAATGGATAAGAACAAATTAAAAAAAAACAAAATGATGAATATTTGTTTATGGACTTAATCTTTATTGAAATATATCAAGAGCATATGAACTCCAAGTCTTCTAATATTTTTGCCTTTGTTTCACTCCTTGTATGATTTGCTAATTGATGCTCCTCCTCAGCAGCTTGGATCATTGATGATATATCAAAGCATTTGACATTTTTGCCAATTCAGCCAACCTCCCATCATCAAACTTGCCTTCATCTTGGCTCACATTTCTCATATCAAAACCAAACAAAGATCGGTCTTGAAATACCCCAAACCTTCACCTAATAAGTTAGAAATTAAGTTTGGATAGATTAAATAAATCAAATAAAGTATAGAATGTAATTAGACAAGTTGACATAATTATATTTATAATGGACTAAGTTGAATTTGAGATTTCAAATTCCTAAACCCCTAAACATGTTGTTTAAATGTTTAGTGGATTTATAAACCCTTAAACTTCAGCCTAAATTCCAATCTCTTAATTCTCGTAAAATTTGAGTTCATTTGCTTGTATTAAAATATCAATTGTTAAACCCGAACTCAAATTAAATATCAATTTGATTTACAATAAGTTCCTAAATTAAGTTCTTATTTTAAGTTCTTAATTTATAACCTATTGATTCTGAAATCATCTTTTTAAATACTTCTAGAACTAAGATATTGATTTGAGATTTCTAAACCTAATACACTTGTCCTAAAATATCCTAATTTATAATTATCCTTCCTTTTTCCTTCTTATTTCCTTTGTTTTCCCATTCCTTATCTTTCTTTCCTTTTGTTCCTTCGTTTCTTCCTTTATTTCTTCTCCTTCTCTTCTTTTCTCTCATCAATGTCTCTAAATCTCAAATTCAAAGAAGACTAGAAGACAAATCAAAGGTTAGAAAATAAGTTTGGAAGTGGGAATCATGCTAGAAGTAGCTTTAACATTAAGAAGGAAGTAGTGGGAAAAGAACTTCAAGTAACTGGAATTAACCAAACATGTAAGTTTGTTTTTGTTTTCTTTGTTCAATTGTTTTTATTGCAAGGAAATGATGAATAAATGCCATAAATATGATGGGTTTGTGATAAAACATATAAACATGTGATATGTGAATATGTATGTCAAAACCTAGGTTAGTACATATGTGTATAGGTTAGATGTTTGATGATTTGATTAGATGATATGTAAAGAAGAAATAAGCTTAGAAATGTTGTTTAGACTTGATATATATTTCTATATTGTTTATATTATGTTTGGTATGAAGTATATTAAGTTTGTAATGTAAATCAAGTAGGAAAACTAGTTGAATTTTGAAGGAAAAATGAAGGAAAATCGTGAAAATTCTAACCTAGGGCACTCATCACGGGCGTGATGGAACTCATGATGGTCTCAAATCATTGAAAAATTTGACTAATAACTTATCATGAACATGATCAAGGGTGTGATGGTCTCTGATCATGCATTTTTCCTTCGTCATGGGCGTGATAAGCTCCCTGGCGGCACAATAGTGTTTTAGTAATTTGATCATAACTTTTTCATCCGATCTCGGATTGAGGTGATTCAAAATATTACGGAAAAACTAAAAAGAGATCTACAACTTTTATGATTTAAGTTTTTGTATATTCTAAACATATTAAGACCTAAATTTTGATTGATTCCAGTTGCTATATATTCCAAATAAAGTTAAGAACTTGTGTTTGCTTGTTAAATGTGTATAGTTAAGTATAAAATGAACTTAGCTAATAAACCTAGGATCAACTTGACTAAGTGGACTTAAATGAATTAAAATAAATTAGATTGATTAAGTTTAATGAACTTGGCTAAGATTAAGTTAACATAGACTTAAGTTAATATGAATCGTATATATAAAATTGACCTAGTTAGTCAATTTTAATCCAACTTAACTAAATAAACTTTAGTAAGCTAAAATGGATTAGATTGATTAAGTTTGATTATCTTACCTTAAGTTAATGAGTTGGAATAAACGAAGTATAATATGGGGAATATGTTGTTTCAAATGTATGCTTGCTTGGGAATGAATCTTTTCGTATATGAATGCTTTGTTCATGCTTTTGTAATAAGAAACTATGAACAAAGTGAAAATAAATACTTTAACATATAATGGAGAATTGTTCATATTTTGGCGAGGCGATATTTGCAGCCATAAAGGGGATCTAAATTAGTATATGATCAAATAGGATAATAAAATAATTTTCATATAATGGATAATTAATTTAATTTCTTATATGATTTTAATTCATAAACAGATATAGATACTTGATTTATATTTTGAAATGGATTCTGGCATATCTTCTATTACTAATGGGATTCAGAATTAATAAGATACGCAGTAACTAGCATGATGATTATTAGGATAGGCATTCTAAAATGAACAAAAACTTAAAAATAGCCTAAGTATTGAGTGTTGTTTTGTGCATGTATCGTTGAATTCGGTCCAGGAAGTGGCAACCTTATCCTAGCCAACACGGTAGTTTAGGCGCTTAGGTCACTACCGTCATGATGCAATGACATTCATAGGTGACTCAGCGGGTAATTGATAGGATGTGTGGTATCGGTGTAATATTTGCTTATTCTTAAAATGATGTATATTTAGTTCATGTTTTATAGGGACGATTGAATTAGATGATATTATTGATTAAGTTAAGTAAAATTAAGTAATGACTGTAAACCCTAGATGAGATTACTATTTCTTATAAAGTTATAGCAGAGATATAAGTATTCGGATTGCTTATATCAACTCCTTGAGCAGCTGCGGTTACTTAGGACCCCCAAATTCCTAATGACCTGTTTTGGAGTGTGAATGCTCCTTTATTGCTTGTTTTATTATAATAAAAGATTGATTATTTGTTGCATTACATTTAGCTAGGTTTGTATGCTATTTTGTGTGTGCTCGTGTTACTGTGTATTGAGATTAAACTCATTCTTCTTCTTCTTCTTTCTTATTATTGTTTTCTTCCTAGGTATTGTTGATAATTGATGATTGATGATGATGTTGTTTCGGGTTTCAGGCAATGAATCGGAAGAGATTGTTGGGGCGTGAAGTGGGTCAGAACCGTGGATTTTTATTTGTGTTTGTTTTTTGTTTTGTTTAAGTATTGGATATATTTTAAGTTGTAATATTTTTTTAAAGAGCTTGTTGGAGATTGAGTTTTGTAATTTATAAGTACTTAAAGCTCTATTTACCATCATGAAAAGTATAGGAGATACCTAATGGTATGATTTTGTTTTTGGAGGTTGATCTACTCATGAGAGTAGAATATATTATATATTTGATAAAATTGAGTTTCCATAACTAAATCCAGTTGTTTTCAGAAGTTAATTATATGATTTTAGGAATACTAAAATTGGTTAGCAAATGTTCACAATAATTATATCATTCTAAGAAGCCTAAACGTGCAATACATGAAGTATTATACATGGCGATAATGCCTTAATTAAATTTAGGGCATTATAAGCCTTAACCAAGAGTTTCTTTCTCAAATTGCCTCATAAGCTACTCTCTTGGGGATTTTGGGTTACTTTTTAGACTTATGCCCAATGGACTATGCTCGATACCCAGTATATCCAAAAATTCACTTCCCACAGTATCGAAGTCAATAATATCACCTAAGCTCTAAGATTTCCCCTTTCTATTTTATAATCTGCTTCAATTTCCATATAATCCTTTCGAAATCTAGAGCAGCCACCTCTAGATTCGATAGATTGTCCAAACCTTGTTCCTTTAATAATACTTCTACACCTTGCTTAATTACAAAAAAGTCATTGGCATCATACTCTTAGCTACTAGATTCCATAGTCACTCATCATCACCTCTTCAAACGAAGACCAAAACCACGTATACAAACCAAAAGAATCACAGACACCATCACCATCATTTTACTTCCCTAGCAAATGCAATTTCAAATCTTTGCTTCCAAAGATAATAGTTCAGTTAAAAAATTATCACCCATCTCACAAAATTACATTTCACATCTAATTGAAAAAGAATAAACAATCAAATTAATAGGGAAAATGAATAAAAAGGTATAGCTAAAACAAGTGAGAGTTGGTGTGACTTAACTATGGTGATGGTGATGGAGTCTATATATATTTTTTAACGGGTTAGGGTTAGTTAGAGAAGAATGGATGTGAAGGGAGAGAGGGTGAGAAAGGGAGGAAAAGTAAAAATAATTAAAAATATATATATAAATGCCAAGCAAGTTTGGTATCCAGGTCAATGTTGTAACGAAAAAATGGATGGATTTCATCCAAAAATACCATCGGTGCAAGATTAAAAACATTTAGGTTTTCTTTTGTGGGAAAAAAATTTGTTTAGGTACAATTTTATTATATTGAAAAAATTCATGTATCGTGAGAGTGATTAACTCTACTAATATAATACTGGGTACTAATTAATGAAGATGGAAATTGGGATTAAATATAGAAGGATCTGTATTATTTATGGTAAAGATTGGTGGTTATTATCAATGATGTCTAAATCGGCCAGTTCAACTGAAACTAGCATCAAAAGCAAGCCGATTTGTGCAAATGAACCGTTTTTGAGTTGAATCGGCTAGGCTCGATTGACCTGGTTGGTTCAACAAAGACCCAGAAGACCCTGTTGGTTCATCTGATATGGAATATACCTTTATTAAAAAAAATTCAAAAAATGCCAAAACCCTAAAATAATCAAAATGAAAAAAAAAATGAAACCTATAGATTCAAAATCATAATCCTCTTTCTTAATTGTCATCAAAGCTGCACTATGTGTTGTCGAGATCTTCACCAAACAGAACATGTTGCATTCACATTTGCTTGAATCTTCGTAAATTCTACATGCATGGTATGAAGTAGCTTGCTGGAAGCATCAAATTTAACATGGAGGACCAGATCATCATCTCCCATTCTAATTACTAGACTCACCTAAAAACTAGCATGTTAGAAACATGACAAAGTTTCAAAATTTACAACAAAAACAGTCTTTATGATTCAAAGTGAATAAAAAGGACCAAACTTTAGTATTAAAAAAGTTGATATCATGACCTTCTTGTGGTGGGTCTTGAAAACCTTAATGGTTTGGCTAAAGTAGTGAAGGTTGTTGATTGCAAGGTGTCCAGCTTTGCAGACTTGGAGTGACAAACCAAAACATTGAATAAGAACGAGAAAAAGAATTAGAAGATGAAGATGAATTGCTTGATTGATGTTTGGAGAGAGAGAGAATGAGAGCATGTGTGTTTAGATGGAAGAGGAAGGGATCAGAATTGTGCTAGAGAGGAGAGAATAGAAGACATGCATACGGGATTTTTTTTTTTAATCAAAGATGCATACGAGATCAATACTGTGTTTGGCAATACAACGCAAAATAAAAATCAAGAGAAAGAAAGGGAAATAAGCTAAAATGAAAAGAAAGAAAAAGAGATGAAAGAAAAGGAAGCTTATATCTTTTGTTTAGATTATTATGATAGAAATTAAAGGAACTGAGATGAAATATTGTTATAAATAGACTAAAATATCCAATATTTTTTTAACTTTAACTTTTGTTTTTGAGGTTACATTTGTAATTTCGGTCTATTTTCTCTTCACTCTCTTCCCTTTCTGCCTAAAAATGGAGAGAAGAGAAAGGACATCAAATTTCCTTGCTTTCAGTTCGATTTATGCTCTTTTCCCTTTCAATTTAGGAACCAAAACACCTTATTCCTTTAACTTCCTTCATTTCTGTTGGTTTCCCAATTACGAACACAACGTAAAGAATTTATAAGCAGGTTGAATAAATAAATAAAATAAAATTATTAATTATGATTTTGGATTTTTAGTTTTTTCTAATGAAAATGGAAAAGATAATAATAAAGAAACAAAATGCTAAGGGAATAGAAAAAATAATAATAAAGAAACATAGCATATTTGATCCTTCATTTTTCTTATTACTTTGTTTGTTGTGGTATAAAATTTGTTTTGTAATTTGAATTTGAAAGGTTTTGGTTGGGATTAGAAAAATGGTCGAAATTAGTTACTACATAATGACTTGATATGTTAGGGTTCGGCTTTTGATGCCACCTTTTTTTTTAGGTGTGATTTTTTGGATGCCACTTTACTCATGCAGTACGTGCGTCGGATGAGTGATTGAGAGAAGTAATGTCATGTTTGGTACGCAGGAATCGTCCAAAATGGAATGGATAGGAATCAAAAGAATTGAATCAATAAGGGATTGGCAACTCCATTCATTTTTTTGAATACAGACATGGAATGAAATGGATATGATTTAGTTTATATTAGAATTTACCAAAAATACCCGTTACAAAAAGTAAGATAATAAATTTATATAGGATAAAAAAGGTAATTTAAGTAAAAATTCTTAATGAAATGGGGAATGGAATCGTAAAGGTGGAATCGAATTCCACCTTAAAGCCGAAATCGTCGATTCCGAGGAATTGTGATTCCTCCATCTCATGGCGCTTCCAAACATAAGAAAATGAATAGAAGCCAGAATTACGATTCTATTCCAGTCCATTCCTACATACCAAACAAGCCATAATGGTTTTAAAATGGCAAGGCAAATAGCAAGCAGGAATTAGATTATAGTGGATGGTAGCTGGAAAAAATTTTAAATGGTAAAGTAAAAGCTACATGGGTAGATTCAAGTTCTTTTTTTAAATGAAAAAATAATAAATAACATTTTATTTCAATTATAATACATATATTTAATTGGTTTTAATTTTATTTAAGTTTTTTATTGATATAATGACTCATGAATAAAATTATGAAATTAACTAATTATGGATTTAATGATATAATTTCTATTTATTTAACTTTTATAACTAAAATATAACTTATATTTTTATTTTTTATTGATGCCGGTTCAACCCCTAGATTGAACCTGATTCATTCCTCCGACCCCCTAATATATTTGAGTCAAACTTCGATCCGATTTTGACCACATTGGTCATTATTATTTGAAGGATAAGTTATACGAGCCTCATCTTTAAAATTTTGTAAAAATACATTGGCATCCCACTTTTTTGAAATTCAACACTTATCCCCTATTTTATTATTAATCTACATTTAATTTTTATAATCACATATATCAATTGATAAAATAATAAAAAATTAAAATAAAATTAGAAAAAAAATTAATTTTCATATTCTAAAAGTTGCACAACACACAAAACATTTATTTATTTATACAAAATACTCAGCCCTATACATCTTTTATTTTTGTGTTTGAAGTGTAATAAATTCTTGTTGAGATCTTGAACTTCTTACAATCTCTCTCTCTCTCTCTCTCTCTCTCTTTCTTTTCAAATGATTATTTTATATGTATGCAATTCACATATACAAGCACACATATTTGGGATAAAGGCACGGACGGTGACTGTTTTTAGATTTTGGCAATTTGGTGCCCAATGTTTGATTTTGGGCAAAAAGGTGCCTATACTTTTAAAATGACGATATTTTAGGTGTCCAATTTTAAGTGTACGGAAACACTAAAATGCATTGTTTTTTAAAGTATAAGTACTTTTTTGCCCAAAATCAAATATCGGGTACCAAATTGCCAAAATTCAAAAGTAGAGACACTGCTCATTCTTTTGTCCTTGCATATTTTATAAATTTTGTCTCACATTATTTTAATTGTTACATATAGAATATAATATATATATCATTTAAATAAAATCAATTTATTTATATTGACATGATGATGGTACAAAAATAACACGATAATGGCATGGCAATGACATGATGATGGCACATTAGTAATTATGTGATGTTATGTATTGACTTGACATTTCTGGAGGGGTATTTGTTGCATTTTAAAAAATTAGAGTATTAATGTTTTTTCATGAAGTTTATACGAGTGATCTGTGTAATATAACCTTATTTGAATTAGATTACCTAAAAAGTATTATATTTGAGCATTTATCTATTTCTCTTTGTCACACTTAACTATATTCCTCCTGTGGCTCCTGTGTTTCATTTGTTTGGATACTTTTGTTCTATAACCTTAAAAAGAAATCCCCACTTGGTCCATCAACATCATATGAGACATAGTTAATATGCCCCTCCAAGAACTTCTTAGGAACTAGTTCATCAATCATTTAACCGTTAAAATTTTTTGTAATGCTTCGATCATAATTGAGTATAATTGAGTATGGTATGAGTTATTGGATAATAATAAGATATAGAAGTATAGAATTTCCTTACCCACATCAAGAAAATTTTTGTAATGCTCACAGGACATGTATTTAACATCAGCTGCTTCAATTTCCTGAAGTGTATATGACGAGAGGGGATGGGATCCTTGGTTCGGTAGCTACCAAATACACGTCACAGAATTCATTATTGATATCTTTCCATGTCCGTCCTTTAGGGGATGCTTTCAACAAGAAACTCGAAAAGGATTTCAAATTCACGTGGAGCCCATGTAATGCCAAGCTCTTCCTAGACCTATCTCTGTGCAGTTGCAATAGAGGTTTCCACCGGCGCTAATGTGCCCTGCGCAGGAGATGTACCATTTACAGGGCCATAACTTTTTGCAGTCGGCCCATTTTCTATGAGAAGGTCATTATTGACGTCAATTCAAGACATCTTAGTTATAATTCTTCTTATGAGAGAAACATTGATTTGTTTTCATTTCCTTTACTCATTGATGAGTGAAATTGAAAAGAAAATGAAGTATTTGGAAATTTATGAAGGAAAAAAGAAACCAAGATAAGTGTTTTTTTTTTTCTTTATTTGGTTAGTCTTTTTAAAAAGGAAATAATAAGAGATAGGCATAGTGTAGGGCAAAATTATCTTATTTTATATTGAAAAAATGGTTATTAGAAGATATAATTTTAATCTTTCTATTTCATCTATTTCTTTCCATTGGAGAGGAAAAAAAGGAGTTTAAAATAGAAATATTTCCACTGATTTCCTTCAATTCCCATTTATTTCTAATCTTACCAAAAGATATTATTTCTTTTCAAATAATTTCGGTTTATTTTTCTCATTTCCATTGATTAGCAACTTCATTGCTAATTATCGTCTTTGTATTGCTAATTTTTTAAAATTTAAAGATCTAAAATAAAGTATTACTAATTTGTCTAAATTTAAAAATCTAAAATAAGCTTTATGAGTTTAGATATATCCAAACCGAGGTTTTAGAGTTATTCGAAAAATTTTCAGTATTCAGCTTTTGCTCAAGAACACTGGACTTGTCCTCACTCTTCAGTGCCAGCTAAAAGCTTGTTTTGCTTGGCATTTTCCGTTTCATGTCAACATCATCAACATGCCCATAACCCCAATAATTTTCTTGATCAGCTTTTGGCATTGTCTATATAATCATAAAATCCCACTCATACCCTTGATGACTTCACAAAACACTGGAGAAAGATATGAAATAGCCAGAAAAACAAAACATTATAAGTCCTAGATGAGTAAAAAAAACATGAAAACGAGTCTGTGTTCAGTTACAGAAGTTGCAGTGCTGAGGCAGTTGCTTGTAGTGTGGACGCTAGTTATTGCAATATGGAGTTGTAAATGCTACTCCAAGTGTGAATTCAAGGCGATATTCAACTTCGGCGACTCGAATTCCGACACCGGCGGTTTCTATGCAGCTTTTCCAGCACAGACTAGTCCTTTTGGAATGACATATTTCAAGAAACCTTCTGGCCGGGCAACGGATGGCAGGCTCATTGTCGATTTCTTAGGTAATTGCTTCAATTCTCAATACAAGTCTTTCACTGAGAACGTTTTCAAAGACATTTTTTCCAACATATGTTATAATCAAAACTTTCGAACTGCCACCAATATGTGATGTTTGTCATGTGGCAGCACAAGCTCTAGGACTTCCATTTCTTAGCCCATATCTACAATCAATTGGATCTGATTTCAGACATGGAGCCAACTATGCAACATTGGCATCTACTGCTCTTTTGCCAAACACGTCCTTGTTCGTATCTGGACTCAGTCCCTTTGCTTTGCCCATTCAGATCAACCAAATGAAGGAATTCAAGCTCAGGGTTGAAGAATTTCACTCATCTAAGACCAAGGGTATGAACTTTTTAGTTAGCATAATAATATCTGATCTAAAAGTTTTAGCTCGTAAGTCCAAAAAAAAAATTAAGTTTTAGCTCATAGATATAGTATAAGTATAGTAAACTCATGACTGCCTCATCTAAAACCATATTTAGGCTATGATCTAAAAGTTTAAATTTATACATTTGATATGGATATTATATTTATTACATAACACGGGCAACTTTATCATGCTTCTTAACTACTTTAGCAAGAGGGATGAAATTTTCCCATTTTTCTGATAGTGTTTCCACTCGTGTGCTGTCTAATCACATACCAGTCATGTAGGAAAAGATAAAAAGTACAAGTAATGCCTGTATCTGATATTCTCCATGCGTGGCAACATATGATTAAATGTGAAACAAACGGGATACTGATTGGGAATAGAGAAATTTTATCCATAACAGGACAATAATCAAATGATAACATTGAACTATCTCTGATGTTTCTTTTCAGGACCGACGAATCTTCCACCTTCAGATATATTTGGACAGTCAATATACTCATTTTATATAGGGCAGAATGACTTTACATCCAATTTAGCTTCCGCGGGCATTGCAGGAGTGAAACAATATCTTCCTCAAGTAATTTCCGTCATTGCTTCATCTATCAAAGTGAGTGTTCAATCCTAGTTAAGAGCTTTTAATCCCTTTGGACAAGACCATTTTAAATCTAATTGAGAATAGGTTTAGATGAATCAAGCTTGCTCACAGGCCACTTTAACTTGGCCTTTTTAATTGCACAAGTTTAATTTGATTATAGTCAGTCCAAGCTTAGCTTGAGCTATTTGAGTAGTGTTTGAGTAAAGCTTGAACATATTTGGCTCGATAAACTCACAAGCCTAATCATCTGATTCAAGCTTAAATATACATTGAATTTTTGAGTCCGAAGTCCCCAAGTTTCATTGGTATTTAATCAGAAGAATATGCCAAAATGATCCTAGTTGAGTTAAACTCGAGCTTGCGAGGTAGCATTTCGAGTTGAATTCAGGTTCGATTATGTCAACATTGGAAATGACTGTGATGTTTGCATTGATTTATAAATTTTGCAGGAGCTATATGCTCTAGGTGGGCGCACATTTCTAGTGCTAAACCTGGCTCCAGTGGGGTGTTATCCAGCCCTCCTGGTGGAGCTTCCTCACGGAAAATCCGATTTAGATGAATTTGGATGCTTGATCTCTTACAACAAAGCGGTCGTGGACTACAACAAGATGTTGAAGAAGACATTAGCACGAACAAGAAAGTCTTTGCCAAATGCTAATCTGATATATGTAGATACATTCTCAGTGTTGCTGGATCTGTTCCAACATCCCGCACTTCATGGTATGCTCCTTAAACTAGGTGCTCGTATATAAAAACTATAATAATAATTCTATTACAGTCTTATTTTTATAAAAAATTGTTATGATATTTAGTAACGAAATAATATAAGAAACCTATATTATAATAAGCATTGAATAGTTATTTATTACCTAAATTTATGAATAGCTATTCAATACTGTTTATTTTAAAACATTTTTATTTAAATAAAAAATTTCATTCTTCAAGAATAATAATTTTATTACAATTTTATTGATTCAATGAAGTGAGCGAGATCCATCTATTAGCAACAATTAGAAGTTGTGCATGTACTTGCAGCCACCGGTTCTTGGTTTCGAGCCACTAATTCATAATTATAGCACCGGCCTGTAGGTTGGCCGACTTCGGAATGAGTTGTGTAACAATTTTCCTTCTGTTTTTATTTTATTCCTTTTTATATCTTTGCCAGGTCCGATCCCGGAACTATGAAATTGGACTGCATGCCGGTTTTTAAGATTGCAATTTGTAATAGCGGGCTGTATTTATGTCTTTGTTTCATGTCAGAATCAAGAGGGTATAAAAAAATATATGAAATCGATTCTATTTTATCATCAATCTAATCACCGTACCAAGTCATAATGATTTGGATTAACCCCTTCTTCTTGCACCAAAGATCATAGTAATCACAAGTAACTACTTTATAAGATATCCTACTTTATATCTGCAATTGTAAATTTTTATATTAGATAATCATGGACTCATGAAACTAAAGCCTAAACTTGATGGTTATAAGTCAAAATCTTAACTCACGAATAAAATTATAAAAAGGAGTGCTAAATGATAAATATTAGAGTTTATATCATATCTGCAGCTTATATTATTAAATCAAATAGTTGAAACACCAATCTTAACACTGAATTATACCCACTAAGAAAGCTTTTTAAGTTTACCTAGTGGCATTTTTACATCCCTTTTTGTTGATTGATGTTTCTCTATCTTTTCCCCCTCCAAGATTGATGTTTGATAATGTTTGGTTGGTTTCATTTCAGGGCTCAAGTATGGTACCAAAGCATGTTGTGGATATGGTGGCGGTGACTACAATTTTGATCCTAGACTGTATTGTGGAAGCCACAAGCAGATAAATGGGACAACATTGAGTGCATCGGTTTGCAATGATCCATACAATTATGTGAGCTGGGATGGAATACATGCCACAGAAGCAGCTAACAAGCTCACAACATTGGCCATCCTGAATGGCTCATATTCTGACCCTCCTTTTCCTTTTGATAAGCTTTGTGATCTCCATCCTATTGATTAATAATACTGTAATTAGCAAACGCAGACGAATTGAATCAAAATTATACAATTTAAGAAGATGATATTCAATTCAATTAGAGCATATTACTTACTCCCTTATCGGCTATATTTGTTTTACAATTTTTTCCCCCTAATTATCTTAATCCTTTAGGTATTTTAGGATAGAGTTAACTAGAAAAATGGTATCTAAATTTTCACAAAATGTTTAATAAGATATTTGAAGTTTCGTTTTGAACAATTTGATACCCGAATAAATTTTTTACGAATTCTTTTCTTAACTAAAATTTAGTTTTGATAATTTTGGTACTTAAAAAAGCCTGTAAAAATTTTGTTTTGCTGCCAAAACTATCAAAACCAAACTCCATATTTTATTGAACTTTTTGTAAAAGTTGATGCACCAAATTATTTAAAACGAAACTTCAAGTACTTGATTTAACTTTTTACAAAAGTTTGGATACTATTTTTAACATTAATCCTTTAGAATATAGTGTTGATACAAAAATTACAACCAAATGTAATAACTAGAAAATAGGAATGTTTTATTTAAATCTCGTCTACTTTTTGTGAATTTTGATATTGATATTTTAGTTAAAAAATATTGGTCATATAATCAATTATCTAGATCTTAAAAGTACAATATTGTCAAAGTTTTGAATTTAAATGCTAAATTTCAACATTAAAAAAGTTAAATTCATGCGAAATAAATATAAGAAGGCATATCTATAATTTATGTGAAATAAATTGCATCCTTCAAATCATCCAAACTTGACTCAAAATTGGCATGATATGATGCACTAATTTCAATAAGATACGTAATATGATTACTCTCCACTATGGAGTTAATTTTGGGAGATAAAAAACTTATCAATATAGGTACTTTATGATAGAGCAAATCATTTGTATCGGCCGAAAAAAAAAAAAAAAAGATCATTTGTAACATGATAATATAATATGATCACAAACAGGATATAGATAGAGGCTTTATCACTGTGAACAAATATAAAAATAATAAAGCACAAGACACTAAAGACGGGAGTATGATGGGAATAGATGTGACAACTGACTACACTGTAAACTAAGTATTTGTAATCCTTAATATTATGTATTCTTGATACTAGAGCGAACTTAACAGAAAAAAAAAAAAAAAAAAAAAAAAAAACATGATTTGCTAATTCAAATTGCACAATAGTAAATGTGAAATGAACAAAAATTACTAAAGGGAGAAAATTGTGGACATTGAATTTCAGATGTAAAATAATTTTTTATTATTTTCTTATTTTTGAAAAAAATGAAATTTATCCCAAAAGGGTAAATCAACAAATAGGGGTATGAAAAAAACCGGTGACACAGAAAAACTAATATGAAAAATATGGTTAATTGGCCCATTGGTTTCGGTTTAGAGTTAGAGTTTTTAATATTTGTGGTTTTTGATTTCAATTTCGGTTGATAGCCAATAAAAACCGATGGTTTCGGTTAATTGATCCGAAATATATATAATATATAAAGGATAGATTACGTTATAAAGGTATCAACATTTGAGGGTAAATTTATTTAAGATATCAACGTTTAAAGTGGTGAAAAAGAGGCATCGACACTTCATGAAGTCAACCGTTTGAGTAATGGTTGACAATCCATCAATAACATCATTAACGAAATTTTGTCAAGCGACAAATGTTAGCAACACATTTTATTTTTATTTTTTAATCAAGACCAAAGACTTGACTATTGATGGAAATTGAAAAAAAAAAAAAAGTAAAATGACAAATCAGCAATTCTTTCTATCGACACCCAAAACAATCCCTAAACCTAAACAACTTCAAAACAAACAAACCCTTAAAAAGCCCCACAAATCCCCACGAATCAAACTCTGGGTCTCATGCTCCCCTAAATCTGACATGATAATCGTGACCCCTTGTAAAGCCTTGAATTTTGCGGAACTCTTAGAAAATAATCCTAAAGCTAATATCAAACCATAAACCCTAAAAACTGACTTAAGTTAAAACCAAACTCTAAACAAGATTGAATACAAAATTTTATAACCTCAAGAAAAAGAGCTCTTGCAAAAACAAAACAAAAATTCAATAACCGTTTGACTCAAAATCCTTACGCTAAGCAATTCATCTATTTGATCTCTAACACGTAAATCGAGATAATATATTCAAATAATATTCAATAAAAAAATTATAAAAACCTTAAAAATTTCGATGAATTTTAGAAGCAAAAAATTTAAAAGTAATACCAAAAGTCTAAATAATAAACTATAATACTAGCCTAAACTCGATTAGATAATCTCGAGAATCATAAAAAATAAATAAAAATAGTGTAAACTCAAATTATGAGCCAAATATATCATATAGCTGTAAACTCTTAGATTTTACAATGATTATAAATAAACCCTAGGATCAAAAGTCAAACCAGAACCCTAAAGTCAACCTAGATTAGTATTGAGTTTTAGAGGAATTAGATCCAGTGATCCTGCTCTTGGAACCCTAGAACAATAAAAATGATCTAATCTTAGATTATAGTTCGAAATAATGTCATATAACCTAAAAAGATTATATTCGCTAAAAATTCATTTGTTTCAAACTCGAACAAGATCAGTTTTCAAATTAGGGTACAGACACGCAAAATAAGGAAATTTTCCTATAATCAAATTACGCTTGAAAAATGTTTAGATATTCATAAAATATCACATAAAAATTTTTCAGGTCATAAAAACATCAGATATAACTCATATATATGTATTTTATCACTACCGATAACTTATCTGATATTTTACTGTTACTATTCACTTTTATTTTGCTACTATTTTATGCTGCTATTTCATCACTATATTTAAATATATATTGCTTATAAAACACAACTCATAACCTATAATTTATATTCCTTAACACCTACCTACCCTATTATATCAAATCTATTTTTCTTTTCTTCCTTCTCTTCCCCATGCAGTTACCTTTGTTGTAACTTGTTGTCCCCTCTTCCTTCTTTTGATTTTCTAATTATTTTACATTTAAATATCAATTCTTTCTCTATAAATACCCACTATCTCCTAATTCTTACAATTTTTTATTTTTATCAAATTTCTCTATTTTCCTCACATTCTCTCCTCTCTTTTTTTCCTCACTAGCTGGTGTGATTTCTACCCCCAATTTCTCTCACTTGGTTTTTTTTTTTTTTTTCATACACAGACATTTCCTTCAATATTTCATTTAGGTAAACACTTAACCCTCATCACCTTAGTTGATTTCATGTGTTGTTTATCAAAAGTTTCATTTGTTACTTATGGAATAAAATCTCTCCATGATGCATTAAGCTAATGATGGTAATGCTAGAATGAAACCATCAACATACTATGTCTATGATCATGATAGAGTTACATCCATGTTGTTATATTTTTTACATCTAATCTATCTATATGTATGTATAAATATTATTATGTACATATGTATATTTATTTGAGCATATAAGCTCACTAATCTAATATTTTATTTTCTTGCTTATTTATTTTTGCATGCAAATAAATAAGACTAGTCAATTTCTAGTTTTAGACTTATTCTAAATCAAGTCAAAACAAAGGTGACTTGTCCATAAAATTAATCTAAGACTCCTATGATTTTCTTATTATTTACTTTGCTTTATTCATGAGATTGGTTATATTCAAGTCTCGGGAAGCCTTGCTAAAGTCTAAGACTCTCATAATTATTTTCTTGCTTTTCTTATTTTATATATGGGAATTATCCATTTCTAAGTCCCGAGAAGCCTTGAAATAAATCTAAGACTTCTATGTTTTCTTTCTCTATGTTTTTCTTATTTCCCATGATGATTGGAATTTATTCAAGTCCTAGAAAGTCTTGATATTATGCTAAGACTTTCATATCTTTATTTTCTTTAAATTAGCTTATTTGGTTTTCTATCATTTATTTCTACATAAGCCTATGCCAACAAATTATTTCTTAGTATAACCACTAGGTTCATATGCATGCAAGGTCGTAAAGTGATGTTGTTGTTTTAATAAAAATTTTCTTAGAATGGAAAGATAAATTATCTCTTATCACCTAAAATGAAACTAATCTTTCAAGAATTTGTTTCCAACACTTAGGGAAGATTATTATAAAAATAGCTACTTAGATAAAATTTCCAAAAATCTCAAAATGAGTCATCTAAGAATATAGACATTGATAATCCTTTGACATGAAAAGATATTTCCATAAATTTAAATGTTGATAATTCATTGTTATACAAAAAAACTTTTAAAAATCTTATTTACAATGCATGAACAAACTTACTTTTAAAAGTAAGAATTTTCTTTTACCTAAATTTTTTCATATGCCAAAACTTAAAACATTTTAAAAGATGATATAACTTACAATGACTTTTCTTTACAACCACATAAAGATTCATATTTTGGAAATTGGTTAAAAGAAGCTTAGTATGAAAATGAAATATTCATGGACTTGAAATAAATATAAAATTATGATTTTCGTTAATTAAGTTTTACAATCTAAGAATTAAAATTTTATTTAAAAACCAAACTTAGGAAAAATTTTCATTAAGATTAAGAATGGTTTCCTTCCAACAGCTCAAAAAAAAAAAAAAAAAAAAAAGAGATTGTATAAACTTAACCTTCCAAACTTCTAAAATAAATTGCTTTATGAAAAATCATTGATGGGACAACATCACTAAGATCGTGCATATAGTATGAGTTTATATTAATATTAGATGGTTTTCAATTATATAAATATCTATGTGCTTGCTATAAATTAATTAGATGATGTGAAACTTGGGAAAAATTGCAAATTTAAGGGCTGAAACTTTTGGCTCAGATCTGTACTAAGCCATTTTGAAACCCAAATGGCTTTAAATGTTAAAAATAATCTTAGAAATAGATATATTTTTTCAAGTATGTGGAAAATGACTACTAATATGCAAAACCCAAGTTAAAATAACAAGTTATGGCCGTTTTAAGTTGAAATTCTCTTAATCCAAATTTTGATGAGAATAACAATATAGAATTAGAAAGTTTAAGTAGAACCTCTATGAGATACTTATTCCGGGTATTTCTTTGTTTAGGTGATTAGGAATACGAAACCCCATTATCCAAGGACTATTACGACTTAGCAGATTGCAATATGAGCAAGTGAATTTTTCCTCTTGATTTCGTTACATTGCTTGTACTTGTAGATATGTGCACTAGATCCATAATGACAAGATAAAATGGATATGTATGGGGTTAAGGGTTTACATGTAAATGCTTTTATGTATGTGAGATAAGGGATTCTAAGCATATCGAAACTAATAAATGATTGTTTAAGTACATTATCGATATTATATGTTGCTTATGCATGTATGATGTTTGTGTGATCACCCCCAAATATACTTTAATTGCACTCGGCCCTGATATAAATTAAATGGACACGCATTGTATCCATTAAGTCACATGTCAAAGATTGTTAATCCTATGCGAAGAATCAAGAGGGTTTGAGGCGAAGAGGGCTCGTGGCCATGCTCATTCTTAGAGAACTAAGGCGTACTAAGGATACGTCCTAAGGATGAGCCGCATCGATCGATCGTTGTGAGTAAAGTCCACTTGGGGACTAGTAGTGAAGATCGTGTAGACCTTCAACTACCATTTCCTTAACCCTCGATACGGAGGGCATAAATCCATTCTATATATGGTTTCTAAATACCCATACATAATTATTTATATCATGTGGTTGATGCATAGCATGCATAGCATATGCGTTAAAATTAATAAGCTAGTTTGAAATACGGTATGAATAAAGGAAATATCTCACTAAGCATGTTGTAAGTTTACACCCCCATAGATTTTTATTGAAACATGTATGCTTGAGATTCTATTCGAGCATGGGACATTAAGGAAATCATCAGTGAGTTTTGAGCTTTTATGGAAGAAGAAGGAGTATAGAAGGAATTTACATTCTTGAATATCTCTTTATGAGTAATATATAATATATTTGTATCTTAGAGATTACTAAGAAATGTATTCATATAGACTTTGAAGACATTAGTGAGGGTATACCCCTAAAAATTGTAATTGACCTTATTTATATCTAATGACAAGTGTTTCTTTTACCTTGTTACTTTAATTGTTATCAATATAAATTGTGCTATCTCGATGTGTTCTCTTAATTGTGATATATGCCTTATACATAATATGAAAAATTTTGCTTGACTAAGGTGGTCATTTCTAGGATTTAATATTGTGTGTAGCGAGCTGTCATGTTTAGAACACCCTTGGAGCATGACAACCTCCTTCCCTTAATGCATGAAAACTAAGCTTTCATAAAGGAACATATTGCGCCGAAGGTATTATTTGAGGTATGTCTTATTCGTTGGTGTGTCTCATCTTTTTGTTTAATTTTATCACTGTCGTAAACGAGATTTGTAATATATAAGTTACATAACCTTACAAGTGCATGAAACAAACAACACTTATTTATGTTTTACTATATTATCCAATGCCTTGTAAGTGTTTTTTGAATGTGATTAGTGACCTAACTGACCCCGAAGTTCCAGGATCACCTCTTTCGCACGAGTGGACATTTTAGGATCTATCCACATGAAGAATACACAACATCCTTCTCCTTTACAACTTGGACAACTATGAAACCACCTCCTTGGATTTTGAGTTGTCCAAATGGTTTGCTCTGGCGATAACAAACCACAGATGCAATGTTTTCCGCCATTCGTGCTAGTCATAGACTTTCTACTTTGTATCATGTTTAGATCTTCCATTTTTTTTTATTCAACGAAAATTGAACATTACGAGCAGTGATTTATAATTCTAGTAAGGACAACTAACTAACTGCTCCTACAAAAATACAAAGCAAAATGAATTTAGATAATGTTTTCACTGAGAAATTTTGTCAAACACCTACAAATCACAGGACAATGAAGTAAACTCATGAGTAAGTGTTGTTTGATTCCTATGCTTCTAAGCTTATCTAACGAGATATTACGAATCTCATGTACAAGAGTGATGAAAAATTGGATAAAAAAAACGAACACAACAAACGAGCGAGAATACCTGAGAATAATACCTTTGGATGACTATGGCGTAACATGTTCCCTTAGGTGTGCTTGTTTTTCATGCATCAATGGAAGGGGATCGTGGTTTCCATGTTGGATTTAGGGGAGTGTGAGAACTAGGGTTTGATTTGTGAGGATTTGGGATTTTTTTAGGGTCTCTTTATTTTGAGATTGTTTAGGTTTACGGATTATTTTGGGTGTTGATAGAAGGAAGCGGTGATTTGTTATTTTACTTTTTTTTATTCCATTAATGGGTCGGGTCTTACATCTTGATTAAAATAAAAATAAAATATGTTGTCAACACTTGTCACTTGACGGACCTTCATTAATGGTGTTACTAATGGATCGTCAACCATACCTCAAACGACCCACTTTGATAACTCTTTTTAATCATTCCAAACATTTATATCTTAAATGAACTTACATTCATATGTTGATACCTCTCACTATTATATACCTAATATATAAATATTGGTCTGTTTAGATGGTCTATTTTTCATTGGCATTTGTATCGTATTTGTTTTATATTAGTATTTGTTATAGTTAATTGGTTTATGAGTAAAAATGTTTGTTTTTCATAGGTATTCGTTTTTTATAAATAATTTGTTTGAAAACAATAAAAAAGACAAAACTAAAACAATAGAAATATGACAAAACAAATAGATTATTAATTTTTGAGAACGTTTATGCATTTTGGAGAATACAAGAAAGCGTTCAATAACTTTTTTGTTAGTGTTGTAATTTGGAATATGAAGAAATGAAGTTTTAATTTGTATAATGCTGGGATTGAATTTTAAATCTTATGAACTAGTATTAGCCTTGTATTCTTGATTTATTGTCTTATCATTATTTGATTTGTTCAATTGCATTTTTTAAATGTAATTATGAAAAAAAAGTCTAATATTTTATAGTCATAATTTAAAATGATTAACCTTAATTTTAGTGAACCATTATATTGAATGCTTAAAAACTGAAAAAAAAAAAATTGGTTAACTGCCTAATATTGGACCAGTTTCGGTTTATGAAATTAAAAAAGCAACTACTTCGGTTCTGCTCTAAAAAAAGAGTGATGGACTAATTAACCAAACTATGCTCACCTTTATGAGCAAATAGAAAAGAAACAATTTTTTTATTTCATTATTTGTAAAATAGTATAAATAGATAATCCCAAAAAGTAATATCAAATTCCACTGGCCACGTTAGTTGGCCCTAGTTTGGTAGAGCTCTAAAATCCCCACGTTTTGGGCTTTGGGTAACCAAATCCATTCCTTTAACCGGACCTCATCCGACCCGAATATCTGCTATAAACCCAACCGTCCGGCGACAATTTTCTCTTAGTGACTCGGGGGCGCCGACGCCACGAACTCAAATCTGAAGAAGGTGAGTCAAAGAATCGGAAACCCTAGATTAATTTCATCATCATGTATCATTGATTTTGATATTCTCTGACGAGCATTCTCGTTCAATTCTCATACTGATTGATTTACTTACAAACTTTTACCTTACAAGTGTTAATAGGCCCGTTTGATGGGTTAAGTTTAACTTTGTTCTTCAGTTGTTGGTTGAAAAGTGGAATGCAACTGCTAAAGTTTCGTTTTTTTGGAAAGTTTTGCACGATTTTGTTGATGCTTTGTGTTCGGATTTCGTTTCGTGTCGTATTCGTTGCAGTTTCAAGAAATATGTCAAGTTGAATACGCACCGTGAATAGCTTCTATTAGTTTCTTATTGATTGTGTCCATTCATGGTGGATTTGCATTTGCGACATATTCGTGTTTGAAGAAAAATTGTATCTATCCCATGTCATTTTAGGGTCGGCATTTCGTAGTTTCGGGGGCAAAAAAACCAAATGTGGCCTTTATCGAGCAGTCTTGATGTGATCGAGGAGGGGTTTGATTTGGAAAATGAGTGTATGCTTGAATTTGTGATTTAACTCATCAAACAAACTCAAAGTGCATAGCATTATAATGTTTTTGGTAATACCGATATTATGATCTAGGGATGATTTACACCAATGAAAGTGAGAAAATAACCTACACTGAAGGAAGGGAGAACTTAGGGTTTGGGAAGGAAAGTAACAGGGGAAACACGGAAGTGAAAGAAGAAGAAGACAAGTCTTGTCTTCTGCATGTACGGGTTGAAAATGAAAGATGGAACGCAGAGGACTAAATAACAGAGGGCTGGGCTTATTTGGAGGGCCTCTAATGGGCCTCGGCCAATTCATTTTCCTGGCATGGACCGGTGGCTAGTGCTTCATTTGTTACTTGTTGTTTGTTATTTTTGGGTTGTTAAAAAACTGTTTGTTAAGTTGTTACGATTACAGAATATTCTCTACTCACTATGAGCTGGCAAAGAAAATGCTGAAAGCATGTACAGATACTAATACGTATAAGTATCTGGTTATTGTACTGCAAGAGAACACACTAGTAATATTTTTCTCTATTAACTATACTTGCATCCGAGTATTGATTTTGGTTTGCATCCGAGCCAATTCATTTGATTAATTTCCGAACTAACTTCCCACCTCGTTTCATATTATTAGGACATTGATTATATGTTTGTATATATCATTGGGGAAAATGCTAAGACTTTCTAAAGTTGCCTGCTTGAGTTGTTAGTGTGTATAGTGCCCAATTCATATCTTTGATGATGCTTACCAATGACATGAGTTGGAATTCGTCATCTCATGCTGATACTTGCTAGATTTTTCTTTCACGGGGGTGGGATCTGTTTTACCATCCTTATTGAATTATCTATAAGTGCAGACTTTTCAAGCTAATAAGCTCTTTCTACTTGATGCCAAATAGAAAACCACTAAATCCTTTTTGTTTTCAGCATCTAGATCAACGACGAGCAGTCTATGCAGAGATTGGTGCTGTCTTGTTACTTGGTCTTCACATTTTCTATGTTTACATAGGGTATTGGAAATGTACGGTGTTTCATTTGCACAGTTTCTTATTGTAGGATTTTCCTGATTCTTTGTGTCATTGTCATGATCTCTCACGCTTTTGCTTGGAAAATTTGATTTGTTTTTTGATGGTCATACCATATACATTTCCTTGTGTTTTTTGAATTTTGTCAATCTTGTTGATGGGAAGTTATGTTTCAGGCATGGCACCAAAACAGCCAAATACAGGGCTTTTTGTGGGTCTAAACAGAGGCCATATCGTCACCAAGAAAGAATTAGCCCACGTCCTTCCGATAGAAAGGGGGTTAGTTACTTTGTCCCTTTCATTGCTTGTGTCTTTGGTTTCTTAATTTCTTTCATCATTTTGCTTCAATATGCCATGTTTGTCTCCAGAAAACAAGCAAGAGAGTGCACTTTGTGTGCAGTGTCATCAGAGGTTGCTGGTTTTGCCCCCTATGAGAAAAGAATCACCGAACTTCTAAAAGTTGGGAAAGACAAGCGTGCTTTGAAGGTAGCTAAGAGAAAGCTGGGGACTCACAAGAGGGCCAAAAAGAAGCGTGAGGAAATGTCTAGTGCCCTCAGGAAGATGAGGTAAAGAGGGGACACATTTTGTCTGTTTATTGTAAAGATTTAAGAGCACAATTACATGGCAAGTGGTGCTTGACTAATTTTTGTGTATTTTCCATGGTTCTTCTCTTTTCAGGTCTGCTGGCGGTGGAGAGAAAAAGAAGTAAGCTGTTGTAGAATTTTTATTTTTTTTCCTTTTATTTTTTTTCTTCTACTTACAGTGGATTATCCAGAACAATAGAGTATTTTGAGACTGTTGAACTTAGGTTTGGAGATTCTGAGCTTTTGTACCATTCAGATGCCTACTGCTAATGTTATTTCCTTTTGCATTTGTAGTAAACCACAAATCAGATGGTAGTTTGGCACTATGAACTACCTATGGAACATTTAAGATTTGTGGTAGACAATTTCTTGTGGATAAGTTGACATGCCTATTATTGTCTATATGAAGTATCAGCTTTTATGTTGATTCTGTTACCCATGGTGGGAAGGAATAACACTGAGCCAAACAACAATTTACTCAAGCCCAACATATCAAAAACTCGAACTTGGTTCAATACTATCAAAACTTGCTTATTGCTTCCCTTAATAAAGTTTATATTAAGATTCAAGCTTTACTTTGTTGGATACATATTTAAGCTTAATCCAAGCTCAATATTGAGTCAGTTGGGCAATTGAGCTTGGCTCAATAAGCTACTTAAGTCGTTCGAGTTTAAGTTTGATTCAACTAGAAGTAGATTGTGAGCCTACTTATCTGCAATTGCCAAGGATTGACATTCCCTTGCAATTTTTCTCTCTCACGGACCCTCTCATCCACTCATGAGATGTATGAACATTCTATCCATGCTACTGGGGTTCTTGGCGAGCTCACTGCATGGAGTGTCTATGTTAATACATTAGCTGCTTTCTGGGACTTCCCCTTTCAGATTTGGTGGGTTGATTCAGACCCTTTAAGTTGTTTACCATAGCATTCAGGATGAATGTAATTATAAACAGAAAAACGGCATGAGTGGTTGATTTAGACCCTATTACCTTTGGGCAGTGTAAATTATAATGTACTGATTATGTAAGCTGCTTAAACGTTAAAACAACCTCCAAGGTGGGGCAAAATCACCTGGTGAAACCATGCTTGAGGTGGAGACAAGTGAAATCCCCAGAGTGGAGCTCTCTTACATTGTTAGAACCTAGGTGATTTGGGTGTATGGTGGAAAAGTATGTCTGTCGTACATGATGCTTTGAACCTTAATGCTGCTATGATGACCTAATTATATGCTGTTTAGTTTCAGACTAGTTTCTGTAACCTATTTCAGCTGGTGCAGTGATGCCCCCACCACAAGCACCTGCACAGCTCACACAACAAGAGTATAATTCCATAATTCAGTCCCCATTACAAGATAAAAGAATGTTGTGAAATGAACGCACCAGACCGAAAGGAACAATCAACTGATTGAAAAAGCAGCCGGAATAAAAAGAAAAATTAAAACCTTTCACACAACATATTCGTCTCTTGGCTTGTGTGCAACTGAGACCCACATATTGGCAAAAGACCTAAACCATTTTAAAGAATTTATGCAACTGGAGAAGTATTGACATTTGAAATGTGAAAAGGAGAAAATTCTGTACAGCAAAATTTGAATTCGATCATACATGTTCATTCTCCAGAACTGGTTCTGTCCTAATCATGAAAGCACATGGCATTTTAGTCCTACCAATCCAAAAGGTATCAAGAGGAACACCTCTTTCAGACTCTTTCTCCATCTCCTTGATCTTCTTCCTCTTTACCATCTTGTAGATGACCAAACCACATAAACCTGACAAAACAATTACAATAAATCCACCCGCAAACCCTATAACCCACCATTTCCAAAACCCCTCTTCTGCCTTTTTGACCTCCGGCGTGAATGGAATAGCTAGCAAAAAATGGCCTGACTCTGCGTTATACAAGTCCTTTCTTCAGTCATGTTGCTAAACCGAATCGACCCGTCTAATCTGATCTGCACACATTTTATCAAATGTGCTTTGGCTTCGATTACAACAGGAAACCGTATCGAGATAGGGTCTCCCTGGATGGTGAAATTAAGCTTCTGTTTGCCTACTATGGATGTATTCGGAGAATCATAAGCTCTGAGACCAAAAACAGGACTAACCAGCTCATGTCCTGGAACTTTATAATACACAGAGGACCAATTCTGCAAATTTTCAAATATGATAGCCATTCTTTTTGAATAAGGGGTTGTTATAATCCTAGGTGGGATGATAAAATAACTGAAGTTCTCACCTCTAGTCCAAAAACTCGAACTTCGAAGCCTAACGACTGAAACTTGGATTCCTGAAAAATTGGCAGGCATGGTTATGTTGTATACTGTCCCCGTCCTAGGATGCTTCAAGGTTTCGTTTGCGTAATCATGAACAAACGATTCTAACGTCTTAGGGTCGTGATAATCTTTCTCCGAGGATTCAACAATAACAAAAAGTGTTGACAACATTAACCACAGGGCCAGCAGGATCATCCAATCAAGCCCTCTTTGCATCTTTCAATCATGTCAAAAAATTCTTTCACCGTACGATTTCCTAACAAACATCAACACCAACAAAAGAAGACGTTTTATAAAGAATCTTACCAGGAACCCTCTCTTGTTGTATTTATCCCAGGATCAAAGCCCTTCCGGGGGGCGGCTTGGCAAATATCAAATATGGAAATATGTTTTTCAAGCTTTCCTTGAACCAAAACTCGAATGAAATCTTAATGTATGTTTGGGAAGGAAAGCTCGAAAAAAAAAAAAAAAAAGGAAATCGAAATCAACCGGGCTCTTCTTCCACCCTTGTTTGCTTTGATCCTGGAAATATGTGATTGACGAAGGTATGAGGGGGAAAAAGGATGAGAGAAAGATACAAAGGATTTGAATTTATAAGTATGAAACAAGGTCTTGGTTACTTCGTAAAAATATAGGAAGCTACATTGGACTAGACTGCATGGTCCAAGACCATAATAATAATTAAAAAGGACCACGACTACATTATGGATTTAATATGGTAATTATAGACAGTATATGGTATGTCAAATATGATTATTCTTTCTTTCTTTCTTTTCTTTTATTTTATATTAATTATGGTCCTAATCTTAGGGAGGCTATTGTGTTAGTAAAAGTGGGTTAGTTGTGACAGACGGTTCCAACAAGACCATGTCGTAAAATAACGACGACCAAGGAAGGCTGTTCTGTGTGCATGGACAAAAATACCAGAATTTTTCTTAGTTTAGGTACCTGTCTTTAGATGGCTACATATGTCTTATTGGATTCCAGAAACAACAAAAGTCATACTCTCTGTGAGATCGAAATTCCCAGTGTTTTTTTTTTTTTTTCCTCCTTTCCTTCTCCTTCTCCTTCTCCTTCTCCTTCCTCAAATAGATAAAGTTTTGAGTTTCTCAAAATAGATCAGCTATATGTATTTTCTCCAATTATATATTATCTATACTATTAAAGTAAAACCACTCCCTTTTGTATCTTTAGTGTAAATATTTTTAGTATAAACGTTTTTAATATAATATTTTTAGTATATGAGTATTACATATTTTTTGTATTCCTAAAATCATGAAAATTAAATAGGTTTGATATAATTAAATATGAGTTGAATTAAATAGTTGAATAGCATAATAAAATACTTTTGATACCTTTGAATTCATGAAATTAAATATGGTTTGATTAGAATTAAATAGGGTTGAATAGATATAGTCTTTTCTTTTTTATTGTAAAATATTTTTTGTATCCCTAAATCATGAAATTAAATAGGGTTTGAATAGAATTAAATAGAGATTGAATAGACATAGTTTTTTTTTTTATTTCAAAACAATATATATATTTAATTTATATATGTTGGGTTATTTTATTTGCACATGCATCACGGTGTGTGTCGTCTGCTTGTATTTATATAAAGAATCTTTAATGTGTATTTCAGCTTTTACTTTTTAATTTTTAAGTACTTTCCTCTTGAAGGCATGTTCTGAATACAGGTAAATAGCAAAAAGCTATCTATTGTATTTTGACAGTATATAATTGAAGGGATGTTTATGATAGAAAATTAATGGTTACTCCCACCATTATGGCCATGAACATACTAAAATTTCTTGGATTTATTCCTTCTGTTATCATGTTGTTCTTGTTGATATTGCCACTCACTAATATCGTAAATAGATATTTCAATATGGATATTTTAATTTAATAATTGTAACTTGATAAAAGGGAGGGAGAGAATGCAGCACATTGGAAGCTTTATTGTTACTATTAATGTTCTGTGTTATTACTTAAATTATATAGATATATGTTTGTTAATAGTTAATGCATATATAACAACATGTAATATATATATATATATATATATATATGGCATAGTCTAATATTTGTATAATGCGTGTGTGAGTGTTATATATATAAGGGATAAATTATACCAAAAAGTATCGACCTTTAAAGGTAAGTTTATTTATGGTATCAATATTTTATGTAGTTAAAAGACATATCAATGTTTGACAAAGTGTATTAAATAAGATATCAATATCTTGCAAAGTTTATTTTAGGTATCCATGTTTGAATTAGTTTTTAATTAAATCTTTTTATTTTTATTAATGGTTAATTATTAATACCTTATTTGATTTAATTTTTTCAAATGTTAATACTTTTTTTTTAAACCACTCAAATATTAATGGCTTAAATGAACTTATCCCCAAAATGTTGATATCTCAAATGAGCTTACCCTCAATGTTGATACTTTTTAATATAATTTACCCTATATATATATGTGTGTGTGCTAACTAAATTATATGAGCTGTATATTATGACTGAACACATAAAATTGTGTCATAATCAATTCATAATTGCTTATTTATGTCCAAATATTCTATAGTGAAAGGGGGGAAAACAGTAATTATTGTTTGTTGAGGAGAGAAGATTTAAGTAGAGAAGTAAATATGCAATATTAGGTAAGTGGAAGCTTAGCTCCTATATGCATAGTTTTGTTTTGAGTTAATAATCATTTTAAAAGTTGGCAACTCAATCCTAAGAGTTAAGTAACACATCAATGCTTGTATACTTTATTGAATGAATAAAATTGTAACAAAATTGTTATTTTTAAGGAATGAAATTGAGTTGTCAATAAAATTTTTATTTGTTAATTCTTTATTTGAATAATGATATTTTAAGAAAAAAATACATTTTAGTATTGAATTACTATTCATAGGTTAAAGTAATACATAACTATTCAATGTTTTTGAAACTAGACTCTTAATGGAATTACTATTGTGGTCAACTAAATGTCATAATAGATCTTTATAAGAGATGATTATTCACATGTTAAAACAATGAGTCAATGTTTTTAGTAATGGTTCTATTTATGAAATCACTGTTATGGTCAATTAAATATCGTCATAGTTTTTCATAAAGAGTAAAGACTATAATGAAATTGATATTATAGTGAAAGGAATGAGCACTAACTAACCGACTATTGACGTTATAGCAAGTGAGCATTTATTATGAGGCAGTAAATACTTGTACAGACCTGTAAATTAAAAAGAAAACTTTCAATATTATTCAAATTGATGTAAAGTTGCACGACATATTAATATCATACATGTTAATGTATTATAACACTTATGTTTTGATATATGTAGTTAGCAGAGATACTAGATGAATGTACTCTTTTAATGTGTATATCTAAATTAAAGTGAAGAGTATGATGTATGGAAAAGTAAAAAAAGGATAAAATAAAGAATTTATTGGTTTAATCATTTATGAGATGACAAGCATAATTTAAAAAGGGTAATCAAAGGAATTTAGTGATAAAATGACCATCTTTTTTAGAAGTATGACTAATAAGTAAAACCAATCTTTTACAAAAGGTCGTTTTTAGCGGTGTAATTTTGATGGTATAAAAATGAATAAGGTGATTGGCGCATTCTGATGGAACTAGGGGGCTGAACCTATCCTTTGAAGGTCAATGCTTACACGTAATAAGATATGACGTCTTGCCTTTATGATGCATACCATATACATAAAGCCTAAAGGATGAGGAATTTCTTTAGTAATGCTCTTGTGTTTGCATAATATTTGAAAACCTTGATAAATTTTCGGTGGTAAAATTCTCTCACTTGGACCAAAGTAATTGAATCAATCCACAAATCATGCTAGCAATTCCCATTGAGTTGTCTTGAATTGGATAAACCATCAATCTTTGTATAACCTCCAAGTTCTCTTTATAATACCTTGAAAAACCTTTCCTAGTATCATTTACGTTACTATCTAACTACCTCAATTGTTGTATCAACTTTCTTATTTTCCTTATATCAATTCTTTATTAAAAGATGAGCTACCGAAACTTCAAGATAAAAAAGCTTTTTTGAAAAGCACTATAGCAAAAGTACTAAGGTCCAAATTCTCAGTTCCAAGTAATGAAACTTTAAAGTTTTGATCAATGCATTCGAGTTTATTCTAGAATAGAATCAATAGAATGATTAATAAACTTAATGATTCTAGTTCCTATTTAATTCATAATATGTGATATTTGTGTCTAAAAATTTTTATTAGATAAACTTAGAAAGATGTTCTAAGCACTTATTGACGAAATCAAACACAATTTTGATGGGGCTTCTACCCCTTACCACGCCTAGTTATATGTTTTATTTTATAATAAAAACATGTAAAATTATGTGAAAATTAATTTATAATGAGTAATTAATTAGTGCACAAAGGTAAATTAATGATCAAAATATGATTGTAAAGAGTTGAGCGGGGACCCTATAATAAAATATTGAACTTAAGTTCAACTACTTGTAATGACACTTGACAAGTTGGAATTTGACTTGCTAACCTTACTTAAACTTGATTAATTTAACAAAAATATTCATTTTTCCTAATTATAATAATATTAATATCTAAATTTGACTTCAACCCAATCAATTCATGAGTCTCTCGAGTTGCACTAATTAATTAAGTTAAATATTATGAAATTTGAGTTCAACTTAAGTGATTAATTGAAAAACTCAAATTCAACTCAATCGGATTATTCTTAAGTTAAACCCGAGTAAATACCAAGTCCAAAGCCTCTACTAAAGATTAGGAAATTCTATGGTCCCATCATTAATTTTGACGGGACCGGTCTCATCACTATTCAACGGCTCATATCATACATAACCGTGATCGAATCACTAAATTAGTTAATATTTTAATTATTACCATATTTATTTTAATTGTTAGATGGTTGACTTGATGGTTTCATTGGCAAGACTGTAGAAGCTCTCACTAAAGATTAATTTCATCATTGTTTATTAAAGAAAGAAGATCAATAATAAACTTTAGGTAGGGAAACTAATAAACTATTATAGATTGGTAAACTTTTGCTATTATATTGTGAGGAATATTATACAATGCTCCTAGTGCAATTGCCAGTTGCTAATAGATTTAACTAAAGAAATTTTTCATATTTTTATACATTTACTTTTTAATAAAACATAATTGAAATTATATAATGATTGATTCTATCCATACAACAAACATAGCAGAAAGCATATGGTACCCCAAGTCCTTATAAATACATAATCAGACTAAGTAGAGTGCACCAACAATATTATAATGATCTTGTTCTTTTAATTCGAGCATTGGGTAGCTATTTTAGCATGAATAAATTGTTCTTGTTCTTTTACTTGTAGCTTGTAACAGAAAGACAAAGCTCGTAGTTGATGCGCTCCAGCTCAGATAAACTCATTATCTTGCCGTTTGTCGTTGGTGGTTGCCTAGAACCTTGGTTACAACTTCAGAGGAGGAATCGTCTTTGGCATATGGCAAGTGATCGAATGGAACATAATCAATACAAGATGGATGGAATAAGAGGCATTTTTAAGGAAATATATATATATATATATATATTTAATACCAATTGCTTATGAACTTTGTTGTAATTGTAATTTTATTATAGTCTTGTTTGTTATAGATGTGTAATAAAAGTTCTATAATAAATCTTTATTACAAAAAAAAAAAAAAAAAATTGAATAGTTATTCTTTACTCAAAACCTATGAATGACAAATAAATATTAGAATTGTTTTTTTTTCAAAATATCCTTTTTTAAATAAAAAAATAATAAAGAAAATCCTATTACAACTCTATTCTATTTTTGTTAAAAAAAAAAACCTCTATTACATTATTTAGTATTAAGAATTTTATTACAACCTTATTCATTTAACGAAATGAACGGCTCGTGAGTCATCTAAAAATTCTACTTTCTATTGTAAGTACTTTATTTATAACTTGTTATATTTAATTAAAAATCTGGCACTTGAAAAACTACGTGATTTGTTTCTTGTGGGTTTTAAATTTTTAATTATGGCAAGGCTTATTATTGGAGAATTAGAGCTAAAAGTGAAAACTCAAGTATTTTGAAGGAAAATTATTTTAAATTATATATTTTATATATTGAAAAAAGAACATTTTATTTTATTTTTAATAATAAAGCATAGAATAATTTACAGGGATTTATTATAAATTTAATTTTGTAAAATATATATATTCACACCTTCATCTTTTTAGTATCTTATTTTGGTAAACATATTATTTGAAAATGGTGCAAAAAGATAATTAAAATATGAGGAAAAAAAATGGAATAAATGTTAATCTTTGGAAAAATTTACACTTCTATTATCCATCTATTATTTCATAGTTCAGATTCATACCAACTCGTAATTTGACCACTGATAAATATATGACTCTGTATATTTACATTTTATGATCGGATGCTTTAGTAGGCAGTTTTGTCCATGAGATCATACAAGTTTCCTTAGTTTTTTTAAGTTTATAAAGTATTAATAACATTTTGACATTGAATTGGGTAAATTACAAGAACAAACCTTGAAAAATTTTAAAATTACACGAACCCTCACTTTTGAAAAAGTAAGCAATTATCCTCATAGAATAGCTGCGGAACCCACATGAATTTAAATGGTTGCTTATGTGTCTTTTATAATTAATATATATTAAAAAATTTGAAAAAACAAAGGACATCTCATATTTATTTGCTAGCATGAAAAGACAATATAATTTTTTAGGTTATTTACTTAAAAACTATGCATTTACAACTCTTAAAAAATTGTTAACATTGAAAGAAATTTCCTTACTTATAGTAACAAATTGGTTTATATTAAACAAACATTTAATGATATATGTAGTTTTTAAAACTACATAAAAAGTTTTGAAATGGCTTAAGGAAAATTTGCATTTTTTTATGGATAAATTTGAATTATTTCGCATTATAGGACAATTTGAGATACTTTATTTCATAACATTGAGAATCAGACTCCAAAGTGTGTGTGTGTATTGGATTAACGTGAAAATTAAAACGATATTAAACAATAAAATATATAAAAGCATTTCCCTCTTTATTGATATTTGTTATTTGTTATGTAACATTGGAAAATACATATAATAAAATATATTAAGCAGCCACTTAATTATATATTAATATAAAACGATTTGACACTATAATCAAGGAAAAGTCTCCAAGGTTAACAATCCTTTTAAGGGTTCTAAATGCATAGTTTTGAAATATATAACCTATAAATTTAGATTATCTTGCTATATTAGGAAATAAATATGAGATGGCATTTGTGTTTTCAAATTTTCTATTAGTGATCAATTCAAACAGGATAAGATGGATGACACGAAAAGAGAAACGTTAAATCGAAAAAGATTTTAAATTTCATGCAAACGCTCGTCTCTTTCCCTAGTGGTGATTATTTAATGTTGATGGTTTGAGCATTTGCACTTTTGTTCTGTTGAAGACTCAGAATTCACTACACCCTTTACTCTTAGTTTGTAATTTTTTTTTTTTTTTTTGTTAAATTAATTACAAAGTCATCGTCCGCCCTTGCTGGCTTTTTTATTGTTTATTTTTTAATTTTTTTTTTTAAGTTTAGCATATCTCGCAGGTTGCGCTGTTGCTTTTGTTGGGAATCAATATTAAAAAATCGAAAACGTCAGCCAAGTTGACTTGACAAAAATTTAAAATTTTAGTTGCTGTTGAATTGACTCCTGTAAATTGGCCTGTATTGTGTGTGTAATTATGCACTGCGAGCCTGTGACAGCTAGTAAGAACTCCTCGTATGGTATAAAAAGTTCCATCTCAAGCTCCCGCGTCCCGTACGTTTTATTCACAAGAGTCCAGCCCCTAACTATTTGATTGTTTCATTATATTCAAATCTTTTTAACATCTATCGTTTTTAAAAACATATTTATCAAAAAAATAAATATCAATATAAAAGTAACAGCTTTTTTTTATAAACAGACCCAATAGATATGATACAGATATGATATATAGATGAGATACAGATACAGTATAGATAAAAATAAGACAATCCAAACAAACCCTAACTAATGAAGGTGGTAGTTGTTGTGATAGGATGAAAAAAATTGGTAGAATCGTAACTGGCTCTTATAGGATTGAAACGAATAGAGAATTTAAGAAAATTGCAAAATTTGATATAGTTTAAGTAGTTAATTATAAAAATAACTAGATGATAAGCTTTCATCTTAATGGATCATTATCCACATAAATCGACAAATAGGAAAACGCCTTTTTTCTTTCTTATTTTTATCCCCATTACAACGTGGAAGGAGATTAGAAATTGATACATCAACATGAAAGGCTGAGAGTAATGCCATTAGTTATAATATTAATGGCAAGAAAATGAATATTTACACACCAGTAATTGATATGAACATGAGGTCTATTATTTTACTCCTAAAGTTGTAGTGGATAGTAATTGGCAAAATAAGTAAATATATAAATAAATCAAAAGAAGTAATAAATATTTTTAAATATAATAATAAGTTATTATCGTTCAAACACTAAACTAAAAAAATCAACTGTCTTTTAAGAAAAAATGTAATAAGATGCAGTATGGGTTTAATTTGAAGGAGCGATGTAGACCATGCTCATTCATAAAATTTTTCATTTGTCCATAAAAAAAACTTGAATAAATTTCACTTGGGTAAGTGTATTTTTATTACTTGTCACTTTGGATAATTTATTATGTTGTTTGACTTAGGATTGTTTGTTTCATCGTCATGTTAGTATTATATTTTTATCATTTTCAAATAGATGTTTGTCAAAAAATAAATTCTAATAAAAAACTGACAGTTTTCATTATAAACCGACCAAACATATACGATACGATATAATACAGATAGTGGCTCTTAAATATTTAAGGGAAAAAAATTGAGTAAAAGATTTGGCAAGTTATAGTTAATTGCTTTACTTGACTATGAGCACTCAGATCCTTTGACTGTGCTTAAACTTTTCGAGTTCTCTATAGGGAAGTTGAGTCAATTTTCCCATGAAAACACACAACCACACACTTATTAGAGATAAAGTTTACAAAAGGAAATGGCCAAGAGTGAAAATGGACTTGTATTTCTTAATACTATACAACTAAGAAAAAACCCTTTATATGTATGTTTTTGGTATTATGTGTGCATTATTGTATTTGTTTAGGTATACATGTGATATGTCATATAATTGTGACTACATACATTATTCTTGTAAAGTGCTTGGTTTTTCTATCATTATAAGGAAAGATGGGAGATTCGAACGTGATCCATCCTACTTTGGAGATTAATGCTATCTGGCTATAAGGCATTGGCTTTTAAAGTGCTTAGTTGCTCACCCATGCTTAGCTTATTGCATTTTAGGTGAAAATGATTTACAAAAGTGTGATAATTATGACTATCTTGGATATGATATTTTAAATCAGAGTCAAGACAATAGTAATATATTAAATGACCACTGGCAAGACCAAATGTCTATTTAGTTTGATTGAGTCAAATAATAGATCTCTATATATTTTGATACTTTTGGAAATTATAATAGTTGTTGTAACTAAAATAATTTATTGTAAATTTCAAGTGATGATATTACTTTAAATTTAAGGACATTTGAATGAAGTTTGGAAGAACTATTATTATTTTGTTTATTATTGCAGCAAGTCACGAGCCTTTTATAATGGTGTGTCAAGCATAAGAATATAGGTTCTTATTGCGTTGAGTTAATGTACAACGACTCAAAATAATGATAAATCTACCATATTTGCATATTGAATTAGGGGTAGGCATGGTTTAATTAACTAGTTTATGACCCCATTTTTTGAACCAAACTAAAATAATTGATTTTTTTTTAATTTCAAACTTAAATCGAACCATTATTAACGGTTAACCACCTTAATAGTTAATCTTCTTTTTCTTTATTAATACTTTTAGTTTTTTGTTTTTAACCACTTAACATAATGGTTAACCAAAAGTTGTGGTTAACTATATTTTTAGTTGGTCCACAAAAATTTAAACCCTTTTTTATTTCATAATTACACTCAAAAATTGCAAGTTAACAAGTTAAATATCACAATTACAATAAAAAATTGCAAATCAACAAGTTAAATAACTATAAAACTAACAACAAATTAGGAATATAACTCTAATATAATATCCAAACGTAATGTGATCATTTGAAGTAATCCTGCCAAAAGATTTGACAAAACTGGTGAAGGATCCATTTTCATCTTTCTAATTCTCGATATCCCCATTGTCAAGGTACAATGACATGATTGATGATAGCCAAGTGTACAAATTTGCAATTGAGCACTAACACTTTAAATCATTTCAAACAAATATTAACATTTGTTTATACCAAAAATAAAAACAAATAATAGAAATTAACTTACATTCTTTTCTCAATCATCAATTGTGCAAAAATGATGATCGTTTGTAATGCAAGATGTTTCTACATAAAATAAAAGAAGGTGGAAAAAAAATAAAGAATTTCAATACATATGTAATAGATTAATAAAACATTAGAAAATATAGAAAGTATAAATAAATTTACCTATGGATATTGACTCTAATTGTTCTAAGATATGCTTAAAACATATGAGTTGACTTGAATTCTTCGACTAATTTTGCCCACAAATTAAGGCTTCCATAAATCTAGGTTTGAGAGTACTGCGAAATGAATCAAGCACAAGACCTTCGGTGGTAAAAGTGGATTCACAAGTAATAGTAGACACAAGAATAACCAACACATCCCTTACTATCAAAGAAATTGTTAGGTACTTAGATGTATTTGTTTTTCCACCAACCTAGTGTATCAAAAGAAAGTATCTTCATCTCACAATAATCAAGTAAATATTTTTTCAGTTCATTTTTTGAATCCTTACTTCCTTCATCTTCACCATGTTTCATGTACTTATCATCTAGATATTCATCAACTAACATAGATGAGTTCACTTCTTGCTCTTCTCCACTTGTGCAGACACTAGATGTAAGCTTGAAAACATTATAAAATTCAAACAAAGATTCCAAAACAACTCTACTTATATTTTTAGGGTTTCAACTTTATCTATTTATATATTTTTTAAATTAATTATATATAGTATATATATACTTATAAATATTGGACTAGTTAATCATCAATTATCAGTTTCTCATGGTCACAAATCGAAAAAATTAAAAACTATAATCCTGAACCAAAACCAATGGACTGGTTAAGCATATTTTTCGTATTGGTTTTCTGCCTTCGGTTCAGTTTTATCGTTTTTTTTTTTTTTGGCCTATCCCTTATATTAACTCTATTATATTTAGACCAACCAACCAACCACAAATGAATCTATCAAATTTAACCAACCTACGACATTTGTATGAAAACCTATCACATTTTGAATGAGATGAACCTACCGAATTTGCACCAACTAACCACATTTGCATCAAAACCTACTCTATTGGGATGTGGCCATTATTTTAAGCCGTCCAGACACAACTTAATCCAATAATTTTTTGTAAAAATATGTAGTAAATTGATCATCCGCTTTTAACTTAGAGGCTTGAAATAAAAGTTGTGCAATCATCACTTTAAAATAGGAAAAGATACAAGAACATACAATATATTTTAATACTTTTACAATCAAATGACTTACGTACTTTCATTTGACAAACTTATATCTGTGTTTATTAACGTAATTGTTTATTGCTTAAATTCTAATCAGATGGCAAATGTCCTTAATAATACAGCCACCAAATCATGTATGACCCACCAAATACTCGATTAAACAAGAAAGGATTCGGTAGATGATACACATTATGTATAATATACACATATTGAGTAGATATCAATTATTTTTAAACACATAATTATTTTAAAAATTACCTACTATCTCTTTTATATTTTTATTAAAAAAATTAGAAATGAGTTTCTGGCAAAGGATGGACTGAGCATAGACCGTATTGATGTCATTTTTCTCTTCAGATTTTTCATATATTGGGTCAATACCAAAAAGAAAACTGTAAAATATATTTCCAAAAAATAAAAAGAAAATAACGGTTGATAAGACTAAAGAGAGGCTGGGCCTTTCTGAGGAATGAGAAGCATGAAACTCAAAGAGAGATGGAGATGCCAAACATGGATTTGTAGATAGACAACCAACCAATCAAAACACACCTTTCATCCACGTGTGACCCAACCAAATCTAAGGCAGCAAATACACAGCCAGAGTAACAGGACACTCCTGCAATCACCACCACCACCTCAAACCTCAAAAGTCATTCAACAATTAGTCCAAAAAAACCAAACAACATTGGAAGAGATAACATTATATCATATTTACAACAATCTCATAGTGAAAAGAGAGAGAGGGAGAGAAAGAGATTGTATAGTAATAATAATAACTAAGTGATGGCAGCCACATCCGCCTCCATGGCAGCTGTTTTGTCACTTCCGGCCACCACCGCCAGGGCCAACCGCTCCTCTTCCTTTCCTTATCTCCCCCCTCGCTTCATTTCCTCCCCTTCTCTTTCCACTCCCTCCCTCAGGTTTTCAGGTAATGTTATGCGCATTCTACTTGTGTTTCATCACTTCTCTTTTTATCTGCCGGTGCTCAGCTTTTTGGCTTCTCGTTTTAGTATCTTTTTGACACCGTTTTGAATTCTGTTAATTGTATAACAAAGATAAATAAAAAAGTATAAATGCATGTAGCAAATATAGGTACAGCGTAAATGTAGATTAGAGATAGATAAGATATAAACAGCAGAGCAAATATTCTGCATATTACCTTCATGCTAGTTCACTGTATAAATGTCATATGTCTCTATAGTTTCAGGAATCTTGTGTAGTTGAGTTCGGGTGGTATTAGAGTGAGTTTTGCTCATGATCTATTGGTTTTGACATCATGTTGAGTTTAACTCCACGGCCAATTGATTTTAAAACTCAAAGCTTGCTTTTGAACTTATTACTTTAGGTGGGATACTATGTTTTCTTGTTCCATTGCTTGAAAAAGATAAATTCAAGCTCCCATCAATAAAACTGCGTCAGCTTTGCATAAACTCGTTTTCCTTTTCTTGTTCTTTCTTTTGGCTGCATTGTGGATTGTCCCATGGAACTCCTGTAACAAGCTGGTTTAAATATATGTGTGTGTGGTGTGTGTGAAGGAGGTGCTTACTTGCATACCCTGATGGCTTACCTTGATTGATGGAGATTTGAAATGGCACACAGTACCCAATCTGTGTTGGAGCAGATGTACATAGAGTAAGAACTAGGATTGAACAGATTGTGGAAACGAATGAAGATAAGAACAATGACCAGCCCTGAATGAGGAGTGGTTTCAAATTTTTTGGTCAAGTGTATGTATATTGTAGCGATAATGTATGATGCAACAACTGGCAAGGATAGTTTGATGGATGTTGCATCATGTTGCACCTAGCTGGAATTAGATATAATTAACATCGTATTTATAAGTTTAAACTTTTAAATTAGACTGGCCATCGAATCCTGCATAGCTATTAACCCTCTATTTGATTAATTGGCCCACTTCAATAAAACTTTCAGCGATCTTATCTATGAGCTTTCAACTTTGAGATCAGGTTACCGTGCATCTAAATTCAACAGTTTTTCATATGAGTTATATGATAACATTGAATTCATCTTTAACATAAATATTGAGGATAGAAATGTGAGCTCTTCCTTCTAGCAGGATCTCGGAGATTTGCCCCACTCCAAATTAGAGCCTCTTCCACTGATGAACCAGCTGCAGTTGATCCTAATGAGCTTTTCACTGACTTGAAAGAGAAGGTTAGACTCTATTTTTACATTACACATTTCTCTTCTTGATCTTCCTGCATCTACTTCCTACTCATTTTTGGCAATATCCAATGCTAATGTTGAAACCGGACTTCTTTTTATTGTTCAGTGGGATAAGGTTGAGAACAAGTCCACAGTCATTGTATATGGTGGTGGTGCAATTGTTGCGGTCTGGCTATCATCTGTTGTTGTTGGAGCGATCAACTCGGTTCCTTTGGTATTATCTTTCTTCTGTTTGCATTTACATCTTCTTGTTGATGAAATCGATACTTCATTTATCTTCCTTACTCATTTCATGAAAAACTATCTTCTGACTTCAGCTTCCAAAGATTATGGAGTTGATAGGCCTTGGATACACTGGTTGGTTTGTCTACAGATACCTTCTTTTCAAGGTAAAACTCAATATTCAAACTGGTCAATTAGATTCAAGAAACAGGTTAAACAGAATTTCTGTTCTAATACCATAATAAATTTTTAGATTGACAACCATCTGATCTGATGTGGTATTATAATTATTAGTTAATAGACATGAGAATTTGGTGGTCGTTCTTTCTGATTGTCATTAGAAAGTTTGGATCAACCGATTTCAAGGATCATATTTATAGATGAAAGCATTGCCTATACTACTTGCCTCTCACGCAATTCTCAAGATATTTGACAAAATTAACATGTACTTTGTCTGTGTTTTTTTCCACAGTCAAGCAGGAAAGAGCTAGTCGATGACATTGAATCACTTAAGAAGCAGATTACTGGAACTGAATAGACCACTGAGCCCATCTGATGCTGATCTTATGTGTATCATTGTTTTATATTCTCGCGTAAGAGGTGTCTAGTTCCTATATATGTAGAATAGCTTTTTCCTTTTTTCTTTTTTCCCCATGAATTTAAGCTACTTGAAAAGCGTCTAGCTTGTATCATCATTGTGATATTTTGTTCAACTACGCTCAAATTTTCACTTTTTAATCTCAGCTATGCTCTTCATCTGCCATCATTATTAATCTTTTGTGGAGATTTCACCAAGGACGGTTATAAGTAGAAATGGATATTTTTCAGGTCAGTTGATTGTGAATTTGAATCCATCACCCTAGTTGTGTTTTGGAAGATTAAAATGAAAATTCAGAATGAGTGAAAGTGTGAGAATTAGAATGATGAATGAAGATGAGAGATAGCACATGGAAATAAAAAGTGACGCTTCTATTGCTCTCTCACAATCCCGTTTCATGGTTTAAGCTGCTCTCATTTCACTCACTGCTACTATAAGAATCGCTTTTGCTTTCTTTTTCCTGGCCACTAAGAAGTTTCAGTTCGCCAAGTTGTCTCTCGCCACAAATAACCAGTTCTGAAGATAATTGATCTCATGGGCCCTGCTACTGATTTTTGATATGTCTCAAAGTTTTGATAAATCTGACATAAACAAAGACACAGGAGCATAGGTATTTCAGATTGTTCGAATTATGACATTGAATGAAAAGCGACTCTTCCATCAATTTTTTTCTTTTCACTAATTCTGGGAATGCATGATTCAGTACAGAGCCTTTTAAAAAGAGGGTTGAAAGTTAATTACCACTAATTTCAGCAGAGAAATCTGATCACAAATATCAGTAATGAAACCTCTTTGTCAAACATGGAATATTCTCGATGAAGAATTTTGCATCCTCCTTAATATATTGCTATTAAATTTAAAGTTGAAAGCGTACTTGGTTTCGATTACCATATTATTGCCCTTCAATACGCAATAATGAATTCTTAATCTACTTTTAGGAACCATGAAAGCTTTAATCTCCAAACGAACTCGCGAGACTGGATAATAATTAATTTCGTATATTCTTCTAAATGTAAAATTTCATGGTAAAATAGCATGTATAACAACTCAAACACTAATCTATGTAAGGTCAGGTATATGAATCCTATTTAACCATCTGAACGAAGAAAATCAATGAAACGATCCCATCCCATTGTAGCTTTAATGGGCAGAGATGGAGAAAAGTGTCTTCACTGCATCTACTATCATTGCAATGCACACATTGCATCTTGAGTATAGAAAAACTATAAAATTTATGTCCATGTGCACCACCATGCCTTTTTTCAGAAACACGTTATGCTAGAGAAAATTCATTCGAAAAGTTATGATGTCTCAAAATTTAGCACCATTCAAATGATTTAAAACAACAATAGATGCATCCAGAACTCCACCATTGTCAGGCCAAATTGATTTGCTATGCAAATAACTAAATCTAGTAAGATTAGATCATACAAATACACAAACGATTGTAATTTCTGAAGAAGTTTGTTCAAATGTGCATATAGATCCTTGGATTTTTTGCAATTATGGTCATAGTGAAGGCTTCAAGTGAATGATTGACATCATTTAATTTGGTTGCTGTTTGTGGTTATTAATTAGCATCTAGTGTATAAGTTCACATGTATGGAAGCATAACAAATCTATATTTGAACTTTACTAATACTTGTTAAGCAGTTTGTTGACAATGATCATGCTTGACTATAGATTGTTAAAGGAGTTGTTTAGCAAGTAAATCGGGATGGTGTGATTAGATGTGAGAAGCTTAGGCAATAGCAAAAGAAAAGAGTAGCCCACTATCTAGAATACAGGTAAATAATAATGTAAGGGATGGTTGAGTACTACACAAATGCTCAAGAGTGGAGAAATCCTCACACCATGATGGGCAGTATCAAAGCCAATGTTCCAACTTAGTCGAGCATCCTGAATATATGGAAAACTATAGCGATGCTAACATGGCACTTCTTGAGAGAAGGATATGCTTGAAACAAGCCTAGAAAAATAGAAAAAGATAATGATGACTTATCATTTAAAATACAAGAAAATAACAATATAAGAATTGGTTAAGTGCCACACATGCATTTCAAAAAGAAAGAATTTCTCATCCTATTAGATAAATGTTTATTACTCTATAAACTGCATAACACATACCCATAAATCTACAATTGGTGGTCAACAAATCTCAATGAAACTACTTCAATTGTTGAGTGTAAATGGATCAGGACATGAACAATACAAAGCATCACCAATTTGTGCTATGCTTGATGAGTGCAATTATATGTTTGATGTGTGTATTAGCATCGAAGTGCTTGTTGCCGATTAGTATAGAATAATCGATATATATATATATGCTTATAGGACGTGGGCCATTTGCTTTTTACATCAGCAAATGGTGGAAAATTCGAAAAAGTGAGTGTTGCAAATGTTATGAGGTCTTATATAAGCTTATTCTTCGATGAATATCACATTCTATAAGCTTAAAACATCTGTATCATATCTATATTTTATTTATATTTGATTTGAATATGATCTGATTTATTTATAAATAAAAATATCTATTTCTCATCTATTTCTATTTATTGACAATCATTGTGTTTGAAAATGATAAAAATAAAATGCTAAAATGATCGAAATGAGACAAACCAAATAAACTCATAATTTATTCCAATTTTGTTTTTTTGCCCGTTAGTAGATCCGTATCCATAATTATTTTTCAACATTTTAATATATTTTATCTAACTTTTAATAATTTTTATTTAAAAGTAAATAATAAAATCAGACCAAAATGGAAAAGCTAAACACATACACATGTATTAACATTATAAAAAATTTTGTAGTATCATACATAATAGATTAGATAAATTATTCAACAATTCAATTTTATACCTACTTGTAACCTAATCATTAAAATATTTAATAGATTATCTTATAGCAAATAAAGAGTTTAAAGGCTTCTATTGATAGATTGTAGCTAGGATTATTTGCAATTTGTACTATTTTTATTTAATATAAGGCTTATACAAGAGGGGAAAATGAATAAACTATTAATATTTTTAAATTTAATTACGAAAATGCCATGGAAGAAAAATTATTTCCAATTTTAGACAACATAGCCTCGTCTCTTGAAGAGACAAGGTCATAAGTGGCCGACATCGTCTCTTCGAGAGACGAAGTCTCATTTCTGCAATGACCTCGTCTCTCGAAGAAAAGAGATTGTACCGCGTGTGACCTCGTCTCTTGAAGAGACGAGGTCATCATAGAATGGGACCTCGTTTCTTGGAAAGACAAGGTCAGGTATTCCTCCACAAAATTCAATTTATTACTTAAGAAACCCAAAAAATTACATATAAAACCTGTCGAGCAAAAATATAAATGGCTATACGAGCTATTAACCAAATTCAACACAGCTGTAATACTATTCCGCCTAAACACACATTCTCAATCCTAATCTGAATCATTCAATCACAGCGGTATTGTGATTGTTTGTTAGTACAGTACAATTAAAATATGTAAATTTGTAGGCTCGTAACAGATAATATGAAACGAAAGGCTGATTGATTGTTCCATTAAAATGTACAAGAGAAAATGAGTACAATATACATACAAGAACAATACCAAAAAGTAAGAAGCTATATACAACAATCAAAATAAAAAAAAAAATCCATCATCTACTATTGCTGCTGATGTGTGTCCCTCATCCCTCGTCCCCTGCTTCTACCCCGCCTCACGTACATCCTAGGTAACGGGGTACGCAGATGAGGATGCTGTGTAGATGGAACAATATCTGTAACTGCAGCATCCTCATGTCCAGTAGCAGCACTGTACTGATGGAACGGGACAGGGTCTGACTCGACCTGTGTGAGCCCCTCCCCTATTCATCCAAGCAGGTGTGAGGTCCTTCATATTTAGTGATGTGAAACCACCCACCATGTTTCTCATAACTGCCTCTGAGTCTCCACTTATAACCTCTGTTATGAATATCGGTACACTTCACTACTCATGCTCTTGGGTCCGAATTCACTACCTTGAAATTATAATGGTTCGTTATGTGCCACATTTTAACTGCCCGTATGAGATGATCTTTGATCTCAAAACGCATCCCGACCTTAAATTCATCACTGAAACTCCAATTCCAGCACTCATTTCCTGCTCATCATCATATGCTGCGTAAGCACTATCAACTTCAGCATTGAAAAAAAGAACAAACTCTGAGCTCCCTACTGCATCAACGTCAGTAGAAGCAACGAAACGGTCCTAGTTATTTCCCCTTCGTTGTAACTCAGGCAAGGCATATTGTTGTTGAAATACTTCGACATTAACATTTTCATCATCATCATAGTTGTCACTGGATTCACTTGCCGATGAGTCTTGCACAGCATCCACATCATCACCACCTACCGATGTGGGTCCACAAAATTCAAAGTGACCTATTTCCACTTGTGCACTGCTTATTGTTTGAATTGGAGTAGAGTTTGAGTCTACCAACCCCTGGCTTCCAATATTTCTATCATTGCTCATTTCCCCTGCAAGTGCCTATGACAATTCAGTTTCCGATATCTGCATATAAACAGCCATTGAACCTTTTGTGTATACCAACATCTCTTGTGCCGCATCATCACCGGTCACTGGAATAATATCATAACGTAGCATTCTATCTCCAATAGCTATCCTATGATATAGCTCCATCCGATGTGTACACCTATTTACCTTTAGTCTATTGCAAATAATCTCCACTATCTGCTCATATGTTAAATTCCTACTAATATTGACCATAGCAACAGGCCGCTTATCATAACCAAAACCATCATCCCCTTACACAATATTACCATGAGCGTATAGTATGAACTTCGCCTTATCCATTTCCTCACAAATCCTGCCATCTCATCAAAATTAGCTTCCACGCATCAAATTCACAAAATCACACTTATGAATTGCATTCATCGTAACATATAACATAATTCCTAAACCTGCACCTCCACTTTAAAAGTTCAAATCTAATTTTGTAATCTATTCTGCTTTCTTACAAATATTAGCTTTTTTCATCGCATATTTTCATGCCATATCAAATCGCCATACCAATGCTAAAGTATTAAATACACCCCGTTAACGACAATTGAAGTTATTTTTAATTTTTTTCCCATACTTAAATTCCTAAAATAATTATCCAACAATAACTACTTAGGACATGATTTTTTCCGAAGTAAATATTATACATATACATATATAAACATACAACAGGAAAAAAAAAAAACGTCGGCATTGGAATCATGCTACAAAATTATTCTAACAACACATACAATCAACATTCAACAATGTAACATGAATGATTGAAAAAAAAATACGAAAATACGCGGAAATCCAACCTCAACGTTGGTAGTTCGCCGTTCGCTTGCCGGTGGTTTCGCTACGAATCTCCTCTTTTCAATCCTCCTACCTAACAAATCGTAATACAATCAACTTCGAACAAATGGGATGACCGATTACGGTCGATTGTGGATTTCAACCACAAGAAATCGGCGAGCATAAGAGGGAAATGGGTTCCGGCGAGCAGAAGAGGGAAATGGGGAAGAAGAAGATGCACGCGGAGGTTTAAATTCGCTGACCTCGTCTCTTGGAGATACGAGGTTAATCATTAATGATTCATTTCTTGAAGAGACGAGGTCGCATGCGGTGCAACCTCGTCTTTTCGAGAGACGGGGTCATTGCAGAAATGAGACATCGTCTCTCGAAGACGAGGCCAGGCTGCCTAAAATCAGAAATAATTTTTCCCCCATGGCATTTTCGTAATTAAATTTAAAAAATATTAATATTTCAATCACCACGCCAGGTATTCCTTAGCAAGAGGGGTCTACTTATGAAGCAATAAGTAAAAAAAGCAAGAACATAAACAAATTCCTTATTGAATGGAAAATATATTACATATACTAAAGGTGGGGAACATATACCTTTAGACAGACGCATATGTGTGTGTGCTGTGAATCCTGAGGGACCAGTGAGAGTGAAGGAGAAGATGTAAGAAGTAAGAAAGAGGAAGAGGGATGAGAGAGTGAGTGGAAAAGTGTATGAGTGTGAGTGGGAGAGGGGATGGGAGAATGTATGAGAGAGATGAGAGAGTGAAGGAGGAATGAGAATTGCTCAGGAAAGTTCTGTTCGTCGGATTGGGTTTACAAAGCTTGCTTAGAGTATTCTCTAATTGTGTGTGTAAAAACTGGTGTCGAATATGTGAGAAGAATCCTACTTATAAAGGCAGGAAACAATGGTTGTACTGTAGTGAACAGTACACATAATGGCCGACGGTTCACTATTTAAATAGTGAATAGTCATGTGTTTCTATTGTTGTGAACATTAAAAGTCAGGGGAATCCAAGGTTTTATTGTTTTACTTTCGGTGTTTTTCTCCAAGAGTAAAAAGACAGTATCCTTTGTGATACATAGTAGATGTACAAGATTTGTACATCAAAAACTATAATTATTTACAGTGCATGACTTATTTTTATACGTAACAGCCTACGTATTCTATACATTTAAGTCCTACACTATTACATTAGGGGACTTTTGTCAAGGTTCTGCCAAGTTGATACCATAACAATCGTCTTCATTGGAATCTCCACTGATGCTTGATTCTTTATCATTGGCTGATTCAACAGAGGTTTCATTAAGGATTGCCAAGGCCATTTCCAGAAGTTACTTCATCTGTTCTGGTGTTTTAGCCTGTGACATGGTTGACATGATAAACCCTTTATCATGAAAGAAGGGGCTTTGTTGTTCAGGTGTTGACATTGTTGAGGCGCTGCTTAAATGACTATTAATCCATTGGATAATAGCAGTCTCTTCAAGTTTATCCCAAAGTCTGTAGTTATCCCACCATTTGACTTTGTATCTCCTGGTGAGAATAGTTGTTGCATTATCGGTTCTATATTCATAGAACCAGCTCATTACCCATGAAACGCTGATATGTAAGAAAAACATCATTTCTTTCTTAAAAAACTTTTCATGAAGTTTTAAGGAGTAGTTTTTTAGAAAGGCATCGAAACCTTTCCGTGCATTTAGGTGAAGGATCTCATTCACAGCTCCAAATTCATTCCATCAGCTTGCAAACCAGTAGGGGAGGTTTCTAGAAGAACATTTGTCAAAGAAGATGAGCCATGTATGAGTCCGTGTAGCATTTGAACAAAAGAAAGCATTCCACCAGGCCTGCTTATAATCATAATACTTATATTGTATTCGGTGGTTAGGTTGAGCATTGGTGATTGGGATATTAAAGTTGATGGGTTCAAAGGGTTGTTTTCCAAATGTGCTAGTCCATTCACTAAAGTTATAAACCTTGCGAATTCTAGCAGTTGAATAGAAGGTTATTCCATTTTGTTGAAAATGCTTAAAGGAAACTGATTGAGTTTCAGTTAAGATTTTCTCATAGAATTCCAAAGTTTTGAAAATATCATTTGAAATAAAATGGAATTTTTTTGAAAACATTTTTCTAGCATATTCATAAGGGTCTTTTTCAAATACATCTTTCTCCGCTAGGAGGATATATTTGAAAATGGCTTTTATGAAAAATGCTGATTTTTGAACATTTTTGTGAGGGACAATTTCCTTCCTTAAGGAAGAAGCCACCTCATTTATTTGAAAATTTTGGTGTGATTTCTTTCGAGAAAGAACCACACCTTCTTGTTGTGGTTTTACAAATGTATGAGATTTTTTACTAAGAGGTTTCTCTTCCTCTTCTGTACATTTTGCCACTAGGGCTATTGAAGGATTAGGTGTATTTTTTGCCTCAGGGGCCTTTGTGGAATTGGTGTTTACTTGGCTAAGGGCTATTGCCAGTACCTTGAACAATTCAAGGGTAAGAAATTGGGATAAATCTTCCGTTGATTGGGAAGATTTCTGTGAAGAGGATTGAACCATTTGAGATGGCTCATTTTTTGAGGGTTGAACCTCCTGAGAGGATGGTTCATTTATTGTAAAGGGTTTGGCTACATTAAGCCATGTGTTAATGTCTGTGAGACCTTTCTTTTTTGGGGGGTCTGCTTTCCCCTTTCCCTTGTCTTTCTTGGGAGACATCTCTCTGTAGAAATTCATGGGTGAAGAAGTCAGGTAGTGTATTGGTTTTTCCATTGATGTGTTCAATATCGAAATCAAAACAGGATAGAATTGATTGCCATATGGCAAAAATCTGTTTAGAAGCCAAATTTTGAACATCATTTTGTAGAACATTTTTTGCTGACTTACAATCAACTTTTAAAAGAAATTTTTGATTTAACAAATCTCCTTGAAATTTTGAAATCGTTAAAACAATGGCTAAAATTTATTTTTTGATAGTGGAGTAGTTCATTTGACATTCGTTCCAATGTTTGGAGACAAATGGACTACACATTCTTTTCATTATTGACTTGTTTGAGAATACCACCGTAACCAATATCGGATGCATCAGTTTCTACAATTTTTTGTAGAGATGGGTCAGTAATATTGAGGCAGGGTATCTCTTTGATTTTGGTCTTAATAAGTCTGACAACATTGGTATGTTTATCAGACCAAGGAGGAGGATTTTTCTTAAGCCTATCATGCAATGGTTTGCAGATAATACTTAAGTTAGGGAAAAAATCTGCGACATAAATAAGGCTTCCTAGGAACCTTTGAGTTGGTTCTTATCCTTAATTTCATCAGGGAATTTGGAAGTGAACTCTATTGACCTTTGGATTGGCAATATGGTTCGATTGTTACATTAGGATGACAATCAAATTGGACAGGACCATTACTCAGGTTAGTTTCTATTGCAGCATGAATTGATCTTTCATACTTCAGTTCTCTAGAATCTCTAAGTATCATAAGGACAGAAGTATCCAGGCCTAATTTAGTAAGAGGTTTAGCTCCTACTTGAACCAGACCTATGTGTATATAGTTCCAGTCCTTGGCATATTTTTTGATGGATTCTTTGTTAAGAATTTCCATAAAGGTGAGGCCATTAGAAATAGGAACATCCTTTTCTTCTGTGGCAATAACATAGTCAATTTTGAAAAAGATTTTCCACTTGGCCATTTGATATATTTCATTATAAGCCATTTTTGGAATTTTCCAATTATCTATGGCTTCATCAAAATCTTTCATATGGATTTCATCTCGATTTAAAAGATTATCTTCTGAACCTTGCTCCGAGGAAGAACTATGTCCTCTTCTAGCTTTGCTCCCTCAGAGCAAGGTTCATAACTTTAGTGAATGGACTAGCACATTTGGAAAACAACCCTTTGAACCCATCAACTTTAATATCTCAATCACCAATGCTCAACCTAACCACCGAATGCAGTATAATTATTATGATTATAAGCAGGCCTGGTGGAATGCTTTCTTTCATTCAAATGCTATACGGACTCATACATGGCTCATCTTCTTTGACAAATGTTCTTCTAGAAACCTCCCTTACTAGTTTGCAAGCTGGTGGGATTTTGGAGCTGTGAATGAGATCCTTCACCTAAATGCACGGAAAGGTTTCGATGCCTTTCTAAAAAATTACTCCTTAAAACTTCATGAAAAATTTTTTAAGAAAGAAATGATGTTTTTCTTACATATCAGCGTTTCATGGGTAATGAGCTGGTTCTATGAATATAGAACCGATAATGCAACAACTATTCTCACCAGGAGATACAAAGTCAAATGGTGGAATAACTACTGTAAGGCCCCGGATTTACCCTTGTATTTAAAATAGGCAAACCCAGTTCCCCAACCACATATAATCTGCAGTATTATATGTAAGGTTGTAATCCAGGATCAATTTGTATAGTTATTTGCCTAAATGTCTTATAAGAATAAATTTTATTACTAATAGTACATAATACAACCATACATACATACATACATACATACATATATTACAAACAAGGCTCGTAAACAAGCCATTTACAAAATATATCAAAAGATAACAAAAATCCTATTAACTAATACATAAGTTTTCAAAGCATATATATATACATATAGCTATTCTATTACATAAGGGTTCCATCAACGTCAAGGTCGTCTCTACTCCTTCCAATCATCTAAGAACTCCTCAAAATCCGATCCATATCCCATACTTGTATAGAATTCGTCATCCATACCTGAAAAGGATAAAATGTGAGCCAGAGGCCCAGTACACAGTAACAAAAACAAATGCGTAATGGCTCACACGATCTTAAACTATAATGCAATGTGACAATCATTCATTGATTAGATAATCTTTAATTAGTCAAACATCACTGGAGTGTTCAAACTCCGAACAATAAGGATATTTGGGGTCCTGAGTAACGATCACGACGCTCAGGGGGTTGATATAAGTAGTTCGGACACTTATATCTCCTAGATGATATATCCATAAAAGAGAAAATAACTTCATCTAGGGTTAACAGCCGTTACACAACTTCACTTATCTTAGTCCATAACATCACTTAGTCCAACTGTTCCCATAAACCTTTGAACTAAATCATATTATTTCATTCTAAGCTTAAGCAAATGTTACTCCGATACTATTTTCCCCATCAGTTACCCGCCGTACCACTTAGGAAAGTCTTATCAAAAGACAGGGGTGGCCTAAGCGCCTAATCTACCGTGCCCCCAATCTGAGCAAGGTGCTACTCCCCGAACCGGATACCGATCTGCCATCTAGGCCAGATACGGGTTTAAATAGCGTAAGAGACATCCAATTCGAACAAAGGTTTAAGTTTTTCCATATTAAAATTTATTAAAGATATGCCTATCCTAAGCAAAGAACAAACACGTTACTGCGTACCTGTACTAGCTCGAGATTCAATGGAAATAACCGAAAGGGAATCACTCACTGTAAAAAGAAACATTACAAACTCACACTTAGTTCTAGTATATATATATATATATATATATCATCAAATCTCAAGTACAATCATCCAAAGAAATTCAAATAAATCATTACAACATCATCACATAACATTCAGATATCATATATTATCATACAATACTCAACAAATATTTAAATGATCATTTATCAAGCTTGGGAGAACTTTTAACAACCAATAATAAGTTTTAAACTTTGTTTGAAAAGTGTATCAGTTGAAAAGAACTAAAATTTAAGCATTGTTACTCTTAAAATTTGTGAAACTTAAAACATGAAAGTTGTAGATCTCTTTTTAAGCTTTCCAACGCAATTTGAATCACCTCAATCGGAGGTCGAATGAAAAAGTTATGATCAAATTACAAAACAATATCGCAGCAGGGAAGAGATCAGAAATTGAAACACCCTCCCATATGGGCCGTTTGGAAGGCCGTATCAACCCAGTGAAATTGCACTTTTCCATCCGAGAGTGATACACCCTTCCATATGAGGCTGTTTCAATTCATACACCCTCTCATATTGGGCCGTTTCAACTCAGGGAAATTGCACTTTTCCATCCGAGAGTGATACACCCTTCCATATGAGGCTGTTTCAATTCATACACCCTCTCATATTGGGCCGTTTCAACTCAGGGAAATTGCACTTTTCCATCCGAGAGTGATACACCCTTCCATATGAGGCTGTTCAATTCATACACCCTCTCATATAGGCCGTTTCAACTCAAGGAAAGTGCATTTTCAAGATCAGAGAGTGAAACACCCTTCCATATGGGGCTGTATGAAATTTTCCGCCTTCCCCTGTTTTGAACACAAAATTTTTACAACTTTAACACTTTTAACTTCAACCAAAACACTTTCTTAGCTCTCCATAACTTGATATATGATCTCCACATCATCTATTATACATTTCCAACTCATTAAACAACATCATTTCACTTTAATCTCTACCTTCCAATCAATACAACTTTCAACAAACTCAACTTCACTTAACCCTTACTACACCACTCATACATCATTCCATTTTCATTCTCACACTTCAAATACTAAACATGCATATATTACACTTCATTGGTAGCCCAAACCTTCATCAATACATCACCAATACATATATACATATCAAATTCACATTTAACAAACTTTTACACTATGAAACTTGCATCAAATTTAACTCAAACTTACCTCAAATCTTTGGGCTTGGTTTTCAAGGCTTTAGAATGATCTTTTGGTGGCCAACTTGCAAGAATTTGGATGTGGATCTTGGTCTTGAAGTTGGGGTGGCTTTGGGAGAGAAAATAATGGGTTTTGTGCTTGTTTGAGGGTTGTTTTGAGGGTGGTCTGATTTTGGACGAAATTTGGGTATTTTGGCTTAATGTTATCCAATGTTTGACTTTCAAGGCAGCCACAAAAGTCATAAAGTAGCTTTTAATTAGTATTAATTAATGTTATTAATTTAAGTAAAATAAAAGCATTTATTTAGCTTTTTTTCCTAAAAAATCTGCTACACTCCATTTGAAAATATATATATATATCTAATATTACTCATTCCATATACCACATCAATATGTAAATTAATATTAAGTATTTATTATACTAATGCAAACATAATTATTCTACACTACTCAAATATATACATGTTATTTATTTATTTTAATAAGCAACTATAATCACTTATATATAATATGATATTGGGAATAAAAGTATGGCTATTACAACTACAGACTTTGGGACAAACTTGAAGAGACTGCTATTATCCAATGGATTAATAGTCATTCAAGCAGCGCCTCGACAATGTCAACACCTGAACAATAAAGCCCCTTCTTTCATGATAAAGGGTTTATCATGTCAACCATGTTACAGGCTAAAACACCAGAATAGATGAAGCAACTTTTGGAAATGGCCTTGGCAACCCTCAATGAAACCTCTGCTGAATCAGCCAATGATGAAGAATCAAGCATCAGTGGAGATTCCAATGAAGACGATTGTTATGGTATCAACTTGGCAGAACCTTGACAAAAGTCCCCCAATGTAATAGTGTAGGACTTAAATGTATAAAATACGTAGGCTGTTACGTATAAAAATAAGTCATGCACTGTAAATAATTATAGTTTTTGATGTACAAATCTTGTACATCTACTATGTATCACAGCGGATACTGTATTTTTACTCTCGAAGAAAAACACCGAAAGTAAAACAGTAAAACCTTGGATTCCCCTGAGTTTTACTGTTCACAACAGTAGAAACACATGACTATTCACTATTTAAATAGTGAACTGTCGGCCATTATGTGTACTGTTCACTACAGTACAACCATTGTTTCCTGCCTTTATAAGTAGGATTCTTCTCACATATTCAACACCAGTTTTTACACACACAATCAGAGAATACTCTAAGCAAGCTTTGTAAACCCAATCCGGCGAACAAAACTTCCCTGAGCATTTCTCATTCCTCCTTCACTCTCTCATCTCTCTCATACATTCTCCCATCCCCTCTCCCACTCACACTCATACACTTTTTCACTCACTCTCTCATCCTTCTTCCACTCTCTTACTTCTTACATCTTCTCCTTCACTCTCACGGGTCCCTCAGGATTCACAGCACACATACATATGCGTTTGTCTTAAGGTATATGTTCCCCACCTTTAGTATATGTAATATATTTTCCATTCAATAAGGAGTTTGTTTATGTTCTTGCTTTCTTTACTTATTGCTTCATAAGTAGACCCCTCTTGCTAAGGAATACCTGGCGTGGTAATTGAAATTTTCTATTATCTGTGTTATTCCTCATATCTTCTCATATATATTTCATCTTGTGTTTAAGTTCATATATATATATATATATATATATATATATATATATATACCACTTGGAATACTTTTTCTATTAAATAAAATAAAACAATAATGAGAAATCAAGTTAAAAACCGATTCCGTTATGTTGTTAAACTAAAACCCTAGTAGCTACTTCATCTCCCAAAACGAAAAACCCACGAACAAGAAAATGAACCGAATTCCGAAGCTGAAGCTTCAAGCTATCCAATCCGTCTCCTACCAATTCACTCAACGCTGTTCCGTTAGCGGGACCTCCAAGGGCAAATCCAAGCTCAAAGCCGGACAGCCTCTCAAGCGCTCCAAGATCACCACCAAGAAAGGCGGCGGCGGAGGAGGTTCGGGAGAGCCCGGAAGACGCGGTCCTTCCGAAGCCGATGCCCTAGTCGAAGCTTGCCTTAATGCGCCCACTCCTCTCCGTCACTTGAAGCCGAAACAAAGAGCGCGTGAAGCCGAGAGAGAGAAGCTCGGTCTTATTAGCAAAGATCGGCAGCGCGAGATCGATAACTTGAAGAAAGGGAAACAGAAGCTCGGCGTTTCGGATAAGCCGGAGATTATCGGTACTCCTGGGTTGGATCTCATCACTTTAGGTTCGTATTCTTTCCAGTTTTTTTTTCCCGATCAAGTGTACTGCTGTGATTATAGAACGGAGCAATTGATTTGTGATATTACGTTAAATTTATACGATTTGAGCGATGTTGCATAAGCTCGATATGAAATGAAAGCTAATTACGACAATTGAAACAGTTTCAGGACTCGTTTGGCAATCAAACGAAGAGAATGTAGTGAAAAAGAATTTTGAATTACATTCGTAGGAGGGAGTTATTAAATTGAAATGATAAAATGATTTTTTGTTAGTAATTTTGGGTCAATTTTCAGAAAGATATCATTTTTAGGTTAAATAAGATAGAAATTTAAAGTATTAGAAGAATATCTATTTGAATCAAGCCGATTTTTTTGGCTTAACGAAATAAGATTGTGATGTAATAGATATTAGCAAGGAAAGGAATAGAGCTGTATTGTAATATGTTGGCTTTTAATTCTACTAAGAGTATCTTTGGAAAATAGTCAATTTCAATATTGAATTGCTACTGATGGGACAGGTTTTTTTTTTCCCTTCAGAATTGTATTGCAGGTCTAAATTCAACTAAACAACTGGAATAAGACTATAATAGAATTGTGACAGTGGTAAAGTGAATTGGCTATTAACGATCTTATATTTTATATAAATGATAGGTTTGGTTGATGCGGATAAGATACCAAAGTATGAGCTTACAGTGGAGGATGGGAGGAAGTTGGCCAAAGAGTACAGTAGGGTTTTGATGAGAAAGCATAGGGCAAGACAAGCTGCCGAGTCGACTTTGCTTAGGTTGAAGAAGGAGGCCATTGAGGCATTGCCAGAGCCTTTGAAGGCGGCTGCAATGGTCCCAGATTTGACACCCTTCCCAGCAAATCGGTTTATGGCAACTCTCACACCTCCCATTGAAGGGTATATTGAGAAGGTTAAGGAAGCTGCTAGGAAGAGCTCAACTAAGGAAAAGCTTAGATAATTCTATTGGAGGTGAGAGATTTATTACTAATATTTTTTTTCCTAAGTTTGTATGTGTTTTGTTTTTTCACTTTGTTAGTTGTTATTATGTGAGGCATGATTGAGCTCAATTCTCATTCAGATTTCTTTTTTCCACCTTTGGAACTTTATGACAAAGTAGTTGCGTAGTGGGTCTTATGGTATAGTTAGGCCAATAGTGTTGCAAAGCCTTATGTATTTGAGGGAGTGGATGTGGAGATCTTTTTTACATTGATTTACTGTCATATCCCTTTGCCACTGCTAATAGTGTCAGTTATCAATTCTGTGGGCTCAGTCATTGATATAATGTTGTTTGTCTTATTCAGCAATCAGCACCTCACACTTGTGCCCATTCTAAGTAATTCAAGTTAGATGGTCTGAAAAGGTTTAAGGATTAGTAATCCTTTTTAGAAATTGGTCGGTCCCATACATACGTGAGGAAGGTAATCAAAAAAGAAAGAAGATGAGTTCTATTGTGACTTAGCTGGTGAAAAATCTAGAAATAATAAAACACGCATGAGATATTGCAATTGAGGCACTCATGTTTCGAACTTGGACTTAGTAGTTACACCTGCATGTCTTACGAGTTAACATGCATCAAGCAAACACCTCTTTGTGTTGCATCTAGTCCCATCCTGAAAGATGGGAAAGGGTCATGCATATCCAGTTATTGCAAATATTTAAATGTGCACTTCTCAGAGGTTTGTGGCTTGTTCTTGCCAATTGTATTCTGGAGATGATTTCACGTTAGAGCTGAAATTGGAATACGTAATATACTGTGGAGATACTTTATTAATGAGAAGTTAAATGAAGGAAATCTATTTCCCAACTGAGATCCATTCCATAATCTTCATTACTTCTAGCTTTGGGAGTTTATGTCAATTTGTTTTCTGTTATTTCTCTAGTATGTACACATTTTTCATTCAGTAATAAGGGGCAGATGCATATGTGGAGCAGGTGTTTCTGAAAGGACTTGATAGGCGGTAGAAATAAAAGTCAGAAAGCATGTTTCCTGTACGGCAAAAGCGTGGAAGCAATGAAGAGGGAGCTGCAACTTGGTCAGGAGCCAGTCAAGTAATGATCTATGTGCGTTTCCTTTGGGTGGTTTTTCTCCGTTTGAACTTTCCATGAGGCTTGGTGGACAAAAGAACCTTTGCATGAGATCTGAAGATTGTTTTTCTGGGAATAAGGATCTTGCTTTCATCTTTTACCTCTTGGTGTGTAAAAATGTATAGCTTCTGCTTTATAACTAAAGAAGCTAGGAACTGCATGCAGTCATTGCTTACGCTTCTGAGGTCAGTGGACAATGGTTTTTCCACAAGGCACTTGACATTTTTGCAATCTGGGAAGTTCCCATAGGAAATATTTTTTTGATCAAATCAAAAGTGTTGCGCTGGGCTCACAAGAGATCACTTAAAGGAAGACTTTCTTAAAAAGTCTATGTTAATAGTCAAGGATGTTGTTAACGTTGTCTCAAGGGCACACGGAAGTAACCTTACAAGGTATATTTCATTTGCCTTTCGTATCAAAATTTTTAATATTATTCAATCTCAGGTGAGCATTGTTTGAGTTTTACATGTGTAGGTAAATTGATCTTGTATAGGTACCTGTTCACACGGTCCAAATGTCAAATAAAATGTACATGTGAAGATTTAAGCATGTTTGAAAGCAAGGTCAAAGTCAAATCTTCCAAGAGAGGAAAAAAGAAAAGGTGATTACATAGTGAGAAAGTGAAATGCTTGCAATTTGAACGTTGATTGAAGGTTATTACTATTGATTAAATTAAGCACCGAAGGTAAAGAGCTCAAGGTGATTAAAACCCATGTGCCAAGATTAGGGTTGTAACTGAGATAGGGTTTCAGACAGATCATATGAACTCGAAACTCAATGTTATCCTAGAAAATCTATCAAGCCCAATCGTATAACTCTATAGGGTTTTCATGTTATATCTAATTAGGTTTGATTTAAAATTCGGAATCCAATTTTATAACCTTATTTTCTAAAATCTATTTTTAAATTTTAATAATAAATTTAAGAAAAACCGATACTTTTGACATAAGTTTCCTATACATTCAAAAATGAAAAGATACATATGGAATTGCTGGAAAATGATACAGATCGCATTCATTATATAATATTTAAATACATAAATATATTTTTATCATCGTATAATATCTTAAAAACATTGTTAAATTAAATATCCTACTGGGATTTAAATATAATAAACAACAAATAATATTTATCTACAAAACAAACATAACTTGAAAAAAATTTAATAAAAAGTTTTAAAATCCATAACTAGTTTAGTAGATATAAAAGAAAAAACATGCTTAGGAGGTAAAAAAGATGGTAACTCTCTCACGTCTTATTTCTTCTCTTTACCCTTTTAGCAGTGTTACCAGGTTGTCGGGTATCTATCGGGTTTATTATATGATATAAACCCAACCCTAAAACTCTATAGGGTTTTTAACAGATTGATCGGGTTGAAAACCTTATAATGCCCTACCATGTTACATTCCTAACCAAGATGGCAATATCTTATGAGCTAATCAAAAGTCTCTTTGAATAGTTTTTTTTACAGATGCACACTTTTTTAAACTTTTTTTCTAATAAATTATTCATCAAGAAATAGATTGAGATAAAAAAGTTGGCAGTTCTTATAAAAAGATCAAATATACAAATATAGATAAAATATGCATACAAATTAGTTATTTTTATATATCGTTTCGATATAGATACAGATACAGATACAGATTAAAAATAGACCATCCAAACGGGCCCCAAATAAATTGGGTCCAAAACCTTGATTGGATTTTCCCTCGATTTCTTCAATTTGGCACGGCATGGAGAAATTGGAAAGTGCACCATGCAAGAGTGGGCAAAAGCTAAGTTAGAGGAATGACCAAGTTTGGGTCTGTTTGGATGGTCTGTTTTTCATCTGTATCTGTATCTTTTCAAAATGATATGTATAAATATATCCGATTTGCATATATATTTTATCTATATTTTATCTTTTAATGAGAACTGCCAACTTTTTTTTTATCTATATCTATTTCTTGATAAATAAGTTATTAGAAAAAAGTTTTAAAAAGTGTCTATATCTATCGGAAAAAATAAAAAAAATAGACCCTTCATTAGGGTAATGCCTGATGATCATAGGTTCTCAATTGTGCTATTAGAAAATTTGAATCTGAATGTAACACTTCGCTTTGTATGTGGTAAGCTTCCTCACTCTTTGCTTGAATGTAATTATAATCGAAGATGAATCCGCAAAACCTAATATACACTGTTTTTCTAGGCAAAATGGTCGTTGTTCTATTAGTTTGTATTAATCGAGAAACATGCAACTAATCTAGGGCCTTTTCGATAACCAAAAAGGCCCCTAATCTCAAGCTTTAAGTATTGTTTAAAACTAGTAGTTGGAACTAGGATCGGTAATTGCTGACACATCATCATGACACAAATACAAACACGATGTGATGAAGAATATGAGCCAAAATTATGATAAGATATTTATTAGATTTCATGTTTTCTATTATGAATTCTACATGAAATAAAGCCATGAATACTTTTCTCACATGAATAGCAATTCCTAATTGAAACATCTTGAAGCATATGGGAGCATTAAACAATGTTTGGTCACCTTTCTTTGCCTAACCTTAAGTGAAAGGAACCTTTTGATTTAATTTAAACTTAAATAATTAATTATGATATATGTTAGATATATACATAAATTTTCTAGATGATAATTGATAAATGCTAAAAGATTTTTATTTAAATATATTATTTTATACTTAATTTGGTCATTTTGACATCTAATCTCATTAAATTGGCACTTTCTTTGGTTTTAATTTGGTTTTAAAGTATATTAAAAATCAAAAGAAAGTTTTCCAAGTTTAAGAAATTTGAGCTCAACATCGGCAAAACAGGACCATGTTGCCAAAATGTATTAATCTTGGCATGCCATTTATAAGAGCACAATGCTAAGTGGATTGAGTATGTTGAGGAGTTCAACAAGGGCCCAAAATGGCCATTTGTAAGTGTGTTCATCCAAGATTTCCTCTTATTAACAAGAGGGAGCATGACCATGTTTGAGTTGTGTCAAAGTTAACATACCATTTTAGCATTATGTTGAAATTGAGTGAGAATTTAAAGATTTTCGCCAAGAACAACATAGGGAAGTTAAAATGCATGTATAAGTAGGAATGTTTAGGAAACTGCCAACTATGACTACAGTAACACCAATGCCCTTTTTCAAAATCAAGCTAAGGAATGGAGTAGGTATTGCCTTAAAACACATTTTTTTAAAAAAAAAAGTTTAATATAATTCTAATAAATTTGTCTCTTAAAAAAAAGATTTTAATACAATTCGTGCCTTAAAAAAACGAGCCTAACTTGTCTATTTATAAGATTATTTTTTATTCGATACTATTTTTCTAATTTTTTTATCAAAATATTATACTCTTTCTTTCTTAATCAAAATGAGACACAAAACTGAGGACATGAAACAACATGTCTGTTGGCGAAAAAACATCCTACAAAGCTGATGATTAATATCATGGACTAGTAGTTGTTGGGTTGCCATCATTAACATCCTAAGACAACGTAGTATAGTAAAGATTGAACATTATGATGACCATGAAATTCAAGCTCCAGAGCCACCAGTGATTAGTTCTTGTCATGGAGGTTGTGAGACAATAGTTGTCAAAATTGTAATTTTATATAGAATCGATGGAATCATATAAAATCGTGCAAAACCGGTAAAATCGTAGATATATTAAATCGTATATCTAAATTTATAATTCTATATAAAGTTTGCACCTAAATATTTTTATGTTTATTTTTATCAAAAAAACATGTAAATTCATAAATTTGTAAAATCATATATTTGACTTGCAATTACAGTATTGATGCAATTAGACATACTATCCCATCTACGTCTTTATCCAATTGAAGTCTCAACCTGTAATATACAAATAAGTTATAATGAAGGTTAGAATTGTAATAAAAGTGTTGTTAAAGGGTAATTTTGTCTTTGAACAGGTAAATTTTGGACACGGGAAAGTCACACAAACAAGACAGGACAAATTTGTGGAAATTGGCCCTAAGATGGCACTTAGGCTGCCGGCCTAAGAATGTACGCCGCCGGCCTACTTAGCGGCCTAAATCTGTTTTCTATATATATGCAGTTTATGATGAGAATTAAGGTTTGTCTTATTTTCCTCCGAGTTCTTCTTCTCTAAAGCGACCTAGGGCTTGCTTTCTTCAATGTTTAGTGTGAGAAATCAAAGGAGAATCAAGGTCTTCGATCTGGGTAAGTAGATCTATACGAGATCTATACAATTTAACATGTAATTAACGTCGTAATAATAGATTTCTCGTGTTTTTGAAGAAGATTGTAAGAGAAATCGTTAAGGATCAAATCTGAATCTTGAGGAGAACGATTGGAATTTGAGATCCATTTAAGGTAATTAAATCCCTTATTTACATATGCACATTTCATCGAAATGATTTCTAATTTAGGGTTTTGTTTGTTCATGATTGGTGATGTTCTAGAGTTGAGGTTTCTTTGCGTTCTTTGGTGATTTTTTGGATTTGGAGTCAAATCAAAGTAATTTTTCATCCTCTAAATCATAGATTCATTAAAGATCGAATCAGAATGATGGATTTGTCTGTATTTGTTGATTTATAATTAGGGTTTTATGGAGAAATTAGGTTTTGTGGTGTTTGATCGAAAGAGATTTTGTAGTTGTGGATTTCTTATAAGGTTAGGGTTTTGGAATTTTTTTTTTTGAGAATTGGATGAATTTTATTTCTGAAGTTTATGATTTATAATTATTGTTCTTATTATACGTTTTCCTTAGGAGATTTGGAGATTTGTTGTTGTTATTAAGAATTTGTGGATTTGGAGAAATTGTTCCTGAAATTTGAAAAGGTACGACCATTCCTCGTTTGTTGTTTTTGCGTACAGTTTTAATACTTTGTTTGCTTGATTGTAGGAACAGAAAAATAATTAATCTAAATCAGTTTGGCTGAATTAAATTGTTTTCCTGGTTGTGTTTAGCTATGACCAATAAAGACGTGGTAGACAATGATACTGGTGTGGCTCCCTGATGATCTATGTGTGAAGTCGTCTCGAGTGGACTCGTGCATAGAGATGATTCTAGTAGATCTAGGTGATTTGGCAGTATGGCTACGGGTGTTTGGGGAGTACCCATTCACCAATATATATATATATAATTACTTATTTTCAAAAGAGTTGGTTGATTTCTAATGGGGTCTGAGTTACTCCAGGTTTGGGACTAGGAATTCATAGTTCTAAACTGTGTTGATTTGCTGGCTTAAATAAGAAAATAAACTGTTGTTTGCATTAGAGTAATTGTACTATATATTCATGTTGTTTGTGCATATGCATTTATTTGTGGACTGGCGTACTAGGCGTTCTCGCTCATTCCTTTCTTTTTCAAGTACAGGTGATGATGAAGTTATTTATGATTTATCGAGTTATGATCTTTTTCTTTGATTATGGGGATGGCGATAGTGGTCTAGACTACCCTGCAAAAGAATAGGAATGGATACAAGATTTATGCAAAATCTTTTCTTTAGATATTGAAGACTTTTGGAATAATATTTTGGTTATTTATCTTATTAAAGATTTATGAATTTAAGTATTTGGATTTATGTAATAGTTATAACTAAAGGATTTTATGTCATTTATTTTGAAGATGGATCTTTTCTGGATTTTTATTTAGCTGGCTATAATTTTGCTAACATGGATCTGTTTCCATAAACAGGAGATTTCAAAGTTATTATATGATACAGTTTCTATATTTTTTTTATGTACCCTATGAAAGTATTATGGAGATTATGTTTTGAAATTATGGATTTAGAGCCTTTGTGTGTTCTATTTAAGAGAGGATACGTGACGGGTTGTGATCGCCTTAGTTTAGGACATTACAGCTTATTTGGTATCAGAGCTTTAGGTTTGAATCTTTTAGATTTAAGAAATTGACTCCTTAGGACGATGAGCTTTGATGAGTGGGGTAGAATATGATGAAGATGTTGTTTTCTAGTTAAGCTTGTTGTTGTCCTTTAGATTTTAAGTTTTGATCTTTAAGTTGGATTACCCTGTTCCTTATGTGGTTGTGTCTTGCTTGTGTTAGAATGCCTCCAAGGAGAAGAATGCCTAATATGGGTTCCTTTAGAGCTGGAGAGGAGGAAGTGAATAATGGGCAGGATGATCAACAACCTCAGAATCAGGATTTACCATCGCCACCACCAGTTCCACTTGTAGGACAACAGGTTTCTATTGATGCTGCACAGCTTAGGTAGGTTGTGAATGCTTTGCTGGGAGTGGTTAATCAGCAGCAGCAGGATATGAAGCAAGACATGCAGATGGTGCAGGCAAATGTTGAAGCTTGGAGACTGGAGACTCAGAGGCTTAATGGGAATGGAGGTAATAAAGTTAGACATGTTGATGTTTTAAGCTTGAACAAGTTTGTAGATCTGGTCTACAAGTTTGAACCTACACCTGGTAGACCTCTGGATGCACAGTTATGGATAGAGGAGGTCGAGAATACATTTGCTGCTCTGGACATTCCGAAGAACAAGAAAGTAGAATATGCCTCCTATTTGCTTATTGGGAGAGCAAACAACTGGTGGTTGTGGCAGGAGCAATCACATGAGAGATGTTCAAACAGGCCTTCTACAGGAATTCTTTCCCGACAATGTGAAGCAGAAGATGCTTCAGAAGTATTATACCCTGCAGCGGGGAAAGATGACAGTAAAGGAGTATGAGGCTGAGCTGTATAGATTGATGAGGTTCCTACCGAATCCATTAAAGGAAAGTGAAGAGGCTAAAATTAACAGGTTCATCATTGGATTAAAGCATGAGATATAGTATCGGGTGAATCTAATGGATCTGAATAATTACTCAGCAGTAATGAACAAGGCCAAGACAACAAAATGAAGAGTAAAGAGCCACAGAGAGGCCAGATATTTCTGGGTAAGAGACCAGTATCGAGTGTGTGGACACAAGACAAGGGTAAGCGACCTACCACACAAGCTTTTAGGCCAACAATATAGAGTGCTATAAGGGATGCCCCAGATGCCTAGGGCCACATGATATAAAAGACTGCAAGTGGATAGAGAATGCATGTTTTTCATGTGGTTGAATTGGTCATATCAGCAAGTTCTGCATAGAGAAGACACTTCCTTAGGATTTCTGTTTCAAGTGCAAACAGAGGGGACACAGAGTTGTGGATTGTAAAGAGGCTGGAAGGCAAATTATTCTAGTTGGTAGATCTTTTTCTTCTGGTCAAGGACAATGAGCACTAGCAAAGGTATACGCTCTTCGGCATAATAAGACGTCGAGTGTGGACACTATTGTGGGTATGTTTCCTATACTCCTACATAGTGCATATGTTTTGTTTAATACTTGAGCCAGTTTTTCTTGTATTTCAGAATCTTTTGTATCTATTTATGGTGTATCTGTTGAGTTTATGTCTGAATGCATGTATGTTAATACACCATTGGGAAGCGAATCTATTTTGAATAGAATTTGTAGAAATGTGGATATTGAGATAGAGGGTAGGCATTTGCCTACAAATCTTGTAGCATTGGGTATGTTGGACTTTGATATGATTTTGGGAGTAAACTGGTTAACTAAGCATAAGGATGTGATTGATTGTCACTGATGGAGACCAGTTTACCTATAAGTTAGTAGTGCAAAAACCTCCAATTCTACCTACCTATGAGCTGTGGGGGAGTTCTATGTTGGCAGCTATGGTGAAAGAGGACAAGCAGAAAATAGATGTATCCGAGATACCAGTTGTGTGTGAGTACCCAGAAGTATTTCCAGAAAATTTACTAGGGTTACCACCAGAAAGAGAAGTGGATTTCAGCATTGATTTGGTACCAGGTACTGCACCAATTTCTAAAAACTCCTTATTGCATGGCTTCTACAGAACTAGCAGAGCTTAAAGTACAATTGGATGATCTGTTGAAAAAGAAGTTCATTAGACCCAGTGTTTCACCCTGGGGAGCTCTAGTTCTATTTGTGAAGAAGAAAGATAGCAGTGTGAGGTTGTGCATAGATTATAGAAAGTTGAATTAGGTGACAGTCAAGAACAAGTACACTTTGCTAAGAATTGATGATTTGTTTGACCAACTGGTAAGAGTACCAGTATTTTCAAAGATAGATTCGGGATCAAGATATCACCAGTTGAGAGTTAAGGTAGATGATATACAAAAGACTGCTTTTAGGACCAGGTATGAACACTACGAATTTGTTGTCATACCTTTTGGTCTTACCAATGCACCAGTCGTGTTTATGGATCTGATGAACAAAATTTTTAGAGATTATTTGGATATGTTTGTTATGGTATTCATTGATGATGTGTTGGTATATTCTAAGTCTAAAGAAGAGTATCTGAGACTGGTTCTGACCAGATTACAAGAGGAGAAACTATATGCTAAGTTTTAAAATGCGAGTTCAGGTTGGAACAAGTTTCTTTCTTGGGGCATTTAGTCAATGGTAATGGAATTTCTATTGATCTTAAGAAAGTAAAAGTGGTTGTTGAATGGCCAAGACCCAAGACTGTATCAGAAGTTTTCTAGGAATGGCAGGATATTACAGGAGATTTATAGAAGGTTTTTCAAAGATTGCTAGATTGACACAAAAATGAGTTAAATATGTGTGGAGTGAAGACTATAAAGCTAGTTTTCAATTGTTAAAGAACAAGTTGATGTCTGCTCCAGTGCTAAACTTACCAGTAAGTGGTGAGGAATATGCTATTTATGGTGATGCCTCTATATGAGGTTTAGGATGTGTATTGATGCAAGGAGGCAGGGTATTAGCATATGCTTCCAGACAGTTGAAGTCATATGAGAAGAACTATCCTACACATGGTCTGGAACTAGCAACAATTGTGCATGCTTTGAAATCGTGGAGACACTACCTGTATGGGGAAAGATGTAAGGTATATACAGATCACAAGAGTTTAAAGTACATCTTTACCCAGAAAGAGCTGAACATGAGACAGAGAAGGTGGTTAAAGCTGATCGAGGACTATGATGTAGACATTCAGTATCATCCAGGAAAGGCGAATGTTGTAACAAATGCTTTGAGCAGAAAGAGAGTGGAAAATCTAGTAGCTATGTAAGCCCCGGTTTTCCTAGTAACCAAGTAGACTTCGGAAACCAAAACCTTAAACTGGATTAGCTTAAGCTTGAGAAAGAACCTAAGAACTCTGGATCCGACTTTCCTTCGATTTCAAACTAAAAGAACTTTTGTAAAATAATTTAATGTGGAATATTGTTCCAAAATATATTTCAAACCATAAAAAGAATTGATTTCAAAAAATTTTCCATTCCGAGCCTTCCAGACAGCCATTATGGAAAAGCGAGCCCGGCACTCGAAATTCAAAAAATATTCTGGAATACTCTTTAGAACCGAAATTTAATAAGGATTTCAAAAATATAATTTTTATAATTTTTTGGTTTATGGAAAATATAGATATAGCCTTTTTCTCGTATTTTCTTTACTACCGGTAAATTAATTATCTTGTTTACTATTCATTACTATTTACAAGTACAACCTACTACACTCAAAAGCCACTCCTACTCTTACATCCTTACAAACACTCAATTACATTTTTTTTTTCGAAGAACAATTTGTCTCTTAAGAATTATTACATTTAAGACTTATTATTACATAAATTATTAACAAAACAAATTCAACTCTCCCCTTCTCCCTCCCATTTTGGAACTAACGCATACCCTCCCCCCCCCCCCCCCCCCCCCCCCCCACCAATCCCATATTGCCATCAATTGTTTTATTTTTCTTCCTTTCTATAATTAAAACAAACCCTAATTTACCTTACTATATATTATCTTTTATGCCTTCTCTCTCTATCATTCATTTTCACTTTTCAAAACTACAAACTCTCTCTTTTTCTCCTTATGCTGTAACTTTATTACACATATACACACGCACGCACACTCACACAAGTTCATTTTCTTCTTCATTTTCCACTCATTTCAAGCCTTAGGTAATGAATCTTAAACCTTTTTACCATTAAACCTTGTAATGACAAGACTATTCATGAGTATTTTCACATTTAAGTCCCCATGAACACTTGCTAGGGATAAAAAAATGCTACTACATGAATATCAAGCGATCACAAGAGTAGATCTTACGTTTAAATGTGTTTTTATCTAATGATCTTCGTGCTCATGCATATAATAGTAGAGTAAAGTTAAGATCTTGCATAAAAATCCATGTTCATGTTTTCAAACTCCATTTCATGTATCATAAGTAGTAGATCTAGCATTTAAATGCTCATGTTATTCTTGACATTCATGGTCTTGTGGATATTTTGTGTTTTAGTGCATTAATGAACCCTAAATACTTTTCTGCAATGTTGTCAGAACCGGACTGGGGTTTGACCCGAATAGGCTAGGGGGTCAGGGGTCGAGGGGTCAAACCGGGTTCCACCAGAAGTCGAACCGGGGTCACAAAAAATAAAAATATAAGGGATAATTTAATTATAAAACACCAATATGTGTGTAATCACTCAATTAAATCTATATTTGGATCAAATTCATCAATTAATTATTAAATAAATATGATTTAATGATTATATTTTATAAATTTATAATAAAGTATGAATAAATATTTAAATTTCTAATTTTTTATTTTTATTTTTTTGGATCCGGGTCGACCGATCCGGATCGACCGATTCAACCCGGTTCGACCGCCCGGGTCGATCAAGTCAGTCTGGTTCTCATAAAAAACGAGCTAACCGTCAAACCCGGCCCACCTTCATTGCCGGTTCCAGTCGAACTGGTTCGAACCGGCCGGTTCGGGCCGGTTCTGACAACCTTGCTTTTGTGTTGTATATATGAATGTTGTAGTTTGTAGATTTTTAGGTAGATGAGACAAGAAACTTAAAAAGGAAAAACTTATGTTTGAAATGTTCAAATGAAAATTCAGATGACTTCAAGACCATACATTATATGAAAAAAGAAGAGTATAAGTAATAGATATCATCAAGTGATGATTTTTATAAGTTAAGAAGGGATTTGCTAAGAAAAATATGTAAAACAAGGAGTAGGAAATAGAATAGGAAATACTAAGTTGCTTGTTACTTTAAGAAATTCGTAATTTAGGACTAATGGCATGAAAACCCTATTTTCAAACTCAAAATGAAAGTCTTTATTTAAGAAATGAAGTCTCTTGGGGATAGGAATAATGGAGCTTAGAATTTTAAAGTATTAAACAAGTTTTTCTCAAAGAAATCACTCAAAAACTAATTTTACAAAATTCGGATTTAAGAATAGACCCTATTTGAAAACATGTTTACAAAGTATATAATGGGGATTTTTATGAAGAAATGAAGGCCTTAAGAAATAGATATAATAAAGACTCAATTTTAACAAGGATAACTAGATTTTCTTGAGAAATAATCCCAAAACAAAAGAGAATTATCAAAATCATGAAACTAGTTTTCTTGAGAGTATGTATTCTTGAAGTCTTACAAAATAAAGAATTTCTAAAATTTCCTTTTAGTAAATATGGTCAAGAGCATGCATACATCAAGCTCATAACATGCCATTCATGATAGGAAATCATCAATATTGCATGTATAGTTGATCTATATAATAGAAACATTGCAAACATTCATAAAAATATTTTTCGGAATTGGAATTCACTACAAATCAGAACTGATCAAAATATTTCGTGACCCAAACATTTTCAAAACTTGAAAATAATATTAGAATAAGATAAATCTTTCGAAGTAGATAAAAATTAATATATAATTTGTGAAATTCCGAATTAAAATGACCAAGTTTAACCGTTTTAAATCGGGACTTCCGCAAATTGCGCGAATTACGGAAATGATAGTTTTATTTAATAGTTTGGATTAGTTAAGTGATGAAATACTTATTAGGGTATTTCTTCCTTTTTAGGTGACCCCGAGATCGACGATTCCCTACCACCGGATTACTATTACTAGCTGGCCGTTGTTCCCAATGGCCGAGTGAGTATTACTTCCGATTCCATTTATTGTATGTGATTGTAATGATAGTTGCATTAGATTTTTGTCAAAGATAAAATGAATACGTATGGTGGGAATAAATGGGAATTATGTATGTTTGCTGATGATATGAGAAATTGAAAATAAGAATACCGAGGCCGGATGATTAAGTAATGCTTGTATAGAGGAATTAGGACCGATTGTCTGCAATTATTGATTGATCACCTAAGGAATTGGTATAATTGACTATTTAGAATTGAAAATAAATATGGACTCATTCATATCATAAATGGGGATGGAGCATTAGCATTGGTTGGTTGCCCGTGATCCGAAACGAAGTAAAAGTTGGTTAATCGTGATCCATAAATGAAAATAATGAGTTGGTTAATCATGATCCATAAACAAAATTATAAGTTGGTTGACTGTGATCCAAAACGGCATATTTTGGTGGTACCGCAATATTCATTAATCTGCTAACCCTGGATGGAGGGTGAAAGTCCACGCACATATGATTTCCGGCTAGTTATATGTATGTTGTTTTCCATATGATTGATGCATATCATTTGTTTGATTAATCACTTGCTTGTATGACGTGTTATGAATGTAATCTTGGAAGTTCTCACTCACTAAGCTAGTGTAGCTTACGTCCTACAGTTTTTATTTGTTGCAGCACTCGTTCATTTGGCTTAGACATAGGCAACCTACAGCTAAGGTACAGGAGCTAGGCATTTCCTTTAGAAGTTATATTCATGTCTATTTAGACTTCCGTAGGAAACCAAAGGACTCTGGATGACTGTAATAGACCTCTTAACAATATTCTTTTGTGGGGGAATGCCGCTTAGATTTTGTAACTATTTATATATGTGTTTTGATTTATATTCTAATGCTATTGAATGTCAATTTAGACTTTTTATCTCCATCGATTCAAGTATTCTATTGTCGTAAAGGGACGTCTTACGTTTATACAAGACTGCCGAAGGACTAAGGTAGTAATTCGTGAGTCTTATATGACATGTGGTGGACTGTTATGTTTAGGGTACCCTATGAGGCGTGATAGGCTATGATTACAACAGAACTCCATTTGATTGATGATATGAGGAACAGTGAGCTGGACATAGTCACAAAGGAAGTAGGTAAAAGATTGGCGAATTTGAGACTACAGCCTACTCTTGTAGAGAGAATCAAGACAGCTCAGACATACTATCAGAGTATCCTGGAGATAAAGAAGAGAATGGAGATCGGTAAAGCACCAAAGTTCTATATTGATGAAGAAGGTATCATGAGATACAAAGGAAAACTATGTGTACCGGAGCAAGGGGAACTCAAGAGAGATTTGTTGAAGGAAGTGCATTATTCGAGTTATTTCATCCATCCGGGAGGTAACAAGATGTACCATGACTTAAAGAAGTTGTACTGATGGAATAATATGAAAAAGGAGATAGCTAAGTATGTATCCAAGTGCCATACGTATCAGTTGATCAACATTGAGCATAGAAGACCGGCAGGTGAGTTGAAGTTGTTGCCAATACCACAGTGGAAGTGGGAAAACATCACCATGGACTTCGTTTCTGCTTTGCTTAAGACAAGAGATGAAAATGATTCAGTATGGGTGATTGTGGACTGACTCACTAAGGTAGCTCATTTCATACCAATCAAGACTGGGGATAAATTAGAACGTTTGGCACATTTATACATCAAAGAGATAGTGCGTTTGCACGGATACCAGTAACTATTGTGTCAGACAATGATACCAGATTTGTTAGGACATTCTGGAAAAGTCTGCACCAAGCTTTAGGCACCAAAGTAGTTTTTAGCACAGCTTATCATCCTTAGACTGATGGACAATCTGAAAGGACCATTCAAATTCTTGAAGATATGTTGAGAGCATGCGTTTTGGATTTTAAAGGAAGTCAGGATGAGCATTTGCCGTTAGTAGAATTTGCTTATAACAACAGTTATCGAGCGTCGATTGGCATGCCTCCGTTTGAAGCTCTTTATGATAGAAAGTGTAAATCACCTATATACATTGGAAGAAGTAGGTAAAAGACAGCTGTTGGGACCTAAGCTGGTAAGATGCAATTGATAAAGTTAAGTTGATCAGACAAAGATTGCAAGCTGCTTAGAGCCGACAAAAAGGGTTGTCAAATTTGGATTAAGAGGAAAGCTGAATCTTAAATAGTATGACCATATGAGATATTGGAAAAGATAGGTGATGTTGCTTACATATTGGCCTTACTGCCTAATTTGGAAAGAGTACACAATGTATTTCATGTATCTATGCTCAAGAAATATGTCAGAGATCCAAATGAAATAGTAGCTCTTGAACCATCTAATCTCTCAACAATTGAAAAGCCAGTCAAGATTTTAGATACAAAAGAGAAAGTCCTAAGAAATAAGGTGATTAAGTACATGAAAGTACAATAGATTAATCAGACGGAAAGAGAAGCAACCTGGGAATTGGAAGATGACATGAAGGCGAAACATCCCAAGCTGTTTCAATAATCCAAGTAACTTTCGAGGACGAAAGTTCTTTTTAGGATGGGAGAAATGTAATATATAAATAAGTTATAATGAAGGTTAGAATTGTAATAAAATTGTTGTTAAAGGATAATTTTATCTTTGAATAGGTAAATTTTGGACACGGGAAAGTCAGACGAACAAGATAGGATGAATTTATGGAAATTGGCCCTAAGATGGCACTTAGGTCGCGAGCCTAAGAATGTACACCGCCGGCTTACTTGGCGGCCTAAATCTGTTTTTAATATATATGCAATTTATGACAAGAATTAGGGTTTGTCTTATTTTTCTCCGAGTTCTTCTTTTCCAAAGCGACCTAGGGCTTGCTTTCTTTAGTGTTTGGTGTGAGAAATCAAAGGAGAATCAAGGTCTTCAATCTAGGTAGGTAGATCTATACGATTTAACATGTAATCAACGTCGTAATCATAGATGTCTCATGTTTTTGAAGGAGATTGTGAGAGAAACTGTTGAGAATCATATCTGAATCTTGAGAAGAACGATTGAGAATTTGAGATCCATTCAAGGTAATTAAATCCCTTATTTACATATGTAGATTTCATCGAAATAATTTTTAATTTAAGGTTTTGTTCGTTCATGATTGGTGATGTTCTAAGGTTTGCATTCTTTGGCGATTTTCCGAATTTGGAGTCAAATCAAAGTAATTTTTCATCCTCTAAATCATAGATTCATTAAAGATCGAATCAGAATGATGGATTTGTCTATATTTGTTGATTTATAATTAGGGTTTTATGGAGAAATTAGGTTTTGTGGTGTTTGATTGAAAGAGATTTTGCAGTTGTGGATTTCTTATAAGGTTAGGGTTTTGGATTTTTTTTTGAGAATTGGATGAATTGGGGTTTATTTCTGAAGTTTATGATTTATAATTATTGTTCTTATTATACGTTTTACTCGGGAGATTTGGAGATTTGTTGTTGTTATTAAGAATTTGTGGATTTAGAGAAATTGTTTCTGAAATTTGAAAAGGTACGACTATTCCTTGTTTATTGTTTTTGCGTGTAGGTTTAGTATTTTGTTTCTTGATTGTAGGAATCGAAAAATAATTAATCTAAATCAATTTGGCTGAATTAAATTTTTTTCCTGGTTGTGATTGGCTATGACCAGTAAAGACCTGACAGATAGTGGTACAAGTGTGGTACCCTGATGATCTATATGTAAGGTTGTCCCAAGTGGACTCGTGCATAGAGATGATTCTAGTAGATTTAAGTGATTTGGCAGTATGGTTGCGAGTGTTTGGGGAGTACTCATTCACCATATATATAATATATATATATATAATTACTTATTTTCTAGAGAGTTTGTTAATTTCTAATAGGGTCTGAGTTACTCTAGGTTTAGGACTAGGAATCCATAGTTCTAAACTGTGTTGATTTGCTGGCTTAAATAAGAAAATGAACTATTGTTTGCATTAGAGTAATTGCACTATATATACATGTTGTTTGTGCATATGCATTTGTTTGTGGACTGGCGTACTAAGCATTCTCGCTCATTCCTTTCTTTTTTAGGTACAGGTGATTGTGAAGTTATTTATGACTTATGGGGTTATGATCTTTTCTTTGATCATGAGGATGACGATAGTAGTCCAGACTACCCTGCAGAAGAATAGGAATGGATACAGGATTTATGCAAAACCTTTTCTTGAGATATTGAAGACTTTTGGAATAATATTTTGGTTATTTATTTTATTGAAGATTTATGGATTTAAGTATTTGGATTTATGTAATAGTTATAACTAAAGGATTTTATGTCATTTATTTTGAAGATGAATCTTTTCTTGATTTTTATTTAGTTGGCTATAGTTTTGCCAACATAGATCTGTTTTCATAAACAGGAGATTTCAAAGTTATTATATGATACAGGTTCTATATTTTTTTTTTCTTATGTACCCTCTGAGTGTATTACGGAGATTATGTTTTGAAATTGTGGATTTAGAGCCTTTGCGTGTTTTATTTAAAAGAGGACACGTAGCGGATTGTAATTGCCTTTGTTTAGGTCGTTACACAACCTGTATCATATATGTCAAGGATTCGCATTCATAATTTTTAAATATATTATTCCTTCAATTTCTATTGACTTATAAATTAGTAGTTAAAGATTATTCTAAATTTTAAAATAAATAACGTATGTAATAGAAGCAATAGTTAAATCAATCGTAATAGCTCCATTATGCTTTTACTTTGGACACTTCTAATTTTTATTAACTGTAAATGGATACACACACACACATACTGGTTGACGGATCACTCATATTGAGGGTAAAAAATAATTATAAAATTAAAAATAGTTACATAAAAATTATTAGCAAATGTTATATGAAAACTGAAAAAAAAATAATAAAAAAGAAGAAGAGAATAAGAACATGGGATATTAAGAGGGATCAGGAAAATAGAGTTATTTTTTACATTAAAAAAAAGATATCGCTTTAAAAAGCTATAAGGTTTTAAATGATTATTTTTGTTTACTAAATGGATCCTACGTACCAATAATAGGAAAAGTTGATAGAAACTGTGATAACAAAGTATGTAAATAAATTGAAAAATAAGATGGAAAATTGTTACTTTTTGCATGTGAAATGTAGAGTTCAATAAGATAGATATTTGCTTAATATCAATAGGAATGTATATTTTGACTTTTAGAATGCAATGAAAATTTTAATTACTTTTACGATAAAAATTTAATTTTAAATATATAAATCCTGTATTTAAAATTCAATTTGCATATAATGAAGCACTTTTTAAATATCTTTAATGTAATAAACGTGAAAATCATCACTTGACCAAGCAAAATACATACATGGACCAAATCTATAAAAATTTGACTAGTAAAATAATTAGGGACTTCTCTTGATAGTAAAGATATATTGCTTTTAAATGTATGAAAATTTACATGCATCAGATTAATGAAAGCATATATTTTAACATATGATATATGATACAATAGTATTTGTCATACTCTTATAACATTGCTACATTCAAGGTACTTATAGCTATTTTGTTATTTTACCATCTAAATAGCAAATCTTTAATATTTAAAAAAGATTTCATTTTCTTTTCTTATTATTTTTTATGTTGAGTTTTTTTTTTTTTTCTTGTTTAAAACTAGGAGACGACATAGCATAATAGAGGATTAAAATTTAAAAAATTAAAAAAAAAAAAAGACAAAATGGATACAAATTTGTAGGGGGAAAAAAGGAGAAAGTAATTAAAAAAATATTAACTCCAGTTGATTGAAAAAAGTGGAAGTTGGATTAGAGGACCCAAACTAGGCTTAAGTGGATCCATCGCAGTATTGGAATTTGAGACCGGATATATCTAACGGCCCTCTACTGCTCTTTGGCGGCCAGGCACTAAGGGGCACCTACCACCCCAGGATCCACGATCATTTCCTTTTATAACCCTGCATTATCCACTTTAATGCCTTCCAAACTAGAGTTATAGGCCCACGTGACTGAACCCGACTTGTTGCACTATATGGTTTGGTTTTTTTTTTTTCAATAAAGAAGTAAGCCTTTTGGGTTTTCATCCACTTGGACCTCAAAATCTCATCAATTCATGAAGCCTTACTATAAAGTGAGTGTCTATTGGTAAGATCGTGCAGCCTTTTCATAAAATTTGTAGCAATTGCAAGAATGCAATCTTGTGAATGAATTGCTAGGCTAAATAACATGAGTTTAATTTACAATCTAGATCTTGTGCAATCGACAGAATTCTTCATGTTGTAGGCGATTTAATTAAATCCAATTAAGATAACTGTTGAAATAAATAACTATCATAAGAATAGTTACCATTGTTTTTGCCTATATGCTCTTAAAAACTTAGAAATTATATTTTTGCTTGGAAAAAGAGATCAAGTATGAAATCAAAGACCAAAAATAAAAATGAAATAAGTTTATGATGATAATGCCACCACAATGGTATCACCTCTTTCACATATCTAAGTAGGAATGTTTAGGAAACTACCAACTATGACTACAGCAACATCGATCCCCTTTTTAAAAACCATGCTAAGGAATGGAATAGATACTACCTTAAAACACAACCTTTAAAAAAAAAAGTTCAATATAATTGCAATGAACTTGTCTCTTAAAAAATAAGATTTTAATACAATTCGTGTCTTAAAAAATGATTTTAACTTGTCTATTTATAAGATTGTTTTTTATTCGATATATTTTTATAATTTTTCATTAAAATATTATACTCTTTCTTTCTTAATCAAAATGAGACACAAAACTGAAGACATGGAACACAAGTCTATTGGAGAAAAAGGCCCCTACAAATTTAATGATTAATATCATAGACCAGTAGTTGTTGGGTTACCATCATCAACGACCTAAGACCAGTAAAGGTTGAACATTATGATGACCAAGAAATTTAAGCTCTAGAGCCACAATGATCAGTTCCCATCATGGAGGTTGTGAGACAATGGTTGTCAAATTTGTGATTTTATATTGAGTAGACGAATCATATAAAATCATGCGAAACTGGTAAAATCGTAAACATATAAAATTGTATGTCTAAATTTAAATTCTATATAAAGTTTACACCTAAATATTTTAATGTTTATTTTTATTAAAAAAAATATAAAATCATAAATTCGTGAAATCGTAAACATATAAAATCGTATGATACCTATATGGATATCCTATCAAGAAAAATAGAGATTTTAACTAGGTGACCTTAGAACCGCAAAATCCATTACCAATAGGCCACCAAAATCGGTCGTTTTAAAAAAAAAATGGATTGGTTAACTTTTTAAGGTAGAAAGCACACAATGTTTCACTAAAATTTGTTAATGACAGTTGTACGAATGTCCTCTCAAAAAAATAGGGATTTTAATCGAGTGACATAGAAGCTCAAAATCCATTGACTATAAGTCCACTATAATCAACTAATTTCAATAAAAGTTGGATTGGTTAATTTTTTGAGACCTAGAATGTGCAATTTTCCACCAAAATCTCTATATAGCACCTATAGATATTTCATTTCACGAAAATAGGGAATTTAACTGGGTAAACCTGAAAGTCGAAATCCATGGCCTATAGTCATTAAAATAGTCCACTTTCAGCAAAAATTGGATTGGCTGACTTTTTGAGGCCTTAGAAAATGCAATTTTCCATTAAAATCGCTTAATTGTACTTATACGATGTCTCCTCAAGAAAAATAGGGATTTTAACTAGGTTACCTCTAAAGTTGAAAATCTATTGCCTATAGTCCATAAAAATCAACTATTTTCAACAAAAAATTAGATTGGTTGACTTTTTAGGACCTAAAGCATGCAATTTTTTACCAAAAATACTTCATCTAACATGTACAAATGTTTTCATTAGAAAAATAGATATTTTAACCAGTTGACCACTGCGGCTCAAAATCCATGGGTAATGGTCCCTCAAAATCGGCCATTATCAACAAAATTGGATTGCTTGACTTTTTTAAGCCTAAAGTGCATTCCACTAAAATCACTCTATGGCAACTGTAGAGGATCCCTTTAGAAAAATAGGGAAAGGGATATTAACCAAGTCACCTCGGAAGTTCAAAATTCATGACCTATAATCCATGAAATCAGTAATTTTCAACAAAAATTGGATTGGTTTACTTTTTGAGACTCGGAGCCTGCAATTTTCCACCAAAATTAATTAATGACACTTGTATAGATATCCTCTCAAGAAAAATAGAGTTTAAGTGGGTGACCCCAAAGCTCAAAATCTATAGCCTTTACTCCAAAATTATCTAATGACACTTCACCTACTATTCCCAATTTTGATATTGGATTTTCTTTAGGTGACTAAAGAAGCCCGCTCCAAGTTAGTGATTTAAAGTCTATCAAAGTTGGCAATTTTTAACACAATTTGAAAAATCATAACTTGTGAAATTTTGCTTCTAAATCACATGAGACACCTAATTGGTTGTTCCACTTCGAAATTTTCATCGCATAACCTTGGAAGCCCAAAATGTTGAATCTATAAATCATCAAAATTGGTGATTTTGAAAAAAAAAAATAAAAACACAATAACTCATGAATTTTTTGGAGTACAAGCTATCCATTCCCTTTTGAAAAAACAGATGTTTAAGAAATAGATGATTTGTTAGTCTTACCCTAGAATCATCTGCCAACACCTCAGTATGTCTTCCCCATTGATGTTCCTTCCCTTTCAAAACTGAAAATTTCATAAGGTACAAAGCACAAACACATTGTTTGAAACTTCAACACAAACTGACACACACACTATTGACTACATAGATTACACCTTACATACATTATTCATGCATACGGAAATTCAAAACACTTGTCACACACACACACTTTCCAAAGCACACACTATTCATAAAGACACAAACACAGCACCAGCCTTATGAATTGCGGCTATTTTTTTTTTTTTATTTAGAAGGTTCGACCCGGTGGGTTGGCATGTCATGCATGTTGACCCACCTACAACTCGGCTACTAGTTAGGCTTCCATACAAGTCATAACTTGTGCAGCCAATTTAGACTAACTGGCATGACCTGTCGATGGCAATTCATGCTAGGTTAACAGTTTGACCTAGCATGTGCCTACATCTAAGTGAGTGTTCCCTTCAAACAATTCATGTTTTACAATTTTTTTGAGACCTCATCTGCAGTTTCCATTCAAGAACTACAAATTGATAGAATATCCTAAGATCCATGATTTTTATCTTATTAAGATTGGTGATTTTTTTCCATGAAAATCCAAGAGTCATAACTTGTGAAGGTTGTTTCACTTTGAAAAATATGAAAATCATAGTGTTATCCTAGAAGCCCAAAGTTCACTCTCTAGTCTATGAAAATCGTAGACAATATAATTTATTTTATCTTTTATTATAAAGAGTTAGTATAGTTAATGCTGGTGGGTAAGGTTGGTGTACTAATATTTTTTCTACCAACCATATTAGTAGCATATATAAATAACTCATGTTATTTACAAATTTTATATGTGAAAATAAGAAACTTCTCTACTTTTTTTTTCATCATGGTATCATAGCCCAATTTTAGGGCTAATCAAAACACATGACCTCTATTGATATTTCTAATCCCAAAATCAAGTTTGGGAATATTTCTCCATCTAATCTCTCTCCATCAAAAATGACTTTGAAACCTATTCCAACTTCCTTAAACCTGTCAACAACATATCAAACACTTCAAATTATTCCACATAGGCTAAATGGGAGTAATTTTCGTGAATGGTTCCAATATGTAAAATTGGTGATGCAAGGAAAGGCTAATTATGGGTATTTAACAGGCTCATGTACTGCTGCTGATCAAGATACTCCAAAATATAAAATATGGGAGTCAAAAAATGCATTAATCATGGCCCAGTTAATCATTTGATGGAGCCTAAGATTGGAAAAACATATCTGTTTTGCAATACTACTCACGAAATTTGGCAAACTATTCAAGATGTGTATTCTGATGTTGAAAACGCATCTCAATGGTTTGAGATTAGGTCGAAGTTGCATTCAACATCCCAAGGTAATTTAACAGTTATAGACTATTATAACATGTTAGTTGAATTATAGCAAGAGATAGATGTGTTCTATGACATTAGGTGGTCTTGTGTAGAAGATGGTATTCGATTCTCAAAGATGCAGGAAAAGGATCGTGTTTTTGATTTCTTACAAGGACTTAATCTAAATTTGGATAAAGCTCGAGGAAGGTTGTTAGAAAGAAAACCTTTTCCAAGTTTGAAGGAAGCTTTTGCTGATGTATAAAGAGAAGAAAGTAGAAGGAAAGTGATGTTAATATCCTATACTCATTTTGACCAAAATATAGGAGCCTCAGCTCTTGTCAGAAGAAGGGAACAGTCATGGCAATTGACACAAGAAGATCATGAAAAAGGAGTATGGTATGAGGTATGCAAGAAACCTAATCACACCCGTGACACATGTTGGAAATTATATGGAAAGCTAGAACATCTGAAGCTAAAAAGATCAAAGATACCTTCCATAAATGTGCATTTGGTTGAAAGCAATACATCAGCTAATTCATCTCAAAACTTTTCTTTGAGTCAAGAACATATTGGTATGCTACAATAGCTCTTAGGACAGAAGCAAGTTAAAAGTGAAAGTGGTAAGCCTGATGAAGTGTCTCCTAGTGTAGCTACAACCTATACAGCTAATTTTTTAATAAATTCAAAATCCTACAAGAATGATAAATGGATTATAGATAGTGGAGCAATAGATCACGTGAAATTCTTTGTTAAACTTCTCTACATTTACTCCTGTCGAATATCACATATGGGTAGCTAATGGAGAATGTATTGTTTCAAAAGGAAGGGATAAAGTAAAAGCAGGAGATTTGATGTTAAATGACACTTTATACATGCCTCGATTGAAGTGCAATCTTGTATCTACCAGCAAATTGACTAAGGATTTGAATTGCAAAGTAACTTTTACCTCTATTTGTTGCTTGTTGCAAGACGAATCCTTGGAGAAGATGATTAGCAATGCTGATGAAAGATGTGGTCTTTACTATTTGAAAAGTATGTATGAGTCTAAGTTTCTAGTGACTAACAGAGTAACAGAGGTCAAGAAAAGGATATTATGCTATTGAATCAACATCTAGGACATCCTAACTTTGCATATTTAAATCATTTGTATCCAAATATGTTCATAAACAAAGAAATTGGAAGTTTGAAGTGTGAACAATGTGTTATTTCTAAATTCAAAATGATTTTCTATAATTCCCAAACTTATGTGCCCTCTAGATCTTTTTATCTTATTCACAGTGACACCTGGGGACCATCAAGAGTTCCTGCTCTCTTTGGATATAAGTGTTTTATTACATTTATTGATGAACACTCACATGTTTGTTGGGTATTTCTTTTAAAAGAAAAATTACAAGCTTTTATTATATTCAAAAACTTCCGCAAGTTTGTTCTGAATATGTTCCAATCTTATATTCAAATCTTAAGAATCGATAATGGTCGAGAATATTTCTTAAGGAAATTTGAAAACTATCTTACCAAGCATAGTATAACTTATCAAAGCTCAGGTTCATATACTCTTCAACAAAATGGAGTATGTGAACGTAAGAATCGATACTTAGTTGAAATTGCTCGGACATTGCTACTGTAAAAAAATGTTCCAAATCACTTCTTTGGAGAAGCAGTACTCACTTCAACATATCTTATTAATCGCCTTCCTTCTAAAGCATTGGGATTCAAAACACTTATAAGTGTTCTATGTGAATATTATCCTCAGATTCATTCTCTTAACTCCTTGGCTTCTAAAGTGTTTGGATGCATAGCATATGTCCTAGATAATAATCCTAACAGACATAAATTAGAAGGAAAGGCACTCAAGTGTATTTTTCTTAATTAATCCTCTCATCAAAAGGGTTACAAATGCTATTATCCCTCAACAAAAAGAATGATAGGGACATTAGATGTTCAATTTTGTGAGGATAAGGCATATTACGAGTCCAATCAGCCTACTAATACTCATGGTAACTTACCTGATCCCAACACAATGTGTTTTCCTCTTAGTTTTGACCCTATACACTCTAGTATTGTGGAACAAAACTCAAACACAGAATTTGATCCCTGTGAAACCTTGCAACTAGAAAATGAGTCACATGATTGTGCTTCTAAGAATGATGGAGAGTCTACTCAAAGACCACATAATGAGGTAAAATTATACACCAGGAGAAACAAACTTTATCAACCCTATCAATCATCCATCATTGAGGATAGGTTCAAGAACTTGACTCATGGACGGTTAGAAGTTCAAACTATTCCAGAAGATGAAGGAATAGGTTCAGAGGACAAAGCCGATAGTATCGAGGCAATGGAGAATGATATTGATATTCCCATAACATTGAGAAAATGGAAGAGATCATGCGCGAGGTATTCTATTTAAATTACATGAGTTATACACGTATTTCTAACAACTTTAAAGCATTTCTAACAAATGTAGACAAGGAGGAAATACTTAAGAACATTCAAGAGGCAATGAGTCATGATCAATGGTGAAAAGCAGTTTATGAAGAAATGAATGCTCTTATTCATAACAAAATGTGGGAGACATGTAACCTACCAGAGGGTAAGAAATCAGTTGGAAGCAAGTGGGATTTCACCATTAAGTATAATGCTTATGGAAATATGGAGAGATACAAGGCAAGATTAGTGGCCCAATTTTATACTAAAACATATAGGTTGAATTATGAGGAAACTTTTGCACCTGTTGCAAAATTAAATTCAATATGGGTCCTTTTATCTCTTGTGGTGAATTTAGATTGGCCTCTTTATCAGTTGGATGTGAAGAAAGCCTTTTTAAATGATGAACTAGAGGAAGAAATATATATATATGTATGTATGTATGAAACTCACTGCTAGCTTTGAATATAATGAGAATCATGTGAATGTATGTAATCTTTCCAAGTCACTTTATGGACTAAAACAATCTCCTCGTGCATAGTTTATAAAATTTAGCCGAACTTCAGTTAATTTTGGCTACAAGCAATGTCAATCTGAACACATATTATTTGCGAAAGTTGGAAGCAACAACTTGAGGTCAATACTTATAGTATCTATATTGACATAATCATCACAGGAGATCATCATCAAGAGACTCAGCTATTAAAGCAACACATAAAAGAAAAACTTAAGACAAAGGAACTTAGAGAACTCAAATATTTCCCGGGTATGGACGTTGCGAGGAGTAGACAAGGTATTTTTATTAATCAAAGAAAATATATCTTAGATTTATTAGGTGAGATAAGAAAACATAATTATCATCTAATATCTACTCCTTTACCTCCTAACTAGAGAAATGTGGTTAATGAAGCAGGTGATGACCAAGTTATAGATCAAGAAATGTACTAAAAATTGGTAGGTCATCTATTTATCTCTCTTTGTCTTAGACAAATTTAGCTTTTGCAATAAGTGTTGTAAGCCAAGCTTTGCATCCCCCAAGGAAACAACTCTTAGATGCCATGAATCATATATTAAGATATCTCAAAGGTTCTCTTTGAAAAGGGTTATGCATAAAGAAAACTATAGAAAGGAACATAACAACCTCTGTTGACTTGGATTAGGGAAGTGACAAAGTGGATAGTAGATCAATAACGAGTTATTACGCAAAGGTCTGGGGAAATTTAGTCACATAGAGAAGCAAAAAATAGTGTGTGGTGGCGAGGAGCAGTGTTGAAGCTAAATATAGAGCAAATTGCTCAAGGTATATGTGAATCGATTTGGTTGCAAAGACTTCTCGCATATTTGGGAGTTTCATGGCAAAATACATATCTCTGTAGCGATAGTCAGTCGGCTGTCAATATAGTTAAAAATCCTACTCAGCACAATCGAATGAAATATGTTAGAATCAAGGTTGTCAGAGGCGCAAGAGGCGAGTGCCTATGTGCCTAAGCGAGGCGAGGTGCACGGCAGTGCCTTGCGACGCCCAAGGTGAGGAGCCTTTACTGAGGAGCGCACCTGTTTACGCTTAGGCGCAAGGTGCACAAGCGCCAAGCGAGCGCCTGGTGTTTTTCACCAAAAAAAAATTCTAAGAAAAAACTCTTTTTTGGAAACATCATAAAAGCATTCCCCATAAACAGGAAAAAAAATAAAAAATAAAAAACCTTGCCCCACTGCTAGTAAAACAAGACAAATATAAAAAATAAATAAAATAAATAAATAAATAAAGTAACTTTTAAACTTGAAAGAAACCTTACCTACCTCACTTTCTTTCTCTCTCGTTGAAAATAGAGGAGAGGACCATCAACCTTCTCTCTCTTTTGTCCTTCAAAAGAAACAAACACAGTGCTGTGCTTTGACTCTTCTCCAGGTATTTAATAATGATTATGTTCTTCTTATTTTATTGTGCATGATACAATCTTGACCGGTTGGAGTGTGGATTGTGGACACTTATCCAATATGTTTGTTTTTGGTTGACACTTGCTTTACACTGTTTCTCACACACTCACATTAGAAATTAGTCCTACTTCCACTTTCTCTCTTACTATATATATTATAAAATACAAGCAGCATCTACTTGGTTCATTTATTTTATATTGTATAATGAAATCTGCTATTACTAGGAAAAACAAAATTTAATATTAATAGTATACATAAATTTATTAAAATAATTACCCAAGAAAAATAAGTATAATGCCTAAAAAAAATTGTTCTTTTTTCTGTCAGTTATAAAATGATCAAAACAGAATATGATAAAGGAAAAATGGAATAATTACTCATAAAAAAGGAATAATTAAAATACAAAAGTATAATTAATATTAATAGTAAATGTAAATTTATTAAAATAATTTAAAAAATAATTACTTACCAAAAAAAAAAAGTATAATGCCTAAAAAGAATTGTTCTTTTTTTCTATCAAGGCCACACACACATTAGTACTGGGAAAAAACAAACGTTTCATGTTTGTGGACATTTGTTTAACTTTAACCTCACTAATGGTAATTTTTTTTAATATATATCTTTTAGATATTGTGCAATTATATTTTAGATGGATTCGGGCAATGTTGATGGGAGTGGAAGTGGGAACAAACAAAGTGATCCGGATGGAAATATAATTATTTGGCAGATAAAAATGATCAAATTCAGTGACTTGCATATTTTGTCAAAATGTCACTAAATGAGGAATTTATAGAGCCAAACAATATCAAGTAGGGAACAATAGGAATGCGAAAAAATGTTTGAAGTGTCCTCCGAAAATGAGAAAAGAGTTGGAGGATTTTATGAATGAAAAGGAAAGTCAAAAAACATTATGATAAAATGCCAGAAATTAATGACTTTGATAATGTCATTGAAATTGGGGATGATGAAGATGTGGGGGGAAAATAATAAAGGCAAATAGAGAGTTGTTGCTTCTGTAGCTTCAAAGAAGAGGGGCCTATGGATGCTTTTGTATCAATAAGGTCGGAACATGTTGTTGAGATGAGGAAAAACGGAAAAATGATACAATCTACTATAAACGATACATATGACAAACAAAAAAGAGAGCAAGCTTGCCAATACATTGCTCATTTCTCCTATCAAGCGAGCATTCTATTTAATGTTGTACATCTTGATTCATTTAAATGGATGATTGAAGCCATTGGTCAATATGGACCAAACATGAGACCTCCAAGTTATCATGAGTTAAGAGTTCCACTTCTTAAGAAAGAAGTTGAGTATACCAATGGATTGCTTCAAAAGCACAAAGATTCTTGGAGAAAACTTGGATGTTCAATTATGTCGGATGGGTGGCTTAGTCGAACTCATCGGAGCATTATCAACTTTTAGTCAATTGCCCAATGGGAACAATGTTTGTGAGATCTATGGATGCATCACCATATATGAAAATAGGAGAAAAGTTATTTGAATTGTTGGACAAGTGTGTAGATGAGGTTGGAGAAGCAAATGTTGTTCAAGTAATAACAGATAATGGATCCAATTATTTTTTAGCATGTAAGTTTTAGTTTTTGGAATCTACTTTATCCTAAGTTTAATATTATAATATAAATATGCAATGTTTTTTAAATATTATTAATTGTCCTTTTTAATAGAGAAGTTATTGGAAGCAAAGAGACCAAATTTGTTTTGAACACCATATGCTGCTCATTGTTTGGATTTAATGCTAGAGGATATTGGAAAGATACTGTGAGTAGCAAGAACTATTGAGAAGGCAATCAACGTGACTGGATTTATATACAGTCATGCGGGTCTCTTGAATACCATGAGATCCTTTACAAAAAATAGAGAACTCATCCATCCAGGGAAAACTAGGTTTTGTACATCATACCTTACATTGCAATCAATTCACAATCAAAAAAATCATTTGAGGGCCATGTTTACTTCAGATGATTGGACTTGTAGCAGTTGGGCAAAACAAGTGAAGCGGAAAAGGGTGTGTAAAACAATTTTGTCTGTTAACTTTTGGAATAATGTCACCTATATTCTTAAGGTGATGGGGCCTCTTGTGCGGGTACTAAGACTTGTTGACAGTGAGAAAAAACCAGCTATGGGATACATCTATGAAGCTATGGATAGAGCAAAAGAGATCATATCAAAATCATTCAATGGTGATGAAAAAAAATATGCAGAAGTGAGCAAAATTATTGATGATAGGTGGAATTGTCAATTGCACCATCACTTACATGCGGCTGGACATTTTTTAAATCCTGCAAATTTTTATGAGAATCCGAGCATGGAGTTTGATGAGGAAGTTATTTTAGGAATATATGCCATTATCAAGAGATTAGTTCCTCAACCTCAAATGCAAGATAAGATAATTTTTGAAATTTCTAGTTATAAACGTGCTGAGAGCCTATTTGGCATTAATTTTGCCATAAGGTCAAGGAAGACAAAAGCACCAGGTAACTTTAAAAAATGTTATATTATAATGATAGTATTTTATTTAGAAATTGAAACTTTTTTTTCTTTTAACTATACAGCTGAATGGTGGGGCTTGTATGAAAGCTTAAACCCTAACTTGCAACTATTTGCAATTAAAATTCTAAGCTTGACATGTAGCTCATCTGGATGTGAAAGAAATTGGAGCGTGTTTGGGCAAGTAAGCATCTTGAAATTTTAATTTAGGTGTTATTGCTACAATGTTCAAAATATTAATATTATAACTATAATTATTTGCAGATACATACAAACAGGAGAAATAAGCTTGCTCAAAAGCGTTTAAATGATTTAGTTTTCATTAAGTATAATCGAGCTCTTAAAGCTCGATATGATCAACGTGATGTTGTTGATCCTATATCTTTAGATGACATTGATGAAAGCAACGAGTGGTTGATTAGACAGATGGGTGTTGACTCATTTGTTGAGGCGGATGATGACTTGGTGTTTGTGTAATAGCCATGTTTTTATTCCCAATATCATATTATATATATATATATAAGTGATTATAGTTGCTTATTAAAATAAATAAATAACATATATATATACTTGAGTAGTGTAGAATAATTATGTTTACATTAGTATAATAAATACTTAATATTAATTTACATATTGATGTTGTATATGGAATGAGTAATATTAGATATATACATATTTCAAATATAGTGTAGCAGATTTTTTTTTTAGGAAACCAAAAGCTAAATAAATGCTTTTATTTTACTTAAATTAATAACATTAATTAATTCTAATTAAAAGCTACTCTTTGAATTTATGTGGGCTGCCTTAAAAGTCAATCTTTGGATAAATGTTAAGCCAAAAATACACAATTTTCGTCCAAAATCAGACCACCCTCAAAACAACCTCCCAAACAAGCACAAAACCCATTATTTTCTCTCACAAAGCCACCCCAACTTCAAGACTAAGATCCACATCCAAATTCTTGTAAGTTGGCCACCAAAAGATCATTCTAAAGCCTTGAAAACCAAGCCCAAAGATTTGAGGTAAGTTTGAGTTACATTTGATGCAAGTTTCATAGTGTAGAGTTTGTTAAATGTGAATTTGATATGTATATATGTGTTGGTGATGTGTTGATGAAGGTTTGGTCTACCAAATGAAGTATAATATATGCATGTTTAGTAGTTGAAGTGTGAGAATGAAAATGGAATGATGTATGAGTGGTGTAGTAAGGGTTAAGTGAAGTTGAGCTTCTTGAAAGTTATATTGATTGGAGGGTGGAGATTAAAGTGAAATGATGTTGTTTAATGAGTTGGAAATGTATAATAGATGATGTGGAGTTCTTATATCAAGTTATAGGGAGCTAAGAAAGTGTTTTGGTTGAAGTTAAAAGTGTTAAAGTTTGATAAAATGAAGTTTGAAAAATAAGAAAAATTCATAACTCAGGGGAAACCATGAATCACGGGCATGATTCAAGCCTTGGTAGGCTCAGGTTGGACAAAAACCATGAATCACGGGCGTGATTCAAGCCTTAGTAGGCTCGGGTTGGACAAAAACCATAAATCACGGGCGTGATTCAAGCCTTGGTAGGCTCGGGTTGGACCAACTTCATGAATCATGGTCGTGATCCATCCCTGGATAGCCTCGGGTTGGTCAAAAACTTTGAAACTCAAGAATCACAGCCGTGACTCGTATTTTCTTTAACACAATACTATTTTGTATTTTAATCATAACTTTTTCATCCACCTCCGATTGAGGTGATTCAAATTGCGTTGGAAATCTTAAAAAGAGATCTACAACTTTTGTATTTTAAGTTTTCACAAATTTTAAAAGTAACAATGCTTAAATTTTAGTTATTTTCAACTGATCACTTTTCAAACAAAGTTTAAACTTATTATTGGTTGTTAAAAGTTCTCCAAGCTTGATAAATGATCATTTAAGTATTGTTGAGTATTGTATGATAATATTATATCTAAATCTATGTGATGATGTTGTAATGATTTATTTGAATTTCTTTGGATGATTATACTTGAGATTTGATGAATATGTATACTTGAACTAAGTGTGAGTTTGTAATTTTTTTTTACAGTGAGAGATCCCCTTTCGGTTATTCCCATTGATTCTAGAGCTAGTACAGGTACGCAGCAACGTGTTTGTTCTTTGCTTAGGATAGGCATATCTTTAATAAACTTTAATATGAAAAAAAAAAAACTTAAATCTTTGTTTGAATTGGATGTCTCTTACGCTATTTAAATCCGTATCTGGCCTAGTTGGCAGATCGGTATCCGGTTTGGGGAGTAGCACCTTGCTCAGATTGGGGGCACGGTAGATTAGGCGCTTAGGCTACCCCTGTCTTTTGGTAAGACTTTCCTAAGTGGTACGGCGAGTAACTGATGGGGCAAACGGTATCGGCGTAACGTTTGCTTAAGCTTAGAATGAAATAATATGATTTAGTTCAAATGTTTATGGGAACAGTTAGACTAAGTGATGTTATGGACTAAGATAAGTGAAGTTGTGTAACGGCTGTTAACCTTGGATGAAGTTTTTCTCTTTTATGGGATATATCTAAGAGATATAAGTGTCCGAACTGCTTATATCAACCCCCTGAGCCGTCGAGATCGTTATCCAGGACCCCAAATATCCTTTTGTTCGGAATTTGAATACTCCAGTGATATTGACTAACTAAAGATTATCTAATAAATGAATTATTGTCACATTGCATTATAGTTTAAGATCGTGTGAGCCATTACGCATTTTTTTTGTTACTTGTGTACTGGGCCTCTGGCTCATATTTTATCCTTTTCAGGTATGGATGACAAATTCTATACAAGTATGGGGTATGGATCGGATTTTGAGGAGTTCTTAGATGATTGGAAGGAGTAGAGACGACCTTGACGTTGATGGAACCCTTATGTAATAGAATAGCTATATGTACATATATGCTTTGAAAACTTATGTATTAGTTAAAAGGATTTTTGTTATCTTTTGATATATTTTGTAAATGGCTTGTTTACGAGCTTTGTTTGTAATGTATGTATGTATGTATGTATGTATGTATGTATGTATGGTTGTATTATGTACTATTAGTAATAAAGTTTATTCTTATAAGACATTTAGGCAAATAACTATACAAATTGATCCTGGATTACAACCCTACATATAATACTGCAGATTATATGTGGTTGGGGAACTGGGTTTGCCTATTTTAAATATAAGGGTAAATCCGGGGTCTTACAGTTTGAGAATGATGACTTGACATGGGGAGATGTTTCAAGAGCTATAGGAGTTGAGGAACCATTGAGGAGTACTAGATCTCAAACACAATTTACAAGATCATCAAGTAGAAAAGTTATTATTGATGAGGAGGAAGAAGTTTTGAGTATTGATATGGAAAAAGATGCTGATGAATATGAAAATAGGGATGATTATTTGGAAGGTGCTAATGATGAGGAAGAAGGGTTAATAAATGATTGAACTTTTCAATGTTAGTAATTTATTATCTTGTAAAAAAGACTCTATAATGGTTTAAATCTTAATGTTTTTATGCACATAGTGCTTATTTGTGAATATGATGCTATATGAATCTAATATTTGACCTATTTAAATAGTTTTGTTGGTCTAAATTAAACATTATTATTGAATGTGGATGTTTTCTGTACCAAAATAATATTAATAAATTTTTTAAATATTTGCATCTTGTTTCACTCAGGCGAGCACTTTTTTTGTGCTTCTCGCCTCAAGCGACTATAAGGTGTAGCGCCTTGAGTTCGCTTTTCGCCTCTAGCAACCTTGGTTAGAATTGAGCGCAACTTTATCAAGTCAGAATTGGAGCAAGGAAGTATCAAACTTGAATATATTTCATCAAGGAATCAAGAAGTCTCTATCAAGTCCACAGTTTCAAGATCTCCTTATCAAGCTAGGAATGATAAATATCTATTCCTAAGCTTGAGGAGGGGTGTAGGAAATATAATTTATTATAAAGAGTTAATATATTTAATGGTGGAAGGTAAGGTTGGTGTACTAATATTTTGTCTACCAACCATATTAATAGCATGTATAAATACGTCATGTTATTTACAAATTAGATATGCGAAAATAAGAAACTTTTCTACTGTTTTTTTCATCAAAAATTGATGATTATTTCTAAAAATTGAAAAGTAAAAATCATCTTCCATGAATATTTTACAGATACAAACTAACCAATTTTGCCCAAAAGTGACCTAAAGATATCATACCAACTATTTTCTTTGAAATGATAGGAATTTAGCATGTTGGTTCAAAAATGCAAAATGCATGCCTTTAAAATGTATGAATTTTATAAGGTGACATTAGAAACCTAAAAACTCTTATTTATAGCCTATTCAATCAAAATTGTGAATTTCACTTTGTGAATTTTTTTTATTCTAAATTGGCTATTTTTACTTTAGAATCATATAGTATTTTTCCAACTTAATATATATATATATATATATGCATTTTACTAGGTATGCAACTGGGATGAGATCGTGCTTCTCTATAGTGGCTCCCAAACCTATCCAAACTTATAAAAATTTTATCACCATACCTAAACTTGGCCCTATAGAATATCAAGTTGAATTGTCTCATCTCATTTGACGCAATTAAGGATAATTTAAGTATATAATCAAAACAAAAAATTTAGTCAAATCCCAAAGATAAGCAATAAATTTCATGTCAAGCTATTAAAAGAAAGAAGAAAATTACCAAATAATATGGAAAAAAAATATTAGACCTCTCTTATCTTTTAAACCACATATTAACATATCATTGATGGAAATTCAACTTTTACACATAACATACCTAAAAAATCATACTTTACTATACACTATAAATATTGGGTGAAACACGTCTAGTAACATAGGAAAAAAATTAACTAAATACAAATGATATAATTTTAACCACACAATTACTAACATAAAATCGCATCCTCTATATATGATTTTATTTTTAACAAATAAACCACATGAATAAGATTTAATTTAGTAATGTACTCCAATAGAAAATTGCATCTCATACATTCAATTAACGTGAAAGCAAATTAATCATATGAATTATATGAAAAAACATTGATTTCTTATACCGGTATTTTTAATAATTATGTTAATTAATGTAATTAGTAGTTGGCATAAATTTTATTTCAACAGATAAATAGTCACACAATTTCCTCCTATAAATATTAGTTTAACTTAGATAAACACAAGCTTGGATAAATATATCACAATTAATTGAAGTTTAAAATTGATTCAATAGGATTTTTACTTTTTGTTTGAATTATACTTTTAATTATTTTACTTAAAAAATTTATTATTTTTGGCACGATTATCCGATTGCGTCCCTAAATTTTTAAATAAGATCCCATAAGCCTAAGTTTATAACCCTCCAAAGCCAGCTATATTTAGTGATAATTTTAAATATAATAGATATATATAAAGGAACACTACCGACGAATATTTATATAAGCACATTGGCCCAATCATGCAAACAAATGATCCGCGGAAGACAACCCATACATTGGCGCAATCACGGCATAGACATTAGCCAAAAGCACACACATAAGACGAACAAAGGCAAATACTAGGGCAGCTCAGAAAACGGTCAGGTGACGAAAACCATAAGCAACGCATCCATATTCAATAATATGGAAAGCACATAACTAAGTTCAAGGAGCCCCTTTCGGTCCCACTACTCCATTTACAAATTTTCATATTGGGAGGAAATAAACCCCGAAAGCACTACTACTCCAATAGATCAACCTGTTTGGCATAGATGGCAATGTAAGTACTTTGAATCTCATCTTCAAGTCAAAAAAGGGGAAGAGAGTAATGAAAAAGTAAAATTAGTCAAAGACTGTTAAACGATGAGATAAATCAAGTACTGCATGTTAAGGGGTAATAAGTTTGTTAGCGCTTTATGGTAAGTTCAGCTCTGAGATGAAAATGCCGTTTATGAAGAAAAGGCTGTCTTCTGCCATGAAATTGTTCCATGGTATTGCAAAAAGATTTCGGTATCCAACAGCTTTGCCACCCGTAAATGTGTATGTTCCCTTGTATTTGCTAAATATTCCTCGGTCGGCTTCGATCTTGCTGCAAATTCATAATCCACGGCAAAGGAGACGGATCCTTTCTCTTGCATCCCTAGGAAAAGCCCAAAACAATGGAACGAACTCTGCTGATCCATGTTGCAGTGTGCTGAAAGGAAAAACCCTTGTCCACCCAAGTGGAATGCCTGAGAGTACACTCGCCCTGATGGAAATAGATTTGCACATTCCTCCCGCTTCAAGTCCAAGTACACAACACATTGTTGACGAGGAAGTTCAAATTCAACTACCTTGACAGGACGATACTTGTAGGCACGTTCTGTGAAACGCCGTTTCAGGGATGCAGAATCCTCAGCAGCCAAAGAACGTTGCCGGTGTGGGGCCTCGGCCTTAAAAAACAGGGCCTCAAGAACAAGCTTTGATGAAATGTCATGGTCGAAATCATTACACGTCAAAACCTTTTTAAGTTTTCGGCAGGACATGAATGGAAATCTGATGAAGCACGCAAGGCGTGAACCAGGACCTCCCTCCTCTCCTCTAGCGAAGGGTACTGCACCCTAGCCCATTTTAAAACAAAGTCATAAACAGCATCTTCTGATGCTACCTGTAGATCATCGCACGATAAGATAGCTTCAATTCCTGCAAGTGGGAGGGCCATCACTTCTTCTTGAAACTGTTTCAAGATGCATAGTGTTATCATTCAGCAAAAATTAAGTGGAAAAGAAGTAATGAATGACCACAGCACATGAGCTCCTGTAAAAACTCATGTGCAAATGTAGATACATGTAGATGCTTTTTTGTTTCAATGACTAGACAAAAGCCTTGACCTCTACCAACGTATATTGTTTATTATTAAAGTGTATTTTCTTCCCAAAATATATACCAGATGCCAACATCCTTAATAATAATGCTGCATGGTAGACACTGATTATAAACTAGGATAGTGCAAAACAATATATTGACAAATGATGGATGTGCTCTTACTTGTTTATGTCCTTGTAGCGATTGGCAAGGTACTGCTTTGCTGCATCTGTCAACGGCTGGACCGCATCAGCCATTAAAACACTGGATGGTAGCTCCAGATAAAGTAATGCAGATTCTGGTGTCATGGGAATATTTCGCAGCATCCGGCTGCAGTGCCTCATACAAGATGCAACCTCAAATTTGTCAGCAGCCATTAATACATCCAACAAAGCAGGAGCAGTTGTAGCAGATAATGTATTGCTGTACATGAAGTTAAGTAGCTCCATTAGCGCTGCTTCCTCTGTTTAAGGGAAAGAGAGAGAACATTAGATAATCTGATATATTGGGTATCCACATTAAAAGTAGGAGCATACACTAAAGAATATCCCAAACATTAAGCACAATTGAGATTTCTCAGAAGGAATGAGATAAAAGTTAATACCAGAAGCAGTAATTCGTAGTGTTACATGTCGTTGCTCTGATTCCCTCATCCCATTAGAGAAAAGCTACATATAGATAGAAGAAAAATGTTGAGAGATGATATTTATGGTACATATATAAAATTGAATGGATCTACAATATCCGTGAGCCTTACCTTATAAAAAAATGGACTTTTAGCAGCTAAAATAGGACTGCTAATGTGTAATGTTTTAATTCTTATAACTGCTGAGCAATCCATGCTCCAGCTTGAGTCATTACTATTCGCAGCTTCATCGCCTACCAAGAGCGAAACGATGGTCAACTAGTAATACAAACGCTAAAACCATATAGCATATAATCTTAGCATGGTACATGTAGGAATTCAATAATTCTAAGAAGAAAATAGAATATCTGTCATATCCAAACATCTCAACATCCTCTTATGCTTACCTTTCATTTATTTGTTTATTTATTTATTTTTTTTGGTTGTTTGTTTGATATACTTGTCAAAAATATGAATCAAGTCCCTACTAATCTCTGCAGCACTTGATGAGCAAAATTAGCGAGCCATCTCTGAATTTGAAAAGGTGCACCAATTAACATGTTGAGCTCTCCAAAATCCGTAAGCTGCATTTATCAGTACACAGACATCACATTGATGCATAAGCACACTCTCATCCAGTAGGAGAGTTTGCAATATGCACAGAAGATATCAATCCTAGGATCCTCTCAGGCAGGTGTTTAGTACTCAAGTAAGACATCCACAGGTTTTGTAGCAGGACCATAGACTATTTGTGCAAAGCAATGGAGGGTTTGAAGGATTCTCTAGATTCATCTAAGCAGTTTTGGGCCAGTGTATGTTATAAAACTCTCCACAACATTTATTAAAGCCCCCAAGACTCACTAGTTGCAAGACTTTGCACAAAAGTGGCCAAAATTCAACATACTCAGGCTTCCTCAAGGAAATATAGGCACTACAAATTAAAGTTGAGCATTGGAATCTGTTGCACCCAGGAAACTATTTGACCATACATTGTCACACAGGTTCCTAGATGATTACCAATCGTCACAAAGTGTGTTTTGATTCCCAGTCTTTTGAGCCTACTCCCACAGCATAGGTTATGATAAATACCTTTGTACCTATGTGGAATCTGTGGAGAAACCTATAGAAATTCTCCTAATAAACCACAGATTCCAAGTTCTATGATGTCTTTTACTTTTTCACAACATGTATTCAATAATATGATGTAAGATACAACAAATATAATAAAAATACAGCCAAGTTGGGTCTAATTTACAAAATAGCCTAAAACTTAGCTATTTAGTTGGTAATAAAATCTAACTATACATTTTGTCCACATTACTACCATCTCTGCCCATTTTCTACTGTACTCAGAGTTTATCAAAGAAGTGCCCTCAAACATGAGCAGTGACTTTCCATTCTTCCTCTCTTATTCTTTTTTCTTTTTTTTTTTTTTCTCAATTTGGGTTGGGTTTGTAAATGCAAGCTTTCATTCATTAAAAAAGATAAATAAATAAAGAACCAAACATGAGCTGCAAGTTCTCATAATTTACAGATTTCCCCACCCACCACAACACCCCCCCCCCCACCCCCCCAAAAAAAAAAAAAAAAAAGAGATGTAATCATAATGTTTTTAAATAAACAGCAAACATGAAATGATCTACTACCTGATGGTGATTCCTCTACCATTGCAACTGGTTCATCTTGATTTTCAAAGCCATCACAGTCATCCATATCAGGCTGGTTCAGGATCTGCTCCTCAGCACATCCACCAAGATCAAGAGCTGAAAACACACACCATGTATAAGCAACTGTAAGTAGAAAACAATAAACATAAATACATGGAACAAGTATAGAATATCACAGTACCACAAATGCTCCGTTGTCATTGCTAGAAAAGAGCAATCAATACGAATGGAATGGTCTAGAATGGAATAAACTTGAATAGATTAAGAACATGATAGCTAATCCATCCTATATTTGTTTGTAAATGTCTACGAAATTGTTCATACATTCCAGCATTCTATATTGTTGTAGCATATTCAAAATGGAAAAGTGAACACAAGCAATAAAATGTTATAGCATAATTTCTAATGTGATATATAATACCATATAGTAAATATATAGATATGGCGTTTCTAATCTCATAAACATAGCATAATTTCCATCATATATATACAATATTACAATAGATTGCAAGCCATTTCCATTAGATGATAAAAAAGGTGGAATTATATTTTGGAAGATATTGTAGTGTTACAACATTATATATATATATCTACACAGCACGTAAATAATGCTACATAACACATATAACAATATATACTGCATCAAAACTGGCCGCCTAATCTACATATCAAAATTTGGTTCAAGCATGTACATTTTTTTTTTTTTGGGGGGGGGGGGGGGGGGTTAAATAAAGCATCCACTTTTTATTTTTTTCAGTGGGCAGTCCAAGATTCACTTCTCAGTCCTTTATTACATAAAACACTCTAAATGAAAAAAGCCACCATATCAAGAAATTAAAAGGTTGTCACTTTGGGTACCTAACAAAATAAATTCCTAAGTTTTCTCTTTTTTTTATTTTTATTTATTTAACTATCATTTTTAACTAAGGATTGTGAGGAACTACTAATGGGGAGTTACCTATGATAACATATATCCCTTTTAAGCAATAACCACATATGCATCGCATGTAATGTGAAAATAGCATATTCACAAAAACAAATAACTTCTGCTTTAGCTTTATAAGGGCTACATAGGTAGTTCCCACCCCTCAAGTTGAAATGAAATTACTCCTTGAGGTTGGCGGCCTGACTCTAGCTTTTAAAATAGCATCCAAATATAGAAAATGAAATGAAACCGTAACGTCGATTCCATTCCAGATCCATCCCGCATACAAATGCACCAAATCTTCTCGAAAGCCATTACGGAAAAACTCAGTTCATTCATAATTTTCTTTCATATCACATAATATGTATATACACCACAAGCAGAGAGAGAAAGTAACAATAACGCAATGCAGACGCCCTATGTTAAGCAGCTACGAGCAATCTCTCCATCCCATACATATAATTTCCTTTATTTTTTGAAAAACATAATCATTTCCACAAATTATCAATCACTTCAAAACACAGACACATACAGGGACTGTCCGCTAAATGATCAATCAATAATAAGCAACCGCTTTCAATTACCATCCTTATATTGTCCTTCTAAATACTAAATGGCAACAAACATTAAAAAAATCTAACATACACGAAATCCCTAAATTCGTCAAAAGTTCGAAACTTCACACCTAGTTTCTCAATTCAACCACTTAAATCCACTTCACACAAATCCATAAGCATCAAACCCTAAATTTCAAACAACACAATCATCAATCGATTATAAGCAGCAATCCAAAACCTTAAAAACCACAGGTTTTGAAACTAACTTACAACTTTCTTTTTTGACATGATCTTCTCTCCTCTTCCTTAAACGAGCCAATCGGCAACACTGCTACAACCGCCTTCGGTATCGGCCCTACCGTCGGAGGGACCTCCGACGACCTCGATCCGGAGAACACGGTCGGAGAAATTACTGTCATTGAAAGCAAATCCGAAATTACCTTCGGACGAAGGAGATTGATCCGAATCCATATCTATCTTCGGGTCGAACAAATCCGAATTAACCTCCTTCATCTGTCGAACTCAAACCCTAACCCCAGAACACGAGTAAGTGCGGTGGCGTTGCCTTATCTACAAAAAATGTGAGAGAGAGAGAGAGAGAGAGAGAGAGAGTGTTTGGGTTTTTGGTTTAATTTCTAGGGGAAGTAAGTGAATTTATGACATGAGGTTGGGTTGGCCTACGGTTTTATGGTTTTCAAATTCGGCTTTCCAAGGAAATACACCCACTACATTCCCGTGGATAGTATGGGAAGCCATGAAATGGAAGAAAATAAGGAAAAACATATATATATTGGCAATGTGTAAATATATTTATAAGCAAAAATTCTATGATCCTATTATATCAAATCCATATATAACCATAGTCGTATTATTGAAATTTAAAATATTTAATGTATCAATTACTATATTTATTTTAATAGTAAATAATTAATTATATTGTTTGTTGATAAAATGTAAAAATTACATTTACCAATTATTTTTGTGTTATAAGTAAATTTCTAAAGTTTGATAGTGCAGTTTCATCCTTAACCTTTTGAAATATACATATAAGTCAAGAATGTAAGTAAGATGAATTTTATAAAATTAACACGTACCATTATATTTTAAAGGTTTTTTTAGACAGGGTGGCCAATTTTGCAATTTCATATACAATCGTAAAGTATGTAGGATTAGAATGTTAAAAATTTTTATAACTTATGTAAAATATTTTTTTTAATTATAGATATACTTATAATTGTGGTAAAAAAGAAAACTTGAAATATTGAAGGACAAATAAAGTTGATATTAAATCCTTTTTTATTTTGTTTAAAAAGTGACATGAATTAAAGGAGAATTAAACCTTTCGATTTATGTTAATATTTTTATTATATAAATAAATTTGTAGATAGAATTTAGGCTTAATCAAAGGTTATAAATGTAGTGAGAAGAGACAACACAAAATTGAAATGCATTAAGAAAAATATAATACCTAATAGAAGACACGGAACGTTTTCTTCTCGAAGGAATGAAAACAACCACACGGCCTTTTTTTTTGGGTCCTGTTCTAATAGTAATTACACAATCTGGCTTTAAAAGTCCTAATGCGTTCATAATGGGGTTGAAATTTTAAGGTGAGTTTAGGTGTGTGGAGTTTGAAATGTACGTTCATAAATAAATTAAGGGAGGTGGGTTGGGTGTGGGTCCTTGGACCGACATGTGTTGTATGGTGAGGCGTGGATCGCGGTGGGTGTGGTGTCTGTTATTTGACACATTTCCTTTCCTCCATTGACAGACAAGTCTGAGGTGGCTGATCTATTCCCTTGTCTGTCGGATTCCTGGGTCTTCCTGTGGATCATCATTCGCTTACGGTCTATTTCAACTTTTATATGTATTTTATTTATATGAAATATGTATTTATATCTAATCTATTTAATTTATTTATAAGTAAAATTATTTGATTTTTTTATTTTAATATATTTTTACTAAATAGTCTGTTTGAAAATAATAAAAATAAAATATCAAAACGACCTAAAAACGCTGAACCAATTAAACATTAAGTAGATGGTATATCAATATAAAAACAGGATGACTGTGATGGGAAAGTATCATTTAAAGTATCATCAATTTAAATGATTAAAAAGAGAATTTAATATCTTAAAAAGTAAGTAAAACAGGGTATCTATTCAAATAAATGGAATAAACAAATATCTTTATATTGATACTTTAAATGAATTTTGATTTGCTTTATAACATGTTGATTTCTCTTTTTTTAATTATTTGAAATATCAATATCTTAAATAAATTTATCTCAATTTTTTAACTATTTGAAATATCAATACATTAAGTGAATTTATCTTAAATGCCAATACCTTAAATAAATTTATTTCTAATTATTTTCTAAATTAATTTACCCTTATGAAAATAGTAAAATGGAGGATACTTCTAAGCATTATCACATATCGGTTCGGGTCCAATCGATTCCAAAATTGGTGGAATCAGAACCATGAAATCAAATATATATATAATCAATTAAATAATTTACTTAATTTAAGTAAGGAAAAAAATACAGACAAATTTTTAAATTGAAATAACATTAAGCCTAATAATAATTGTTTATAGCCTATTAGCTAAAGAAATTTTATAATTACACATCTATTTATATACAATCACTTGTACTTTTTAGTTGTTGTGTTAGCAATGTGACATTATAAAATATCAATGTACAAATAAGCCTCACAACACAATACAAGTCTCACATTGTCAACAAAGAAAAATATACTTTGTTAGAAGTCCATATAAACTCAACAAGACATGATTTCAAATATATATTACATGTGCTGTTATAATAATATACTAAATGTCATGAATAGAAAATATATTCATAAAAATGGCTTAAATTTTTTTTAATTTTCTTTTCTTATTTTTTTCCCTTTTTTTCTTTTACTTTTGTAGTGTGGAACCATGAAAACTACAAGTTCTTTAGTCAGTTCTTGAACCGATAGTTCCAAAACCACCGAGTTAGACAGTTTTTGCAAACGCGAGGAAGGGAGGCTTTGAGGGGTGTTGGAATTGTAAGGACCCACTAGAACCAATGGATCCTTAGCCGGTTCAGACCCGCCATTCACAAGTTAGTTCCCAATTTAGGAATCGCCTATGACAGGTCGGTTAAGTCAATTCTTGGTTTATACCGAACTGTGATGATATCTAGATACTTCATTGTCCATTCCTTAGCTACATGATTTGATAGCATTTAATTCACCTTCCTATATTGATTATGACATGATCATGTCAAATATAATTGGCAATTGCAATCATCACACATTGATTTTAACATTATTCGAATAAATGATATGTACTCAATTATAAAGGTATATCTTCATATCTTTAATGTTACGTTTGGTACACTGGAATCATTCAAAATGGAATGAATAAGTGAATGAGATTTTTGTTCTTATATTTAGATATAAACACGAACGAAATGAAAAGGAATGGGTATATATAGAATTTGTCAAAAATGTCCTTATCAATAAATCAAATAATATTTTTATATGAATAAAAAGGTAATTAAATCATGGATCATTAATGTATGAAGAAAAGGAATCACGATTCTGCCTTCTAGAATTCCCTTGAAGTCGAAATCATTGATTCCAAGGAATCGCAATTCAGCTTTTAATAAGGCTTCCAGACATGAGGAAAAGGAATAGAACTCGGAATCGAACTCGGAATCGCGATTCCATTTTGACCCATTCCTACATACCAAACATGCCATAAATATTTAATTGTTTGTGTTTTTCCTTATATAAGGATGCATATGGTTTGTTGGTTTGCTGTTGATTTGACATATGTTTCAATCAAACTATTTATCAAAAACAAATACAGATAAAAAAAAACAAATAAGACATAAACAAGATATAGATACAATCAAACATAAATAAGATACAAATGAAAAAAAAAACCATCCAACATGACCCTAAATCTATATAATGGTATAATTTTTTTAGGGTATGTTTGGTTCATCTTATCATGTTCATTTTTTCCTCTTACTTTTTTAGTTTTCAACCAAAGGCTTTGCAAAAAAAAAAGATACAAATACAAATCAGACATTTTTACTTATAAACTGATGAAACAAACCATATAGTGAAATACAGGTACCTATCAAATATAGAAAAGATATAAATGAAAATCAAATAAACCAAATACTCTAATGTATAAAATTCATAGGAAAAATTGTAAATTATCTTTTTAACTATTCGTTTAGTATGGATATACCCATAAACTTTTAAATATAATTTAATCTTTTAAACTTTTAAAAATTAATCCAATTTGGGACAATTAACCTTTTTCATTAAAACAAAATGGGGAATTATAAGCTACCTTCAAATTCACCTACATGCGGATTTACCCTAATATTTTCATGTATATCTGGATTTATCTCCTCAACTTTAAAAGTGCAGAAGAATGTTACTTGTCCCAACTATGTCAAATATTAAAAGTTTAGGGGATCAAAAATGCATTTTGAAAGTTTATAAGATAAATTCACATCTAAGTAAACATTCAAGGAGGTATTTTGCAAATATTTCAAATTTATATTTACTGAAGAAAAAAGAAACATTCAATTTATAATATCATCTATTTGTTAATCGAGTAAGGAACTTGGAACTATAGCCAATTGGTTTAATTAACATGATTTATATCCAGATCCAATCATATTGATAAAACAAATCTAGATTGTCCCAAGATAATTATTAAGTCCACTTTAAAAAATACTAAGGATCGAATTCTTTATAAAATTAAAGTGTACGGAAAATAAATTACTTAAAACTTGAGTTTTAATGAAACATTATAAAGTGATCTATTAATTTGATACATCATTCATTTGTGATGCATCAAGTCATGGGCAAATTGAATAATATTTTGGCATATCCAAATTCACCATAAATCCTTTGCAAAGAAAAAGAAATTGCTAATTCAAATGAAGTGAACATTGTCAAAAAGATTAATGGAAATATCATTAAAGCTTAGTTGATCTAAACCATATATATAAGCCTTTTAAATCTAAATTTGTCATACACTAATCAGATGTAATTTAATTTGCATACCATGTGTTTGAATGACTTAAGCATTAAATTTTTTTAAATGTATAAGAAATCAGAATTTTAAGGTATAAATTTGTGAAATTCGCGTATTATATTTGTCCTTGTCATGCCAAATTACTGGAGCCCTAGAATCAGTAATTTCACTATATCAATAACATTAAAAAGTAAGAGCCCTCTTAGATTCTTCTATTGGGACAACATCTTTGTTTTAGGTTCTTCTCTCCACTAAAATGAAACCACTTTATCCACTCAACTCCATTATTGCCCATTTTCATTGTGCACTAAAGTGTAACATAAACTTTTTTTTTATTTCAAATAGGGAATATTTTATTTTATACCTTTTCATTTTTAAATAAATACTATCTACTACTTGTTCACTTTAATGTACAAAATAAGAAGAGAATTGAATATCAATCCAATAGGGATATAATAGGGTTATAATGGTTGTATACAATATATACTTGTGTAAAAAATAAAGAGTAAATTGCAACGAAAGGTATTGATATTTGAGGATAAGTTCATTTAAGATATCAATGCTTCAAGTAGTCCAAAAGAAAAATCAACGTTTTAGAATAAAATCATTTAAGGTATCAATATTTTAAATGGTTAAAAAAATGTATCAACTTTTTGTAAAGTAGGTCAAATAAGGTACTAATAATTGACCATTAATGAAAATTTTATAAACTTGATTGAAAACTAATTAAAACATTGATGCTTTAAATGAACTTTGCAAAACTTGGATACCTCATTTGACTTACTATGTGAAACGTTGATAACTCTTTTTAACCACTTAAAATATTTATATTTTAAATGAATTTATCCCCAAACCTTGATACAATCTGGTGTAATTTACCAAAAAAATAAAATAAGTAATTATCAAAGTAAAAGATAAAATATATGGTATTTTTTAGATGTGGGTATTTATGAAAAAATTAAAAAATAAATCATTGAATGATAATTCATGGGTGTGGGGATATGAATAATCATTTATCATTTTACACAATAATAATTAATTATGAATTGACATTCTTCTATAAATGCAACTTTACTTAGAAAAAAAAATTGAATAAATAACTATTCATATAAGTGAATGGGCACATAGAATTTTTGAAAGAAAACTTGATTACATCAAAAACTTTGACCCCAATTAACAACTTGTTGTATGTACAATAATCCATTTGCAACAGGGATGCCACAATTCCCCATTATCTTATATACCCATACGAGATGCCTGCCACCAAGTCATGTTGAAATTGGTGGTTCAAATTCTCCAACTCAAATTGGGCCAAAAAAAAAAAAAAAAATTCTCCTACTGAAAATTGACGCAGCCATTGAGGGTTTTGTTGAATTCTAAATAATGCACGCATACTTTGGATCGTCCAATTGTTCAATAAGAGAAATGATTATTGAAATTATATAATATATGTTATATATATATTTATATAAATACTAATTAGATTTTAATATATATAAAATATACTAATTATAAATGATATAATAAAATAAATCAATGTGTTTGAGTAAGTTTATTAAAAGTTCGTAAAATAAATCAAATGAAGCATCAATGTTTTACAAAATTCATTAAAGATATCAATATTTAAATTAGTTTTTAATCAATTTTCTTTAATTTTTTTGGACAATGAATTATCAACACTTTCTTAGATTCACTTTACAAAATATTAATCCCTTTTTTTTATAAGAAAAACTCAAAATATTAAAATTTTAAATGAGTTTATTTGTAAATGTTGATGCATTTCGATGTAATTTTCTATCACAAAATGTATATAATATTGGTTCTCAAAGTTCCGATGACATCACTTTTGTTCTTGGCTCTTCCATTTTTGTCCAGCCAGACCATTGTGTTAAGGAATATCCAAGCCGACCATGCATCATAGATTTGAAAGCCTGCATTCCTCTTGATCAATTCTATTTCATGAATTTGCCTACCGACTCTTCTTCCTTTTCCTTTTCTTTATTCGACTAAAAATATGTTGCAAGTTGCACATGATAAACCTAAATGGACGGTCGGCTGTGTCACATGATGAATGGGCATGCATGGTTATAAGATTAATATATATCCGACTCAACAAAGTCAAACTAATCAACCCATTGACGACGCGTTAGGCCATCGAATCAGCAGTCATGGGATCCTCAACCCAACATTAAACAGGGTAGAGAAGAATCCAAAAACTCAAATTTGAAACTATAAAATCCGGTGGGCAGGCCAAAATGGAGCTGCAAAAGTTTGATTGCTAGATAGATTTCCATTTATATAGATAGGATTAAAATAGTATAAAAGACTGCTTGAAAACAACTTAGGAAGCTTTACGGTCCCATTGATCGAATTGTCCAGTTAATCATCTCACTGTTAAAATAAACATGATAATTTGATTACAGTTGAGTATGGTATAAGCTGTTAAATAGTGATGGGATCCGTCTCATCAAAATTAATGATGAGATCATAAAATTTCTCTACAGTTTAATGTATGATTTGAATTGATATAGAAATATAATGACCCTTTTAAAAGGTTCAAACCTTTTTAAGAAAGATTTATATGTCCTTTTACATATATTCTTTATAGAAACCATAACATGACTTTTTTGTAAAAGGAATTTTAATGCTTTATACATTACCTTTGTTGAAGAGTTGTATCAATTAGTCGAATCAATATTTTGTTTTAATTCTTAGGGTTTTTGTAATCCAAACTTAATCTAATGATTAAAATTAAGTTGGTTTCACTAATAATATCCTTTAGAATTATTGTCATATTTGGAATTAAAGACCAAATATATATGTGTGTGTATTTATGTAAACATTTTTTACATGAAATTGTGAGCTTTTATAATCAAGAGTATTTTCATGGTCATCAAGAATAAAGGATGGGTATTGCTGCTTTTGATAAACTGGAAAATTATGAAAACTTTACAAACTTTGTGTGGACGTCTTATATGTGCCTACAAGCGATCCAAGTTATGACAATCCTACTGCACATATCCTTAATTAACCTATTTAAACATTTGTGAAGCCTCTAATATAAACAAACACCACATGGAGCACAACCAATCATATACACATATTAAGTAAATTATATGAAAAGATATCAATTTTTAGGATAAATTCATTTAAATATCAATATTTAAATGGTTAAAAAGAGTAATTAGAGAAAATTCATTTAAGGTACCAATCAAGTGGTTAAGAAGAGAAATTAATATTTCGTAAAGTAAGTCAACTAAGGCATCTATAATTGACGGGTGAAGAAAATTCAGGAAGATTAATTAAAAACTAATCAAAATATTAATATATTAGATAAATTTTGTGAATACCTTACCTGATTTACTTTGGAAAATATTAACTCATTTTTTTAACCACTTGAAATGTCGATACCTTAAATGAATATATCCCAAAATATTAGTACATCTTAGTGTAATTTATCTTATATATATTGGCTTGTACAAAGTTACAAAGTTTGGTACCAAAAAACATGAATTCTAGCTTAAGGATGAAAGTCACATACAAACGATTACTTGCAATGCTGTTTGGCTCATTAACAAAATTATAGCTCAAATGGGTGAGTTTATTGCATTTATTCTTCTCTCTCACCTTCTGTTCTCAAAAGTGGAAATTAACAAAAACGGACAAATTAAAAAGAGTGGAAACATAAATTAATGGAATATTTAGGATTTGTTTGATCATTTTAATATCTTATTTTTTGTCGTTTTTAAATAAATATTTATCAAGAAACATATATAGATAAAAAAGAGATATTTTTACTCATAAACAGATTAGATACATACAAAATACAAATGAGATATTGATATAGATTAAATATGGATAAAATACAAATGAAAATCAAATAATTCAAACAAACCCTTATTTTATGTTTACTAATTTATGAAGAAAATAAAAGGAAAATAAAAGAATTAGAGTTAGTGATTGACAGTACTATTTTTACATCATTATTCATGAAATATTAGTAAATGAGTAATTTTATAGCTATTTTTATTTTCCATCAATTTCCACTCATTTCTCTCCAAAATTGGTATGAAAGAAGTGGGTTAAAAAGTGGAAAACTTCCTACTTATTTTTCTTCTTTTTTACATATTTCCATCTTAACATATATTATCAAACAGCATTCTTCCGTTCCTTTCCAAAGGTTCTATTAGGGTGTAGAATATGCCTTCAATGGGAAGAAATCCAATAGACTTTGTGAAGAATTATACAAATGGGTTTTTGACCATTAAAGTGTAAGTCTCCACAATGAGATACGTCATACTCTCCGTCAAGAGCTTATCAAATTGACTACACTAAACTCACTTCATGAGTGGCCTACTCACCATGGGTTGTACAAACGAATCACACTACAAAACTCTTAATTCCACATAGTAGGCCAACCATGGGAGTTTCCCAGCCGAACTAGACTTTGATACCAAGTGTTAGGATCTAGAGTATGAAGGATTATACAAATAGGTTTTTGACACATCTATAACCCAAAAACTTAAGACAATGAGTTAATAGATCTTTCCTTCTTATAAACTTTTCACATAAGACATATATTTCCCATATGGAATTCTCACATTTGCACCCTAACAGATTCATCAGCTTTCTATCCATCCAAACACAATGTTAACATCTTCCTTGCAATATTGCATAGCTACAAGACAAATAGTTCTATATATGAGTGAGCAAATTACAATTTAATGAGATGAAAGTGTAATATTTTCATCAACATATATTAAAACAAGATTAATAGATATCGATCAAGTTATCAATTATCTGTCGTGCACAGACAAGCATATGCAATGCAAACACCGTATACAATCTTTCGATGAACAATTGGAAGTTAATAACAATAACTTAAACCATAAATGTAAATCAATTAGAAGCAGACCTTAAAATAATTTTTCAAAGAAAAAAAAAACCGTTTTTGCACTCAAAACAAAATTTCTACTATAAATGGTTAAATAAAAAAGTCCTAAGGTCTTGCAATAAATTGCCATGAACAGCAAGTCTAAAGATCTCAAGACCTTTTCTTATTATGATTTGTCACGAACGGCCGATTCGAAGACCTCAATATCTTACACTAAACTTAGCAGATCAAAAGATCTCAATACTATAATAGTTATGTCACACTCGATGTATCGAAAATTTGTCCTATCATTCCTTTAAGTGCTCTTGAAGGCACATGCAGTCCATTGAGGTTGTTATTCTACATGTTAGATGTGGCACATTTTTTCCTATTACATTTGGTTTTATATGTTTTTTTTTTTTATCAAAAACATTTACTTAAAACTTCTTTGTTGATTTCCTTGTATTTCTTGAAACAAGTTCTTATCAATGTTTAGGAAAATGTTACATATAGTTAAAGAATATTAGAAATTTCGTTAAAAATATTAGAGAATAAGCTATGAAATATTAGAAAATAGTTTAATACTAGTAGTTGGTTGGATAATCATAGAAAGTTAAGTGGTATTATAAATATGGTAAATTATATTGGAAGGTCATAATGTTTGAAGGTAAGTTTATTTGAGGTTACAATATTTTGAGTGGTTCGTTTGAGGTTACAACGTTTAAAAAATAGGTCAACTAAGGTCACCATTGATATAGGAGAAAAAATTTAATTAAAAATCATAAGATTTGCTATGTTATAACATGTGTCAATGATGACATCAGTTGATTCGCTTTTCTAAATGTTGTTATCTCAAATGAACTACTCGAAATATTATAACCGCAAATGAACTTACCCTAATATGTTATAACCTTTCAATATAGCTTATCCATTATAAATATCTTTATGGTGGAAAAAATTATTACCTTTCAAAATTTAAATCAAGAAAGTAGAAAAAACTTCTTCTCTCTACTCTTCCGTCTCTTTCACCACCATTCCATTTTCCACAAAAGTTACTTTTGGAGATTGTATCTTTTCGAATTAAGGCAAACCCCTTTTCTAACATTAAGATGTGTTATATATCTAATGGATGTATCTTTTTGGGTGTAATAGTAATACATGTCTACCAAATTTGTATGAAAAATTATTAAAATATAAATTATAGAAAATTTATTATTGTATTAATGCATCTTTTTGAAAAGTATAAAGATTGCATTTAACAATCATATCAAGACAAGCCCCTTTCTAACACTAAGACGACTTATATATTCAATGCATGTTTTTTTAATATGTAATACATATCTACCAAACTTATATGATAACTAGTTACAAGCCCACGCTGAACAAAACCTCCATATTTTGAAATATATAATTGGAATTAACAAAAATTATATATTATCTATACTCATGGCAACACAAATAGCTTGATAGCCTTATTAAAAAAAAAAAACAGATGGCTTTGACATAATCATAATTTTTTTCTCTAATTTTTCTATCATTATGGCAATTGTATTATGGAGAAGCATGATAAATGATGCAAAAATTCTAATACTACAATCTAAATCATTGGTCAACTGACTTTATTAATCACATGAAACTTGTTAGGATATAGGTGTGAGGGGAGCTTTTATGGTCAAGTCAATAAACCATCCAGTTAACCATCTAAGTGTTAAAATAAATATAGTAATTAGAATATTAACTATTTTAGTAGTTCGATTGTGTATGGTATGAATCGTTAGATAATAATAGAATCGATCCTATCAAAATTAATGATGGGATCATAGAATATCTCAAGTGTGAGTTAGAAAAATTTTACATAGAAAATTTGAGATTTATATGAATGATTTATGAAAGGGAAAACTCATTAACATAATACTTAAGATTTTTCATTATATATGGTGTCAAGCCTATTAATGTCTTTCTTATAAGATTCATTAGTTGAATTTCTTCTTGTAAAGACTCTCTTCTCCTAACAAATGGTATTAAAGTTGATAGTTCAGCTAGGAAACTCCAATGATTGACCTTTTATATGGAAAGAAGAGCTTTGAGGTGGTAACCCGTTTGTGAAACTCTAGATGTATAGTGAGTATGGAGAGAAGTGCATCATTCAAAGAAAACGAGTTTAGTAGAGTAAAGTTGATTAGTTCTTGATAGGACCGCTAAGTTTACACTTAAGAGGGAGTAAATACCTAAGCCCATTGTGAAGACTCACAATGGAATGGGAGATTTGTTAGAATATAAGTGTAAGTCAGAAAGGTTTACAGGAGGAAATAACATACGTACCTACCTACATAAATGTATATTTCTATACACACCTGAAAAAAAATTGTTTCATACCAATTATCGTTAAATGTTGAATTTAACTTCTACCCGTAACAATAAAATATATATTTTTTTCTTCACCAAAAATCATAACAAAAATAAAATTTATTTACATTCTATTAAACCTAATAGTATTTTTTTTTTCCTTAAATAACATCAGTCGTAACCTTTAAACTTAAACCTTTTTCAAAGAAAAAACTAAAGATATGATTGCTGCTTTGTCGCCATAAAAACAGTCTCTTGACTTATAAACACCATCTCTCGGAGAAACATATGTGGATAGTAGCATCTGTAAATTTGTGCAACATTATGTTTATATATATCTATATATATATTATTCAAGCCGGAAGAAGGGTTTTGATGTTTTATTTTTACTATTTAATGAATTTAAACATAAAATATGATCCAGATAGATAGAAATTGGAAGAAAGTTCTACGGTTCATAATGTGAAAAAAATAAAACAAAATCATGTCCATAGCCATAGGCATTGACAAAAGTAATAATTGTCCCAAATCTCACATGTTGCCATTGACAAACAATAGTACACAAACTCAGTATTTCACGAACTACCTAATATATAAATTACTATTTACTTTCTTTGAAACCATAATTGATGAAATTATTCTATATGATTAATTTTATATATATATTACATTTCAACTCAAACATTTTTCAGATAATTACTTTGAATATTCATACTTCTTTATCCTTTCTATTAGATTGAAGTAAACTGCCAACCAAATATACAAAGACAACAATCTTCCTATGTACCACAAGACAAAAGAACCATGGGATGCCAAGGAAAATATTTAGGATAAAGATCATGCAATTCTTACCACGGCAAAGTGGAAAAGAGCAGTAAAATAGAGTACGGTTACTTTTTGTCTCTTCTTTTTTCTTTTATGTGGGGTTGTTCGGTTATTTTGTTTTGGTTTTTGTTGTGAGTTGTTTGCGAAAAGATGGAATATATAGAAATGATTTTTTTACCCCTCTATAAATACTAGAGGACTGTGAACCCGTTACACCGGTGCTAAAAAAACATATAAAATAGAAAAAAAAAAGAAAAAAGACTTGATAAAAACGTTTAATTAGAAAAAAAGAAGAAAATAGCAACAAAAAAGGTGTGTGTTAGTTAAATGACGGTTCAAATTTAAAAATGCATAAGGAAGTTATAGGAAATGGGTAGAGGAATAATAAATACGAGATAAAAATATATATATTGTTTAACTACAAAGACATATGTTAAGACTCTTGCCAGTGGCATTGTAATTTGTCATGTTTAAAAGTTTAAGCAATTTATTAATACTCTAATTCCAATTATCGTAACACATAATAATTACGGAGGAATTGATATTTTAATTTTTTTAACTAATAAACAAGTCTAATCTATATAATAAATGCATCTATGTAATGAATCAATCGTAGATTTAGATTTTCAATTATAACTAATAAATGAGGTGTGTCACGGTTAAGGTTCCAAATATGAACCCCATTTAAATATAAGAGATAATTGGGTAATCTAAATTGCTAATCTTACAGACTGTGTTAGTGAAAGTTCATAAAGTTTGCTCAACATGATCTAAATTTACTTTCCTGACTCTTTCCTCCAAGAATCATTCGGTTCATTTTCCAATATCTCTTCTTGAGAGTTGAGACCCATACCATGATCCAACTAATTAAGGTTAGTGACTACCTATTAACCTTCAAAATTACATAGACATTGTATCTTTTTCATGTAAATTTACGGAAAAAAAAATTTACTGTTCCAAACTTGTTATCCCCCTTTGTGTCCTCCCAAATAAACATCTGATACGTGTCATAAAGTACTTCCTTTATTTTAGAGATTTTTTTATTTTTTTAAATTTACTTGATATGTGTCAAATATTTATTCGCATAGATATAAAGAGGACAGTATTTTTTGGACAACAAACTGATTTCCTGAATTTACTATGCAGTAAGTGGTAAGGGCCCCAGAATTTTTTGAACACCAAACATGACTAGTGTTCAATGTACAACCTAAAGAAATCCAAAGAACAGAAAATAACATTAAGAATCATGTTAATAGTGAGATACATCCTAAATAGAATGCAAAAGTTGGAACCAAAATCATAACATTTTCTTTTAGACTCTGGTTGGATTCTATATGGGAATTGCAGTCATGTTATAGCCAACAAATGCAAAAGTTGCGAGGCTAATGCCACTGACCAAGGAATTAAAGAACAAAAGTTGGGTGTCTCTGTATGATTTTGAAAGTTCATAGGGTAGATCCGTCTAATTTGCCTTGCTAGTTTATCATAGCACTAGGTTCTGAGAACTTTATCGCTAACATGAAGCTAAAAGCAATATTTATGTTTACCTAAATGGAATCTCTGGAGGCTTCATGCGAGAATTCTGCCTCTCTAACCTTGCTTCAAGCAGCTTCACCATCAATGTATTGTCCTTGACACCTCCTAGCCATCTTAAGGAAGCTTTAGAATGCTCAAAATCTGGGGACATCGGTTTTGATGGCCACTTCTGGACTGGACTTGCATGACCAGCACATATTGATTGAGGACAAGAGTTTTTCCTGCAATGATGCCTGCTGGATGGACACGATCAGCCCTGTTCTTAATGAACGTGTTCTTAGAAGGTACCTATATCTTGATCCAACTTCAATTCACAAGGACCAAACAGCCCCTTGTCAAGTCTTTCAGGTTGAAATTCTTCAAATTCTGATAAATCATTTACTTCCAATGATCTTGCCTTCCCTGCTTTAACCCTTTGTTCCATGGCTAAGTCCCCACCTGTGATGCTATGCCGCCCACTTAGTTTTCCTCCAATGTTTCTGTTCGCGCATGTGTACCCCTCGATTTCTTCAGTTTCTACTTTCTCATGCTGTTCTTGACTCTGCAAATTGTTACCAAAAGAATGCTCATCGTCTCCCACTGCATGCGGTGCACTTGCACTTGGAGGAAAAGACTCCAAGGAATGATGACATGAACGCTCTTTCTCCAGCCCATTCAGAGGAAAGTCATGATTTTTCTTCCCCGAAAAACTCTTTGAGCTTTGCCATCTTCATTCGCCTTCGCTCCTCAAGCCATGCTTCTGCAACATGAAGAATCAAACGGTCAAGATGATCCCTATGAATGTTGTTGTCTTTTTTGGGTTTGTGCTTCAAGGACCGCAACACTTGCTCATAGTCTCTTATTCCTCTAGCAAACTCATCACACAAACTCTCAGTAAACGCCCGTGCTTTTTGCTCCTGTTCAAGGTCTTCCAAAGCAGCTGAGAGCATGCAGATTTCATCTCAGAAATCTCTTTTGCTTGCTCCCTGAGCAGAATTTCCGAATGCTTTCTTAACTTCCTCTCTTCTTCTAAATCACGTTTCAGCAATTGGACTGCTTTATCAATCTGATCTTTCTCCAATGGAATTCCATCTGGGCTAGCATCCGCAATAACTCTATTCATCAAATGGTCGATAATCTGCTTATCCTTTTGCTTTTCCAGTAACAGCTGTTTCATTCTTGTTCTAGAATGCTCGACTTCTGACTTTAGTTGCTTCAACAAGGATATGTTAGATGAATGTTGTTCTTCAAGACTCCATATGTTATTTAGGAGTTTCAATAATTCTTTGGATGCATTGACACTGGCTACACCTGTTTTTCCCTTCGGGACCAATGAACGAAGAGAAGTGATTGGATGTTTATAAGGACCAACCTGATGAAACAGCAAAACAAACCCTTTATATGAAACTATCCATGAAATGATCAAGAAAACATATCATGAAACCAGGACAACTAAAGCATTTATGCAGATGAAGATGCAGTTGAGAATTCTTCAAACGAATCAACAATGAAACTATGCATTCTTAGAATGTTCCCTTCTATTTTGTACAGACAACTGAGAAAATCTATATCACACGCAGCTGGGTTGTGACTTAAAATGTACAATCATCATTCATATATCAATTTATAAGCAAAATCAAGCGGAACATAAATAGGAGATTACGGAAAAGGGAACGACCTCCATTGAGCTGGCATAACTTGGTACAGATGACTGGCTTAGAGAATCATCAGTCTGGACGCATTGATTCTGACATGTTGATCCAGCAATTGCTTCCTGGAGGCTATCTTATTATCTTGCTGGAAATGAAACAGCACAATGCTATCAAAATACATTGCCTTGTATACCCTTTTTGGAATTTTCAACACACAAACACTTTTAATCCATTGCCAAATACATTAAACCATGAAGGCTTGAACTTACATATCCTTCTATTATTGGAAGCATCAGATGACTGTTAAAGCAAAATAACTAGAACCAGGTTTTAGAAATTCAACATTTAGCACTGTATATAAAATAAATTTACATGGAAACTACTTGAATTTGGCTGAATATTAACTCAAAATTTGATCCAATTGCTGTCAACGTCGTTCTTGAGCTGCTTCAATGGTTTATCAGTTCAAGCTCTAACTTCTTGCTATTTCACCCACAAGCTTGTAATTCTAGTCAAGCTCAAGTTGAACTCAAAGTGTAAGTCAACTTGAAGTCTGGGTTCACATAACTTTTATCGCTTTTGAAAGACTTTCATTTTGACTCAAAATAACACAAGGCTAAACCAGTTTAATCAAGTCGATCTTAGTGGCAGTCAAGCTTGGGCTAAAAGTTATAACTTTAACAAACTCAACCTCGAAACTATCTAATCTCTTGTCTCGTTTACAGTTCTAGTTAGAGTTCGAAATTGAGGAAAGTGGGGCAAAGAAACATACCCACAAGATAACATAAAAGCATACAAACTACTAATTCAACAAGTTTACACAACCATAAAAAACAATTTAAAACTAGAACTCAACATGCATCAAAAACCACATTTCCACAAGGAACAAAAACAAGAAACACCCTTTAAATCAAATTCTCCATTCTAATCATAAACAAGAAACAAGTGAATTTACATAACTACCTGCTGAGATCTCCCATTATGCTTACTACGATGTCGGGTATTTCGGGTCGTACTATGGAAAGGAAGTGGATGAATCTCCCATAGATTTGCACCAAGCTTCCTGGCAGAAAGATTAGAAGTGGTAAGAAACTCTTGTTCTTGTTGAATTACATCATCATCCATGAGATGGTTATTATTATCATGAGATGGAGTGAGCTCAAGTCTCCAAGTGGGTGATGGAGTGCTAGACCCTCCTCTTTTACCAAGCAAAACACCCCGTTTCAACATCATCCCTGTCTCTCCTCCTAGACCTCCTGGTCCTGGTTCTGGTATTCCTTGCTGCTTTTTTCCACTTTTTTCTTTATTATTTCCCATGCTTTTTCTTTACTTGCTGAAAATGGTACTAGCTAGTGTCTGGGGTTGGTCAGTAACGTCGTCCCTACAAGACAAGGCAACATAATGGAAGGGTTGGAGTGAGGAACTGGGTGTGTCGTTGCTGGGACATGAAATTTGTCTGCAGGAATTTAGATTTGTCGCTGCCTTTGAACTAGATTGAGATGACCACTCCTTTGCTTTGCTTTGCTCTCTCTCTCTCTCTCTCTCCACGTGTAGCTTCACTCCGTTTTTCTTCTTATTTTTCAGATTAATTCCCATTAACGTGGATAAATTATAATAAAATATCTTTATTTAAAATATTAACATTTAAATAATTAAAAAAATAATAATATTTCATAAAATAAATCAAATAAGATATAAAATTTTATGAAGTTCATTTAAGATATTAATGTGTTCAATTAAATTTTTCTAATTTTCATTAATAGTTAATTATTAATATTTTATTTAACTTACTTTATAAAACATCAATTCCTTTGAAATGTTGATTCATTAAATAAATCTATTGTTAAAATTGATACCTTAAATAAATTCTATTGAACGTTGACACGAACTTACCTTCAAACATTAATAGCTTTTAATGTAATGTATCCTATTAACATTATCAATTAATTTGGCAAAGAAAAAATTATTGCGTTAAAGAAAAGGATGATACAAAATTTATGAAAATGTAACTAAATGGAAAATAATTAAAAAAATAGGTATCCCATATTTGTGGCTTGAAAAGATAAGTTTAGGTAATATTAATCTCATGTATCGATTAAACTTGTTTCTTTAACATTTAAACTTTATTTTTAGAAGAAGCAAATTCATTATAGCTATAATAAATTTGTCTTTTCACAAGATGAATTCATTATACTTGTTTGATCTCTTACAAAGCCAGAGTTTAACTTGTGTATGTTTGGAATATTTTTTATCCAATGATATTTTATAATATTTTATAAGAATATTACTTTTTTTCCTTATCCCATTATTGATTTAGATCTTTTTTTTTGTTAAAAGAAAATTTTGATTTATAAACTAATCGTTAAAGTTATTTAAATTTTAAAACATCTTCAAGTCATTTGTGGGATTTCAAAGAATAAATTCATAAAAATACAAAGAATATAAATAAGAAGATTCAAATCTATTAATTATGATTATATATATGTATGCGTATGAAAGGGTTGATGCAGCCGGTCGATCGTATGCAATAAGCGTGCTGGTTGATCTGAGAGAAATTCTGAACTGATGACATGTGCAAGATGTCGCAAAGAGAGACATGGAGGAAGAATAGGCAAACCTGGTTTCTCGAGTACGCGAGTGCGACAAAAGATCAAATCAAATAGACTCGATCGTTCTTGGTAAAATAAATGTTTTGATCTTTCTTAGAGATGCTTCAGCAGAGTATCTACGTTACTCTCCATCTTAGTAATCTACAGAGAGAAGCCTCTTATTTATAGATGTTGGAAGTTGATGGTAGTCGTTTGATAACTCCTAGATGAATGGTTGAGATCACCGTTGATGGTAACCGTTAAATCATTTTATAATGATCCGACAACTGATATTAAAGCCTTCTTTTCTTATAGTAGTGGGTTGCGCTGGAAATGTGCTTGATAGCTTTTATTATATAAAAAGAAGCTTCTTTCTCAATATAAAAAGGATGCTTGCCTATTTTATTCAAATAAATATCAAATTAATCCAAGAAGATATTTTTAGAGTCTACTTTTCACGCACGAGAATATTGAATTAGGCCAAGAGCAATATAAACTGGTCCTACGATCCCTCTTCCGAGTCTACCAAGTCAAATCTCCTACAACATCCCTTATTAGACTCAGTCTTATAAACCCTGTCACTAGCCTAGAAGACTGAACTGTGGCATTAAATTGGCCAAAAGTCCAATTAACGAACGACCCTTTACAATATGTAAGTGTATTCATTATTTTCTAAGCCATATATTAATTATCATTTTTAACACTATACAATATTTATATTTTCTAACCTAGTATCCTTGTTTATTTAACGGAACATGCTTGAATATATAGTTGGGATACGATAATTAATTCAATAAAATAATATTATTAAATAATAAATTACAATATTTTATATATTGGAAATGTTTAATAAGCTTCAAGTAATGAGCCTTATCCATGGTTTTACTACAACGAGATAGAGGAGATTCGGATCCACACCTCTTACTACTCAAGAGATTGAATATGATATTACTAAGCTATAAAACTATAGGAAGCATCCTTTTTGGTTTTAGAAAAAAAAGGGATATTTACGTAAAATAAACTTGATTTTTGGTGTATTCCAACTTTGCTTATTTATACCATCGTATTTTTAGTTACATGGCCTAAGATTTTATCATTTTTTCCATTATGCATTTCTGTGTTATTATTTCCTAATTATAAAAGTTGATTGAATTAAAACTTTATTAGAAATGTTATGGTTTCATATTTCCTTTTAGTTTTTTTCTTTTTCTTTTTCAGCTATCTAACTATACGCCAAAGAATTAATATTGTGGTTCAAGTTTAAACAAAAGATAAAAGGTTTCAATAATTTAAAAAGAGAGACATAATTACAAGTAGTGAAAATATAAGATTCCTGGCTAATCTGGTGGTACTAGTAATAGCTTGACACTCTTTATTTGCATGGCTTTTAATAATGTTCATTTCTTTTTACACTATTAATATATTTTATCATCACTCACATAATTTTCCTTATGTAATTTAAAAAAAAAATTAATGACATATAGATGCACAATGGAAGAACTTGAAGAAATACTACAAGATATACAAGAACTAAAGATTATAGATAAAAAGAAAGAAAAAAAATATAGAATTAAAATTTAACGATATAAAGAAAAAAATATTTGGAAAGATGTCATGTGATTAAAGAAATCACACGAAAGAAAAAAAAGTACCAAAATTCAATCTTTACAACTGAAAAATGAAATCACTTATGGATGAGGCTTGAAAATTGGACCATGTCTTCGGTGATTAATTCTAAAAAATATATCAGAATTTTTGTGTTTTTCCATGGTTGCACTCTAAATAGGTTGCAAATAATGATAAGGAAAACACTAAAATACTTTTATGTTATTATATTTTTTTTACAAAATTACATCACTATAATTAGTTCGAGTACTAAGTTTGTCCCCACGTGCAATAAATTTATGGTAAGTTAATTTTAAGGAATTTTTTTTTCTTTAACGTATTCTTATGAAAAAGGTTATGATAATCAAAAAATGAAAAAAAAAAACATTTTTGCAAAACAAATGCATAATTAATTGCTGGCAAGGACAAATAATAACAAGCTAGTCTCCTCTAATCAAGTTAATCCTCATAGTATTAACCCAATGATAATCCATAGTCTTATAATCTAATGACATCTTTCTTGATATCTCAAATAAAAAGTATCAAGTTCGAATTATTTTTTTCATTATGATAATATATATATATAAAAAAAAAACCTTAATGATGGCATAAAGTTGCAATAGGGTAATAAATATCAATTTGTGTGACAAATCAATAGTCAAAACGTCAAAAACACTCAAGGCACAGCTTTTTGTTTCTTTCTTGCAATTCGTAAGCTATTTTGATTCCTCCTATTATGTAGGTTTTGATGCCTAAAACCTTAAAAAAAATTTAATTAATAGTTGCATTAGTGTAATCATGACCCATTGATATCAAAGTAAAACTCATATGAAACTTTATGAATTTGATTTGTACGAGGAGGCGTGAAAATGGCACCGAATTGTTTGCTTTTGCGAAGCAGCTTGTAGAAAAAAGTGGGCTCATGTTCATTTGCCCCGACAAGCTTTGCTTAAATCACACTAGTAAACCTAGATTTTTTTCTTGTTTTCTTCCATAGGATTACGACTAGTTTCATGTGGCTTGACATATTCAACGAACGTAATGGATGTACAATGATATATGACAAATTATGAATTATCGCTCATTGTAACAACAAGGCTTCAGTCAGTATGGCTTGCTACGTGCACATGGTGATTAATTGTAAATGGTATTCCAACACATAACTATATATGTGGTTATTATTTTAAAAAATACCAACCATCATATTCTTGTGTTAAACATAATTTAGCTATCAATTATATGTACATACATGTAATCTGTACTACACATCTCACTGAATAGGATCCAAAGAAGAATCCACCCTACCGGAATAGTTCAAAATAGCCAAGGAGACTTGTTGAGTTGGCACGTCCTACACAAGTCCATTCTATGGGTCCATCTGAACCGACAAGTCCAAAAAGGTCTAACCAAAATTTTAAAAAAAAAAATTACTTCTTAAAAGGTGAATTTTTTTTTTTTTAAAAAAAGAGGGATCAAACCCATTTGGACCTATGCCACCAATAAGATGGGGTGGTTTCAGGTCCACAAGTCAGACTCGACCTACCTTGAGAATATGTCTAATCTATACTAGCCATTGAATATTTTTCTCGTTGTAACACACACTAACCATTTACAATAGTTTTAAAAAATAAAAAATAAAGATTGTTGATGGATACAAGAACAACTTGCAAGCAGTAGCTAAGTACTCATAGTATATTATATATATATATATATATATATATTTTATGACAGGGGCATAGTCATATTAGAACCGGCTACCTTCAAACACATGAACTACCCTACAAGACTCATGCATCAAGTAAGAGTAGCTTACGCTATGATGATATCCCAATAAATAACCCTAGTAAGTTTCAAACCTAAGACCTCATGCAAACTAGCATGATATGTTTAGACCTTAACCACTAGACCAATCCCTTGGGGGTTACTCGTCTGTATGTGTGTATATATATATATATATATTTACATGCAAATAAACAAAAAAAAAATAAAAAAAATCTAGAGACAATTCATTATATAAACATTTTATAACTTTTCTTCCCCTCAAGTTGATATAGGAACTCACATATATGAGTAAATTTGACTAAGCGGGAACAATGAAATAAAATTAACCTTTGAAAATTATCTTTGGACATTGTGTTTTAATAAAGATAACAACCAACTTATTGTGGATTTTTTTTTATTCAAGTATGAGACGAATTCCATTTGATGAGGAAAAAAAAAAAGAAAAATTACATCCGTTAAATAAGTCCATCTAAGTAGAACGACAGATGAAGAATTGAGGATTCAATACTGTATTAAATCACTAGACACACCTTTTTAAAAGTCAATGTTTCTATTTGGAGGATATTATAATTTCTCCTAAATGAATAAAATCCACCATAGAAGCCAGTGCATTATTTTCCATAAAAAGGATAACTTAATGACATAATCCTACATAAGAAATGGAAAAAAAAAAAACAAAATAAAAAATGACAATCATATAAAGTTGGCTTATTTTAAACACTAGTAACAAATTAATGTCATCTTGATTGTCATAATTTTCAAGCTAACTAGACCGGTAGATGAAAACTTACGATCATAGAAGAATATAATCAAGAGATTCATCATGATGGAAGGGAAAGAAGGGAAAAAAAAAGAAAAAATAATTAATATGAGACTACTAGCAACAAAATGCAAAATTTTTTATCTAATAAAATACTAAATAAATCTTTTATATAATAGATACTTTTGATTATTTTTTGAAAATGATTGATCTTTTGATTTGGGATGTTCATACTATATTGAAGAAGAATGATTTTAAGATTTTCTAACTCACACTCTATTTAAAAAAATGCAAGATGTGATGGGTTAATAGTTTCAATTTTCCGATGGTATCACTATGATTTTTTGCTTTTTTTTTTTTTGGTCGAAGTATCGCTATGATTAATATACCATAAAAGCTAGTCCAAGTCCACTCTATTCAAATCCAAGGTTGTCTGGCCTTGGCCTTACGTTACTGGTTACTAATCATGGAAATCACAAACTATAAGTAATCTCAACTCTTTGGGTGAAGAATGGACTAGCAAGGACCACCTAGAATCCAAATTCGACAAAACATGTGCCTGTGCCCAACAACAAATTGTGGTCCTAGGTTGTGCTTCACTTTCGTTGATATCGATGGTTCCCTTTGTTACAATCATGAATTACCTGCTCTTAAAGTGGTTGCATATCCTAAATAAGCTCAAAATCCTTAAATTTTGGTTTTGGGTCTCTTTTTTAGGGTCTAGATGAAGTGTGATTTGATGATTATACCTATAAAAGCAAGCCATGGAACATAGTATTCTCAGCTTGCTTGAGGTAAATGTGTGACCACTTGCATCTCTCTAATACTCAAGGTTATAACGTGATTCATTGTTGATTGGTGCTGGTTGGGTTGGAACTCGTTATTTTAACCATAAGAATCTCCATTGGTGAATTAGTGATATTTGGCCAGCATCATAATTATTTTACCAAAAGTGCTAAGAAATTACCACAATTTTTTTTTCTTAAAAAAGTGTTTTTTAATATATAAAGAACAGTCCATAACTAGTTATTCATGTCCTAAAGTCGAGATCCAAGTACCTTCTCACGTACTCATGTTCGCATATTCATACGCAAAAGCTTAGAATATACAACTAAAATTGACAAACGTATATTACAACCCTACAAGGGCTCTCTAGAAGGTTATATCAAAAAATAACAAAGCCTTATCAAACAAACCACAAATAAAATCTAAAATCATTAGTCTAATTAAGTGTACACACATAAACCAGTGAAGTTAATATAATATAAATGCATATTTCGATCAAGCATAGATAATGTATTTAACCACCAAAGTAATCATCATAAATTTGAAACTGCTATCATTGTTCCCACTTTGATAGTACAAGTCAAATTTTAAGCCGAATATATATCCTAGTGAATCATAACACTTGTGCCTCGAAAACATCGTCCACAAAGGATAAGTAAAAGAGTCCACTCCAGTAACCATACATTCAATTATCATGTGAAACACATCATAGCTTCATAGTTTCAATGCAACAACAATCAATTATTCTCATATAGGTGTAGCAAACATCATAATACTGCCACATTAAGATTTAGAGTACTTAGACTTCTCACCTTGTAGATATACATATATAATGTGGTTTTAAGAGTTGTCTTTATTAGGGTTCATTACCGTATCAACCATTAGATAACTGCATCTTGATGACCGTTTAGAGTAGCATCTCATTTATGATTGTAATCCACTTACTGTTTCTTTCCAGATTACTAACATGTATTATTACAATTAGTCATTTCATAGTTCACTTACCCAAATACACTGATTTAGTGCCTAAATTAACATCTCATTACCCTAGCCTAACTACCCCCGCAAGGCAAAATAGTTGATGCTCTATGATCTTTACTTCTAATACACCAATATTCTAATAGAGACAAGCATTATTATCACTTGATTTAAGAGTCTCAATAATTTTAAATGCATTTCAATGTCCAATTCTACGAGCGCATGTATCATGTAAGTAACTATGTACTTGGACTTAGAGAGAAAGCCCACTCCTACAAGTTAAATGTATAGCAAATATGTGAACAACTTAATTTTTACCAAAGATTCATAATTTTTAGACTTATTGCTCGATTTGTCTCTTAACTAGTAGAATAGGATTTAAAACGGGTCAATCCTAAGGGCTAAATGGTCAACCTATGGAAGTATGAGGTTGACCTGTGATACAAAAGGGTTGCATAATCAACCCATAGAAAGAGTGGTTGGGAAAGGTAGTTGATTGACAAATGGGACAATGGATGGCAAGGGGACTCAAGTAGTTACACCCAAAATTTTCTCTCTGCTTAAGTCAAGAAAACATCTTTAATGCAACCCTATAACACTTTCTATAAAAAATTTCCCCTAAATCTTCAATCCTTCAACTAATTTTTATATAAATTCCATCCCCCAACATTGGATTACCAAAATTATTATAAACTAACCATAGACAACACGTATAAAAATTATATAATTTCTTTTTGCATCATTAATGAAGACTTTGATATACTCAAAACACAAGTAATCAAATTCTATATGCTTTAAGAATTAAAAGTGAAAAATTACAAAAAATTAAAAAAAAATAAAGTAATAGGAATACACATACTTAGCCACATATCCACAAATGCAAATCCTAACACAATTTATATGATTTTACCACTCTAACCTATGATCTCTTTTTGCCCAAAATTAATCTTAACAAGACTTATGGTCCAAACTATAAGTTTTCGAATTACAATTCAACAAAATTTGTTAACAATAGAAACTACAGCATATGTCAAGTACGTATCAACAATGAGCTTGTGTTAAACCCTTTTTAAAGCGTTAGAATTTTTTGGCTACTTATACCTTAGTAATTTTACCAAAAAAAAAAAAAAACACGTTTCTAATTATGAAGAACCCCTTAGCAAGTCTAGAAATTTAGCCCTTCATAAAATGAACCATTTTGGGTCTGTTTGGATTGTCTTTTTTCATCTGTATCTGTATCTTCTTTAAAATGATATGTGTAAATATATCCGATTTGCATCTAAATTTTATCTATATTTGTTCTATTTGATCTTTTGATGAGAACTGTCAACTTTTTTTTATCTATATCTATTTCTTGATGAATAATTTGTTAGAAAAAAGTTTGAAAAAGTGTCTGTATCTGTCGGAAAAAGCCAAAACAAACAGACCCTTAGATTGTATTCCTTAAGTACTCTGATGGAAAAACTGGAATCAATGCATCGGAATAGCCTTAATAGGGTTACACAAATGGAACTAGAGACTAGAGAGAGTAGTGACAGTGGTGGCACCAAGGAGAAAAAAAGAGAGAGAGGTGGTTTTTAAAAAAGCAACAGTAAATTAAAGGTTCTATTGATTTGGTTTCAATTCTATATAAAAAGAAAAGGATTTTATTAAAATAATTAATTTAAAGGGAATAAAAATAAAATAAATAAAACCCTCTTCGTTTCAAAATATTTTTCTTTGCAGCATGTCACCGTTTTCATAAGATCTCACACTAACAAATTTTGAAATGATTTTATTAAGTGTTCCATTGTTCTAGACTTTAAAATACTCCAATCAAACATGGAATTAAGACAATAAAGGTAGTGAGAGATAGACAACTCAACTAATAAAAAATGCAAACCCTTTGCTTTGTTCTCCTTCGTTTCAATTTATGATTCTTTAATGAATAAAAATTTCAGTTGGGTGTTATATTCTGCATTCTGTCACCAATTTGTTTGAGTGATTTGTTGTTTTATCTATATTTATATCTGTATCTGATTTATATTTTATCTTATTTATATTTGTGTATCTGACCTATATGATCTGTTTATGAGTAAAAATATATATTTTTATTATATTTATTTCTTACAAATAGTCTCTTTGAAAAATATTTGTATGTATTTGCTCGCCAACAAAACAAATGGATCCTAAATCCATTGATATTTGATGATAAGGTGAGTTTTCGATTAGTAAGATACCTGATGATAATTTCATTATAAAAAATATAAACAAAACCGTGTACCTGCATAGTGTTTTTATTAAAATCCCATCACCTAAACACGTAATTTCATCATCTAAAAATAAAAGACCTTGTAGTCTAGTGGCATCACCACTAGTCTCATAGATAGAATGAACTAATTTCGAATCTACTCATTGTAGATATATATATATATATATAAAATAAAGGCTGAAAATGTATTATCAATATTTGCATATCTTAGAATTTTACTCAAAGCATATTGATGACTCGCGGCAGTCGGCAAGCCCAGGCCCAACAATTAAAATTAAGGCAATTTTTTAAAGCCCAAATCAAGTCACGCACTTCTTCATCATTCATATATGGTTGCTTCCTCTTACAGCATTGTTCTTGGGTGTGACCACATTGAACCAAGACAGCACATCTTTAAGCTCCACCTAGACTCAAATTTCAAATCTGAAGTTGATCCACTTCAATCTAAGTTTAAAATTTTGAGTACGATCACAATTTCAAATTTAAAATGACATCCAAATAAGTTTAAGTTTGTTTGATTTACTCGCTTTATTTTGGGGAAGAAAAGTAATGTGGTAATTAAAAATACTATTGATGTCTAAACTCAACTTAAACTAGATTTTGCTTGTAATCATTTTGAATTTGATGTAGCTTGATGTCGTGTCAAACCAAATATCATACAACTAGAATTTAACTTTGATAAATTACTTAAGTACTTTGAAGTTGAATATTTTGTACTTGAATTAAATTTTAAGTAAATATTTTGTCAACTTCAACAGTGAATTCTAAGCTTTGATTTAGGCCTAGCTTTGATCTATTTTCATCAGTATATATTTATGGGTAGATTAGCAGATGCCTTTCAAAATTTCTAAGAATTGCATTAATATTCTGTTTTTCGAAAAATCATTACATCCTTAAAACTTAAACTTATTTATTTATAACAAGTTATATGAATACTTCCTAATTTTTAAAAAGTCAACACCTAGATCCCTAGTTTCCTGAAAAGTGGGTTTCAGATGGGCCCAACGACTTACTTTTCCAAAAGCAAGAAGCTCATATAATTTTAAAATATTTTAAAAAATGTAATTATTTATTTTGGATGTATTATCTCTAACTTATTGTTTCAAGTATGTTTCTAACACTTGGTCAAGAAAATAAAAATACATAGTATATATTAAAGCAAGTTCCATACCTGAGTTTTGCATTTTAACATTTAACATACCTGTGTTTCTAACTTTCTATATTTGATATTTAGGACATCTGAATTATTCTTCCTTCTATTGTAATTAAAGTTTTCATTAAATCTTAATGAAATAAAAGCCCAAAATCGAGCTCTATTGATAGGTCCTACTGGATATTGATCACAGCAGGAACTTTGGGCGTACTGCTCAAAGTCCATACTTTCTAAAAATTTTCCTTTATAAAATATAACATGACTATATTTTTAACGGAAAGCATCCCATGCAATATCTAAACAATATAAGGATAATCTGACTTTATAATAATTTTGTTAATACAATATGATACAAATATCATATAATTAAAACTAGGATGCAATACGATATAAAAATACAATTATCTATAGATAAATATATAAAACTTAATTATTTATTATCTATATACAAATTTGATGAAAAAAAATAAGGAGATTATTATAATGGATTAATATTTACTGATGTCCTAGCAAGTCATGATTAAACATGTTGTAGTTTTAATGGTAGATAAAAGAACAACGAAGGCTTTTTAAGCCCATCTTCCCACATTCCATTGTGTCAATTCAATTATAAGTGGCACAGGGATGTAGCCGCTCGGTTAATCATCATAGGTTTCTGACCAGCTAATCCATTAAAAATGCTTAGTTCAATCGTATAGGGTTTTAAGGTCAAGTTTGGATATATAGTAAAAACCTAATGGATGCCCAAAACCCGATATTATAATTTAAAAAATAATGAATAAAAAATATTACTAAAGGAGTAAAGAGAGGAAAAAAAAACATAAAGGAGCTATCATCTTTTTTACTTCCTATTGATTTTTTTTTTTTTTGTCTACTAGACTAGTTACAGATTTTTAAACTTTTTATTAAATTTTGTTCACGCCATGTTTGCTATAGATGTTAATATTATTTGTTGTTTGTTATATTTTAATCCAGCAAGAAATTTAATTTAGCCATGATTTTTAGATATTATACGATGATAAAATAATATATTTATGTGTTTAAATGTTGCACAATGAATATGGTATACACTATTTTCTATCAATTCCACATGCATCATTTCATTTTTTTACATATAGAAAACTTGTGTCACAAGCATCAATTTTTCTTAAATTTATTATTAAAATTTGAAAATATGTTAAAAAAAATATAGGATTATAAGGTTATCGATATCTAAATCAAACTTTATAGGGCAGGTTTGGATATAGGATTAAAACCCTATGTACCCTATATGATTATAGACAAGGTCTAATAAATCCTATACGGTAGCGGGTCAGGTTTTTTATTCATATGATCTGCTTGAAACTCGATCCGATTACATCCTTAGTGGCATAATAAACAGTACCTATGCATTAAATGCATGTTAAATACGATCCTTCATCCTTGTAATGTAAATTTAATACATCTCAAGGTTGGTCCATTAATGATTTATATTTTCAAAATTGAAAACTATAAATGTACAGCAACAGATATTAATTTCAACCTTTTTGTAATTTGTTTTTATCCTAGAATACACAAAAAATTTTATGGTTATGCCATTAATTTTGATGGGATCGATTCCATCAACATCCAACGGCTTACACCATACTTAATTGTGATCGAATTCCTAAAACATTAATATTTCATCTACTATATTTATTTTAGCGATTAGATTATTGACGGGATGGTCACATCAATGGGACCGTAGAAGCTTCTAAACATGCGTTAGAAGATCTTTTGTTCATATCATTGAGATTTTAATTTTAAATGGATCCCTTTTTAATATGAAAATTTGAAATTCCATAAATGTGGTTAGTAGATTTTAATTTTCATTGTAAATGTCGAGAGTGTATCTTTTCTCCGGCATTGTATTGAGATTTTAATTGTAAATAGACCTTTTTTTTTAATACGTGAAATTTTGAGATATCATAAATACTTGTTACAGGTATATTTTATAATTAATTAGTGCATTTTGCAACTTTTTTCCGTTGCAAGTTCATAATTATCGTTTACTATATTTATAATTTATTTTAAAAATATTAATATTATAATTTGTTAGTAAAAGATGATCCCTCAATTGGAACTCAAGAGCTTATCTACTATTTTTTATTAATGTAATAGACTAGTGGAGATCGAAGGGTAATAATTCATGTTTTAAGTTCAATATATTTTATTTCTATTTCTTTTTATCTTTATTGCAACAACAGAACACGCTTTTCCATCATGAATATTGTAAAGAATAGGCAGGTGATAAATTGCTTATTGATTGTCTTTCGACTTGCATAGAAAGAAATGTTACTGAAAAAACTAATATGAATTCTATCTCAAATAGACCTTATGGCAAAAAAACGCAACAACATATATTTCGATGATTGATTCTTGAAATTTTTTTTCTCGGTCAGAAATAAGATTTCATTAAATACCAACAAAAACATCATACAAGAGTACCCAAAAAGCAAAACATAAGGAAATAGAACAACAACCCTAAGTAATGGCTGGTTGATATCCAAATTGTCCATATAAATGATAGAACAATTGGACTTTGATAAAAGATCCTTGACATTAAAAGAGAAGGAGAAAAGATATTGCTTGAGATAGCATTAGTAAAGTCAAAGTCTTGATCAGTAATCGCTCCACCTTGAGCAAGCTATGAGCTATAGAATTGTCCTCCCCGGCATTCAAGATAGAAGAATCCATGATGTTTTTGGAACAATTGCATACATGAGAGGATAAGATTAGGTAAAACTCAGTATTAATATCATTGGATTTAATTAAGTGGACTGCTTCAAGAGAATTTCTTTCAAGAAGGATAGTTGGTTTTGAAATTTTTCTATAGACAATAAGCCTCAATAGATACCCCAACACTCTGCTTCCAAAGGTGAACTTACACTGATTTTCCTACCAAATCCTGCTTTACAAAGGCCATTTTTATCCCGTAGGCAAGTAGTAATGTAAAGTAATTTTACCAGGTAGAAAGGTGGCATCTACATTGATTTTAAGCATCACATTATCTGAATGTTCCATTCAGTATTAACAAGGTTCTTCCATTTCTTCTTGGAACTCTAGGATACATTCCAAAATTCATTTGCTTGGAGCGACAATATATAACCAATCTTTCTGGATGTTACCACAATGAAAAATGGTTTCATTTCTCACTTTCCAAATGTACCAAAGAGCAAAACTAAAATTGTGTTCCAAGGAGGACCATATGACCAGAAGCTTGGTAATATTCTTACTATTTATTTCCAACCACTTCTTAAAGGGTAGGGAGAAAGTTAAAAGAAATAAAGGAGAAGAGTTTAGCTATCCATCTCTCTTTCGTCCATTTGCAAGTCATGAAAAGAGAGTGTCTTCAATTTGTTCACCACATAAAGGACATAGCGGATCAATAGATAAACCACTCTTAGGAGTTGCTGGAGTAAGAATGCAGTCTTTCCAACATCTCCAAAGGAAAATTGAATTTTGGTATATGTCTTAGTTTCCCAAATCCAATTATTTATAGGATCTATATTAGCGTCCACATTTTCCTTAAAAATATTTCATAGGTTGACTTGGTTGTCACTTCCCCACTTACATCGAAACACCAAGCTGGAATATCTTCTCAACGTCTTTATTAATATATGTTGGCCTACCCTTGATATCATATCAATGTGATATCAATGATATCTTCGTTCCAAGTATTCAACTTGCCAGGCTAAAGCCACGTGATCTTCAACATATCTATGGTGAAAGGACCATAAATGAAATTAGCTGGTATTCCCTCCTTAGACCAGTTCATCGACCAAAACTTACATTGGTTGTGCTTCTTACCTATATTTCAACACTTATCCACCAATCCATGGTATTAACTATTTTTTGCATGACTTTAGAGCCTCTAATTTTATGTTTCTTTCTACCAATTTTATTGTTTTTCAACCATTATGTCCAAATTAAATGCCAAGTTTTTAGATGCCAACATAACTTTGCTATACACCTGCATTCTCTTTTGGATACTCCTAAAGATCCAAAATTTTTTCTATACTCCAAAGGCTGCATTATTCTTGAACTTTTCTCTATATAATATTAATATAGCAGTGATTATGATAATATTAGTGATGACTAGTCCCGCAAACCTTATAATATTGTGTCCCTCCTTGAATATTTGTGTCAACTTTATGAAAAATATTCACCATTCTTTATCCTTTTGAGATATATCAACTGGGTGTAGTTATTTATCTTGAGAAAGACAATCTTGGGCCATAAATATAGTAGTCCAGCCCATCTACTTTTTCTTTATTAATGAAGTTGAAGTCGTAAGACCTAACAACCATGCACATGCTGCGCATGGGCTCAGCACGTGACCAGTACAAGCGAGCACGAGCGGGCCATGAGGTTGCCTATGGCGAGCACGCGCAGGCCCAGATGGGGTCAGGTGTGGTTGGTGTTTGGTAGACACCATGTCAACAGACATCCAAGGATGAAGGAACTCGAACCACGTCTGACACCAAATCCTTTCGTTGGGATTGGTCTAACAAAGTTGTTGCCGACTTCAACTTTTAGTCCAATAATATGGCTAAATTCTACTAACCCAATTCCTATATCGATCTACGTGCCGAATTTGGATAATTTTAAATGGAATAATGCGCCAGACTGTATCAATTTTAATAAAATATTATTAATCATTAAATTTTAAAATTAATCAATCTAATACTGAAAAAAAATTAATATACACTAATAATAACTTCATTAAATTATATAACACTATCATCAAACTTATAGCTTCAACTAATATAGTGGATGTACTATTAATGCATATAAAAAGTTCTTTTAAGCATTATAATAACCAATTTTAAAGTTTAAATACCAACTTACATATTTTATCAAAATTCACGTATCAATCATAACATTTATCCAGTTTAGATACCATCTCTTATACTACTAGGCGAAAATAGGTATATTTAACGAATCCACGAAATGTAATTTTAACCTAAAATGTTTCTAGACCCCCTTAGAGGATGATAAACAACCATGGTTTTAGGATTTTAGAAATAATTTAAAGTTTAGGTGCACGTTTATAAAAATTCAACAAAAGCTATTTATCTATACTTAACAAATAATATGTAAGGTATGGTAATGATTTACCCTAACTATAAAATCATATTATATTAATGCCAATGCTAACAATACGTATCATAATACATCAAATATATTAAGATAAATTAAATGTACATTCTCTAAAATCTTTTAAAATCACATGGACCTTCATTTTTAAAATTTGATATCATAATCCAAAAAAATTGTGGATCTCACTTTTTGATGTGTTAATTGTTAATATTTATCCATTTATGAAAGAAAAGTAAAGAAGTCAAATGGCACATCAAATTTATGCATCAACATAGTAAATTTAACTAATTTTTCTTTTATCAACATTTAAGTATATTCATGTAATTTACCCTATATATTATAATACCCTTCCATTTATGCCAAGTGACTAGTGGGTCAGAGAGAGACCGAATGACTTATCAAAGCAGGTCTTGGGGCTGGGTCATCTATTAGCAGGAGGCGTTAACGGAGTTTGGCTTATCAAGTTAACCTAGTTCGTTAGTGTATTCTTGATTCAAACGGCCTACTATCCAAAATGGACAATCAACAATATCTAATCAAACTTTTGAAGCTATTTTCGCTACATCTTTAACATAGTTTGCTCTATTTGTAAATCTAGAAAAGATAACATATCAGAAAAACAAAGCAAACGATGCTAGTAAGATATTAAAAATAACTATAAAAATCTTGATTGGTATTAAATTGACCACTTCAAAGTTCAATACCAAATCTAGCAATTTTCTCTGTTTTATATGTATTTATTCGTCATCTTTGATAAATTAACATTTATAGATGTCAATCTTTAAAAGTTTGCTTTCATACTATATTTTATTATTTTACTCTTAGATAAACTAATAAAAACAAACTAAACATAAAAAAGTGCATCAATAAAGCGTAAAATGGTCACATAGGAGTCTAAATGTGTGTGTGTGTGTATATAAAATATATATTGTTGATGTCGCGAATGATACCTCAACTTTTACAAAATGTGCAATTAGATACCTGAAAGTTGAATTTTATCAATTTAGTACATAAACTTTTAAGTTATTCAATTTAATACCTAAAAGAACTTTTCATTAAAGCTGGGCAAATGGCCTTTGGCCCACAGACTAGCCCGTTTAACCTGTTTTTAAGGCCAACTTTTTTTAGCATGTTTAAAAGTAGGCTAATTTTACCTAGCTTGTTATCCCGGTGGCCAAAGTGGGCTAGCCCATAAGTTAAGTGGGTTGGCCGCTAGCCCATTTAAAAAAATTATAGGGGAAATATTTATTAATATAGCATTGTTTGAAAATTTTTATACTTAAAATTAAACTTATGTGTTAATTATAACAAAGAATGACAAATTGATGCACATGCATCACAACATTTTTTTTTAAAGTATATTATTATTTTTTTAAATGAAATATAATATCTAATAAGTTATTTCAAAAAATTTATTTTATATAAAAAGTAATTAAAACAATAATGTAATTAATCATTAATATGCATATATAACCCTATAAAACTCTTTTTTTATTATATATGTCTTATTTAATTAGTATGTATAAGTCAAATTAATCAACTTAGCCCATTTAACCCACAAAATATACAAGTGAATAAAAAGGTAAAAAAGTATGCTGGCTAGTTTAACCTGCAGGCTAAAGTGGGTAGGGTTAGGGTCCAAAAATTTTGGCTTGTTTTTAAAGCAAGCCAAAATTTATTTAGCACATTTAACCTGCAGGCCAAAGTGGGTTGAGCCGGGTTGGTCATTTAGCTCACTTGCCCACATATACTTTTCATGTATGCAAACAATGCCTTCGTCAAGTTTTTTATTTTTATTTATTTATTTTTCAGATATTCAAATTGATCAATTTTAAAGTTTTTCAAGTATTAAATTGATCATTTTCAAATTTTAGATACCTAATTGTGTATTTTGTCAAAATTCAAGTATTATATGTAACATTATCTTTTTCTTTTTTTTTTTAAAGAATAAGAAAATTATACTATAAAGTATTAATATTTGAAAATTGGGTTCACATAAAACATCAATGCTTTCACTAATTAACTAAAGAAACCAATGTTTTATAAAATGAGTTATACAAAATATCAACATTTACATAATTAAAAAATGCATCAATGTTAGGTAAGAAATGGACATTGAAAATGAACCTCTTTTTATACGACGTTATATTATGTCAATTATCTTTTTAACATTTAATTTAGGGGTTGCCTCTTAAATTAAGCTACTTTATGAAATGTTAATCCCCCTTTTTTTTAATTATTTTAAAGTTTAAACGTTGATATCTTAGAGAGTTAAACAATGCAATAACTTTCTTCTGCACATGACAAATTTTTAGTAGTTTAGATAGTGTTTCTTTGCTTATGCAACACTGGAAGATGAATGGTGCTATAGCACAATGTGACAATACAACATATAAATTTCTTGTACTCATGTTTGGTGTACTAAGTATATACAAGATCTCTTTCTTCCTCTTCTTATTCTTCTTCTACCATGCATTATACGTTGTTTGTTGTGTATGACTACTCTACTACAAAAGCAATATTGACATCTCTAAAATTATTATCATTCTATAATTACTTTCATTATATTTTCTTTTTCGTACCGCCATTTTCTCATCATTTGCTCGCTTCAAGCTCAATTAATAAACGAGTTGGGCTCAAACTCAAAACAAAGTTTGTTTAATTAAATGAACTGAGTCAAAACTCTGGTTTAAGCTCATTTATGCTTAAGAACAGGTTCGCGAATAGGCTTGTGAATAAGTTTACTAGCAGGCTTATAAATTTCATGTATATGATATATATATTATAATAAAATGAGAAACTAAATTCTATTTAATATATATAATATGTCTGTGTATATTTATATTTGCAATTCTTATCTAAATGTTTTAGGTTAAAAAAATTAAGATATGAAATACTTAAATGGAAAATGAGCCATATTTGAGTTTGAAATAAAACTCATTTCAGGTTTGATAAAAAATTCAACTCATCTTAAATTTCAAGTTCAATAAATGTCAACTTCAAGAATCTTATCTCAATTTGATTGCTGCCCTAAATGTAAGCATTAATGATGGTATGATAATAATAATGTGATGATGGTGGTGGTGGTCGTGGTGGTGACTATAGAAGCAATAGTAGCAGCAATGGTATGGTTACCAATGACAATTGTTTTTTTTTTCCCCTTCCCATATGACTAGCGAAGATTGGCTCTTTACTTCGCTGAATGAATAAGGCTGTAATGGAATTCCTATTACGGAGGAATGGAATAGAGCTATAATAGGATTTTTCTTTATTAATTTTTTTATTTAAATGGTGGTATTTTGAAAAAAGACAATTCCAGATTGAATTGGTATTCATAGGTTTAAATAAAGAATTATATTCATTGTTTTGTGTAATAAGGATTCATTGTGGAATCGTTATTCGGTGAACTAAACGGCGTAATAGCTATTCATAAGGAATAAAACTGTAATGGAATTGCAATTACAGCGAAGTAAATAGCAGTAAAAGAAGTTTCAATTCATGGTTTTGGTTGAGAGAATTTATTTTATCATATTATGATATTTTTATATCACGAAACGGAATAGATAAAATTCTTAAAATTTTTCTATGTTAACGGAGGGTAATTTTTAATACGGACTTAAAACTATCTTAAAGTATACAATAATTATTCGAATATGGACAAAAACACGAACCGGACATAAAACAATATCACAGGCAGCATAGTTCAATTTTTGACATTATAAAAACGATAGATGTAGACACCTCATTTTAACATTTATTTTTGTCAAATTATTTGTTAATCTTAGTATACATATAACTAAATTAAATAATTTTTTTTTGCAACTATAAGTATTAAAAATTAGAAATGAAAATTAGAAAAATAAATCAAATTAAGGGAAATAAATATAATGGATGTAATATGTATACATATACAATATTATAATTTCAAAAAAAAAAATACTGTTCATCATCTTCAACCTCCAGCCGCCCGATGGGCCATTTTCGAGCTCGTTTTCGGCCCATTTTCGGACCCGTTTTTTTACAAACTAAATACACATTTTAAAACTAGGCATGGAGTAGTTTGTTTTGATATAATCAACAATAAGGATTTCAAATCCGGACTTGAAATTTGAAAAAAAAAACTCATTTTTTAGCTTCCGAAAAAACTCAAAATCCGGAAATTTCGCTAAAAATGTGTGTTGTCTCTTAATATTAGAATGTTAATGACAGCTATAAGCATTTAATGAAGATTGTAACCATTTTAGCCCGTTTTTTTTGGATTTGAATAAAAAACGTCTTGAAACCCTAGCTCTAAAATAGAAAGAAAAAAAAAAGAACAAAAAAAAGACAGAGGCAAAAAAAAAAACTCCATACAAATCACAAAAAAATTTGATTTGAGATTTTTGAAATTAGCTTTTCAATGATAAAGTTTCAACTTTGAAGTTTTCTGGGCAAGATTAATCAAATTACTCCACAAAATATTTGATTCGAGATTTTTGCCTTGGCCTCTGATTATGAACTTAATTCGATGGTGTTCTCCGAGACTCGAATGAAAGAACAAGAAGTTGATGTTTTGATCGTATGACATGTGCGGAGTCTGTTGGTTATAGTGAGGGGAATTGTCATACTCTGAATGAACGAGGGCTACAAATTGAATAGATTTTTTTCTTCAACTCTGGAAATTTATCTTTGCGTTCAGTTTTTCCAGGCAAGATTAATCAAATTACTCCACGGATCAGGCCAAATCAGAAAATTGAAAGTCAAGATCTTCGATTCTCATCGACGTTCGATTTCATTTTCCCTTCACAGTCGCGCGTTCATCTAACCTAGGCGGCTGGAATACCCATCGAAACTTCGTCTTCTTCCCTGTACGCTTAGATTCTAGGTATGTTTCTCATCCCGTTTTGTCTTTTTTTTTTAATAATAATAAACTATAATAATTTGTGTAATAAAATATAAAAGAAAAAAATTTATACCTATATCGAATGTATGTAATCCTGAATGCTTTAGATTTTCAATAATAATAACAAATCTGGTGCAAGAGTAAACATATGAACGTTGTGATTGATTGATATTTGTCCTTGGAAATTGATGACTTGTATGAAAATACATCATAAAAAGTCCTAAATTTTTTAAATATAGCATCTTGTTCATAATATCTTGTTAACTCGATTCTCATTATGGTACGTTGTTTATAACACTTTGATTGTTCATGATATTTTACGAAAATTGGACCTTTGTTTACAATATTTGTTAATCCTCATCGAGATTTCATAATATCTATATGGATGTTCCATTAATGTTTTGTTAATAAATTCGATTTTTACTATAAAACTTTGTTAATGAAATTTTAATAATCTAGATTCTACCGTGATATGCTGATTGTCATATTGATATTTCCTTTAATGCATTAAAATTGTAATATGATTAGTGATTCCACGAATTTGTTTTATTCAAATGTGATAATGATAATGATGATAGAAAGGAAAAAAAAAATTAGTACATAATTATAATATCAAAATCTGTTATGAATGTGTTGTGTTATTTTAAAAATTCAAAATATGTAAAATTAGTAATAGCTTTAATCATGATAGTATAGTCATTATAATTAATTTTTTTTCTTTTGTCAATGAATGATTGTCTCATAAACTTGTTCTAAAAATATTGAGTTGAAATTTAGGATCTAATTTGTCATGATATAGTTTTTGAATGTTCAATCATTTTGCATTAATATGGTGATGATCTTATTTTGTGATAAAATTAAATTTTGTGATATGTATCATGTTAGGTATTTTGTTCATAGAATTACATTAAGATATTGTCATTAATAATATAACCATAATCATGTCTTGATATAAGGAATACATAAGATTTCTAGAGTTTTATGTTCATAATATATGAAATTATGTGATGATGTATGATGATAGTTATTAAGAATCTCTTTATGCCATGATTTTTGCCTTATTATAATATACCAATGACCTTGATTATAATAACATTGAATTTTATGATTTCACCATACCATATTGAGATCTTGCCCTTCATAATGTAACTTTAATGATATATAAATCTTGACTGTGATGATATTGTTTTGATTAGCTTGTTAAATATTGATATTCCTTATAATAATTTCATAATATGTAGGATCAATTGATATGCATAATATGTGGTTATGATTTATTGTTCAATTTTTTTGTCATATAGAAAAGTCCAATTTTTATTAAAAAAAAAAACCTAAAATTGATAGATTTAGGATCCATATCGAAAACAATTAATTTTGATAAAATTAATAAAATCTAATAAACTTAAAGCGAAAAGATTTCAAAAATTCTAAAATTAACCAATAAATTAAATTTTTCTAAAGAACTACGTGGTCTGATCCCGATTGACAGGTACGTAGGCACCTAAATGGGTGACTTAAAATATGTAAAAATTTATTTTTGTGGATTTGTTTTATTTTTTTTGTTTAATTTAGAATATATAAATATTGATAGAATTTGATAAGATTTGATTAATTTGAATATTTCGAGTTCTTAGATTATATATGATTATTGATGGAATTTGATTAAATTAGTATTTTTGTGTATATTAGTTAGTTAGATCTTTTTAAATAGTTTAAAATTTGAAGTTAGGATTTAAAAGAAACAATCTAAATATGGAAATTTAAAGTGGTAACCGTTTAGGTTTTAATAAGTTGCCTCCGAAATCAAATTAATTTTTTGTTCTTATTTTTAAAAGATTTTTTTTTTTTGCAGATCAGTAGCAAAACCAAAATCAATCTACCTATTGGTTTTGGTTTATTTTTTCTCTCGATTTTAGTCGAGTGACGACTCCAAAATATTTTAAAAATTCAAAATTTCCCTTAATTTATAGTCGAGGATTCGTATTGAATGAGTTAGGGTTTAGTACGAATCGAATTAAAGAAAATCGAACCGAAAATCGAAACTCAGGCTCGACAATAGATATACGGGAATGACATAGGAAGTGGATTGAAGAAGTTGGACCCACGATGAACCAATTATTTGTTTATCTATTAATGGTTAGTGAATCCTGGAAAGGGGTGTTATTTTATTTGTGTTAAAATATATTAAACAATTTTCTATCTTCTCACCCGCGCCACCATCAACATGCTATTTTACTTTTTCTTTATGCACTCTAGAACAATTTTTTTTTTTTTTTCCACATACAGGCCGGGTGCCATCGTCCCATAGTATTTATGATTGGACCAATGTGCATTGTCAGATTTTTATTGATTGGATCAGCATCAGTAATCCATCGATATTATATTTATATCGGTTTAATATTGATTCGATTTATCAGTTTATGAGTAAAATTATCATTTTTTTTATTAAAATCATATCAATATTGAATTAATATCAATTTATTTTGAAAATAATATCAGAATGATATTAAACCAGTGAATTTCAACAAGACGCACCATCATCCTCTAATTTAATAAAATAATTGCTACGCGTTGAAATGAAAATCTAGACACAGACGAGGAGGCCGCACTTTCGTCCGAGGTGATGTGGCCAAAATATGGTCGTAAGTTTACTTTTACTCACGTTAATGCCGCGAGAGCAACCTCCGCTTATCACTCATCGGAGCCCCAAGGTCATCTGCCTCGACATGCAATAATTACACCTCTTTTTATTGATTAACATTTGATCTTTTCTCCGCCTCTACCTTTTTTAATAGAGGTTTTGCATTCGTATAACGTATCAAATAATTTGTATTATAATAAAAAATACAAATAATTAGTTTATATAATTATAATTATTATTTGTATGATATATATTTTTTATATTATGTGTCACTTTGATTTTATATTTTGCATATAAAGTCATATTCTTAAGTTAGAAATTGCCAATCATGGCTTCTAAAAGAATAACATTAATTAATTATTTATTCATTTATTTATTGTTTAAGTCGTAGACATGGTTATGGTCCTTATTGACGCCTAATATGATTCAACATGCCAAGAACTAATGGTTAATGAGTGACCGAAGGTTTGATTGAATAGTCTGGATTTTCTTTTTATTTAATTTGCATTTGTATCTTATCTATAGATTTGTTTATGAATAAAACATGTGTTTTTTATTTGTATCTTTTTTAAGAAATAATCTGATTAAAAATACATATAAGACTAACGTGAAATCAATAAACTAAATGCATCTCAAATAATGAAATTGAAACCGCATCCTTATTTTTCAAATCATGATCCGTTGAAACAAGTGATTAATTAAATGCTAAGTTGATTGTGGAGATTAAGAATTAGTAAAAGATGAAAATTGCTTTGATGAATAGTTCATTTTAACATCAATATCGTAAAGTATTTGAATTTATAAAGTAATGCTAAATTGACTTCAGGGACCGCCGCCCTATTTCCCTTCTTTGGATAAGAAGAAAACTTGGACTCGTCTGAAATAGTTGATGACGTCTAAAAGTTATTCTCGATTCATAGAAACAAATTCTCAATACATAAAATTTCTCGTAATGCAAATCGTAGTATTATTAAAAAATATAAGGTTCTAATCCTTCTTCTTATTGTAATCATTAGAAAAATAAAAAATTTTAAAATTTTTATAAACTAAAAACCAAGTTTCTCAATATTGTATATTGTATCAACGCATGAAAAAAAAAAATTTATAAACGCACGATTATCTAGACTTTGGAGTAAAATTACATTATGCCCCATTAATTAAGATTGCAGGTTCGTTTGACATCCGTGGCAAACCCTTTTTTTTTAATTTTTTTTTAACAAATTACCTATCAAGAAATACATATAATAAAAAAATATAATAATTTTTATGAAAACATCAAATATATCAAATATAAATAAAATATAATTATAAATTTAAAAATACATAATTTAAATGCATCCAAAAGTCAATTGCGGCCAGACTTGTTCATTGGCTAACTTGTTGTAGGACCACAAGCAGAGGCAATCCCAAGAAATACAACTGATTTTTGTCCTTTATCCAAACTCAACCAATACAAAATTGAGTTCCTTATCCATACTAGACTAGATAGGCATTGGCCAAGAAATTGTCACTACATCATCTAGGATACCCATATAATTATTAAATTATATTAACTCTCATAACCACTTTAACAATTAAATGAAGAGCCAAACTATCCTATCAATAACAAGTTTTCATATTTACAAGGTATTCAAGTATATGCACGATTATCAATTAATTATATTATATTCATTTATAATATCCAAAAAACACACTAAAATTGATTTTTTTTTGTACCTATCATATTGGAGATGACAGATGCCCTTATTTTAGAATTTTATATATTTGTCTTTGGTGTATTATGTGTCGATTGTTTTAGGGTTGCATTTATTGGTAGGTGGACCTCCATTCTGATTATTCGACCAAAATTTATTAATTGTCAAAATAAATATGTAAACACATCACATTTATCATAATAAATAAAACCTAATCTATTTATTATCCATCTACATCAATATATCTAATGGATAGACTTTTCTTAAATATATTCCCATCTCAATACCGAGGACTTCATCGTAGTGGTATCCATAAAGAATTGTACTTAGCTATTGTTGAAGATGAAGTAACTAAAACGAGACGATGAGTTGTAACTTAATGGACCAAACAAAAACATGTGGCTTGAACAAGTCGACAACTACTTGAGAATGAGATTTAACTAATACTTTCGTCTATCCATGTCTAACTCCTTTAGACCAACTCTTTGTTAGGTACTTGTTACTAGAACATTAGGTAATAAACTCTTGATCTTTGAATTTTGAAGTGTGTAGATGAGAAAAATTGTATGATATAATTTTATGTATCAAACCCAAACTAATTATATTTGAGCTAATTATTTGGATTAGTGATATGACTTTAAGTAATTATACCTAATTTGATATGATTTTAGAGAGTTTTGAAATAGTGAGCTTGGGATAGAGTCTATTAAAATTGTCTTGCATAATTTAAACTTTCTTTATAGACTTTAGATGTGAATTGGTTCCCTTGTATATAATTGGGCTTCATTCTTCTCTATTGAGCCCAGTAAGGTTACTAAGCCCTAAACTAATTTTATCTATTAATAACTTATTAGATCTACTCTAAATTAATTTTATCCATAAAATGAATAATATATTATATCTAGTGATGATGATTGTTGGATATAAATACATGTATGAAGGGGGAATAGTTTAAAACCACTTATTTTATAATTTTTTATTTGACCACTAGGATTGTTGAGATAGCCTATTTCGCCTTTCACATCCCTCCCCACACCATCAAAATTAAGTTTAATTACTTGAATCATGTCACTAATCTAAATAATTAGCCAAGTATGGTTAATTGATTTTGGATTTGGCTTATGAATTTATATCTTACAAATTTCTTCATCTATAAAGTGAACCATCAGTTTTATATAAATTCATCATATCTTTATAATCAACTTGAGTACATTTCCTCTTCTCAACAGTTATAATTTTTAACATTTGGTTAAAAAAAAATTGATGTCAATTGTTTTAAGCCAAAAAATACAAATACTTTTTCCATATTCCTAAAGTTAAGTTATTTAAAAGTGAAAGTCAACTTTTATTTTCAAATTATATTAATTAATAACTAAATCAAAATCTACTGTTCATTTAAACATAACAAGATATTAATTTACAAGTTACATTATCTTAATATCTCGCTAATGCATTTTGGCATTGTCCTAACCACATTAAGCACATAACAATATATTAATTTATAAGTAAACTGTCACATTTTGTACTTAAATTTTGCATATTTTTGTAATTAATTGAATAAAGTTTAAAAGTATTAATTCAATACTTAAACTTTGTTCATTTTTGCAATTAACTACTTGAGTTTTATCCATTTTTACAAATAATTACCTTGCCCAAGTACTAAGAATGACATTGAAAGTTTTGTAGAAAGTAAATTATTAGTTTATTACTTTTAAATTTGGAGTAGTTAATTGTAAAATTGGGTAAAGATTAAATATCAAATATGACATCTATCCTAATTATAATATTTCTTATGAAATTGTAAAAAAAAAGCAATAAATAAAAAACTTTACATTTTTTATACACTTGCTTTTTCATGACTTGTGCTTAGTCTTAAAATTTTAAAATTCTTAAAAAAAAATTGTTAAAATGGAGATATTTCTCAAAAGGTCTAAAATATACTAATAGATATTACTAGTGCATTCAATTATTCATAGGATCAATTGTAAATACATTCTTTTTATATTTATTTTATATGCGCTTAGATCCTTTATCTTTAAAAATATCTACTTTGACCCTAAAATTTTCATAAAAGGTATTTTTAAAACATATTTTACAATTCTTCTATATAAAATAACTAAAAAAGATAAAGATATTCTTTTATTGTTTTTGAAAGGCAATACCATTTTCTTTTATGAGAATTATGGTCCAAGTGCAATTTTAATAAATATGGGAGGGTGTATTTGTATAGAAGAGAGACAGATTCAAGGATCCAATGAAAGTAATTATATATAAATTACAATGGTATTGCCTTATAAGTGGTACCAAAGTAGCAAAATAGAGATAAGACATAGTAGGATGATTTTGAGAGAATGATAACGAGGATAATAGTAACTTAGTATTTCAAATACAAGTGAAGAATAAGGAATCTTAGGAAATTTTGCACCGACCTTATAGTTTTTGAATGAATGAAACTAATATTTGCCTTAATTACTCGTTTGATCCTAAAGTGTAGAGTTTTTACAGTGGAATTTCATTTATATGATTTGTAAGGACCTGGCATATTCCATATTAAAACTTTACATGTCAAGTCCCCAACCACATATAACACATGAAGATATTATACGTAAGGTTGTCTGAAAGGGAGGAGTTTATGCTCATTATTTGATCAACCTGTTATCATACAAAATTTTACAAACACTACTCATTTAAGAGTAGATAACTTTATATAAATACATAAAATAACACCATCATCCATGGTACTTATAATGTACATGATGGGAAAAACTTAGGTATTTTACATAATAAAACATAGGCTTACGTATAAGCCATAGTCCATATAATTACATTTAAAAAACGAGGTCTTCTTTTGTCATTTTCAAGAAAACAACAAGGAATTGACCATCAATCATAGTCGTCCCATTCCTCAAGAGAAGCCTCTCAATTCATATCATATCCCAAGTCATCATAATACTCATCATCATCATTATCAGTAGAAGAAAAAGTATGCCAGAGGCTTAGTATACAGTAACACAAACAAATACATAGTGACATGCTCTCTTAAGCTAATGCAATACAAGAAACAAAAGAACTATTTATGTTTGTTTAAGTAAAACATTTCAACACTAAGGTATTCAAACTTCAATTGCAATTTTTTGGGATCCGGGGTCCTAAGTAACAACAGTTGTTCAGGGAGTTGATATAAGCAGCTCGAATACTTATATTTGCTATATAACTTTGCAAATAATAATCTCATATAGGATTCACAGTCGTTATTCAACTTTACTTAACTTAATCAATAACATTATCTAGCTTAACCGGTCTCATAAACATGAGATAAATCATAGTATTTCGTCTTAAGAATAAGTAAATCTTACATCGATATTGTTTCTCTTATCGATTATTCACCGAGTTACTTATAAAAGTCATTGCATCATGATAGGGGTGGCCTAAGCACCTAAACTATCATGTTAACCTCGTTAATAAGGTTGCCACTCCTCGGATCGAATTCAACGATACATGCACAAACAATTCAAAAAACAAGTTACTGTATACCTAGATAAGTAGTATTATCAGATAAAGGACCCATATTCAAACTTAACTGGATATCGAAACCTATCGAGCCAATCATTTCATATGAAACAATGTTGATCCATGATTAAATACTAAATCATTAAACCTTTATTAAACTTGAATAAGGTTTAAATCATCACATATTCTCATATTCATATACATACAGATATACACATCACATTCCACTAGTCATCCATCTATTATTCATTTACTTATTTATTTATTATCATTTATTTATTTTTGTCAACAGTAACAGATGATTTGTCACGTTTGTGACAAAGGCCGTGATGGATTTCACGAGTACCATCATGGTAGTGATCTTAGCCATGATACATGTTATTGTCTTGTTACGCCCGTGATTGATTTGTAAAATTTTCTCTAAAAAGAATATGAAGAGATCGTAGTCCATGTAACGGCTATAATCTAATCCATGGCATTTACAAAAAAGATATCAGAGAAGATCAAGGCTTTGGTAACAACAGTGATCAAGGCCATTTCAAGGTTTAAAAATACTCAAAAGAGATCACGGGCTACATCACGGCCGTGATCAATAGGAAATCATGATTTCAAGAGAATAATGGCCTCGAACTCTTCCGTGATGAACATGGCATTGATCTTCTAGTATTGATTCAAAAATTTCAAAGTCCTATATATTCTAACTCCTTACTAAGACTTTATTTGTTTGTAAAAACATGTTAAACTAATTATACACATAATATCAAATATCTTCAAGATTACTTACACTCATATATTCATCTTACATGTATAGTACTACAATTTAACCTAGAAGCATAGTTCATCATTATGCTTGTTGAACTTATATCAATCTAATTACTAAGTCCTACTCATTTATCACTATATAACATCAATACATAAATCATTTCACCATAAATTGATAATTTCATTTCTTCCAAACACCTAGAGTACATATACCTATTTGCAAATCTTGTTCAACATGTTAGCTTATCGTTAATTGGCCTAAAACATCAAAATTCTACTCCAACATAACATCGACATCAACTAAAACCATAATTAAATAAAACATGTAAGAAATCAACTTTACTTACTTTTATAGACACTAAAATCAACCAAGCTTCACTTTTCTCTTTCTTTGCTTGAATTTTTACTTTTACTTGTTCCTTATCTCGATCTTCACTTAGCAACTTGTGGAATAAAGTTTAGAAGAGATTTTATGGTGGAATTTTAGCTTGTTTGCGTTTGGGAAGATGATGGAAATGAAGAGAAAGAGAGACGATGGTTAGATCTGTTTGAAGTTGATATTTTTTATTACTTTTTTACTTTTGAGGCAACTTTAAAAGGGTAGAGAAGGTGCTTGTGCATGGGCTTAGGCTTTTGTATGTGTAGGCTTGGTTTGATAATTAAAATAGATTTGGGCTTGAGTTTTCAAGAAAATTACAGCATAAAGAGGCCCTCTAATTTTAAAAGAAAAACTATACTTCATTTAATAATACAATTCGATTCTATGTATTACTAAAATCATATAATTTCACCGATACGCTTGCAATTATATTTTTAACACATTTCAATGCTAGCAATTTATCATATCATCACTTAAAATTATTATAACTTTTTTATCGAAAAAATTATTATAACTTAAATCATAACAATTTAGTCATGAAATCAACAAACAATATATATAAAGTTTAATTTAGTATTTTGGGTTTAGGTTATTTCATGATCTCTCAAAAGGTTGCCAATGTTTAAAAACAAATGACTAAGTATATATAGACTTTTAGTATTGATAATATTTGTCAAATTAACTTAATGCCATGCAGAGGAGATGGAAAGTACTTATTTTGGGGTTATCTTGAGAAGCTAGCTATGGATCTAACTTCTAAGGCAATTAAACCTTTTATGAGCACAAAAGCTTGTTTAAGAAAGGTTAAAGGTGAACAAATAAATCAAGTAACCCTTTTTTAAACACATCAAGTAAAATCTTTCTAACTCATCTTAATACATCAACTAGACTAGATTTTTTTTTGCCTCACATATTGCACAAGGATTCAAATCCAAATAAACAGGGCTCTATTTAATATTTCAATATAATAAGCTCTCTATAATATAGATATATGTATTTACACAAGCTAATTTTATTTGACAAATAATATATGATTAATCATTAAGTTAGAAACCATTAAAACAAAGAAGGTTTAATTATTATTAGAATAACAAAGATTATAAAATATTTTTATTTAGAAAAAATATTGACTTTGTTAATATATAATAAACAAAATGTCTCTTCCTTTTTCTTTAAACTTCTACAAGTTTAGATAATAAATAGGTCAAACATGAAACTTATGAAGGCTAAAAGCCACTTATAATTATTATTTTGTGTCTCTCTTAAAGTAAATTATTATTAAATTTCACATTTAAAATGTATTGTACATATATATGTACTAACATTATTATATAATGAGAATATAGGTAATATATATATATATATATATTTTAGATTGAAAAAGGAAATGTTTTTTTCTTTTAATATGGATCCTGGACGTTCTATTCAAAATTCAATTTAAAATTTGGTTGGATGGTTTATTAAGTTGAGCTAAAATTAAGTTTGATTTTCAATTTAATTAGATACTAATTTAATCAATATGAATCAAGCCTAAGTGTAGATAGAGTTTCAAATAAAGTTTGAATACTGATATTAATTTAATTAAAAGATATATTTTTAAAATACAATATGCTATATTAGTTTAATTTAATTCGAAGTCAAAATCGAAACTAAATCTTTTGTAAATGATTTAAGATAAATTTTAAAGTTTAAACTTAGGAGCTTTTATAATCAATAATCTGCTTTAATAAATTAATTGTTATATCTATTTTAATAATCAAATTAATAGAAATTTCTTCAGTCAAATTTTTAAAATTTCATGTGCCATTGAATTTAAAATTTTAAATCCAAAGTCGATTTTAAATGCAATTGAATAAGTTGGAGCTCCACTACCACTTCGAATTAAATTGGGAATTTAAAAAAATTTTAAAGAGACACCCATGATTTCCGTTTTCAGTTGGAACAAGAATCTTTGACACCCCATTAAACTTTATCCTTTTAGAAGGCATCTCTCTCTCTCTTAAAAACTCTGTTTTCCAAACCTCTCCAAACATACAGAGAGGGAGAGGAGAGGAGAGGAGAGAGAAACAGAGACACAGCAAGAAGCCATGGAAAGGCTTCTGTATTCATCATCTCCTATTTATTCCAGTAGAATTCACCCCAAACACTCCTCCATCTTTGCTCCACTCGGCCGAGTTGACTCACTCAAGCTCAACTCAACTCGCCTCGACTCGAGACAGTTCGGTCCCCGCTCGAGTCCGAGTTCGAGTTCTATTGCCTGCAAACATGAAGAACCGCCTCCATGTTTGAAACTTCCGAAGCCATTTAATAAGCTTCCGTCTTTGTTGACCACCAATCGAGTTGACTCTCTGCCCGTCGAGCCGGTGAACTCGTCGACGGTTGTTAAACAGGCCCACAATGAATCTTCAAAAAAGCAAAAGGTGATTGATTGTTAGGTCAATTTGGAGTTCTACATTCAATCTTTGTTTCTTAATTACTTGTGAATGCTGTGAAATTTCAAGGTTTCCAAGATGGTTATTATCAATTATAATTATCGATTGATAATCTAGGTCTTGGAATTGGATTAGTACATTTGTTTTCATGTTTGATGAATAATTTTATCTCAGTTTTTAGAGAACTTTTATCGTCCCATCTGTCGGATAATTGAGATGATTATAGGAGTTTGTATAACAAATATTTCAATGGTTAGACCATGAGCTATATAGGAAAACCCCGGTTTTTAAGGTCGCCATTCCTTATGAACACACTGGTAACCATATAACAATTTATGTAACTTTGGAAATTTTTTTAAAACATACAAATGAAATCATGCCTAACTCTGTTCTTATTGAGTCCCCCTAAAAGCATTTTAAATAAACTGAGATGACCATAATTGCGCTGTGTATATGTATTTCATTTTGAAAGAGCAGAAAATGTCTATTGGCTTATTTTGGTATTATATTTTGAGAGGAAATCCCATGTTCCCATCATTCGTCACTAATTTTGATGGATCGATTCATCAATATGCAATAGATCACTCCATACCCAATTGCAATTGAAACACTAAAATAGCTGATATTCCAATTACTATATTTATTTATGGTTGAATGAATAGTACTTTGAGGAGATTATAGAAGCTCCATATTTTGAGATAGGTAACATATCAAAGTTTTGTCTGCCATTACTCAATTTGATTCAAAGACTTAGTTTATTGGGATGATAAAGTTTTCAGCTTGGAACGTTTTTCTTTTATCAACCATAGATCATTATACAACTGCAAGAGGTCCGTCATTTGGGAACAGAATTCCCTGTTCCAGTGTCTCCATGTGTTCCTACAAATCACAAGCTTATGTAACGTACGACCCATCTTTTGCTTTGTCATTCATAGAAATCTGTGATTGGTCTAAGTATAGATGGGAAACTGACTAATTGATTGTTTGGGAGCAGAAAATAAGTTGGCAAGATAGCAAACAACCCCTAACCCAATGAGTACTTGGAATCAAGTTGCTGATCTTTTGTTGCTCGAAACTGCTTGGCGATTGCAGAAGTGAAGGACGCAGATTGAATCATAATTTCTTCTATTTGTTTGTGATGGAAATGGATTACGTCCATTCCAAATGTTTAGTTATAGAGAAGCTCATGCCAGGCGGTGTAGGAGCAATGAGATGATTGACTTGCCAAAACTGTTTATTGGGAATGCAATATATGAATCAAATTTTCCATTTCTTTTCTTTTCTTTTTTTTTTTTTTTTGTCATCTATATGAATCAATTTAGGATTTATTTGGATGGTTTGTTTTTCATTTGTATCTATATTTGTATTTGTATTTGTATTTGTTTGTCATCTGTGTTTGATTTGAATCTGGTCTGTTTAATCTTTTTATGAGTAAAATCGTCTATTGGTCACTTGTATTTGATATGTGCGTGGTTTGTTTATTACCAAACAAACCCTTAGTTGCTCAATTAATGGGATGCAGGAGCATTATTGTCAAAGTTGAACTATGCTAATCTCTAGTAAGTTGCTACCAGGAGAAAAAACCATAGTTCAGAATATAAAGTAGGGTAAGTAATATACATTTACCAACGGATATCTGCCTGCACCATCCCACATCCCAGCATTCAGAGTCAGAATTCAATTAATTGCTATATATGACTTATGAGATGAAAGGCAATCAAGTGAAAAGTACCAGAAGCAGGAAATCTTTATAGAAGGGCCGTTAAATTAGTGTACCCATTGCAGCATATTATGTATATAAAGTCAAGTTTGGCCCAAAAAAAAAAAAAAATGTATACAAAGTCAAGATTTTCTAATGGTTAGAGTTGTTTGCAGTTTGTCTTACAACATTTCCCTACCAACAGTTTAGGTAGTCACATGCTAAAGGTGAAAACTACTTTCAATGTTGCTGTTCTTTCGATTTTGTATCCACTTGAATACCTGCCTTTGCATATTCAGTCTTGTGATGTCTTATTTGAGTAGGACCTGAAGTCATGCCATTGTTTCCTCAGCCAAGTCTGTCTTTGTCTTTCAAAATATTATTCATGACAAGAACCTTCTTGCGTGCAACCTTTAGTTATATTGATGGTTCCTACTAGCTTTCTAGTGACTGATTTCTTTAGGTGATGACTGGGTCAGCCTGAGGTCTGTTATCCGGATCCAGCTACCAGTAGACCCTGGCCAAGTCAATGTGGCTTGGTTGATCAATATCAATTTTGTCACACATTGATTCTCCTTGGTTGTTGAATGTACATATTGAACTAGCAATGATCCATGTACAGCCATCAATAGAAGGGTGTGATCTAGCCCTTTTCAACGTGCAATCTTTATTGACTGACAGGCCAAACTAGTTCAACTTTTGCAAGAGTTTAAGGACAGGAGCAACATGCCATTTCCCTTGTTAGCTGATCATATCACTTCATAGGTAATCGAATCATTGGCCATCAGCAACAGTAGTCAAATGAAGTTAGCCTCGTGCATTATTTGATGGGCAGATGTTTTACATGCAGCTCAATAACAAGTGAAAGACTGTTTTGTAATTGTTGTCATCTATGCTTTCTATGGTCTTAACAACATTGTAAATGGCATCAAACAAGTTGTTGCTGGATGGTACTCAGTTTATTGTTAGCACAGATTGAATGCTTCCTGCTGAGACATTATATATATTTAGATTCTAAAGTTTACTTTTCTTATATTTAATGTGCTACTCCTTCATTGCAAAAGATTGAAGATAGACAAATATCCTAATTTTTTTTAAGAGGTGATAGAAATGAAACAACTAGTTTAATATTTAATGGCCAGAAAAGTTTATGGCACTTACCTGTCATACCTGTCATGTTACAGTGGCTTGTATTCTTTTATATCTTCCTCAGCTTCTAGGTTAAGATAATGTCATAGTCATAAACCCTTCCAGACTTATCATCATTCTCTCTGGTTTAATTATGCCTATCTACCAGATATCAGTAATTTTTTTCTTATTTGCTTCTCTAAAATGATTATGACTTAGAATACCATGAAACTATTGTGTCTGTTGCTGTCCATGTTTCAAACAAGTCTTTGACCAAAATTAATGAAGATGATTCCTGACTCAAGTTAATGCCGTGACAACTTTCTGTTTATCTTAATATAATAAAGCATGCTCTTTCCTCAATATCTGTCATGACAAATGAAGTGAAATTCTTCAGACAAAAAACCTATTTTGGCACATGAATTTTGGTCAATTAGACAATTAGATACTTGAACTTTTAAGAAAACCAATTTCATACCTAGCCAAACTTTTTTTGTCATTTTTTACTATCTCACCCCATTACTGTCTCTTGAAGTAATTGACACATGTTAGACAATGGCTTGGTGAGATAGTGAAAAGGGGCACAAAAAGTTTTGTTATATATGAAATTGGTTACTTTGAAAGTCCATGTACCTAATTATCCACTTGGACAAAGTTCAGGTACCAAAATGGGCTTTATCCCAATTCTTTATAATGAAAAAGCAGCAAGGTTGAGTTGTTTGCAAGATCCATTCTATTCTAATTTCATACTGGAAGTTCATCTGTTTTTTCCTCTATTGCATTTGCTCGAAATGATCCATTTGTTATAAATATGATGATATTTATTCATAACCTTCAAAGATGCAACTTGGCTCTGCTTGAAAATGAAGAACATAAGGGTTTTTTTCCTCCCCCTCCCTGTTTCTTCCTTTTTTTTCCTTTTTGTTTTCATCCTTCTGCTTGTCTAGACATCGGTTAAATGTTAAAAGAAATTAAATAGTTTTCAAGAATGGATGTTCTTTCCATTACTGATGGCAAAAGCACAACTATTTAGAAACTTTAACAGTTGCTAATTTTGTCTGTCCAGAAGCATAGATTCCTATGACTGCTTACTTACTTGTGTGACATTGATTTCTTGCATGTAACATGACTTGGTACTGGCAATTTTGATTCATATTTATTTCACAAGGTGGTATATCTTTCAAAAAGTTTAGTCTTATCTCTCCACCAATGCTCTAATAATTTATGCAACTTTATTTCAGGCAATATCAACAGGAACATTTGTTCTACTTTCAGCCCTCGTTGCTGCGTTAACACATCCATTGTTTGCATCACCAGCCCTTGCAACCTTGCAGAATGCTGCTAAGACAGGGGTTCCCGCTGTAGCTGCAGCAGTCGGTACAAAACTTGTTCGCACTGAATTACTCAGCAGTGCTTGGACAGGATTTTTTGCTGGTTGCTTGCATACGCTCTCTGGACCTGACCACCTTGTGGCTTTGGCTCCCCTTTCAATTGGACGCAACAAGATGGAAAGTGCTGCTGTTGGGGCACTCTGGGGATTTGGACATGATGCTGGACAGGTCTTATTTGGTCTTTTGTTTTTACTGCTAAAGGATCAGCTTCACATTGAAGTTCTCAGTGCATGGGGAACAAGAATTGTGGGATTAACTTTACTTGTTATTGGTGCTTTGGGAATTAGAGAAGCTTCAGAAGCTCAAGTACCGGCTCCCTGTGTTGCCCTTGAAAATGGTGAGTGTGATGTAAGTTTGTATGAAAAGCTTGAAACTCCTGTAGTTGGGGAAGAAGAAGATTGGTTTTGCAACGTTTGCCACAGGTATAATTCATGGGCTACAGCCAGATGCATTGATGATGGTCTTGCCTGCACTTGCTTTGCCATCCCGCATTGCTGGTGCTGCATTTCTAATTATGTTTTTGGTCGGTACTGTAGTTGCAATGGGAAGTTACACGGTGTTCATAGGTTCATGCAGCCAGGCACTTAAGGAAAGGATACCAAGAATTACCGAAAAACTCACTTGGGCTTCATCTTTAGTTGCAATTGGTCTTGGACTTTCCATCCTCGTTAGCCAGGCTTTTGGATATAATCTGTACTGATCACTCTAAGACACTTCACAATACTCACCCGGCAGTTGTCCCAGTAGCATTAGGAAACCTGAGAAATATTTTCAAGTATCTTCTGCAAAAATTGGTCTTGGAGCATCTTGCTTAGAAATCATTACCGCTTTTATCTTTGATTATCGTTCTCTCAATATAGGGAAAAAGAAGAATCAGCCTTGCTGCTATTCTTTCTATAACTTAATCGAGATTATGTTGTTTCTTACATATTTATTTGTTCGTTCTACAGCTTGTGAATGATTCCACTCTACCAGGGTCTGCTCAGTGCACAAAGAAATGAAAAACATTTTTTGTTTTTTCCCCCACATGCCCTTAATCATAAAATTAAAAGAAAATTTGTTATTTTTTTCCGGTCTTACTCTATTACAATAATCCAAACATAAGATAAAGACATCCGATCATGATATTCAGTATTTACATTTCAGTTCCTAGAGGAAATTCTTCAAGCTTCACCGTAAAACACATCACAAATTTGAAGTTGAAATACTACCATCTGGAATCAAGCACCAATAAGTAGACTACTTTATCCTTTATAAGTCCAAGGAATCCACACCATCATAAGAATTTGCCAGCTGAACAGCTCAAGGTTTTCTTTTTTATGTTTGGTGTAAACCCTATTAAGGATACTGCTTCCGTCTATTTATAGAATGTTGTACATAAATGTTATAAAATCTTATAAAGTGATTCTTATACATAAATCCTATAGCATGTACCTGTACTATAAGCACAGGCTTCTTGGGGGACCAAAACGGTCCTGGTCCCCTCCAAGAAGTAGTGTTAGATATTCCAAACATTTGCAACTCGCGTCAAAGATACCGAGATCAGATTTCTCTACAGTGAATATATAATAATTCTATAATTATATAAGGGTGTAAGGACATGTGTTTCCATTGTGATAAATGACATAACAATGGAAAAATCTTTTGTAAATATTAGTTATTGCTGCAATGGCAAAGAAGCAAAATGATTATGTATAAGCGTGAGAATGTGGGGTTTGTTTGTAAATAGCACATCCCCAGAAAAGGAAAAACTCTTTTTTGATCTTTGACTGCGACTGAAAGTTGGCCTTTTAACAAGTTTTATGAAGTCAAAGAGTAGTTATGCATATGATAAGATGTTTTCCTAGTATTTTTCTTCCTCAAACTTACCAGAAATTCCACCTCTCTTAAGTTTCGCGAAAATATAACGTTAATCAAAATCATAATTATTTTCATGGACCAAGTTTCTTGATCTCTGATGGTATTTTGGCTCATATCTCTACTAGACTATGTTATTATATGTAAACAATAACAATGAATATTGCCATTTTTATTTATATAATTATATGACAGCACGTGATTAAGATGGAAAAACTTTATCTTATTTGAGTCTTTGGTTGTTAAACTCAATGACACGGCAATTTGCAAACAAATGAACTCGCTTGCTTATTCAAAGTTATTCACCAAAAACTTGGGCAAATGAAAAAAAAGTGAAATCAGAACCAGTTCATGTTTGCTTTCAAATGCTTTTAAATGGCGCGTCTTCGATAAAAAGCTCCGAGAGACATTAACCATACATATGCATATGAAACCTGTTGCAGTGATAAATCTTTCTAAGTTTGAGAGGATTCGTAAAAAGTATGCACATAGTCTATTTTGTTCATTGGTGTGCCATTTTGGTTTAGACTATTTGTCAAGAAACGAAGAAAATGTAAACATTTTTACTTACAGATTAAATACAAAAACAAATACAGATGAAGGATATTAACATTATAGTTTAGTTCATGCGTGAGACACTTTAAAATTTACCAATAAAGTTATAAAATTACCTTGAAAGAGATTGACACTGTGTTTGACAATTTAAAAAAAGTAGAAATGGATGGAAATGAGTAAAAAGAAAAGAAGTGAAATGAAATATTCTTCCTATCTTTTGTTTGGATTTATAAGATGGAAATGGAATGAAATAGGATGAAATTTTTGTTTTTGATGTTATTTGGTTGGGATGATAAAAGAAATGAAGAGAAATAAAATATTTAATAGAATAAAATGCCCATCACTTTATCCTTTTAATTATACTTTAAGGAATATTTCAATCATTCCAACCAACTTCTCCTCATTTCAGGCCGTGTCATACCACGATTGGATGGCAAAAACATCAATTCAAATTTCCACCCACTTCTTTCAAATTCATCCAATTTCATCCCAAGTCCCAACAAAATAAATAAATAAGCAAGCCTCATTACTTTTCCGTATCTTCCTTTCATTTCAGTTGTTTTTCACCGATCTACACACAATATAAAATTAAGGATAAGTCTATATAAGTATTGACATTTTAAGTGTTAAATAAAAGACTATTGTTGTATAAAGTGGTGCGAATAAGTTAAATGGTTAGAAAAGGAAAATCAACATTTAGATCCTCATTTGCACTAACGTTCAATCATTTTTATTAATCACTTAAAACATTAATTTGATCTTTGTTTTTTTTAACCATTTAAGGCACTAACAGCCTGTTTGAACTTGCTCTAAATTTTTCCATCAATAACATACATAAAAAATGGTTGAGATACTGCAATCTAAACTCTAACAAAAGCACCATTAACTATGTTATGTTGTAGTCCAAAGAATCCATACTATCTTAAGAGCTTACTTGTAGATTTACATAGGTTTTCTTCTTTTTTTACCCATATTAGTATTTCTACCTTATCTGCATTTGTATTTAAGTTATATTTAATATGTATATGTGTGATTAAATGTTCACTTATTTCCATCTACTTCTTGACAAACATTCAATAGACACCATACAATTATCTAAAAAAACTCTAGTAAGATTGTTATTTTAGTTTTTGCCACAAGAAGCATTCTATATGATTATGCACAAAGCTCTATGGATGCATAGCTTCCAGTTTGGTTCATTGATCAATTTAGTAGTTGAAAGAATTCAACTGAGCTTTCATCGATGTTGATAAAAAGTTTTTTAGATACTAAATTTATCAATTTTAAAGTTTATATATTAAATTGATCAATTTAAAAATTCATATATCAAATCATATTTTTTTTTCAAAGTTCGAATATTATTTATGATATTAATCCTTAAATTTAAGAATGGCATTGCCTCAGTTCAACTGAAACGAAAGATAATGGGATAATGTTTGCCTTAAAAGCAGGCCAAGTAGATAAACTAGGACGGCTAGGGATTTCGACGTTTGCAACCCAAACACCAAGCTGAAATTTCTCTGAACGACATGTACATAATTTTACAATTATGTAGGTATATAGGGCCATGTGCATACTTTTATAATTATGTAACGTAGGTATATAGGGAGTACGTACATAATTTTATAATTATGTAGATGCATGGGGACAAGTACATCATTTTATAATTATGTAATGTAGGCATATGGGGACAACGTACATAATGTGGACATTGTGATAAATGACATAACTATGGAATAAATGCTCTGTGAACATTTGGTGGCATTCAGCAATTGCTTTGCTTCAACGCAGCTTCGATGCTCCGTTAACGGGAGGATTCAATTAATTATTTAATTATTAAAATAAATATAATAATTAAAATATTAATTATTTTAATAATTTGATTATAATTGAGTATAATGTAAGTCGTTGAAAAATGATAAGACCAATTCCATTAGCAAAATTGATCCTATCAAAATTGATTATAGGACCAATCTCATTAAAATTAACGATAAAACCATAAAATTTTTATCATTTGGATAGCGTAGACATCATCACGGATCAGTTCCAAACCGAGAACCGACCTGACCAGTCACCGGCGATTCCTGAACCGGGAATCGGCTCGGCAATGGCGGGTTTGAACCGGTAAAGGACCCATCGGTTCTGACGGGTCCTTACGGTTCCATCTCTAAAAATAGCATGATCCGGCGGTTTTTGAACCGTCGATTCAAGAACCGGCATAACCAGCGGTTCTACACCATAAAATTTATTTAAAAAGAAAAAAAAGAAAAGAAAATTTTAAAAAATTGTAATTATAAAATAAATATTTAAAACTATTTTTGCATAAATAATAAAAAATTCATTTCCTATTCATAATATTTAATGTGTTATTATTAACAACACAAGTAATAAATACATTTGAAATCATATATTGTTAAATTTATGTAGAATTCTAATCAAAGTAGATTTTCTTTCTTAACAATGTGTGATTCGTTTTTTGTTATTGATAATTATTTATATCTTTGAATATTTATAGTGTCACATTGCTGATATAAAACTAAAAAAGTGCAAGTGATTGTATATAAATAAATACATAATTATAGAATTTCTTTTAACTAATACTATGAACAATTATTGTTAGGCTCAATATTATTTCAAGTTAAAAATTTATTTTGCATTTTTTCTTAGTTAAATTAAGTAAATTATTTAATTGATTTTTTATTTTTTTTTCATAGTTCCTGGTTTCTCTAGAACCGAAACCGAACCGTGGGAACGAACCGAAAACCGGATCGGCTCCCACGGGTTCGGTTTCGGTTCCACTACTTTTGGAACCGGGAACTTGTGATCGGGTCCGGTTCCAACCGAACCGAACGAACCGTGACGACGTCTAGGATAGCGATGCTCGTGTAAGCTTACAAATTGTGGTTGCTTGTAAATCGCACATCCCCATGGAAAGGGAAAAGGCCTCTTTATAAGCTTTGACGTGTGAAGTTAATAGGGTAGTTATGCCTATGATAAGATGTTTTCCTAGTATCTTTCTTCCTCCGACCTACCAGAAATTCACATGTTAAAGTTTGGTAAAAGCAAAACATCAACCGAAATCACAATTATTTTCGTAAGCCAAGTTTTTTGGTCTCTTATGATATCCTTGTCCATATTTAATAAGCTTATGGTACTGTATATGTATAATATGCAACTTATATCAATTTTATTCTCTTTTCTTTTTCGTTTTTCAATTTTCATTCATATGTAACATGTGATTGAATGGGATATAATTAGAAATAGTATTTGAAAATATCTCATCAAGTGTAGCGTTTATCTAGTAATTTTTTTTTAAATTTGATATCTAAACTTTATACCAAAATTTAATTTGATATTTAAAACTATAAAATAGTTAATTTAATATTCAATTCAACTAAATATAGCTATTTTTATTATTTTCCAAACACCGATCATTTTATGCATACTGCATAGAGGTAGAAGAAGCAATCTATCATTAAACTTTTATTGCATCATCTAAAACCATCTCTAATAGACTTTTCTTTCAACATCAACAAACCGAACAATCAGTGTCATGTGAGGTAATAAAAATAGCTGTAAAAAGTTTGATTGAGTATTAAATAATCATTTAAACTTCAAGTACCAAATTAGATTTTTATATAAAATTCAAGTGTCAGATTTGATATTTGTCCTTTTCACTTTTTCAGCTTACCGAAAATTCAACCTAGCATGAGTTTTGTAAAATCAATATAAAAATCATAATCATAATCATTTTGATGGGCAATCTTTAAAAGTATTTTCATCTGCGTCTCTACTCTCTAGTAATCTGTAACAGCAAGCGATTGGTAAGGACACGAATGAAGATGCCATTAAAAAACCAAAAAAATCTTTATTTCGTAAGGTCATTAGCTATGCAACTCAAAAAACACAACAAACAAATTTGAAAACAAATGGTATTTTCGTCCACATCTCTACTAAATGATATTAATATATATAAACAATATGTCGGTCTATTTGGTTGGTTGGTTTTTCGTCAATTTGACATCGATTTGGTATCTGTTTAGATCATATTATTTGTACAGTATATTTACATATAAGTAGATGAAACAGACTAAATATAAATTAAATACAAATACAAATCAGATAATCTACATAGAACAAACAGGTACTTTTTCTGTGATTATATATATTATATATATATATAATAGCATATAATCAGTGATAATACGAACAAAACTCCATTTAAAGTTAGAAAAACTCTATCTTCTTTGATAATTGGTTAAGTACCACGACAAATTTGCAAACAAAATAGTCTCACTGATTTGGCTGACTAAGAAAACGGTGAAATCAGAAGGCTTTTGACTTGAGATTGTCGATGGACTACATAACTTAGCGAAAAATACACAAATCAACAATTCCCTGTGTGGACTGACATCAATTTCATTCCAACTCCCCTTCCCACTATTCTATTATATATGAATCTCTTTATATATATATAATTACTTGGTTATCTGTCATTAAATGCATAATACTTTAGGGAAAAAAAAATGCACGTCATGTTTTGGGTATGTCTGGATCGTTCGATATTCATTTATATTTTATTTATATCAATATTTTGTCTGTATCTTAATTATGGGTCTGTTTGTTTTGGCTTTTTTCTAGCAGATACAGACACTTTTTCAAACTTTTTTCTAACAAATTATTTATCAAGAAATAGATATAAATAAAAAAAAGTTGACAGTTCTCATCAAAAGATCAAATAGAACAAATTTAGATAAAATTTAGATGCAAATCGGATATATTTTGCACATATCATTTTAAAAAAGATACAGATACAGATGAAAAACAGACAATCCAAACAGACTGTATATCTTATTTGTATTCGATCAATTTGATCTATTCTATTTATAAGTAAAAATATCTGAAAAATATTATTTTTAATTTTTGGTACATGCATGAAAAAAAATATTTACATTAAATTTGATGTATAAAAATCATCTTAAAGATAATGAATTAAAATTAAAAAAAAAAATGGAATGGAATAAAAAAGGGAGTGACGAATCTTAGCAAATGCAATATATCCTTTTTTACCAAATCATTAAATTTTGTAGTTGGGCTGTCTTTAACTTCTCTTGGAAAGTTAATAATCGTACGAGAAAAGAGAAAACTCCTTTTAAGCTTTAACTGAAATTTGGCTTTTTAACAAATTTTATGAAGTCAAAGAGTGTTTATGCATATGATAAGATGTATTGCTAGTGTTTGCTTGCTTAAACTTACCAAAATTTCCACCTATCACAGTTGTGGGGGAAAAAAAAAGACATTAATCAGAATCATAATTATTTTCATGGTGCAATTTTTTTTTTTTTTCTCTATAATATTCTTTTCCATATCCTATTAAGGTCATGTTATTTTATATAAACAATATGCAATGCATACCATTTTTTTTTCTTTTTATAATCTTTATTGGGTCAAAAAGCCAAAATAAATGATTTTAGTCCTCCTGAAAAGAACACTGATTCTTGAATTCCTTTCACGTTCATATTATGTCATCAAAAGAAAAAATTGCAAATTTGATCCAGTTTATCGCAATCGATTAGCTATATTTCAATACATAATAACACATGAATAGAGGGGATACAATTGAAAAAGAATACTTCAACCTATGATGAGTTTTGTATAACTGTAATAAAAACCAAATTCATAACTATTTTCATGGACCATTTCTAATGGTATCTTTAATTTAACATATTTCTACTAAAGCATTTTATTATATATAAACGATAGCAATGTATAATTTTTTTTTTTTTATGATTTTATTTATACATGACAATATATGATTGGTGGGGATATGAATGGAAATACCATTTAAAAATAAGAAAAAGTTTATTTTATTCGGGCTATCAGTTGAGAACTTAAAGTATGACCAACAAACAAATGATTTCACTTGTTCAACGTCATTTACCAAAACTTGGAAGAGAAAGTGGAATGAAAAGTAGCTCATCTTTGCTTCCAAATGGCGTGCTTTCCATAAAAGCTCAAAGAGACATAAACCTTATATATGGCAATGGTGAGAGGGTTAAGGTAATAGGGTGTAGAGGTAATGTGCACATGCATATGTTGTTAGAGCATTCCTATTGGGGAGTTTTTTTAGCACGAAGTCCTTTATGTTAAAAATCTTCAATTTAAGATCCTCTTTAAGGACCCTAGAAAGTAAAGTTTTTCACATCTTTATATGTATATACATATTATTACTATTATTTTTATTTTGTTAAGTGTATCATGTAGAAGTATACAAGATCCATAAAGCGAACCTTATGTAAAGAACTTTAGAAATAAAATTATAAGATTTAAAAAAAAAAAAAAGATCTTTAAAGTGCTTACATGAGCCTTTAATGAACTCTTGAAGGTCCTATAAGATGGTGATACTCTTAGTAATACATCTTCATGTACTTTTCGTATGATTTAAGAGGATTGGGTAAAAGTGCAGACAGTGAATTAAGACATGGAATCATGATAGCGTCTGCTAGGGCATGTGCATAATGTTGCATAGATGATATAATTAACAATGGAATAAATGCTCTGTAAAGATTAGATTGGGCAGCAATCGCTTCAATGGCAATAGAAAATGAATATGTTATAAACGCACAAATGTTGGGTTTGTTTGTAAATTGCACATCTCCATTAAAGGAAAACCCTTCTTTTTTTTTTCAAAGCTTTGACTGAGAGTTGGCTTTTAAACAAATTTTATGAAGTCAGAGAGTAGTTATGCATATGCATGTGATAACATGTTTTCCTAGTAGTATCTTTTCTTTCTTTGACTTGCCATAATTTCTAATTATCATAATTTTTCATTTGTATTTCTAATAAGTTCATGTTATTATATATAAACAATATGCAGCATATATCATTTTTTTAATCTCTTTTATAATTTTTCTTCCTATATGATTACATGTGATTGAATATGATATAAATAAGAACCATACTTCAAGATATCCTTCTTGAGTGTAGTTATGAATACGATAAATATTATCTAGTTTTTTTCTTCCAAGACATACCAAAAATCCAACCTATCATGAGTTTTAGAAAAAGCATGACAAAAACCAAACTTACAATTATTTTTACCGACACGTCTATAGGTATCTTTATCTATATGTCTACTAAACCATGTTATTATAAAAAAAAAAAAACAGTTATAACATACGCCTTTCTTTTATTTTAATTATATATAACAATTCGTGATTTGTAAGGATATAGATAGATCGTAATTAAAACTTCTATCTTATTCGGATCATTGGTTGTGGATCTCAAAAAGAAGACAAATTTTCAAACAAATAATCTCACTTGTTCAAACTTACTTACCAAAAACTTGGCTAATCAAGAAAAAGGTGAAATATTGTTGCCCATGTCCCTACTGAATCTATATTATCATATGTCAACAACGTATGGTGTATATCTTTTTCTAAATTTTCACATATACATGAACACTTTAGGATGTCCTTGTCAAATTACGTATATACACATAATAGATATTTTTCGAGGACACATTACTTCCTTGATTTAGGAACAGTTCTACCTATCATAGGTCCCATGAAATCAAAACACTAATCAAATCATAATTATAACGTACGTATCTTTTCATGATTTTGGTCACACATAACAGCATGTGATTTGTAGGGTTATACTGATTCCAAAATAGAAAAATTGTACCCAGTTTGGATGGAATAACATTAACACGACAAAGTGACAATCAAATGAGCTGTCTTGTTCAAAGTAACCACCAAAAATTTGGCAGATGAAGAAAACAGTGAAATCAGACAGCTTTGCCTTTGACCTAAGGCTGCTATTGCCGACGGACCACATAACGTGGCCGAAACGATAATTCACAATTCCCACCCCCGTGTGGACTGACATCCATTTCATACAATACAAACTCCACTTTCCTTCATTCTATTATATATGAATCTGTTTATATTAGTTAAAGTCTTTGGATGTCTGCCTCCTCTCCATCAGACTAATAATTTAGAGGGGGGGAAATTGTTGGTCATGTGTAATACTAGACATCAAACTTATGTTACATGAGTTTCATTTCCTAGTCTCAGACAAAGTTTTCTATACCCACCACTTAATGCCGTTTGCATGGATTGATTAATATAAAAATGTTATTGTTACATGCATAGGAAGTAATTAGTAGAATTAGGGTCTATTTGGATGGTGCGCTTTTTAATTTATGTCTATTTATAAACAAAATTATTTATTTTTTATCTATATCCGTTTTATATAAACAGACTCATTGAAACAAACATAAAACAGATGTCAAATCAAGGTTAACCTTACAAGCCAAGCATACCCATAAAGAGATACAGAAAAATAAGTCTTATAGCTTAATTAATATAGCAATGTTATAATGCAAAATGCTTTTCTATACAATACCAAATTTCAAAGAAAACTCAAGAAAAAAAAAAATTGGATTCATAACAAAGTGTGAACAAAATCCTCAATGTGGTACTTCCTTTTTTTCTGTTTCAAATAAATTTTGAGTTGATTAAGGGAAAAAATCTTATATCATTCATCTGAAATAATGATGGTTATGCTTACCTAACTACGAAACTTGACATGTTGGCCATCATAGTTGAGAATTAAATCAATGTGAATTTAGCACTGTCAAGCCTGATTTTTAGAGTTTTTATTTAATTTTTTTTACTTTGATTTATATCAAATCATAACACATTCAACAAAAACCATTCACTAAGAATTAAAAAAAAAAAAAAAAAACTTGATTTAGATAAAAATAATTGGAGTCACCACAAACCGAGGCCAGGGAAAAGTAAACTAGGTACAGTGAATACGTTAATCCTAATTTAGTCACAATTATTTAAAAACAAAAAATAGACATTATCTAATAAAACCGTATGTTTATTACCTTTAAACTTATGAATTAAAACTTATTCCCTTGATATTCTAAAAAATGTTAATACTTGAATTAATATTTATAAGATAAAGTGAAATAGTATTTACAATAGAGTTAGTAATTGAATTATCATTTATAAGATAAATGGTAAAAAAACATTTTTTTTTTCATTTTCTATGTTGTCCAAAAATGCTAATGTACCTACTAATCGGAATCAAATAAACGTAGTTTTTTTTATACAAGAATTTTAGAGGGTTGTTTTCTTTTTAAATTTTAAACTTCTTTCGCTATAAGTTTTTACTTTATTTTTTTTATGGGTAAAAATAGGTGTTTAGTATGATAAAATCCCTAAAAAAAAAAATTTCCAATTTTGCTTTCATAATTTAGGAAAATAGAAACTTTTCTAGGTGTGACGAGTGGGTTTATAATTAACCTCCTGATTTTATTCTATATCATCACATTATATACATGAATCTGTATTATACATTAAGATATATATTTTCATGCTACTTTGTATTTTTTACTTTTTTTTTGTAAAAATATTAAATAAATATATAATAAACAAAAGAAAACAAACTACACTAACATGGACGAGACAGAGGCACAGCGCGGTAATTTTTGGCTGCTTAAGCTGTGTTCAAAGCTGGAAGGGTGTTGGTAGGCCGGTTTCGTGTCGAAAAAAGCTCCTTTAGTGGTGATTTTGCATGGAAGTCGGAACAGGGGGTGGTTTCCAAGCGGCCACGGTGGTGCAATCAGCAAGTCTTGGTCAGAGTTTCTTTTAAGCTTTCAACAACCTTGAAAGGAATTTAAGCTCCCGTTGTAATGAAAAAAAAAAAAAAATATATATATATATATATATATCATTTGATAGCTTTCACTTTCAAAAATCACTCAAAATTGTTGGTTTTTAATCAATTTGTGTGGAAAGGAAGAATTTCAAGATTGAATTAGTTATTTCAAAATCTTAACTCCTCTAAAATGCTACTAGAATGACTGAATATGAGGAGTATTCAGATGATTGTTGTTGACGCGAATGGCTTTCCCAGGTTCTACTTATGGGGGTTCACACGTTCAATTTCTGTGAAAAAATTTCAAGCATCCAATCTTGATTTTAATTTTTTATTTGATTTTTCATGGATTACGTTAATGAATCTCGATTTCTTGTAATTATAATCTTCGAACTTATTTCAATAGAAAGATTTGCCAACTCAACATCTTACCTATTCCTTATCTTACCAAAAAGATATCCATGTGCGTGATTTTATTTTTATTTTTAATTTTTTTAGTTTGATTGTGATGATAAATTTGGACTGGGAAAAAATTTGAATTTGTAGAATTTACAGATTACACCATTGTTCTGTGAAAATCTCATAGGAAAATGGTTACACAAAAGCTCATGATGATCTTTAATACTGGAAATGGAAAAAATCTCTTTTTTCTTTTTTTAATTTTCTAAAAGTATTTCTTTTTTCAGTTTTTTGTTCTTTTTCTCTTTTTCTAATTTCTTTTTAATTTTTTCTTTAATGCTAAAATTTAGATTATTCAAACAAATGAATCCATAAGGGAAAACAATGAGGTATTTACTCGCTCCAACTGAGCTACAAAATATGAGATGAACATGAATTTTAATTTTACCATAGGTTTTGTTTGTTTTAATGAAATTTTTTTTAGAAAAATTTTTTCTCCTATGTTTGTTTAAAGAAAAATGAAACAATTATTGGAAAATATTTTTCTTTATTTTGAAAAAGAAAAATTCATTCATAACTTATTTATGGAAAAATATACGGATCATAAAAGAATAAGTTATACCAAGGACGTTTGCTATTGATTTTTTAATATTTTCATTTAGGTTTAGTTATTAATTATCCTAGCATTTTTATTATCCAAGTATTTAGAAGAAATAAAAAAGAAAACTATTTCATTAAATTAACCACCACTAAAAACATGCTAATATTAGAAAAATCTTTTCAAGAAAAAAATGTTTTTTCCCACCAAATAATTTTCCCTGAACAAACAATGCCTCCAAGGACCAATAAAACAAACGAGTCTAGGCCAATCTAGAATGGTTGGGGGAAAGCAAATGAGACAAATTACATATTGAAGTTTTTAAGTTTAATATCTGCAAATGCGGTACATCCCATCTTTTCAAATCATTAAATTTTTGCAGTTTGGACTGTCTTAACTTCTATTGGGAAGTGAACAATGATAGTGTGAACATGGATACAAAAAATTAAAATCTTGACAGATACAATATCAGCATCATGGCCAGTCTGCATCTTCTACCAATGTAAATTTGCAGCAAAACATTGGAAATAGAAAGAAAGCCTTCTATTAACTCTTGGAAACATGCATTGGGTCCCTTCAATTGGCTTACAGCCTCAAATTAGAAAAAATGGATGGTAGGTTTGCATAGTTTCTCGTGGCTGACTCTCATCCTCAACTACCGACACCAGTTGCAAGTACAATGTATCGAGACCAGGTTGTATCGAGTTTATAAACCAAGGTTGTACACATGGTGCGATGCGTCGAGTTTATAAACCATTAAATCTATGGATCTATAAGAGAGTCGGTTCTACGATTCATCAATCATCTAACCTAACCTTAAGATTTAATAAATGATTAATTAGACCATTCAATCGACTAAGCCATAAAATATCCTCTAGAACAGGCCTAGTGCAACACGCAATGCAATACAAAGAAACCATATCTTCTTGTTCTTGAGAGACATTTCCTAGTAAAAAAGAGGATGAAAAAAGATAGATAGATGACGTCAAGGAAACTAGTGTGACCACCAAGCATACCCCGCATGAACATGATGTGACGATTAAGAGTGGGAGCTCTTTTGTGTATTTTGGTCAGGAACTTTCAACAAAGATGGCAATTTATTAGACCCTCTTGAATATGCTGAAGATCCACATCAATATGTCAGCCTGAGTAGGAGATGTGGTCCACGACCTACACCTAACCAATCTACATCATCACCTGCCCAGTTTCAAGCAGAAGACAAATAAAAAGCAAAAGCAAGTATGGATGATAAAGACAGGAATGGAAATGGAATGACACACGAGTCACAAAAACAAGCATGGGACTCGCAATTTTCATGGTCTTAACCAGGTGAATCAAATTGGGAAAATAAATAAATAAGAGAAGCAATCCCTTTCATATCCCAGACATAAGTAATTCGACCCATAACTAAGGACAAGACAGTGATTGGGATCTTCCTATCTACCTTTCCCCCCAGATGGAAAAGATTGGGTGAAGGTGAAAAAAATTTTCTCAATCATATATCCATTTGAATGCCATGGCTTTATAACCCGGTAGCATGGACACTATCTTTCTCAGGGATGGAACACGTTCAATTCCTCTTACGTCTATTACAAACCATGTGGCCAAGAAATAAGGAAATAGAAAAAGAAAACCATCCTTTGGTTATTTCTTGATGCAAGAAAGACAATAGCAAAGATAGTGCACAGATTATTATACATCGACATGATTTAATGGACATCTTAGCAGGCCATGAAAAGCAAGATCTGACTCTCAAATAAAGCATCAAAAAACAGCATTACAAACATTAGCATTAGTTCTTCCATGCAAATCGAAGAGGATGCAATGAAAAGCTAAGTTTCAATTCCTAGAGAGAGAATAAAAGAACCACGGTGCATATCATACCATCACTAGCCAAAAAATAGTAAAACCATTGCAAGCAGGGAACCACTTTGCAAGGCTACCAATAGTATATACAGTAACAGGAAGTATAAAATTAAGAAATTTTTTGCACAAAAACTAGCCTCAGCAAGCACTAACTCAAATTGCTCATTGCAAAGAATGATATCCGCGTTGTGATGAACGCTACATTTCTGTTAACTTTTTTCATTCAAAGATGTCATTAACTGAAGCAAATAAAAACAAAACAAAAAAATGGTGGCGACGGGATTGCCAGACGAATTTGTCAGAGCCACCATACCATATCCACAATAGACAAATCAGGGAGACATTTCAAGCCTAGGTTCAAAGCAAAAACCCGTGAAAAGTTGAAGCGGGAACCTCTTTGCCACTGGGCATCTTTGGGACCATTTCCACTGTTGTTGGCTTATGTCAAAAAGAAGAAGAGCTGGGGCTCCATAGCTCTGAATATAGATAAGGTCATCGGTACCACTGCTCGCAAAAACATCATCAAACTCACCAAATCCTTGAAAGTACTTATGGGGCATGCGAGCAACCTCTTGCCAATGCTTCCCATTCAATACCCAGATGCCAATCCCCTTGATTACATCCGGTCTGTCTTGCTTCCCAATCCCTCCCACCATAACCAGCTTACCCTTCAAGTTCATTAGACGGCCACATGTAAGAGGGCAAGGCACAGGAATAAAACTCCTGTTCAATAAATCATGAGAAGATCGGCTTGAGAGGTCATATGCTATGAGACGGTGACGGTTCTCAGGCGAACCACCACCAGTGGAGTATATTAAAAAGTACAAGACGCCATCACATATGACACTCTCATCACCAGCTCTCCAACCCGTCATAACCTCAGCCGATGAGGTTGCCCACATCATTGTCTCCGACTCATACAAATGAATCGAGACATCCCACTGAAAAAATTCCCAGGGACTTGCTTTGATTTCACAACCGAGAGAGTGTAAGTACGTGATATCCTGCTAACTGACATTGCCAGTGCACCGTAATCAGAAAATTTCAACCCAGGGGGCTCCTCAAGCTCCCTCCAGCATTTAGTGATAGGGTTGCAGACATATAACTTACTTCTGTCGTTGTCCATACAAGATACTAATCCACAGGAAGAAGCAATAAACCAATTTGATGCTTCAATGCAGGGAAGTTCTATGTTATACCACTTTTTGAGGGTGGGATCATAGGAATAACCACTTGGCTCATCTGAGCTGTAAACATAAAGTACCAAGGTTTGTGTGAAACAACTTGTGATAAGTTCCACAAAAAACGTTTTGAACTAACTATCTCGTGCCATCTTTTGCAGACAGAACCTGCTCTGAAAATGCTAGCAACAGGGAGACATGCCAGAATTCGTTCCAAAAGTTCATTGGAAGGATAGCATCCACAGGCACTGCAATAGTTTCTTCATTGGCTTCACCACTTGGCTCTGAGAAAGAATCTAACTCATTCATATTCCTTGCCACATCATCAATGCAGTGACTAATCCATGATGTCTCTCCCTCCATGAGATGGTTTGGCTGCAAGAAGCGACAAAACTATAAGAATTTGGCCTTTGGGATAAAAGTTCGACAATGCCAGACATAATTACTAGCTATTGGTCAAATGAAAGATCGGTGCAAGTGTATAATTTTTAGCCGGCTTGATAACAACAAGAAAAATAGGCTCCCTAATCCAATCCACTTGATTATAGATTATATTAAAAAAAATTCCCTGGAGAGGAAATCCCCAGAATCAAACAATTCAACAACCGTCAAGGAAATTTGCTTGGGAAAGGAGTTACAATCAATACAACCGCACAAGAGCAGATGTAATTTTAAGAACACTCTACATAGTTGGAATGGAAACCCTTCTAGTTCTAGTTAAATAGCCTTTTTAGGTACATATTTCATGTCATGTCCACCCTACGACTATGTGACCCACAAGATAAAGAATAACAAAGTGCATCATAACTTTATCAGTTGCAAAAAGACTGCAAATGGAAAAATCAATATTACTTATGCTACCTAATCCCGTTTTGATGAAGGTGTCATCCGTGAGTCTTGTTAAACAAACCATCACATAAGGACCATAATCAAGCAATCAAACACCTCGTTCAAGATAAAACCTAAATGCATTGATAGTATACATTTAAACCTGAGATGAGATAACGCGAGAAAATTGGAACAAACATCATAAAACACAATAAATCCAATCTCCACAGGAACGGAATATCATGAAGATGGAAGAAAACTACAACACACATATATATAAGCACCACGGGACGAAACCCGGGTCAAATTCAAGTTTGAATCTAGAAATCTAGACAAAAAAGTTACATTCTATGGCATATGGCAATCCGCAGACTCAAATCCATGGATATTTCCACGGAATTATCCAAATATCCCACCCATGAATATCCACGGAACCAAGCCCATTAGGGTCTATAAGACAAGCACTATTCTATCACTAACACGAAACAGGTTCGAAACCCTCTTTCTGAATTGGCCCGAAAAGTAGAATACTTTACAGTTTTGTTTTTCCAAATACATTTGACGACCTCATGATCTGAAAAGTAGTTGAATGATATACTTCAAAAATTCAAATACATGCCACAGAATTTTTCTACATAAAACACATCACTCTGGTTAGTCTGAAACCCTAAAAGAAATTCAGCCCAGGGAAAACAAAAACACAAAAAGCAACAATCTTTTCAAACAGAAAGAGAACCCAATAAAACGTATCACTCCTAAATCAAAGCAACCTAACACAACATCATCAGCTAATGCAGGTACAGATCAAAGGAACATAAATAACGAAACACCAAATAAAAATAACATATGAATAAGACATTAATCTCGTATTACTTAGTAAAAAAAATAGATAGAAAATTAAAATTACCTTGCTTTAGCCAAAATGCTCAAATGGGTATGGCCAGATTTGTGTGAAGACACAAAATTTCACAAAAAAACTGATTACAAAATCAAAACTATCCCAGAAACGAGATAAATTTCTGTAATTTTTTTTTTTTGGGGGGGATATAGCTATAGAATATTAGCCAAACCCACTATATCATATAGTGTGAACATGTAGGTGTATAAATATTTGCACATGGGGATGGTTAAATTATGGGGGATTTATAGGGAAATGGGGGAAGGAAGGAGTGAAGTGAGAAGCAAGGTGGTTTTTTGGTCTTATGATGCTGCAGCTGTTGTTTTCGTACAAAGATGTTTTTTCCTTTGCGTAGGGACAGAGCAACCACACAGACACAGACACAGACACAGACAAAGACCCAGACCCAGACCCAGACACCACCGCAGAGAAGTGAGAGAGAGAGAGAGAGAGAGAGAGAGAGAGAGGGAGAGGTTGGCGTTATTTTTAAAGAACGCAGAAAGTGAAAAACAAGTCGGAAGCGAAGAGTGTGGGGAGGGAGGGAGAAAGAGAGAGGTGAAGTGAAGAGAGTGGTGGAAGTGAGTGACGAATGCAAATTGCAATTTCTAATTTATAACGGAAGAGAAAACAAATTAGGAAAAATAAAAAAAAGGAAAAAAAATCAAATTTGTTGAGATGAAATTGGAAAAAATCAATGCGATTTGTTTTGATTATGATGTGATCTCATGCCTTTTCTAATATCTTCTCATTTAAGGTCTTATTTGAGGGTTCGGTTTCTGGTGATTTTGCTACCTTTTTTTCTCGTTTTTAAAGAAATTGTTTATAAAAAATTAAATATAAATAAATAATAAATTTTTTTACTTATTAAATAAACAAATATAAATAAAATACAGATAAAATAAAAATCCAAACAATCCATAAAAAGATATTAGTCGTGTGATTTATTACTTAATTATTTTTAATGGCAATGACACTTCTTGTTTTATTTTTTATCATTGGATTTCGATATTATGTTAACAATCTACTTGTATGTGGAAAGAAAAATTAATTTGTGCATTTCGTGAAATTTTAAAGATGTAATGATGAGATGTTATTTTTCATATGAATTTTTATTTATTAGTAATTTTGTTGTATTACACGTACTAACAATTTATTAGTTGATCATAATTTGCATTATATTACCATTAAAGCAATTAGGGAATGAAAAATTAATTCATTTTACTCTAAGATTAAAAAATGAGGAAAATTTTATGGTCTCATTCTTTTTTTTAATAAGATTGATTCCATAAAATTATTGAATGACTTAGATTCATTCCAATTATGATTCCCACCCTTAATATTTATTTTAAATTAATCTTTTATAATAAATTTAATACAAACACCATGAATATTCCTATCAAGGGAATACAGAAATTCCCAAAATGTAAAGATGAGATTAGAAAAAATAAATAAATAAATTTGCTACAATATAAAGTTTTACCCCACGAATATGCAGTAGCTTATCTATTTCTTAAATGTTACTTACTATTCCCATTATATAATTTTGGTAACTATTGACGCCTGATGGACATATTTGACAAAGTGTTCCTCAAACTCGGTTAAATCCAGCTAAGGTATAAGTTAGCCCAATAACTACATTACCGAATCTCTTAGGCGCCCTTTGTCTATCTCTAACCCTTTTTGTCGGACGCAACACACTTAGTTATATAGATTTTGCTTGATCAAACTCTATTATTTGGCCCGGTTCCTCCCACTTGTATCATGTGAGGTTGTAAGTGAGTTGAGATAGCTCGTGAGTTACTTGAGTTCCACTCAGTGAAAACTTGAATTCGATTCACTTACAATTGAGTTGAGCTTGAGTTCGAGCTATTCGAATAGCTACCGAGTTCAAGTTCGAGTTTTAAAATACTCGATTCAATGAGCTCGTAAGCTTAATCGAGTTTAATTGAGTTAAGTCGAGTTCGAGTTTATCAAGTATTAAATACTCTTTATAGTTAAATCAATGTTTAAAAGAATAATTGAGCTTAATCAATTCGAGTTCGATTTTATCGAGTATTAAATCGAGTCGAGTCCAAGCTTAAAAATCAAAGCTCAATTGAGTTCGAGTTTTTAGTTTTTTATTTGAGTCGAGTTCGAGCTTGGTATTGTATCGATTTGACTTGACTCGTTTACAGCCCTAGTAGCACATCACCCTAGACTCCTACGTCCCAAAACTTGCCTTAATGACCCTTCGATCATTGTGCATGCCACCTCCATAATCTCCACTACCTCTACCAATGGGTAAATACCATAAAAAATGATCTATAAATACTCTTCTAAACGTCTTCCAACACTAGTCTGATAAGCTATCCACATTGCTTTATCATTTTACTTATTCTTTTATATTTTGCTAACTTGATCATTAGAGCAACTGCACGCACAATATTTGATCTCCATTAACCTATTGCTGCCTTGCAAACCCATTAATCCAAAGGTTGAGATCCAACATACTCTACGTCTAAGTTAAGGCACCAACAATAACAAATAAATTCATTTCCTTACAATTTAAAAAAAATGTGAAGATAAGTTTGAAGAGGGTAAAAAGGAAAAACAAAGAAAGAGAAGTTTTTTTCGATAAGCAAATTTATCATGTCAACATGCATAGACCATCTATATCTTAATTCTTAATTATTATTTACCCTATATAGTTTAGGTCACAGGTGAGATTGATAACCACTCATTTCTTGAAATTCTAAAGATGCATATATTGAATATGAACTTTTTATATAAATTTTTATTGTTAAGCAAATTTGTTTCACTTACTATCTATTTATTAAAACCAATCTAAGCAATCATGGAATGATGGATTATGCATAAATTTTAAGATTTAAAAAAAAAATCTACGCACCAGTTTCAACAAAAAAAAAAATAGAGTTTTGCCTTGCGAGCAATTTTATCACATCAATATAGTTTGTCTTCTTATAGGCAATTTCATCACATCAATATGCAGCCTAATCAATTTCTTAGTTTTTTAGGTTGGAAAATAGGGTTAACACTTTTTTTTTGGTAGACCACAAGGTTATTACAACGCGGCCATAAAGAACCATCATAGCATACTAACGCAAAAAATTAAATTCGATATTTTAAGAATGAGAATATGGACCAGATGCTATTAGGCTATAAGGTCATTGACAAATAAAATTAACATCAATAAAACAATAAGGTTACATTAAATAGCCAACAATAGAATATAGAAATTACTTAACAGCACAATCACTAGCTGCTAGAGTCTCCCTGCAAATATGCATAAAACTATCATCCGATAGTTAAAGGGGTTGAAAATGTGCTCATCAGCAACTTGAATAGTTTCACGGTGTTGGGATTCCATTTTCCACATGTCCAACTGGCAAAAGAGGAGCCTGTGAGCTAAAATAGGTTATAACATTTCAAATGGGCATTATGATCTTTCTATAACAATAAATATGCACCATAGGACTCAATAGCCAAAATAACATTTGTTCAATTAAACAACAAGGCATAATGAAGGCCATAGTGTATACCATTGAGTTCTGCTTCCAAGTCTGAAATATCACCTAGTTTTTCCCGAAAATTCATTGTCCTTTATCATCTTACATTACACAATCTATAGTGGCATAGTTTGTATTAGGATGTTTGGAGGCATCAGAATTTTGATGATGGACAGAGGAAGGGGCATCCATTTGAGGTATAGGGTGTGAATTTTGTGCTAATGACTCCCATAGTTTGTAATGAGCTGAGTATTCATGAGACAAACATCAAATTTTTTGGTGAATGGGCTAAGAAGTAGCAATTAAGTGGAAATTTTATTTATTTGTGGGAAGCCATATTTGCCTAAACGCAAAAGAGAAAACACCTATGATGGAAACTTGATTAAAAAAGGCTATTGACTTTGAAAGTGTGAAGCCATAATCATTAAGCAAATATTAGGGGAAATTCTATGATCCCGTTACTAATTTTGATGGGACCGGTCCGATCATTATCGAATAGTCTATATTATATCCAACCGTGATCGATTCACTAAAATTAGTCAATATTTCAATTATCATATTTATTTTAACAATTATATTATTGACTTGACGGTCCCTTTGATAGTACCGTAGAAACTCCCAAATATGAGTTAGCCTATAGTATTAGAATAAGTAGAGTTTTATTGTAACCCCCATCTATTTGATTGAACTCATATTTTATTAATTTTAAGAGTAATGATTCGTAAAACCCTCAAAGGTGGTTGTCGGCTACTCCTAGGCCTTAAAGATAGCCAGCTATTTGATTGTGAGCAAGTGACTTCTCTCTCTCTCTCATATTTTCCATTTAATTAATTATTTAGGACTAATGATAATGCGAAAATGTCCTTAATTAAACAAATAATTCAAGCCATACCTTTTTCAAAAATAAAAACACATTTCACTTGATCCCAGCAACCCAAAACATAGTCTATGTTTGTATAATTTATCTCATTCATAATTTTAAAAAATAATATCGTAAAAATTATTGTCTAACTTTTGGGTATTTTCTCAATTATATAATTAAAGTATGAACTTGTTGGATTACATAGTCAATTAAAATTTGCCTGTCCAATTTATATTTTCATGTCTCATCCTTTATACCTGTACTCTTTGATCAATAAATGTTTATCATGATACCTTTTTAAAAATGATAGAAATAAGAAATTTGATAAATAAAAACTTGAATGGGAATAACTTTAGTACTTTTAAACTTTCATGGTTAAAATTTGAGGAAAAATTCCATTGAATATGATATATACAAAACTTAGATAATAATGTTATTAACATTATAATCTTAAAAAATGTAAACATAAGGTTATTTCTTTTTCACTTATTAGATAACAATTCTATCGCTTCACATCATGTTTCATTTCATGGTTAATTAGCTGTTATCTTTATTGTAGCAACCTTACATTTATACATATGTAACTTTGAAATTAAAATCAGCAGGTTATTTTATCCTAAAATATCATGATCATGTGTCCCTTCTTTAATTCATTTTCCTTGCCAAGCAATATTGTCTATTAACATGTCATCTCATATTTATTTGCTTACTCTCATTCGAAATGCACCATCAATCAATGCAGACAAATGTCGAACAATTCATCAATGCCTTTATACAAAAGTTTCAAAAAAATGTAAAAGATAAAAATAAAAATTACACCTTTTATAGTAAAAACTTATTATTTTCACCACTTGATTAGAACCATCCCACCAAAAATATTATCATTACTTTAATTAAAAAAATTTAGTGCAAAAAGATATTAAACACTTCAATCATTGTTAGAATAAATCTTAATGTAATGAGACTAGTGCCATCATAATTAACATGGACCGTAAAATTTTTTGATCGGAGATAGATCTTCCAAACCGTTAAAATTATAACTTTATCTTCTAAAACCTTTTAAACTATATACAAATAACTGTAAAAACATTACTAAAACCCTAAAATTGTTATGACAATAAATCACACATTAAAAATTCAGAAAATATATTCGCATTTAATCAATATTACAAAAGATTCTGTTGTAGTTATCCCAAAACATAATTCTATCAAACCATCTTTAGTGTAAAAAAAAAAAAAAAAAAAGGTGGATTCATATTTTATTTTTCAACAAAGGTTTTGGGCTAATCTAAATAGATTCAGATGTCCGTTTGATTTTAAGAGCAAATAAAAGTTATATCTTTAAAAAACATTATCCTTTTCCCTGCTTTCTTTAATTTATAACTTATAAGTGGAGAGAGAGACAGAGAGAGATAAATTCAGATTTGCTTCAATTGAAGAGCAGCAATCATTAGGCTATGCGAACTTCTTCAGAAGAAAAGCACTAAACGACTAAAGTGCAACTCATTTCCGCCAAGATTGAATTTATGGATGAAGCATATCCAATTCTTATGCACCTTTGGTATTATTACCTGCCTTCCAAATGCGATTTATGAGGTTGGAATTTCTCCTCTTCTCGTATAAATAAATATATATGTGTGGAGCATGCGGGTCTAAATTAGAACTCTGCACGATTGGAGAAAATTAATACAGCCTATGCACCATGGTCGGGAAATTTCCTACGTGTTGCCGGTTGCGTTGATCTACATTTATATATATGGAAAAATTCACTTTCCAAACCAAATCCACGTTAGGCACTTACATCTCTTGACGAATGGGAGTAGCATTATCCTTTTCTGTTCTTGTTTCCATTGTTTTATGCATTAATACCAGTGCCTTTTACTTTTCTTAGAACATCACTACTATACCCCACGAACATAAATTGGAAAAGTTTGGGTAAAATCAATAAATAAATAGATAACCCACTAGTCCAAAAGTAATAATAATTAAGTTTTTTTTGGGACATAATAATAATTAAGTTAATAGGCCATTAATAAACTTTTTTTCAATCACTTGGTTGGTTCTTATTAGTATTAAGTTAGTATTCAATATTAGAAGGTTTTCCTAAGACTGCAAATGAGTTAAGCTACTTATGAACTACTCGAGCTCAATTAGAAAACAAGTCAAACTTTACTCGTAAAAATTTTCTATACGCAAGCGAGAGGAGGAATCGAATTTCACCTCATCAAAAAAATATGAGTCAAAATTCACCTCTACTAGAGTTGGATATACGCATCGAACTTCGCCTATATATATACACCTCTCTTGCTCATTTCTCCCCAGCTCGGGTCTTCTTCTTATGGGTACACTGTCTGCACTCTCTGTCTTCTCTCTCTCTCTCTCTCTCTCTCTTTGTGTTAAATGTGTAATATCTTTTATTTACTTTATTTATGCTTGCAGATATTTGAAGTGAAAGGTGAGAGGTCAAAAAAAGAGGTTGAAATGTGGAATCATCGTTTCAGGTTGGTAATTTATTTTTAATGTTTTAAAATTTATCTTATTATAATAGTTTTTTTATAAAATATTTTTAAATATTTTAAATGTGTACTGAAAATATATATTTATATTATTGTGTTAGTTAATAGTTTAGTAAAATAATTAGGTATTAATAAATTATATATGTTATATATATAAATAAATAAATTTATTATGTAGTAAATTTTTTAAATGTTGTTAAAATGATATTTATGTTGTTATATTAGTTAATAGTTTAATAAATCATTTATATAGGTATTAATAAATTGTTTATGATGTATATATGAATAAATATATTGTCATTGTGTTAGCTCTTGTGAGTTGTACATAATTTTTTTATATGTACATGTGTGTGTGTATATAATGCAAAAGTTGCATGTGTAAAAAATATAATTTTTTTGTGCAAAACTAGTATGTAAATTCAATGCGTCGAATTGTTATATGTAATACATGTTTGCATTGTCATAAAACTTGAAAACCTAAATTGGTTGAAAAAATTTCAAAATAACTTATGAAATAGGGATATTATTTCTTAAATTTTAGGATAAGATATCTAAACAAACATAGCATGTAACGAGCGATTTAAGAACGGAGGAATATAGAAATGGGGTTAATGAGTTTTTACAAGTAGCGGTCAACCACAGAGGAGCAAATGGACTGGTAAGATGCTCGTGTCGAGACCATCTAAATGCATTGTGGCAGTCTATTTATATTGTTGAATACCACCTCATGTCGAGAGGAATGGCTTAGACGTGCTTAAGGTGGATTTATCATGGTGTGGAGTCAGTTGGAATGGATGATAAAGATGAGTTAAGGGAGCATTCCCATTGAGTATTAACCATTCAAAAATCAAGCTGATCACCGGTTTTTAGAGGAATTGGCCGCTAATATGAGCGATTCTGAGGGGAATGACACAGATAGCGAGGATGAAGGTAGTGGTGATGGTTATCAATGGATGAAGATGTTTGAAAGTGTAAAGAGGCCGATGTATCTGGGCTTTACTAAGTTTTTAGAGTTGTCCACAATGCTTCAGATGATGAATATGAAAGTCAATGGCAAACAATTCATGAAATCTTTCAATAATTGGCTTGCCTTTATAAAAGTTATCGGACAGCAATACGTTACCATCATCATACTACGAAATGCAGAAAATGCTTAGACAATTAGGTATGGATGCAAATATCATTCATGCTTGTATTAATGACCGTATTCTGTTTCGAAAAGAGTTTCAAAACCTCAATAGCTACCTAGTTTATGGTGAAGGGAGATGGAACCTCATTCTAAGAAAAATAAGACCGTACCAATTAAGGTTCTTCATCATTTTCAACTAACATCGACGCTGCAACGGCCATTCATGTGTAGGCAGACAGCGCCGAAAATGAGATGGCATAAGGAAAAGTATAATAGTCAGGAAGGCGTGCTAAGGCACCTCATAGACTGTTATTAGTGAAAGGGACGAGATACCAAATATCCATGGTTCAATGCAGGTCCTCGGAGTGTGAGACTGGGACTTGTCATTGATGGGTTTAATCCTTATGCTAACATAAGCATAACATATAGTGTATGGCTAGTTCTTTTGTTTGTATATAATGTTCCACCAGGAAGGTGTATGAAGGATTCGTATCTAATGATGTTACTTTTAATACCGGGACCTACATCTCTTAGTAAAGATATCGATGTTTACTTGCAAGCTCTTGTGGATGAGTTGGAAGAACTGTGGACAAAAGGTGTGAGAACATTAGACGTGGTAGACAATCAAACATTCCGACTACATACCACGCTGTTGTGGACAATCAATGATTTCCCAACATATGGTGACATTTCCAGTTGGACAATCAAAGTGTACAAGGCATGCCCAATATGCAATATAGATTGCGTAAGCGAACATGCAAATAGTAAATTCCATTATATAGACCACCAATGGTTTTTGCCATCAAGGTATAGTTGGCACCGTGACAATAGACGTTTTGATGGTATTGTAGCAATGAGGGATTTCACTAGTAATGACATCATGTCATAATTGAGTCGGTACAAGCAATTCAGCTTGGGAAAGGGCAAGAGAGGGCATGGTAGGTAGCGAAATGAAGACTGTACAAACTGGTGTAAGAAAAGTGTTCTTTTTGGATTGCCATATTAGCAAGAACTTCATATCTGCCATAATGTCGATGTGATGCACATTGAGAAGAACATATGTGACAATTTAGTTGGAACTATCTTTGGCCTAAAAGGCAAGCTGAAAGTCACAAAAAGGCAAGATTAACCCTCCAAGCACTGGGTGTTTGCCTAGAATTACACTTACAATATCAGGGTGGCCGGATGTCCAAGCCACCAGTTGCATATACTCTATCATCTCGACAAATGACGAAGGTATGCAATGTGATCATAAATGTGAAAATGTCAAATGAATATGCTTAGAACATATCATCTTGTTTAGGTGCGAACAAAGCAAGTTTAATAGGTTTAAAGAGCCATGACAATCATGTCATACATCAATGGATTTTGTCTATCGTCATTTGCCTGTGGTTTTCTTAATAGCCAAATTTACAACATGATTTATGATGTGTTGCAATTTTTCATGGAATTAACTGCTAAGGAACTTTGAGTGAATTTTCTAGAATCATTAGAGAAAACAATAATTTTAACACTATGTAAGTTAAAGATGATATTCCCACCGGCATTCTTTGACATCATGATCCACCTAGTTGTACATTTGCCAAAGGAAGCCCGAATGTGTAGGTTGGTTCAGTATCGTTAGATGTATTTGATGTAGAGGTACTAGGAGTACTTAAGGGAGATGTCAGGAATAGAGCAAGACTGGATGGTTCTATTACTGAATTATATGTTATATGAGAGAGCATTCGATTTTGTTCACTGTACTTCAAGAACATAGAATCGATGATAAATAGACCTAATCGGCCGTGGTTTGAACCATTAAATGAAGGCTTAGTCTCATCATTTAGCATATTTGCGTAGCCCATTCAATTATTGGGCGCATCAACCCTTACGGGTCAGACGTTGAAGTTAACGAAATGCATTGGATTGTGTTAAACAATTTCGAGGAAGTCCAACCATATGTCAGGTACGATGCCTCACATACATTAATTGGTGCACCACTACATATCAATTCAATTGCTAAATTTGTTGTTAACTAATTTATGTGCAAAGAGTTTGAGCAAGAACTCAATGCGCGTGGAGAACAGAATGTAAGAGCACTTGCAAGCAAGCATTTCGCTGAGTTATTTAAGACTAAGGTTGTTTGTGAACTAATCATTGACAAAGAAGCTTAAATGGGGGAAATTCACTAACTGTTCCTTCCAATCTTTTGCAAATTATGCAACTCAGGACTGGTAATGTGACACAAGTGCCAGAAGATCTGGAAGCATTGGCATGGGGCCCAAATGTTAACCAATATAATTTTAAAGCTTTTGTTGTCAATGGAGTTCGCTATAATATTGAGTCTAGAGAAATTTGCTTGAGATCACAAACCATTGGTGTGTGCATGCTCGATGCATATAACAAGAAAAGGATATTTCTAGGGTATTATCACTAAAGTTATCTAGTTAAATTACATAGGGTTTAGGCGTGTGTTTTTATTCAAGTGTAGGTGATTTGATACCAACCGAGACATACAAGAGAGCATTGATGGAGACCTCATTTCAATCAACACACGAAGGTCATGGGACGACAATGATTCATATATTTTTGTAGATCATGCAAAACAAGTATTTTACATTAAAGGCCTAAGCAAACGCTCTGGCGACTAGAAGGTTGTCCAAAAAGTACACCACCACCATATATTCAATCAAGGACTTTTCTACACTAAACCCGCTGACAAGGGTGTTCCAAGGTGCAACATGAAACTGACAAACCTCTCCAACAGACTGTATCAAGGCCTTGGACAATACCATTCGAATGAATATTCATGGACTTAGGAAACCTCAATTGCTTATCTGACCTCGACAAAGGCACCAGTTGTCGTGACCCTATATGGGGCTTAGTAGAATTGCTCTAAATCGTCATGTCACGTGTGCACCCGTAATATGAGGTTCACCTTGCAAATCAGAGTTTATAAAACACTAATTAATTATCCTCTCATTGTATTATACATATATAAATTTATTATGAAAATAATTTATTGGATATTGAAACTTCCACAGATCACAAAGACCGCAGAGAATGAGATATCCTACCAAACGATAAGATAAGGTAAACCTAGGTTTAACACAAAATATCAACTAGGTTTAAATCAAGAAAAAAACTACATTTTTATGTTTATTCTCTCAACTAGGTTTAACCTATCAAATCTTTAATCTTCTATCAGTCTTGTACAACTTGATATTTGTTGCGCTCTACACTCAGATCCCATCCCATCCATGTATTTAACTTACCTGCAAAAGCAAATTGTTGGAGAGTCAGCTACAACTAGCTGAGTGAAGTATATCCTCGTTCCATACCATTCAAGCACAAACAAACAAGTTATTAAACAAGCATATGCAATGCAGACAAGCAAATGAACAAATATATATGACCCACCGGTAGCCAATATATATATATATATTCGGATTTACACCCTCCGAATCCGGGGTTGCGGTACATCCACACATCAGCACCCGGACCGCTAATACTTCGAGAATCAAATTTATTCAAGGAGTTTTTCATACATAGGAAATAATATACATATAACAACATCCCATTGAAGCAAGATATCCTTAACAATGACTCGGCGCGATCCTAGGAGTTGGGCTGTCTCCCCAGGACGACTTAGTTCTCATTCCCCTAGAACAATGCCCATGGTACACACTAGGCATATACCACTTCGGTCCTCCATGTTCACCGTCCTCACAGGACAGTGTGGCCCATCCGAGTCAAAGTGTAGTGGTGATGGCTTTCTACATACAATCGTGCAATGCATGATCAATATTAATAATTATCACGCCAATAGTCATTAAGTCCATTTATTTGGCGATCGGAAAATTATCAGACACTCGCAAATATCAAAATAATTAAACAACACTCAATACTTAACGTTTAGAATAATGTATAGTATTTTCAACACAGATAACAAACACGAGCAACCACAAGTGTAAATTTCCCAACCCCATACTTGAATCATTTAATTTATATTAACAAAATATCATACTCTAAATCTACAAGCACAAGCAGATATGAAGGTCATCGGAATATACTCACTTGTTTATCCTTGCTTAATGGTCGTAGAAGTCTACAAGAAAACTTAAAGACGGATTTGTCTCCCTTGAGAATTTAGATAACGGATACTTATTACTATACTATTATTCATACAAAGAAACCTATTGTGTCTTTGTGTCTTCAACTTCGAGTTTTAACATTCTTAATCTAACCTTAACACATAATTAGTCCTTTTGAAGTTTATAAAGGCTATGCTTCGTAAGTTAAACTATAAAATTCGCATAATCTTAGTTTTCTTAAGAAAAGTATTTTAAATATTTTCAAATATCGAGTTTAATCATGAAATCTTAAATCGAGCATATTATACTCGTATTAACTTAGATTTTAGCATATGAGTAGTCATTAGAAAACTTATCGAATGTAGTTTTTAATTATCAGGTTAAACTAATCATTTTATATATTTTTCCTATGTTACTTTAGGGGCTCGAAAGGTATCATAATGATGCCTAGGTTTCTTGTTTTGTATTCTTAATTATTATTTCAAGTTCAATTCTTTGTTTATTTTTATTTCATAAAGTATTAGTGATTATACTTAATTTAAGTACATTACTCAACTTTTTAGTTAAAGCATATATATTTATATTTATTTTCATTTTGCTTGTCTTGATCTTAGTTTAAGTATGTAACTTTAGTTAATTTGATTGTATCAACTAATATTTATGATTTTCATCGATCTACACTTTATATCCTTATAATCCTATAAGGGTCGAAGATTATTTCTTAAGTTTAATTTCTCAATTACAATCTATATCATCTTGATTTTCTAATTTGTAAATGAATTACTTAAGTTTTGTTTTAGGAATCTTATTCTTTTATATTTGTCGAAATCTTCATGTGTCTATACAGGCTTGTTATTGAGTTTATCTAATAGATTTAAAGCTAAATTATCTTTTATCTATATAATACTTCAATCGTATCAAGTTTATGTATTGAAATCCTATTTCTACGTATGATATGAAACTCATGTTTGTATATAGGGTAATATACTAAAGTTTAATTACATATTCAATATTCCTGTTGATCTAATGATCAAATATCTTTCATTTATCAATTTAAGTAAAAATTTCTTATGAGGTCGAAACTTTCATTAAAGGGGCAGGGTTTTCTAAGATTTTATTTTTCCTCTTTGGTACCATTTATACTCATGAATATATATTGTGTGTAATTTAAATTATTTAAACTTGTCATAGAATATCTCTATTCTTTTTAAATGCCAGAACTATGCCATAAGTTTATTTTACTTAATTCTAATTATTTCTTTAGTTAAGTTTTATTTCATAAAACATAATGAATGTTTGTATAAGTTAAGAATAATATATATATATATATATATTAGTGTACTCGATATTAAAATCTTAATTTAAGTTTTATTTATGTAAATTAGACCTAATATCTAGTTTTAATGAGTATATCTCAATTCTAGCGATTTATCTTTAAATTATCATTTGCTAACTGATATACTTTAAAGATCTAATAATTTAATTCTAAACCAATAGTTATTGTTTTGGAACTATATTTACCGAAATATCACTCGTGTTCGAAAATTACTATTCATTTCCCAGGAGGTCACCCATCCTAGGTCATGAGTACGCTTAACTTTTAGTGTTTCGAGAATTTTTCAGTATTACACTATAGATATCTCTATAGTTAATGTTTCATATTTTTTTTACATTGTTTTCAGGTTAAAAAATAAATTCTAAAATTTACGGAATCAGATAGATTTGGGTTTATCACCTACGCGATTAGAGTTTCTAGATCTAATAGGGTAAACTCAGGTTTTAGTCTATATATGGTTAAAATATTATAACTTTTATGTTTATGAAATCAGAATTTTAATTTGAGTTTTACATTAGAAGATTTTCATAAATTATTGATCCTATCGGTATATTTCAACCCTAGTGATTTGCCTCTAAATATATATGTACTAAAAAATGGAATCTAGAAATTAATTATCTAATATTATAATCAATTTTTTACCATCTAGCATTTTTATTTATCAATTTATTATCTATTTGATAAGTAAAATGTAATATTAACTAGTCTAAATATACATCCTAGTATGACATAATTTTATATTATTATCATTATATATGGATGTAAATATGTATATTTATAGTAAAAACTATATAAAACTTCTAATATTATGAAAACTTATATGATTAGGATCATAATAGTAAAATTTTAAAGTGATCGAAACTTAACCTTGTGTGGTCTTAAATTGAAGAGCGTATCGCCACAACCACAACACCACTTTCGGAATTGGAATCGGTTGTCATATATAAGATATGGACTTTTAAAGATCGAAGGAGCTTCTAGATTTCTTTTTCATTTTTTCATTATTTCTTTTTCTTTTTCTTTTTTTTTTCTCTTCTCCTAGTCGGAGAAGATTTCTTCTTCTTCTTTTCTTTATATATATATATAATATATATATATAAAGTCTTCATTTGAAGACTTTGCCCAAAGAGAGAGAGAGAAATAAGAGAGAGAAAACGAGCAGACAGAGAGAGAGGAGAAGAATATGAAAAAAACGAAAGGGGCAAACTTAATTTATAGGCTGCGTATAGCGTGGGCAATAAGAAATTACTGGGAGATTTAAATTTTTTGGGTTTTAATTGACACATATGATAAATACTAATTCGATAATATTTTTAGATAAAAATTTACTACCTACTATATCAAATATTCTGAATACTATGGTATACTTAAAATTTTTAATTTAAGATTTTTATTTTTTAACTTTAATATCTATATCGTAAATTATATTTTATTCTTTAAGAGTTTAGATTATTAGTGTTTTGATATTTTATGACCTAACTAATAATTATATTGTCTTTAATTTAACTTTATTTATATTTTACTATTATAAATTTATAGTATTTATCTTTTGTTTGTACCTTTTGAATTATTTTTGGGATCTAATTAATTATTTTACTATCATTATTGGACTTTAGTTTATATATATATATATATCATATTATTATTGTTATATCTTATGGAAAAATTTTCTTTGATATATATATATATATATTATATTGTTTATACTTATATTTTTATTTTGATTAGATCTTTTATTATCTATATTGGTAATTACCGATATTTAAATTCGTGAAAAACAAGGAATTTTTCGGATATTTTCTAAAATTTCTGCCAGACATTACTATTGATTTAGCAACTATCAAAATTTAAGTAAACGTATAATTTAGGATGTTACACCAGTAGCGTAGCAGCACCTAGGAAGTTGAAAGCCCTTGTCATGATAATTATAATGAATAACGAAGAATGTATTGTTAGTTTTAGTGTGTGTGTGTGTGTGTGTGTTGTCCAATTTGTAGTAATTTGGATATAAGATATTTATAACATTTAAATTTTGTTTGTGCAAGATGAATCCAAACGATCCTAACTTTCTTAAGGCGATCATGCAGGATGCTAATGTATGATCCCAGTAGTATACCAATAATGTTGTTGTTTACACTTATTCATTTACCTTATTATGTGCTTATAATCGACATATTAATACAAGTATTTATTTGTGTAGGCGGATAGTTCACTACACTAGTCATAGGTGAGGGTCAGGGAGGGGATGATTCCGATTGCGATTCCGACTCTGGTGCACCAGGGGACCAGCCTACACGGGAGTGAGGTGTAGACAATTCATCGCTAGGAGATGATGTCCAGTGTGACATGATACCTACCTCAAATCATGTTAGACCTAAGGACCCACGTGCCATCATAGTTGAAGGGAGGAAGCTGCTCAATATGCCACTTGTGAAAGGCTGATCTTAGGATACCACACTGTAAACACGGCATGTATAAGGGGAAGTGAGTATAGGAGTATTACAGAAAGTACGACCAAAGGCCAGTACTTAGCAGGTCAAACGAGTACAAAGGCATCATGTGCAGACCCATTAGGATACTTAAGATGGAGTTTGTACTCCACCATAGGGCTTCGACGAAGCTATTCGTGAAAGGTGCAGGCAACAAAGCATGATCAACATTCCCAAAGTCATATCAACACGGCATTATCTGAAGAGTCATGGTAAGTTTGTTTTATATCTAAATGTTTTCGTCAATTATGTATTATGCCACCTATTTATTAGCACAGTCTATTTTTGTTAATGTACAACAAAAGTTTAATGCACTGCCTAATTAAAGGAAAATAACAAAGTGGGGGGATGCCCTAAATTAATTTAACTAGTAAATCATACAGTCAAAATCCATATTTACTCAAGCAACATATAATCTCGAAGGGTGGACGAAAGGTAGCTTCGAGCAATCCTCCAGAGGATATGAGCATGGGGCAGATGAATGGAGGGATTTTGTCCACTTCGTGGAGAGTGACCCAGATTAGGGGGTAGTTACGTTTTTCAAACAATAGATTACATGCAACCACTCTTAATCAATCCAACAAAATATCTAATCGTTTGTTTTATTTTTTTCAGAATCGATCCAAGGTTAACATAAGGAGCCAAAAGCAGCAAAAGTTCTTTCACACGGAAGGGACTAACTCCATGATGTTCCATATGCTTACCAACGTGAGTAGATAATGTCAATTACAAACTTCATTTCAACGTAACGGCATATTATACAATTTTAAGTTGCTCATGTGTTTTCACCCGCATTTTCTTTTATATTTTAGGAATTCACGTCCATAAAAAACTACTGGTGGACCCACATTAGAAAGAAGAATGGGATGCCCACATCTTAGTAGCAGTCACCAGAGGCCGCTAATAATTTCACAAGTCTATGCAATATTTACTTATATAATAATATATTTTCCTAGTATCTTCATATTGTTGACATGATTACTGTTCATTTTTTTTCCAAATTAGGCATGTATGGAGAAGTGTAAAGCCCAGGAGGGTACCATTGTTGCTACATAAGTTAAGATCCTTTGAATGATTTTACTATCATGAGAGGAAGTCTTGGGCCATAGGTTTGGCTATCATCAAGGCATGGCATATGGTACTCCAATCCCCAAGGAGAGGCACTCTTACTTTGAAAATCCTCCAGACGAGACTCTTGTCAACTCAGGTGGGGAATTTAGACGTGTTAAGGCACAATGTCAAGCGTGCGGAGTGTTTTTGGGAGATGTATATGAGCCAACTTTTGATGCAATCATATGAGTAGTACACATCATAGTCTCAACCTGCACCCCACATGAGTGGCCCTATTGGTGGGCCTCACCCGAGCTACCTAAGGTAGAGATTCATACCTTTTACCTCAAAACTCCACCTCTATAATCGTATTATGGCCAACATGGGATGTCTAGCCATTAGTTGGTCAACATGGGATACTGACTCAGCATCCTACCGAACAGCACAATACTATTTGCAACTCTAAACAACAGCAGGGGCATCCCCATGCATTGGGCTTTGCACCTTGGTCATCATCAAAATCAACCATCCATTTTACTTCGCAGCATCCCCAGTACGGTTCTTGCCCATTCCCTAATGCAGCTCCATCTTTAGGTGCAGGATCAAGTCAGTAGTATTACCTACCACCCTATGGATACCAGTATGCCACTAGTCACCACCTTCTACAGTTTCTACCTCCTCATCGTAGACAGCTTGTAGTATTAGATCAACTCAGGTTAAGTAGCGTTATTCAAATAGAAGGCGCTACATTTTTGGCGAGTTGTGTTATGTTTTTTTATTTTTTTGTTTCATGTTACCTTTGCTGTTTTTTATTTGTAGACTTGTACTATTTGCATTATGCAACCTAATCGGCCGAAATATATAGTTTAGACTAATGTTTGTATGTTGAGACTACTTATCTATTGCCATGTATAGATCTTTCCATATTTCCATCATAAATTTTATATAATTTGAAAAATATAATTTTGTCCACATATTATTATGAGATTAAACAATCAAATGTTTAAAAACATAAAAATTAATAATAAAAAATATATCAATTTAATATAATATAATGATAGAAAAAACATGTACATAGGTATGTATTTTGCGAAATATTAATGTATATAATTTTTTATATTTTTTTTATCAAAAATTAAATATTATTTATACATAGAATTTATTTTCTCACTCTTATATATATATATAATTTAAAAACTTATAAAAAAAATATATCTAGTTTACTATAATATAATGATAAAAGCATGTACATAGGTATGTATTTTGCTCCTTATTAATATATAAAATTTTTAATATTTGTTATCAAAAATCAAATATTATTCATACATAGAATTTATTTTCTCGGTCTTATATATATAATTTGAAAATCATGAATAAAAAATATATCTAATTTACTATAATACAATGATAGAAAAAATATGTACATAGGTATGTATTTTGCTAAATATTAATATAATTTTTTTAATATATTTGTTATAAAAAATTCAATATTATATATACATAGAATTTATTTTTTTGGTCTTTATATATAATTTTAAAATTATGAATAAAAAATATATCTAATTTACTATAATATTATGATAGAAAAACATGTTTGTAGGTATGAATTTTGTTAAATATTGATATAATTTTTTTAATATTTGTTAAAAAATTAAAACATCATTTATACATAGAATTTATTTTCTCGATCTTACATAGATAATTTTAAAATTATGAATAAAAAATATATCTACTATAAGGTATTATGTATTTTGTTAAATATTAATGCATAAAAAATTAAATATTTGCTAACAAAAACGTAAAAATTTTGTATTTAACTTATTTATTCTATCCTCTATGTTTATGTATATATATATTTTTAAAATAATTATTTTTTTAGATTGAGGAAAATAATTCACCTCGATTCAAAATTTTACCTTAGATTAAGTCGAATTTTGAATTGAGGCAAATTTTAATAAGATTTCGAAATTGTCGCACATAGAGGAAGTAGGTTTTAATTTGGATTGAGGAAAATTTTGCCTCACATGTCCATCAAAGGTGAATTTCGCCTCAATCTAGAAAATATTCAAGCATCATTCGCCTCTACTCTTCCTTATATACCAATTTCCTGCCTCTTCTTCTTTTTTCATTTTACCCACGTTTTATATTTCAATTCTTCTTCCTCCAAAATCTCTCTTCATGTCAAATGCATACTCTTTCATCTACAAAATTTGTTTTATTGTTTTTTATACTATTATTTAAGTTAATGATGTATATTAATCTTTTTTTTATGCGATCTTTTAGGCATTAAATGACATATGATCAACATATTCCTATATTTTAATGGTAAGAATACATTATTTCTATATTAATCTTCATTTTATGTTATTTATATGATAAATAATTTCTTTCACTAATAATAATAATTTCATGTCATTTTGATAGGTATTAGAATTAAACCATTGAATCACTATATATTACATGTATTATGATTAATAATTATCCGATAATAATTTTAATATAAACATTCGATTATTTCATAAAAATAAAAAAATTAACCATTACAATTTCATATTTTCATTTTTAATAAAATAAATTTAAAATAATATCAGAAGAAATAACTGTTCAATATTTAATTTTATCATACGTAAAAAAAATTGCAAGCAAATTAAATTAGCCTGACATATATATATGGCAAATGTTTTAAAAAAATATATAATTACTTTGAGGCTAAAATTGCCTCAAATTGCAAAAGTTAAAAAAAAAAATTCCTTTTGAAGCTGTAGAACTTGGATTTTTCATTTTTGATTTTATTTCTTTTAATCCGATCTGTATTAAACCTGAACCTATTTAATACGAACCATCGACTAGGAATTAAAATAAATTTAAATTTTGTTAAAATTTTATGGAGTCGCCCCCCGATTGAAATTGGAAAAAAATTATAAGGTAAGAATAATGGGTTGCTTGATTTTAACTTAACTACTAGTTTGCAAAAATTTTGATTTAAAAAAAATCAAAAGTAATGAACCAGAAATTTTTAGGTTCGGGGTCGATCCTATTAAAACCATATGATTACTACTTTAATCCATAAATGAAAATTTTATTCTTTTAATACTAAAAAATTTATCAAATATCATAAATTTTAACATTTACAATTTTATTGACAAATTAATAATAAACCAATTAATGCTTATGAGAAATAACAAATTAGTTATATATACGAAAGAAGATAACGGGACAAAAATGAATTTTTCAAATTTTATGTTACCCTAGAGGTACTTGCATACCTCTTAATCAGGATCACACAACACGTTGTTCTTTTTATAAAAAATTTTAGTGTGTTGGTTATTTTTAGATTTTCAATTCTTTAATTATAAGTTTATTAAAATTTTATTTAAAAAACATAATTTTTGGTGCTCATAATGCTAGCAATCTATATATATATATATAATATAGAGAAAACAGAATTTTTCTAAGTGATGAAATTTATTTATTAATTATATACTTTATTATTACTATTATTTTTTTAGAAATTAAAGTAAGAGATAGACTTACCTGATGCACTAGTCAGATTCCGGATCGGGTCGAACTTGGAGTTGATTTTAGGTCGAGTTGTGGTAAGTACAGAGGCAACCGACGATATGGGGATTGGTGATTCTGGAGGCCAATGGTGGCGAAGGGTGTGTTGGACTGGATTGGTTCAACGCATCTAATACTCTAGTGGTGATAAATTCCTTCGAAAGTGGCCTTAGGATGGTGGTTTGAGCTTCAACATATGACAATCAGAGCAAAGCTTCGTAAGAAATCCTCCTAGTGGTTTTCAAGCTAATCTAAAGCTATTGATCGAAAGCTAATACTTAATTGAAGTTTCCTTGAGCACCAAACGAATTAAAAACACTCAGACCGCTGGCCTATGCCTTGGTCATGATTTGCATAAAACTAATACTTAAGGCTTCTAAAATAGGCCCAATTAAATAAGCTAATCCATATAGGGTATTTAATTGGGTCCAAGAAAAATCTATAATTAAAATTAATACTATCAAGCCCATAAGTATATATATTCTATCTTTTTATTATAATTTGTGGGCTTAATATAATATTAACATATACTATAAATTGAAGCCATTTATGGGCAAAAATGAGGTGTTTACAGCTGCTCTTTTTTGTGGTGATATTTCATAAATTTTCCCCACAAAGATAAAATGAGACCTTATTTTTGCCTTTTGAAAATTTTTGATAAATCTGGAAATAGAAGCAGTGCTCTTGCAATAGGTCTGCTGGGGATTATAATTGTGCACTTTTGTGCCAACTTGATGAACTCGAGAGGCACTTCTTTGAGATAGCAAGTCATGAATTGGAGTATTTCTTTGGATATCGTTTATTTTAAGTAAGTAATCTTAAAGGATGGGATAGTGCTCCTTCAAGCAAGCGATCTTAAGGTATAGATTTAGATGATGTTCTTTTGAACAAGTGATTCAAAGACTAAGACAACATTCCTTTGAGTAGGCGATCTTAAAACTTTAGTGTATGATGCTCCTTCGAGCCGGTGATCAAAAAACTAAGATGGTGCTCAATCGAGCAAGCGATCCTATAAACATAACCGGATGACGCTCCTTCAAGCAGATGATACAAAAATAGGACGGCGCTCCTTTGAGTAGGCGATTTTAAAAGTTTGAGTGGACGACGGTTCTTCGAGTAGATAATCCAAAAACTAGGATGGTGCTCCTACAAGTAGGCGATCCTAATACTTAACTGGACGACGCTCCTTTAAACAAGTGATCCAAAAACTAGGACGATACTCCTTTGAGCAGGCGATCATAAAAACTTGACTAGATGATGCTCCTTTGAGCAAGTAATCTAGAAACTAGGACGATTCTCCTTTGAGCAGGTGATCCTAAAACTTAACTGGACAACGCTCCTTCAAGTAGGTGATCAAAAACTAGGACGACGCTCCTTTGAGCAGACGATCATAAAAACTTGATTGGATGACAGTCCTTCGTGCATGTGATCTAGAAACCAGGACTACACTCATTCAAACAAGCAATCCTAATACCTTGGTGGATGACGCTCCTATGAGTAGGTGATCAAAATACTAGGATGACACTCCTTCTAGCAAGCAATCCTAAAACAATGGCAGATGGCACTCCTACGAGTAAGTAACCCTAAAACTAGGACAACGCTCCTTCAAACAAGTGACCTAGAGGTTGGCACGGTACAGGTCGGTTGCGGACCAGAACTAGAACCACCAGATCCGGGGCGGTTCACGATTCCACGGAATTGTCGGTTCTAGTGGTTCCGGTTCCACACGAACCGTGAATCTGTTTTTTTTTTAATTAATCGAAAAATGAAAAAAAAAACTCTTAAATCAATAAAAGCAATTACAACTTATTTATATCCAAAATAAACATTTAATATTTTTCCAAATAAATATAATGGCTAGCAAATAATAAACATAATTACGAAACACATAGTAGTTTATTAGCATACAAGCAAACGATAACGAGTAAATTTCATTGCGCTAGACATTACATATTACCTTCACAACAACATGAACACACTAACTACTATAAGCTCCCCTCCCATATTGAATTTGTTTGTGCTGTATATGTTTTGTTGTTTTTTTTTTAATTTCTGGAAGAGTCGAGTCGGAACTGCCGGTTCGGTCTGGAATAGAGGTTCCCGACCCGGCAGAACCCTGGTTCATAACCATCCCGACGGGGCGGTTCACTGTTCAGAACCACCTTGTGCCGATATCTAAAGCAACCCTTAAGGATTGAGGAGAAATGATGATTCACTACTGACTTGATTTGGAATGGTTTCTTTTCTTTCTTTTTTTTTTTTTAGGTGAATCTTTAAATTTTTTTTCAAACTGATTTTTTTTCTAAGTGAGTCTTAATTTTTTTTTTCAAATAGGATTTTTTTTTTTTGAAAAATGAATCTTGAAATTTTTTTCAAACATAATTTTTTTTCTGAAGAGTGGATCCTGAGTTTTTTTTTTTTAAACAAAAAATGTTTAGAACAATTTGCTAACAAGTAAAGAGTTTCATTGACTTGAAAATTGCAAATAAGCAACAGTCTCTCCCTTGTTGTTTATCCATTCACTTCTTTCTTTGAAGATCATTTCTTGGTGGCCTTTTTCCATTTTTAAGGGCAATAACCTTTAATTTTAGGATATTTGACTTTTCTGATTCTGGGGCAAATAAATTCTTATGCTTTTCATCGTTTCCTTGATATTGAGTTGGATATCTTATGCTTGATGTATTTAGTCACATAGGACTTTCTCACACTTTCTTTGGCTTGTTTTCACATATGGCTCGAATTCCAATAATTGTAGTCTGATTTGTGAAAGATATGTCTTGGTTCATCTACCAGGTCTTTTCTTGGGTTGTAACTTAGGCTTTTGGTTATTGGCTTGCAATAAAAGGGATATCATATGCAAGCTATTTAACAAATTTTATATTTATATCTCTTTGCGTTTTACAAGTCAAGAATCTTTCAAGATAACTAAAGTAGGCTTTCCCTAGTTTCAAAAGTAACTTTTATTAACGATAATTTGTTTCTAAAGATCAAAAGAGCCCCCATAAGATGGTAGTAAGGGGGTTATAATTCTTGGGTGTGATAAAGATAGGTTTTAAATTGTAAGTGTATTTAGGTTTTGAAGTATGCTCATTCTCTTTATTTTTGTGCTCAAACACTTTGATTTGGCTTTTCTTTATCCTTCCCTTTTATTTTCTTCTTCCACCTTTTCTCTTTCTTTTTTTTTCTCCCTTTTTTTTAACCTTTCTTTTCTTTATTGTTATTTTTAACTTTATCCTTTTATATTTTTATTTATTTTTTAGCTTCAAAGTGTTTGACTTATGTGTAGGCTTTATGTATGAAGTTAAGGTTCTCTTTTCATTTCATAAGATTTAAATTATCATTAACAAAATTTTACTTTTGAATTGATGCAACTATGGCAAGCATAAATTAGTTAATCTATGTCTCCTATGATGTGGGGTACCCCATTGCAAGGTAGTCCTTGACAGGGTTTAATTTTTAGAAATCACTTCTTTAAATAGACTCAATGCGATTAATAGGGTATAAGTGTATTTAGGTTATCGAAAAGAATATCTGGTATCATTTTGACCTACTTACCAAGTTCAAAATGAACCTCCTTTAAGGAATGAGCCTTATAAGTCACCTTAAGATCACTCGACTCTCGAGTATTTAAAGGTTAGTGTTTGGTTTTTGGTGGACTCCTTACATCCTAAAATTTTCAAGTAATAAAATATCTGCAGACAAACATTCATTCAAATTTCCCCTTGAGTAATCAAGCATTTCAAATTACCCTATAAAGGATAATAAAAGACATATTTTCAGCAAAAAATATAGATGATTTATTTATTCATTTTCCTTACAATAGATGATTTATTTATTCATTTTCTTTACAAAGATAAGCACCATCATCAATCCTCTTCCTTTGTCTCTATTGATCCCCTTACAAAATGCTTGACCTTATTGATGTTGGCTGATAAGTTTAACTATTGCAGACGATATGCTATCTTATCATATGGTAGGAGTAAACTCTCAATACTTCAAGAGAACTTGCTTGAAAACCTTTTATAAGTTGGGATTGAGTTACTGCTACTAGCCAACTCAATAGATTATAGGCGCTTAGGTTGGATAAGCTTGAAATCAATCAAATCTTGAACTTTATTCTTTAACCTCTAACAACTTTTGGTAGAATGGCCTGTTTGACCTATATGGTACTCGCATTGGGCGTTAGGATCATAGTTCCATCGTCTGTACCCTTCTTTTGGGATCTCAGATGATACCATATTCTGATTTTTCAACTGGTTAAAAACTGAGGCCATCAGAGTTTGTTTTGGCTTAATGCTTTTGATGTTGGATGCTTTATCTTTCGTCTCATCTTTTTTGGCCGGTTCTCAAATTTACAGCCCAATGACTCCTCCTAAGTCTCATGAGATGGTACTTTATTAGCAGTAAGGTCTAAATTTTAGAGTTGTCTAACATGTATTTCATAACCCACTCTAGGGTTTTGATCCTTCCTTCCATTACTACAAGTCTTTGTTCTAGATTCTCACGTGCCCCTTCCCTTTGGATGCCTTGAATTTGATCCTTTTTCCTACAAATAACTTCTTTGATTTGATGTATCGCCAACATCTTGTGTATGAAGCATGTTTTGTAGGCTCTTCATATGTTAGGATGCTGTAGAAGTTAGAAGTTGGATCATCAACAAATTGCAATTGAACTACTTTTGAGTCCATCAAATCCTAAATTTTGTTCTTTAATTCCCAACAAGCATTAGTAGTATGCCCATGTTGACCCTTGTGGTATTCACATTGTGCATCAGGGTCATATTTTCATGGTTTATACCCTGATATTGGTTCTTTAGGGTATAATAAGTGGTCCTCTTTCGGTTTATGGTAAACTTGAGATGAAGAGATAGAGATTTGAGTGAATTTCCACCAAGATATCTATGTAGGCTTGCTATAGTTTTTTTTTTCGCTTACCGTGTCAACTATAACCTATTTCATTGTAGGTTCTCCATCAACTCCTTTGTAAATTTGAAGTTTGCAAAAAATAAGGGCATTGTCGATTCTATACCCTACTCTACTATTTTAGAGAAATTCTCTATGGTATGCACAACAAGATGGGAGAAGAAGGGTTCTTCAAGTGTATTGATAAAAATAAAGACCATATACTTCTACAGAATAGGTGTGGAAACCATTAGGGCTGTGCAAAAAACAGACCGAACCGTGAACCGAACCGAACTGAACCGAAATTTTGGTTCTTTTTTGAAACAGTTCGGTTCACGGTTCGGTTCATTGAAGAGCAAACGGTTCGTGGTTCGGTTCGGGACCATGAATCGAACCGAACCGAACCAAACCGTTTTATATATTAAAAAAATTAAAAATATTATTTTTACTCTTAATTGTTTTATTAATAATACATATCTATGTCATAAATTTTAAAAACAATTAATTTTTTAAAATAAAGTAATTGTTTTTAAAATTTTTTACTTAGATATGTGTTAGTCATTAGAATAAAATTAGATTTTTCATAATATGTTTCAATTGTTATGTTATCTATAAGTAAGATAGATTTTAGAATTTAAACTCTAGTATTCTAACTTAAAAAAATTAATTGTTGTAAATTTTTTTTACTTAGATATGTGTTATTCATTATAATAAAATTAGATTTTTTATAATATGTTTTAATTGTTATGTTATCTATAAGTAAGGTAGATTTTAGAATTTAACCTCCAAGTATTCTAACTTCTGCATATTTCTTTTCCATTTGTCTTACTAATTAATCTAGTTCTATTATTTAGTTACTTATTGATTTATATAATTGGTAATATGTTAGTTAGAAGCATACAACAAATTACATTTTATGTTTTATATTGAGATAAAGTCTAGTATATCATTATAATTCAAGATAATTCAAAAAAATGAGACTAGTCATGGTTATAATTTTATAATGGATGAAATCTTTTCTTTCTTATAAGTTTTACATGTTTATTTGATAAATAAATAATTTTAAATATTATTGTTTATATTTGCATTAGTGATAAGAAATATGTAATTAAACTTTTTCGATAGAATATATTTTTTATTTTATTAAAAATCGGTTCGAACTGCAAACCGAACCGTACTGGACCTTTTTTTTTCGGTTCGAAAAAATTACGAACCGAACCATATAGTTAGGTTCGAATTTAAAAGAAAAACCGAACCGTAAATTATGGTGCGGTTCAATTCGAGATGCAAACCGAACCTAACCGTACCGTGCATACCCATAGAAACCATAGCTGCTAATGCCCTCCATTGTTGGGGATATTCTTTGAAAGTTTCGTCTTTCTTTTTTCTTATGTTGTTTAGGTCCCACGTAAATGGAGTAACCTCAACATTGAATTTGTAGTGGTTGTAGATTTTCCTGGCCAATTTGTCTTAAGTATCAATTTCATTGAGGTCTAGTTGAGCATACTAAGTTAATGTCGGTCTAGTAAGGCTATCCTGAAAAGTCTGGATCATCAACTACTCATACTAGGTATACTGGCTCATTTTCTTCACATAGAGCCTAGTATGCAGTTTGAGGCAACCCTTGTTGTCACATTTTTCAAAATCTGGTATTTGAAATTTTCAGGGAAAGCACCATCTTCAACCATAGGTAGGCTCGTGATCCAATCTTGGTCAAACCTGTCAGCTCTCTCGAATGTCTTCAATTTTTCAATAAATTGAAAGACAAGCCTTTTTTTCATTTATTTGCTTTAAGCATCTAACTCCTTCTTCAGTTCACTAAAGTTAAGCTCATCAGAATTTAGGGCACATAGTGTACTTCTTTTTCTTTAATAGGCTAACCATTGCCCCCCTTTCGAGTTCCATAATGTCCTTTAGCAGGTGGTCAAATAGCCCAATACTTTGGGTGAGAAACTGCATTTGTTTAGCCATCTTAAGCATAGTTTACTCAAGGATTGCATTTTTTGCTCAGCAGCTAAATCGAGGCTACCGTTGTTGTTGGTGTTGTTAGCCATCTTTAATGAATATACTTAAGGGATTAGCTGAACCTAGTTAAAAGCAATTTTAAAGCCTTGTAAAAATCCACTCCTGTTAGCAAATCATCTGCTTTGTTAAAAAAAAAAAATTTAACCGAACTTTATTTTATTTAAAAATATTCATAAAAATACTCTATTTTTCATAGATATATTTTCAAATGGAGATTGATATTTGCAGAAAAAAGAAGAAACAAAATGATAGACTTAAGGTTAGAGGAAATGACTACCTATAACAAAAGTGATTCTAGTCGAAAAGGACTTATAACTATCTATAAGAGGAATTAATATAATGGATGATCGAATTATATACAATCTACTGATATTTACAAGTTTGCTATACATTTTTTTAACAATGTTTATATACATGTCTTAAGCGATGATTTGTATAGTCTATAGGGCATTTTTTTCTTAAAGAAATTTTGTTTATTTGAAAAAAGTGAAGATAATTTATAAATAAATCTTCTCGTTTAATATATATTGCAAAGATGTGTACCACTTTATAGGAGTAAGAAAAAGAAAGGATTATTTTCAAGTAATTATAAAAAAAACAAACCATTACTTACAATGTAGTTTTTTTTATATAAAATATAAATATACACGAACTATCGTTACACATTATTATAGAAACATGCGAATCACATGGATGCAGATATAAGGGCTAACAGCTAATTAATAATAAGGCAATTTTGACATTTTCATTTGAGTTGCAATCCTTTTGTCTTAAAAAAAATTATAAAGGCAGGATTTAAAATGGATTTGAAACTGTAACTCTTTAATGTATGTCCCATTATTATCCATTTACCAACCCATGTTCATGACTGTAATTGGGTAGGTTCTAAAGGTTCCCCAGTTCAGTAGATCGCAGATCAACACTAAACCAGAGCAAGAGGTCATTTCATGAACCAGAGGGTGGAAAAACCACAGCCTCCGGATCTTATTAGTGACCTCCCTACTTAGGATCCTAAGATGGTCTAATTCTGATCGTATCTAGAATATATTTTTTATAAATTCCCTAAAAGGTATCATGTACCCTATTAAGGCTATTGACAAAATTTCTCTTTATCTGCACCATTTAAAGAAAAATATTAGTACAACTATTTACAAATTAAGTAGCATACAAATAATACAAAAATGAGTATTAAAAAAATAAACTTTAATTTTAAGAATTTTAAGTGACTAGCCATCTTAAAAATAGCATCCCCATTAAAGTCACCAAGTTGTCGAGCCTGGATTTTTCATTTATGGTTTTATTTCTTTTAATTCGATATGAATTAAACCTAAACCCATTTAATATGTACCCTCAACTAAGAACTAAAAGAAATTTAAATTTTCTAAACTTTTAAGGAGTCGCCTCTTGATTAAAATTGAAAAAATTTATAAGTTAAGATCAATGGGTTAGTTGGTCTTAACTTAGCTACTAGTTTGCGAAAATTTTGATTTAAAACCGAATTTAATGGCCCAAGATTTTTTTGATTCAAGGGCTACCCTATTGATACTATATGGTCACCACTTGAAATTCATAAATTGAAATTTTATCCTTTTAATGCTAAAATTTATCAAATATCATAAATTTCAACATAGACAATTTCATTGGCAAATTAATAATAAACTAATTAATGCTAACAAGAAATAACAAATTAGTTATATATATGAAAGAAGATGATGGACAAAAATGAATTTTCAAATTTTATGTCGCCTTCGAGGTGCCTATGTATATGCTAATTAGGATCAAATAACACATAGTTCTTTTATATAAAAATTTTAGTGTGTTGGTTATTTTTAGATTTTCAATTTTTTAATTATAAGCTTATTAAAATTTTATTTTATTAGAAAAAACATAATTTTCTATGCTCCTAATGCTAGTAATTTTTATATTTTTTTTAGAAAAAATAGAATTTTCTAAGTGATAAAATTTATTGATTAATTATATACTTTATTATTACTATTTTTTATTTTTATTTTTTAATAAATAAAAAATAGGAGATGGACTTTCCTAATGTGCGCTAGTCAGACTTTGGATTAGGTCGGACTTGGAGCGAATTTCGGGTCGATTGTGGTGGAGTACAGAAGCAACCAACGGTGTGGGGACTGGTGATCCTGGAGGCCAATGATGGGGGAGGGTGTTGGTCTAGACTAGTTTGACGCATCTAATACTCCAGTAATGCTAAATTCCTTTGAAAGTGGCCCTAGGATAGTGGCTCGAGCTTCAATAGACAGCAATTGGAGTTTAGCTTCGTCAGAACTCCTCCTAGTGGTTTCAAGCTAATATGAAGATATTGATCAAAAGTCAATACTTAATTGAAGTTTTCCTTGAGCACCAAATGAGTTAAAAACCCTTAGAAAGCTTCAAAATCAAGCTTTGTTTCGAAACCCTAACTTCTACATAACTTCGAATTTGAGTTTTTAGAGTGGATTTTCCTGTGTTTTTTGTTCTTCAAAACCCTTATTTATACTAGTTAGGGATCGAGTTAAGTGGAATTTAGCCGTTAACTCCAGAGATGAAACGAGTGAATTCAAGCTTCCCAAGCTTGATTGAACATGTTCTTGCAACTTTTGAGCTTAGTTAACCTTGGGAAAGAGAATAACGTGTTCAAATTGATCTAAACACGTGTTTCTAGAAGCTAAATGAAAGAACAAATTCAAAATTTGAATTTTTGTATCGCGCACGAAAACAAATTTTTCAAAAACTTTGGATAAAAAATTAAACACAAAATTATGAGTTTAGGACCACCTTTTTTTTTATCTAAATTCATAGTATCCCATCTATTCTTCAATTTCCCTCCTTAATTTGGTGAAAAATGAAATAAAATTGGGTCCAAAATGACCTTAAAATGGCTTGATTGCGTGGGAAAAACAACCATTTTACTGAGGAAGATGACACATGTGTATAACCCGCGCATCGTACGTGCGCCAATGCATAGGTGCATGCAACCTATGTGCCTTGAGGAAAAAAATTTTGTGCATTCACATAGAACAAACCTTGTCTGCTCTTTGTGTGTGTGTGTTTTACCATCAAGCCACTACCTTGTGCTTCAATCATGATTTACACAAAACTAATGATTAAGGCTTCTAAAATGAGCCCAATTGAATAAGTCAATTCATATGGGGTATTTAATCGGGTCCAAGAAAAATCTATAATTAAAATTAGTGCTATATCAAGCCCATAGGTATATATATTTTGTCTTTTTATTATAATTTGTGGGGTTAATATAATATTAAATTTTACTATAAATTGAAGCTTAATAGGTGAAAATGGGGTATTTACAGAGGCCAAAATTGCCTTAATTGAGAAATTGTAATAAAAAAGAAAAAATTCCTTTTAGGACAAAATCATCTCAAATTAGCAATTAGTAAAAAAAAAAAAAAAAGAAAGTGTGCGGCAAAACTACATTTGGATCAGGAGGCGAGTGAGACCTTCAATTTCAAGGTGAGGCAATATTCACCTTGATTTTATTAAGGCGAATATCGCCATTAGTACACTATATTAGGCGATTTTTGCCTCTATTTTTCGGATATGACAACCAATTTCGGGCAAAAAAATTGAGGCAATTGATTCGCCTTAGTAGACTAAATGAGGCAAAATTTTAATGTACTAAGGTGAATAAAATCGCCTTTAAGAGCCATATCCATACCAATGCTTTAGCTTAAGGCAAAGCTCATTTCACCAAACGTTTAGAGCTCGAGCTTTGCTTTAGACTCGTAAATAAGCTTGTTTAGGTTTATGAATAGACTACCGAATAGACTCATTAACAAGCTCGTTAACAAGTTTGTTAGTAGATTTTTGAGCTTTATATTTATGATATATTATTTATAGCTTTATAATTAAAACAATATAACTAATTTCAATTTAATATTTATGTATATATGTTTATAGCAACACTTATATATTATTTTTGGATTTGAAAAAATAGAAAATAGGCTATTTAAATGAGTCAAACTTGAACTTAAATTTTATGCTCAAACTAAAGCTCCTTTAGCCAAACGAGCTTAGCTCGAGCTAAATTTCAAACTCTATCAAAAGCTCAACTGGAGCTTGAACTTGATAAATTTTAAATGAGTTGATCCCAAAGCTTTAAAAGCTGGAGTCAACTCGACTCAACTTCTTTGCAGCTTTAAATCTCCTTCGCATTTCACATAGGATTTTGCTCGTGTGAAGCATCACCATAGATACATGGACAATTTAAAGAAGTATGCCAATTTTTTCGTAGAATTATCAAGCAAAACATAATTGCTAAACTTAGTCAAAGATTCATAAATAGAGCAAAAATTATATGATTTCGCAACCATCTATCTTTTATTGGAGATTCCATTAATTTCTTGATAGGTAAAGCAACACTAGTACATAATAAAATGGGATAAATATCTCATTTGGAACTTGAACTTTGACCAAATTTAATTAACTATATGTACTTAATTAGACTTTTTAAGATCATTTACAGTATCAAACCTCATGTTTACTTGCTGTCTAATTGATTTTTTTACCAATTACCGATAGTTATTGTCCTAAAAAATTAATTTGATGAATGCATTCCATTAAGAATATATATATTTACAATTATACACCTTGCCTAAGTTAAATTTATCTTATAAGATGTGGTTATGACTATTTACATGTGTCCTAAAGAGAATAATTTCATTAGAATAACCATTTTGAACACATGGTAGTCCATAATTGGAAAAAAAAAATCTAATTATACAGATGGTTTTAGATGAAGTTAACATAAGTCTTACTTTGAACTCTGAAAAGTTAATTAAGTACTAAAATTAACAATTCAAACCTTTAAATAGTTAATTATATAATCAGTTAAAGTTTGCATATCAAATGCAATATTATCCCTAATAAAATTGGAACAGTTAATTATTTTCCCTTTACATCATACTTACATGGCACTTGACACTACACTATGTCTATATGATATGAAATAGATAGGTAAACCCAGCGACTAAGCTAGAGCACTTGATCCAGCATCTTCCATTTACCACCACAACCAATGACATATATAAATTTGCTTTGAAACTACACAAAATTTAGAGAGTTATATTTTTAAAATAGGTTTCTTGTTTAGTTTGGATTTGCATACATTTTTATTATGTAATGTACAATGCATCTTTTTTTTTCCCTAACCATTTTAGAAAAGTGGGGGAGAAAAAGCTTCTCTTTTTTTTTTGGGAGTTTAGTTTATAATGGGATAATGCTAAAAATGGTATATAAGCTTTCGCAAAAAGTCCAATTAGATACCTGAAGTTTGATTTTCACCAATTTGATACCTGAACTTTCACAAAAAGTTCAATCGAGTACCCTAAGTTTAGTTTTGAACAACTAGATATCTAAAGCAAAATTTCCTATACATTTTTCCTACCTGATTTTTACATTAATCGTTTATAATTTAGTTGACATTCAAGCTAGCTTTGCTAATCATATATATTGTATAGAGGGAATGATGATACTTTACAACAAACTACATAAGAAAATGGTATTGTTGAATCACATCAAAACTCATGCAATGATGTGACATCCTACTTATTCTCTTAAGGTGAAATGCAAAAGCAACAGTTGAAAAGAAATGGCAAGGGCTAAGTCAACTATCCACCTTCTTCAATGGCCTTCACCACTAACCTCAATTTATCACATTTAACTCGATTCAACCAAATCTAATTTTGGTCCAATCACATCAAACCAAACTTCAGACGAACTAACTCTATCCTGACTCATCCGCAGCTAACTCAAATTCAACCAAGATTATTCTCAAACATTTATAGTCCCTTTTTACTTAATTGATGTTATTACAATCGAATCTTATACCATCGAAAAGTGAAAATGAGAAATTAAAAGGGTAAAGGCAGCAAGTTACAAGGGAAGGATAAAAGGAGATGAAAAGAGGTCGGTGACAGCTAGGTAGAGATGGGCATTAGGTTGGACCGGTTCGGAACTGCAGGGCCACGGTTCAAGCCAAAGTTGAAGCAGAACTGATTTGTGGACATGAAAGGCCACGTCGGGCTAGTTCAAACTGGTGGTTCAGGGCCAGTTCATGGCCTTTTGACCAGTGACTGATTTTTTAAAAAAAAATTGTAAATTTTTTTTAATTAAATTGATAAGAAAGAAACATAATCAGATCATCATACAATCGACATATAGAGAATTTTAAATTATAAACTTGTGCAAAATAAACAATATTTATTAAAAAAAGCACACTTGAATAGGAAAGTTATTCTAGAGTGCACATAATTAGGCTAAAAAAGCATCATTGAAAAAATGAAGAGCAAAAAAAAAAAAAACAATTTCATAATAAATACTATCTATTCACATTAAAATGAGTTTAAATATTTATTTTCTATTTTTTTTGCTTGTATTTTTTTTATTTTGACTCGCTCTACTCGCTTGATTGACGAGTCGAGACCTTGAACCAACACTGACCCATCGAGTTGACGGGTTGGTTGGCGGGTCATGACTTGTACAGCTGGGCTAGGCCACGGGCCATGACTCGTCGGTGATGGTTCGGGTTATCGACCCAGCTCATGTCTATGCCTATAGCTAGGGCATGTCCACCATGTGGTAGGGTTTTGCTAAACAGATTTGTTTTCTTCCGTGGGAGAGCAGGAAAAAACAAGGACACTCAATTTAAAACCGAACGAATATGAGACTCAAAATAGAAAATAAAAGTGAACAAAATATAGGATTCTATTTCCTTTCATAGCTTCGAACGAGTATGAGACTCAAAATAGAAAATAAAAGTGAACAAAATATAGGATTCTATTTCCTTTCATAGGTTCTTTTTCTTATGCTGGTTCAATAAAATGCGACCAAGGGGAACATACTACGTTTAATTCAACTAGAAATAGTACCCATATCATATGAACTATTCGGATCTTGACCATATTCAAAATATCCCCAACCTCGCACATGCGTGGGTTTTTTCTTTAAGGGAGGTGAAATAAGAAAAGAATTTTCTAAAAATAAAAAACAAAGCATGAAGACGTCGGACAATAGCATTTTGTTGCTTACAAAAGAAAGTACGGGGTGACCTTAAATTAGTACATTTTCATATAAATAATTAAATACCTAATCTTGCCTCATTGAGCATGATATAATCAACAATTATACAAAACTAAATGGGGTCTAATACTTTTTTTGTTTAATGCGTGATGCTTGGAGTTCCATAAATATATATGGCTTGACATGCGACCACGAAGCCACTTACCTAAAGTCTAAAGACATTTCGACATCAATGTGGTTTGGTTTGTTTTGTACTTCTTCGTCTCGAAATGACAAGAGATGAGAAAAAAAGGTTGGGGGGCGTTAAATACTTTAGTGGGTGACAATACCACCAGCAAAATCTCCTTTCCAGCAAAGGCCATTAAGTCATGTCTCACTTCCATTGGTTTATTACTTGGAAAATGTTTGTTTCATCATATTTTAATTATTTAAAAATTATATTTTAATTTTTTTTTAAATAAAAATAAATATCGATGAAAAACTGATAGTTTTACTCATAAATTGACTATACTGATATCACATAAATATAATACAGATATAATAAGATAAATTATTGATGCTGGTATAATACAAATAAAGACCCGATAATTCAAAAATACTTTAATTTACATGACAACCGAATGTTTGCCTAATTCGTTCTGATTCCTTAGTTGATTACTTTATGTGTAAGAAACATACGTTTGTAAAGGAGATTAGGTATAGAAAAATGCAATCTAGGAAAAGAAAGGGATGGTTTTGAGGAAGTTCCATGATGGTTAGGGCCATGCCCCCACTTTTATTACCCACGCTTGAAAATTCTACAATATACCAATATGTGATTTAATGAGTTATAGATTTATAAAGACATGGTCTGTGTTTTATCTGTTTTTTTTTTTTTTTTTTTTTAAGATCTTAAGTTTATGCAGGGACAAATTTGGAGGAAAAATGCTTCAAGTACTACATCATGCATGGATATGTTACATGTAAATAGGAATAAAATTATTATGCAAATAGTCGTAGAATTAATAGATCATAAAACAATTACTACTAGTGTTTTGCACCTATTATATTTATTGATATTTTATGAGTTGGAACTATATTCTCAAAAAGGGTAAATATCTCAAATAATATTTGAATTTTAGTAAAATATTTAATTAGGTATATGAGCATTAAAATTGATCAATTTAATACATGAAAAAAAATTTAGTACATATCAAAGATATTTTTGTCATATTGGTTCCACGTATGATAATGATTTAGTCAATTTGACATAATTACTATTGATATGCATAAAAAAATTCTTTCAAATATTAAATTAGTTGATTTTAAAGTTGATGTATCTAATTTTATATTTTAATAAAGTTCATATACTATCTTCTAAAAAAATTAATGGTAAATTACATAAAAATGATCAACATTTTGGGATAAGTTCATTTAAGGAATAAATGTTTCAAGTGGTTAAAATGAGAAATCAACATTTGAAGATTAATATCAATATTTTAAGTGATTAAAAAAAAATATTAATGTTTCACAAAGTGAGTCAACTAAGATATCAATATTTAAATATTACCAAAAGATAAAAAAAAAACTTTATTAAAAATTGATCCAAACATTGATACCTTATTTGATTCATTATATAAAATATTGTATTTTTAAATCACTTAAAATATTAATATTTTAAATGAACTTATCTTTAAGATACTTTCTAATGTAGTTTTAAAAAAAAAAAATTGGGAGCTGACCTAAATGGACAATGGCAATGGTAAGTGACGTTGAACTTCGTAATACGCAAAAAGGGCATTTCACCAAAAGTTCCTAATGAGCTTGGTTAGTTACCGCATCTGTTAAACTTCATAATATAAATACTAACTCACCCCTAGGGTTGGTACTTTTTGGAGAGAAAATAAAGGATCCTTATTTAATTCCTACTCTAACGATCTCCTTATGCTAGTAAAGGTCCATTTAATTTGACAACAAAAAACGCCGTACCTAATCTCGTCTTACATTAATGGTTGCCACTTATCCTAAACAAACCTATTTATGTCGTAGCGCATAGGCAATAGCTCCTAGCCTCCTATTCCTAATGGTTGGGTTTGATTATGTAGCCCTGATTAAGCTAATCAATTCTGAATATGTGTTTTTTCCTCTTATCATTAAAGCACCGGGCAGCTACAAAATGTAGGTCTCAGTCATCATATTTATATCTCTATTTGTTTTATCCGTATACAGACAGTATGCAAAATATTTAAAATCAGCTATAGATAAAAAAAAATTATTTATAAATAACTTAAATAAATCAAATATATATATAAATGAAAAACAAACTGTCAAAATAAATCCGAAATTGACCAACAAATAGCCATGTAAGCTCTATAGGTGAAACTTCTGATCCCCAAGAAAAGAAAAAAGATACAATAGCTTATTGTCCACTCTAGAGCAGTGGCGAGTCCTTTGTCCCATTAATGGACTTTTTTTGTTCGGTACCGACGGGTGGAAATAATAAATAAATATGAGGCAGACAAATTAATAATTAATACACTAGTAAAGAACTAAAATAAAATAAATAGTATGAGAAAATTTTATCGTGATTCATTTTTTGTATAGACTACGTTCACGGGACTAATTTAAAAAATTTCTTTCACTATATAAATAGATTTATAAGAAAGATACTTCTCTAGAAAAATATTTTAAAGATACAATATAAATAATTGAGATAAACGATCCAAAATAGTAACATATAAGTGTTTCCTGAAAACCATAAAGTAACTCCACTATTTTGCACTCCTTAAAAATTTTATCTCTCCCTCACAAAATAAATCTCCTCAAAAGCAAACTTTACTTCGGCCGATCTCACCACAAAATCACACAAAACACATGGCAGAAATAATATAATTCTCCTGGTGGAAGTGCCTATTCATAAGCCAAATTTTTCTTGCTAGTCATGTACTCACGTTATCCAAAATCGGTTAAAAATCCGACTAGAAATCTTCAAAGCCAATTTGCTAAATTTCAAAAATAGCTTGCCCCTTATATTTATTAAAGTCGGTTAAAATCTACTGGAGTTTTATGCAAATTCTTGAGAATTTTTGTGAATTCTCTTGTGGTTATTTTAGTAGCCAACTTATGTACTTCATTTCTCCTCCTTTTTTTTTTAATATAATATTTCTTGTGGTCCCATATATGAGGGACCCACCAAGAATTTTATTGTAAGAGAAGAGATTCAGGAATTGGCTTGGGGAGGAGGACTTGTAGCGATGCTATTGGTAAATCGGTAACACAGATTTTAAGTTTTTATATCTATTATAAAAGTCTTTTAAATTTGCTACATAAATTTTAAAGGAAAATTTAACTTAATTCTTAGTTTAATACCGATTCAACTTTGCGTGACTGTTTTTAGTTTTTTACTATCTCGTTCTCACACAAGTTTGTTTAGTTTGTTGACAAAGAAAAGAAGACAATCTATCACTAGTAATGCTAGATAATATTATGAAAAATAATAAAAATTTAATAACAAGTTATCTCTTCTACATCAATAAATAAAGTAAATAATATTAAGAGATAATAAAAATCGTTATAAAAAATTTGATTAAGTATTAAATTTATTACTTTAAAAATTCAAGTACTAAATTGAATTTTCATGTCCAGCTAGTGTGACAAATTCAACATAGTGGACTTTATGATCATTTACATGGAAATAATGAATTTAAAGTGCGTTTATGTATTATTTTTACTGCTAAAAACTTCCGAAAGGTCATTCCAATAGTTGAATTAGCAATCTAAGAGTATGTAAAATAAAGGCACTTAAGTGACTACCCTATATTAAAATCTTACATTTTGACGTTCTTTATTAAGGTAATAAAGTTCTTATTTTTTTGGATTCCATCATGAAAAATCCCAAAAAATTGTTTCATGTTTTAAATGTTTGACAAACATAGAAGAAAATTAATAGAAAATATATAGATGGTATTTTAAGGTACTAAATGTTACCTAGAAACTTTAAAATGAAAAAAACTATTTGTTTTTCATTATAAGGAAAAGAGATTCGAACCTAAACTACAAGATCATTGATGAAACAAACTCTTGTTAAGGAGCCAACATGGCACTAAGGATACTAAATGAGATCTTTATCATGGTACGTATCCTAAGGATTTTTTTCTTTTAAGAATCCCTCCATTTTATCTACAAGTTCTTAGGTTAGTTTTATTTGGAGTTGCTAGCTCAAATACTTATGCTAAAGACCTCAACATAAAAGTTTTGGATGATGGCAAATCCAGTGTTTGTACTTTCAATTTTTGGTAATGTAATGTCTCATCTTTAAATTTCTGCAAGTTAATGCTTATACTTTCGAAGTATATGCAATTCAGTGTGTATGTTAAATAATATTTGACAAGTGTCAATGGGAAATCAAGTATTTATATTTTTAATTTTTTATAGTTTTTTTACAGGTTAGTACTATATCTATAGATTTTCACAATTTTTACCTAAGTTTCTACTATTATCATGTCATCAAAATAAATATTTATCTAATATTATTTAACAACAACACTGAATTGCACATATTTAGAAAATACAATTATCAATTTGCTAAAATCTAAAAATAAGATACTAAATTACTAAAAATTGAAAGTGCACACTTAGCCTATCTTTATCCTTAAATTTTTTTGAAGAATAAATTAGGGTCCTTAGTTAAAAAGCATTGGTGCCTAGTTAATAACTGGTGTTTAATTAAGATTAATCCATAATTTTGATATTTATTTTATACATAAACTTTTTTCATTGAGCTTAACAAACTTAAATACAATAGAACATAAATAAATCATTTTGGTAATTGTTCGTTGCATGCCTTTTTATTTTTTTCCCACAAATATGTAGAAAAATTTACTTTTTTTTTTATCATTTTTTCTACACACTACTATTTACTCAAACAACTCTCTAGGTTTGTAAACGTAGATAAGCAAATGGGCTCCAAAAGCTCACAAAATATGCCAATTTTGAGTACTTAAAAATCAACCAAAAAGTCACAAACACTATTATTTTCCATCGGAGAAAAAATATTTAAGAATTGTTTGGTGCAGCAAATTTAGGCCAAATGATACTAAGTTTTTTTTTTTTTTTTTTTGCTATATGAGATGAATTCGCTGAATGGGTTTGTAAAAATAGATTTGAAGTGCCGATTGGTTAGTAAGGTCCTCCCTTTAATTTTTGTAAAATTAATACTAATGGTTGTGTTAAATAAAACTTTCTCAGAGCGACAATAAGAAGTTTGATAAGAGACTCAAATGGTCAGTTATTAGGAGTTTTATGACTAATCATGGACGTTGTTCTTCTTTCACTTGCTGAGTTGTGGGTAATTCTCCATGGTTTGCAAGCTTGGGAATTGAGTTACATGTTAATTGTGATTGAAATGGACAATTAAACAATGGTTAAATGGATTCAAGATAGGAACTTTTGAAAAGCCAAGACATGATAATCTATTGCACTCGATTGTTGAGATGAGCAGACGTGACTAGACTATGGTGGTGTAACATGCTTTTAGAGAAGCTACTTGAGCCACAAAACTACTTGTTAATAATGAGTTAAATTTTTCTTATGGTCTGCATAACTTGGAAGTCATGTCATCCTTTACTTATGATATTTGTTTGCAAGATGTTATAGGGTTTTCCTTTCCCCGCAGTTGTATTACTTGATTTGGGTGGTTTTTTTACCCCTTTTCCAAAAAAAAAAAAAATTCCATTTCATGCAATTTCTTCAAGGCTCTCTAAGATTACAATTTCCACAGATTTTTCCAATCATAAACCAACACTTGCAAAACTTCAGTAAAGTATATTATTTAAATCAAAGTCCAAAGAATGCAACATCTTTACATTTTCAAGTTTCTTTTTGACGTTGTACCTAGAAATACTCAACAAAATTCTAGCATATCTCAAAGGAACCAACGTATTCTCAATCTTCATTAGATCATTTACCACAAAAAAAAATTAGTCCAACTTTATAAAATCTACCATGCTTTGTGCAAATAATTTAGAAGATGAGAATTATATCGAAAATAAGAGAATCAAAGTCTAAAAAAAAAAAGGAACACAACAATAACAAACTCCTCATTTTGATATGGTTGAGGCTTAACATGGACTCAATTATTTGGTTCAATAAAGCATTTTATTCCTTTTGGCAAAAGGTTCTTTAAAGTTTGAAGGAAAGGTAAAGAAGCAAAATGCACCAAAGGAATAAACAAGACAATAACGCAGATCTTGATGAATGAAAATCTCTAAGAATGTTGTGAAATATTGAACTTGTTATGACCAAATAGCATAGAATTGAATATGATTATATTAATGATGCCCATGAGCCATTCAAACAAAATGAGCAAAAATCATGCACAATTGAGTATTTCCGGTCTTTACTTTGAAATGAATCTAAGTAGAGATATTAAATTGTAAAACATGGGAAAAAGTTAAAACAAGAGAACCAAAGTAGATCCACCTAGCATATACTAGCTGTTCTTTTAATAATGATATGCCAATTAATGATGCTATAAGCAAACAAGTTATCATCCCATCAGGTAGGGCTACGACAAAGAGGAAATGAAAGTTACAAAATGGAAATCAATGAGTGCAGATTCCATGAAAGAAATCATTTAGAGTTTACAAGACTTTACAAGTATAGAACTAGATTCATGATATGTTGCTGAGACTTTAAACAAAAATCAAAAGTTCCAATAATTAAGTCATAATAATACAACCTAATATAAACCTTGCCAAGCTAGTGAGTTATAATGCAATGATATTATCATTGATTTTCCAAGTATCATGAATTAGATTTAAATCTCCTTTTCTTCCGTGATACTTGTAAAAATAAAAAAAGCCTTGCTAACAAAAACTTTTCTCATATAGTTAAAGCTGATACAGTAGACTTGATAAAAAAACATGCACGTAGAATTTTATTACTTTATGTAATACTCTAGCACGCATATCTTAAGATATCCTATGAGGTCTTTATTCATATGAATTTGGATGCTTTCAAATATTGCTCACTATTTTTTTTTATTTTACCAATCAATAATTAAAACTATTTAAATTCTAAAAATATTTTTACAAACATATTGTAATGTTTTCCGAGATAAATCAAGAAAAAAAAAAAAAGATAAATATATCCAATCAAAGATACCAAGAAATTAACATTGTCCTGCTGGCCGTAGCTTAGGTTATGACGCGTCAGCTATGAATTTCAAAAAGTCAAAATTAAAAATCCAACTTTGGCCTAGCTGCAATACGTACAAGAATAATATGAAAAATAAATAATTTTATTTAAAATATATCAAACTGATTATATATATTTAAATACAGATAAAATATAAATATAGATTAAATATAAACATATATACAGATAAAAATAAGATAGTTTAAGTACTACATAAACCATCGTGTTATGACCATCCTCTATGTCTTACGTTTGAATTAATGGCGCTTGAGTATCCATGTATTTATCTTACAAAAATGAAAAAAAAAAATATCGACATGTTTTAAATAAAATGTAAAAATCACGATAACTTTAATTTTTATAAGTATAAATTTATTCGTTAATAATTATATATAGTATATACTATGGTTTTATACGGCGTAACGGCGGGGACGTTTTCATGTTGGATGACAAAGGAACAAGAAAAGAAAAAGAACGCAAAACATGTACTTGCTAGAAGACGTACGTACGTCTCGGGGTGGGGGGGTGGGGGTTTGCAGAGCCACCGGCGTAAGATCTGGAGACAAAATCCAATCAACAGTCACAATATTATTACCTTTCGCTTTTTGATCTATTTTTTTACTTTCTCTCACTCCATACGTCACAATTCTTATTCCAATGCAAAAAACAAAAAAAAAAGGGTAAAACACTCCGTACGTTATTTATTTATTTTTTTTTAATCTTTCCTAGGTTGTTTTTGCTTTTGTTGATTTTTTTCTGCAAACGATATACTCTCTCTCTCTCTCTAAATAATGGTTCCTGTGTCAGCTGCAATGAGTTCAGTTTCATTACATCAATAAACGGTTAAATCTTTTTCAATCGTAATTAAATTTTTAAATTATTTTATATTTAGTTTTTATAATCTATTTTATTTTTATATTAATAATGATACGTGCAAGACCGAAAAAATTTTCTTACTTTTTTAAGGATTAGGTTTCACTACAATATTCACTTGAAATGAATGGCAATTCATAATGAATTGCAATTACTTATATATTCACTTGAAATGAATGACAGTTCATAATTATTGTTATTACTTAAAATGATGAATAATAATTCATGACTCTACCCAATGAATTGCCATTCGATGGTCCATTTTTTAACTTTATGATAAATATTTTTTTCTTAAAATAACACAAATACAATTACCATATCTTTATAATAAATACAATTGATATTATAAATATTTTATCTTTTACTTTAATAATTACTTATTTTACTTTTTACACCAAGTGAATTGTAGTAACCATTATAACTCTATTACATTCTCTTTGAATTGAAATTTCATTCCCTTGTTATTCATTCAGCCAAGTGAATAGGTCAAAAGTGTTTGAATTTAGTAAAATTGTAACTAAACAAAATTTTTGCATAAAAAACACCTAAATTATTTAAATCCTACGCCCATTACACATTTGGGTAAATTTCAATCAATTATTCAGCAAAATATTGACGAATAATAGAATCTCTATTAAAAAATAATTTTTCTCTTCCACATCAACGTATATATTTTTCACTTCACTCTCTCTCTCTTTCCTCTCTTTGCTATAACACATCTTCTTCTTCTTCTTCCTCTGTGTTCGTATATCTTTCTTGACCAAAAAAATAATAAAAAAAATTCCCTTTCACTATTAAATTGAACAAAAAAAAATCTCAACTTCTTTACTAAACCCATATGTGCTTCTATATAGGTGTATGATTTAGATATCTAGTGTTTGAATGAGTTTTAGATTTGTTATTTGTTTAGGTAAAGTTTGAATCTTTTTGCAATTATATTAATCCTTACTAACTAACTTTTCGCTTTTAAGTTGGATTTGAATTTATTTTGATTTTGCCTTTTGTGGGCTTGATTCAAGCTTTTATACACTAATCGCCACAACCTTCTTCATCTCCATCTATGCCACTTCAGCTCCTCTTCGAACATTTGGTTGGAATCTGGCCAAAGGTATAATGCGTGTAAGATTTAAAAAATTTAGATATTTTTTTGGTAAATTTTTTTTAGGTACAATTCCAATATATTTTAAACGTTCAAGTATCACTAGTGAAACTTATCATTTTTGAAATTGTTTTATTATATTTGTTATACAGAATCTCTTAGAATGGAATAGACTGAAATAAAATGAAATGGGAGACGAAATGATAAATAGATTTATTTGTTTGAATATATCATAGAATGGAATGAAATGGAATTGGTATATTATTTGTAAAAAATATTCTTAATGATTAATATGGATAATAGATAAGTAAGTGTATAAAAATGTAATTATGATAGTAATCATTTATGAGTAAGAAATGAAATTGAAATAACCTAATTTATTCACTAATTAAATTTTCATGTGAATATAATACTAGTTCTAAATATTAAGTTTGAAGTAATTTTGATATATGAAAATGAATGTGTAGAAATAGGTTTGATATACTATGTTTATTAATGTAAATTATTGATGTGTGTGTATATGTATGATGAGATTAATGTTATTATTTTATGTATATTAATGTGTGTATAGTATAATTAATGTTTGTGTCTTTTATGAATTAATATATATGTGTTATGCTTAAATTTATCAAAACAACTTTTGAATTGTCTAAGAATTTGTTAGCAGAATTTTTTCAAGAAATTAAGCCATTTTCAAGCTCAAATTAAATTCAAATTAGCTCCAAATTAAGCCAAAATCATTTATACCCCAAAAGTCAAACTTAGGATAAATATAAGTCTCAAATTTGATCAAATAGAGCCTCTTTTAGCAGCCCACAAAATTCATACGAATTTTCTACTTTTTTTTCCCTTTCTTTGTTCCTTCTTTCTTCAAAACAAAAGCCCTAAACCTTAGCCAAAAACAATCTCTTGGATTCAACAATTTCTCCAAGCCAAAGCCTCTTCATGTAAGTTAATGCAAGTATAAACTCTTTATTTATTTTCTTTCTTGTAATATAGAATAGATCCATGTTAGGATGAGTTTAATGTCATGTGAGCTTGAATGGTTTTATGTATTGATAAATGCTAGGTTGTGTTTTATTATTATATGAACTTGTTTATGGGTTATGGAAGTAGTGAGAAGTGTTGGTGAGGATTGAAGTTGATTTGAGTAGTTAAGTTTGAAGTGAAGAGTAGGAGAGGGTTTGATATAAATGAAGTAGTTTAATGTGTTAAAATGATATTCAAAGTTGCTAAGATTGGTTAATGTGGATAGAAGATAATGTATGGAGTTAAATATGTGTTTGAAGAAGGATTAAAAGTGTTATAGGTTATAAATTATCAAAGTGCAAAATAGGGGAAACAAATACATTTCGAATAGGTCTTTTTTGACTGTACGTCGGCATTTGATACTTCAACGCCGTCGGTGTAGAGGCGGTGTTAAATGAGAACAGAACTAATTTTTCTAACACTACTTATAATGCCGCCGACTTTTGTAAAGAAATTGGCCAGCGTTTTATTCTTCAAATTGTACACCGGCCATTAGGGTTTCAACGCCGCCGCCTTCAATTGGCGTTGAATGTGAACAGAACCGATTTTCTTAATGTCGAGCTTAACGCCGTCCGCATATAATTCCAATGCTGCCAGCGTTCAGCTCAATTTTGCCTGTGTAAATAGGCCGCGTATCCCCTGAGTTTTACAAATTCAACATTCTTCAATTATCCTTCTTTGCTTCATATACGGTCTTCTAATGAATCTATAAGCTATAGAACCATGTTTTATGTATGAATTAAATGATAAAACTATATATCAAGTTCATCGAATCTCCTTATATAGTTAACTTAGGATTGTGTTGTATATATATATTCTACGTTCGATTATTGATTTGTTTTGATATTATTATTTCCGTTAAAGGTTCTTCAGTTAATTCCCCTCTGAGTGAATATAGTAATACACTATTAGGTACAGGTACGTAATAGCTTACCTGTTGTATGCTAGGAATAGGCATTATTAAATTTGACTTAATTCATTTCGATTTAATACTTTGATGAATTGGATGTCTATTACGCTGTTTAATCTGGTCCAAATAGCAGCAAACTTGTCATGATGTAATGACTTTACCATGATGCAATAGTACACTATGATGCAATAGCGATTTGTTTTTGGTTAAGCGGATAGCCGATGGGGAGAATAGTATCTGAGTAACGTTTGCTTAAACTTGGGGGAAATGTCATAGTTTAGTTCAAAGTTTATGGGGACTTGTGAACTAGATCCATGTTGTGGACTGAGTTTAATTAGAGTCGAGCAATGGCTTTTGAACTCTAAATGAAGCTATTTTTTTATGGAATAGATATAGGAGATGTAAGTATTCGAACTGCTTATATCAACCCCCTGAGCAGTTGCTGTTACTCAGGACCCTTAAATTCCTAAAGCGTGATTCTGGGGTTTAAATACCTTACTGTTGCTTTGTTAAAAGAAAATTTAACAAGATAATGACTTGACCGTTGATGCATTTCATTTGAATTAAGTTTTCTTGACAAGTTTTTTATTTTTTTTTTTTTGTATTTGTTATTGTGTACTGGGCCTTTGGCTCACTTTTGTTACTTTACAGGTATTAAAGATGAGTTGTATGATGATCTGGGATGTGGGTCAGATTTTGAGAAGTTCATGGACGAGTGGGACAAGTAGGACTCGAATGCCCTTGGATTTGAGAGAAGCTTTTGTTTAAAGCATGATTCTCTGTATAGGAGGCTTGTTAAATAAGCCTCAGTTGTAAAAGACCTTAAGATCTCTTTAGGTTATCTTTTGTACCAAGAACAAGTTGTAATTTTGTAGTATCTTATATTGAATCTAAACTTTGTATATATAACGTATATATGTATGGATTGCTTTTATTAGCAATCTTGTTTGTTAAAAGTTGTTTATGAAGTGTTAGTAGATTTGATCAAACAATTCTCATAAACTGTTAGTTTTAGGACAACCTTACATATAATATGAAAATGTTATATGTGGTTGGGGACTCGGTACACTAAATCTCAGAATTTAATGGGTTGGGTCTTTATAGAAATGGCGATTCTGCCTTCTCAATAGAGAAGTCGAATTTAGAATCGTGATCATGATTTTTAAAAATGCATCCAGACATATGAATGTGAATGAAACCTGGAAGTGTAATTCTATTTTGGTTCATTATCGTATACCAAACGTGACACTAGAACATTCATATCCAGTAGGACCTTTGAAAATTCTTAAAGTGTCACATTAGCTTTTAAAGATCTCTAGTTCTAAAGAACCTCACTACATTATCCTTAAGTTTTTTATATGAGCTCATTCATATCTTTTTAAGTTTTATGGATCCCATATGCCTTTACATACTATACTTAATAAAATTATAAAAAATTATAAAAATACATGAAATACATTACTTTTTTTAGTCCTTGTTAGATGACCACGGAAATTTATAAAGATCTCCTTCATCTTGTAGGACCTCAAAAAAGTGAGGTTATTCACTTAGGGTCCGTGTCATGTTTGGTACACAAGATTATTTGGAATGGAATGGATTAGGATGGAATAAGTTCCAAATTTATAAATTCATTCTTATATTTAGAAGTGTACATGGAATGAAATTGAACTAAAGACTTTAAAGTGCATTTGCCAGAAAATGTCCTTAGCAATAAATGTAAATCATGAATATATGACAAGATGAAAGGATAATTTAAATGGTATGTAATTAATAAATTTGCTCATGTTAAAAAAAAAAAAGAAGATAAAGTTGGAATAGAATCACAATGCCTCCTTCAGAAGACGAAATCAAATTTCCCTTCAAATCCAAATCGTTGATTAGAAGGAATCGTGTTTCTTGCTTTTAAAAGTGCATCCAAACATGGAGAATGTGATAGAACCTAAAATCGCAATTCTATTTAAGTCCATTCCTGCTCACCAAACATGACATTATATATGCAGATGGTTTTTCAACTTTGTAGAGTGACTTCCTTGATAATATTTTACCTTTTCTTTTTATATATATAAAAATAGAGATATTGTATGAAACGAATAAGATACACAAAAACTTAATAAGTAAAAGGAACTTAAAGACTCTATAGATAAAATGGTGAGGTCATTAAAGAGCATCCATATCCCTAAGTTATCTACGTGTCTTCAATATACCATATCAATATTTTAAGAATCTCCTTTTAAAAGAATTTCGCTACGTTTTTTACATGAGATTTTTCATATTTTTTTAAGTTTTATGGGTATTATATACTTTTACATAATATATACAACAAAATAAATATATTATAAAAATACGTGAAACGCCATACTTTTTTGGGTCATTGGCAGTAGATCTTAAAAAGTATAAAAAATCCTCCCCTTCCGGAGGAATAGGACCTCAAAAAGTGTGGTTGTTGATATAGGATCAAGTGTCAAGGTCTCATGTTAATAACCATAGGATGAAGATGCTCTAAAAAAGTAAAAAGAATAGGTCTTTAAAATATTGATATAACATATTGAGAACCTTGTATAGATGTAGATGCTCTATGTAAGTTAGGGCTTAATTTTACTTACAATACATAAACTTTTTTGAATTTTACAGAATTGTACCTAAAAGAAATTTCGCTAAATGAAAATACTTTAACTTTCTTTTTTTTCATCCATGGTACCTATGGACAAATTTGTCCATTTGCTGATGTGACAGATTAAATTAATTAAAAATATTATTTTTTCCACGTGATAGTTTTTTATTATTTTTTTACCTCTTTTTACAATTTTTCCCTCTCTCTCCTCTCTCTCTCCCCCCTACTCCAACCTTTCAAATTTTTTTAAACATTTTTCCTTCTCTCTCTTCCTCCTCCTCCCTTCTTATCATTCGAACATCCTTTAAATTTAGTTACGAGCCATAGATCACGAAAGAAACTTACCTTATACCTAGAAACAAAAATAAGATAAAATTAGTTCCTATGAAGAAAATTTTGAAACTTGAAGCACGATGCCATATGGGTACACTTAATATTTAGGTTTGGATCAGAAAAACAATACCATCATAAGTTAAAGAGTTAATAGAAGGGTTAATGATAGTGATGAGAGCAATCCCATCACTTTCTATCCCCCATGTTTGATTTCTTCACCTTTCTTTCTTCCTCACTTCTCTTTTGAAAGTTGTTATAATCTAATTTAGTATAACAAGTGCAAAATAGTTGGATAAGAGTGAAATTTGGATGTTTTTTTGCTTTCCTTCCTAAGTCAGATTGGTGATTATGGTAAATATGTACCATGTTTTTGTTGCATTAAATTTTGTAGGAAAAAAACTTTTTTCCATAAATTATTTTAAAGAAAGATTTGGAGTTTTTGTTTAGCATGTTATAGGTTTCAATTTATGGGTATTATTGTTCTCGATGATCATTACTTATTGTATTCCATAATTTGGTCTATGACATTTTTTTTTTTTTTTTTTTTGTTTCTAGGTATGTTTCCAATTTGTTAATTTTGATAAAAGCTCATAACTTTTTTGCTTTAATTTAACTACTTTTAAGTGTTTGCTTCATGGGTTTTATTTTAGATTTTGGTTTTTTAAATCACACTTTAATATGCATGTTTTTTTTTATAAAGGTTGTTTGAAGAAGAAGAGGAGGAGGAGAAGGAGGGGAGGAGAAGAAAAAATGTAATATATATATATATATATATATAACAAATTGTGAAAAGGAGGATTCGGTTTGGATTTTCCATTTTGAATGTCAAAACATTTCTTCTTGGGCCAACGATTGAAGTATTGAATATCAATTTGAAATTTTTAGCCTAAAATGTGTATGTGTAAGTAATGATGTTATTCGTGGAAAAACATATTGATCAAATTGGAAAAATTCTTCTACTTTTAATTTATTATGATTGAAGTTGATTACCTTTATGGGTTGTTTAGTATGTAGGAATGGACCAATGGAATTGTGATTCTGGCTTCTATTCCTTTTCTTACGTTTGGAAGTGTCATGAAAAGGCGGAATCACGAGTCCTACGAATCAACGATTCCAGCTTTAAGGTGGAATACGATTCCGCCTTCTTAAAGGCGGAATCTCGATTCCATTCCCCCTTCCATCAAGCATTTGTACTTAAATTACATTTTTATCCTATATAAATTTATTATCTCATTTTTTTGTAGCGGATATATTTCGTAAATTCTAACGTAAACTAATTCATACTCATTCCATTCCGTATCCATATCCAAATAAAGGAATGAATTTGTTATTCCCTTGTTAATTTCATTCCATTCTATTCTTTCGATTCCAATTCATTTCGTTCCGAACAATCTCCATATACCAAACTGTTACGTTGTAGCCGGTCGGTTGCGCGCGGGTCACCTTTGGACTGCACGCGGATCTTCTTCGGGTTATTTAACCCGAGTATTTATATCACTTTTCCGATTTCTCTCTCTCTAATCTGAACTGAGAATTTCAGATACGTTCCTCCTAACCCTAATGCTCTCTGTTTACTTTTATTTTGAAACCCTAATTCCTATATTCGCTCTATCTTCACTAACAAGAGTTTTGTTAATTTCTTCTGTGCAGGTTAAAAGATGGATAGTTGTACTGAGACTCATTCGAGCTAGTCTCAAGCTCCTAAACTCGTGTTTACTCAAAGCAGGGGTAAAAACCCTTTTCTGCTAAACTTGTATTTATATGCTGTTGTCCAGATCTTTCCCTGTTTACATGCAAGCATGATATGTGATACAAAATACTGTTTGTAACTACTTCCTACTAGTTACACCCTGGATACAACTGTTTTTATAAATCTGTTTACTATTTTAGCCCTATGTTTGTATTATTTACTAAGAACATAATCTTCTAGCCAGGCTGGCTTTTTCCTTATTCTCGTGTTTGTAACAAATGGCTCCCCATCTGGAAAAAAACCTTGTCCTCAAGGTTAAAATCTGGATAAAGTGTACAAATATATTCCAATCTTCCCATGACGTGTCCTCTGGCAGTAACCCCTGCCATGGACCAAAACTTGCTTAATCGGTCGATTATCCCTCAAAATAACCCTGGTGTTTAAAATAACCAACGGCTTAATCAAAGGCTGGTTATTTACAGCTTCTGGTGGTAACTCAAGAGAAACTTCAGAGTACCCCTGGCTTTCTTCAGTAAGGAAATATGAAAACATCATGAATCTTGGAATTCGGAGGTAATTTCAGTTGATAAGCACAAGAACCAATCCTTTTGAGAATTTCAAAAGGACCATAAAACCTCTTAGACAGTTTATGAGTCTTGTCTAAGGAAACTGAAATTTGCCGATGAGGCTGTAGTTTCACATAAACCAAGTCACCCACTTGAAGCACCATATCTGTCCTTGCTTGATCTGCATAAAATTTCATTCTCTGCTGTGCCTTGACTAAATTAGCTTTCAATTTAGTCAAAAGCTCATCGCAATACTAATTCCTGATCTATTGCATCCAACTTAGAAGCACCTCTCATATAAGCTGCAATAGTAGGAGGATGTCTGCCATAAACCACCTGAAAAGGTGTAACACCAGCTCCTTCATGAAAGATGTGTTGTAAGCATACTCAGCCCAAGGAAGCAAGGAAACCCATCTTGTAGGACAATCCATTGTATAACATCGTAAATATTGCTGCAAAGTCCTGTTCATGACCTCGGTCTGACCATCACTTTGAGGGTGATAGGCACTGCTAGTCAACAATTTTGTTCCACTTAAAGAGAACAGATCCTTCCAAAAACGGCTCATAAAAATGGCATCCCGATCTGAAACAATAGATCGAGGAAAACCATGTAATTTAACCACCATCTGCACAAATAGAGCAGCACCTTAGAAGCAGTGTAGTGAGTATCCAAGGCTCCTAAATGACAATATTTAGAGAGCCTATCCACTACCACTAATATCACTGTAAACCCTTGAGATTTGGGAAGAGAAGTAACGAAATCCATGCTTACATCTTCCCAAATTTGTTCTGGAATTGGTAAGGATGAAGTAATCCAGCAGGATGTCTAGTGGAATATTTGACTTGTTGACAAATGCCACAAGTTCTAACAAATTGTTCCACCATAGCTCTCATACCTTGCCAAAAAAATTCTGAAGATAATCTACGGAAAGTCTTCAAACAACCAAAATGTCCTGAGGAAGGAGAAACATGAAACTCTGACATCAAATGAGGAATGAGAGTAGACTGAGGCACCAAAAAAATGCGAGAATCATAGTATAACAATCCATTCCTCCATGTCAAGTTATATCTGATTGGCTTCCCTTCCTTCATGGCAGAAATTATGTCACAAAAAGCTTGCAAATGTTGATACTCAGCCTTCAAAGTATGAATAATAGAAAATGTTGGCCCGGACCAAGCCAAATAAGTTCCATCCTCAGAAAATTGTCTCGACAGAGCATCAGCAACTCTATTCTCCACTCCAGCTTTATACAATATAGTATAATCATAGCCCATCAATTTGGACAAATACTTTTGTTGCTCTGGAGTCTGAATGACTTGAGTTAAAATTTCTTTAAGACTAATGATCAGTCTTAATGATAAAATGAGAACCTAACACATATTGTCTCCACTTCCTCACAGCTGCCACAATAGCATACAGTTCCCGAACATAGGCAGAAGCCTTCCTTAAATGAATAGGCATCTTTTTGCTAAAAAATGCAACAGGATGATTTTGTTGTAACAAAACAGCACCCACTCCCAATCCTGAAGCATCAGTTTCAATTATAAAAGTCTCCTTGAAATTTGGCAAAGCCAAAATAGGAGCTGAAACCAAAGCTCCTTTAAGTGTCTCAAAGGCTGTCAAAGCAGCATCACTCCATTGAAAAGCATCCTTTTGTAATAAATCTGTCAAAGGACTTGCAATAGCATAGCCTCTGATAAACCTGCGATAATAACCAGATAATCCCAGAAAAGCCCGAAGTTGCTTAACTGAAGTTGGAAGCGGCCAATTAGTAACAGCTTCAACTTTCTTTGCCTCAGGCTGTACACCTTGAAAAGACACAATATGTCCCAAATACTCTATAGAAGACTGGCCAAATTGGCATTTGGACCGTTTCAAATAAAAAGAATGATCCAACAAAATTTGAAGCACCTGGCCCAAGTGATCAATATGATCTGACATAGATCTACTGTATACTAAAATATCATCAAAAAACACAATAACAAATTTTCGAAGAAAAGATCTGAAAATTTTGTTCATGATACTCTGAAAAGTAGCTGGAGCATTACTGAGTCCGAATGGCATTACCAAAAATTCATAATGCCCTTCGTGTGTCCTAAATGCTGTCTTCTCAATGTCTCTAGGATGCATTCTGATCTGATGGTATCCAGCTCGTAAATCCAATTTGGAAAACACAGAAGCCCCATATAACTCATCCAAGAGCTCATCAATAGTAGGAATGGGAAACTGATCCTTTATGGTAACATGATTCAAAGCGCGATAATCGATGCAAAATCTCCATGTACCATCCTTTTTCTTCACCAATAACACTGGGAAGAATAAGGACTAGTACTATGCTGTATAATACCCTGTTGAAGCATCTCAGTAACCTGCTTCTCAATTTCAGTCTTCTGAAAATGAGGATATCGATAAGCCTTGACATTCACTGGTCCCTTTCCACTCTCAATATGGATCTGATGTTGAATATCTCGAAGGGGTGGCAATGATGAAGGTGCTTCAAACACCTGAGAGAATCTGCCCAACAAGATGTCTAAATCTTGATTGTTGGTGGTAGTCTCATATGTGTTAACAACAACCTCCTGAGCCAAGAATTGAAAACAAGACACTACTTCGTCTCGTTTCATCAATCGATGAAATTGATGATGAGTGATCTGAGTCAAAGCATCTCGTTGGCCCTGTAATGTCACTAACACTCCTTGATGCATAAACTGCATAGTCAACTGACTATAATCAATAGTTACTGGTCCCAAAGACTGTAACCACTGAACCCCCAAAACCATTTCAGCACCTTGAATAGGTAACACAAAAAAATCATCAGAAAAGCACAACCCTTGGATATGAAAATCAACATCCTGACATTTTCCTTGACTAAGCATCTTAGTACCATCCCCAATCAAAACATTAAATTGAGGAGATGATGCCACAGTCAACCCCAAATGTCGAACCACTCTACTTTGCACAAAATTGTGCGTACTTCCTGAATCCACCAATATTGCTACCGCCTTATGATTAATAATTCCCTGGAAACGAATAGTCCTGGGAAGAGTATTACCTGACAGAGCATGATAACTGATAGTACAGTCATCAATAGGAACCTCTGTATGATCTGAAGGCAGCTCTTCATGAACTATGGAATCCATCTGTTCTAATCCATCCCCATCCTCATCCGTAACTAACAAAGAAATTTAGCTTTACATTTGTGATTTCGATGAAACTTTTCATCACAATTGTAACATAAACCTTGTTCCCTCCGAGCATTCATTTCAGCCTGAGTCAACTTTTTAAAATTAACAGTGGGTTTAGATGATGATGATGAAGGTTGAGACTGATTAAAACTCTGAGTAGTAACCGCTGATTTAGCAAATTGCAAAGAATTTGACCCTCCAGACACAAATTTCTGAACCGAATACGGTTTTGGAGAAAAAACAGAATCAGCAAATTTAGACTCAAACATTTTAGCTAACCAAATAGCATGAGTAATCGATGATGGTCTAGCAATCTGAACTTCTCGCCTAATATTCGGTTTTAATCCAGAAACAAAACAACTCAACAAAACCATCTGATAAACCCACAGTACGAGTAGAAAGACTCTCAAATTCTGATTGATAATCATCAACAGAATTTTTCTGCACCAATTTCGCCAAAATTCCTTGTACATCATCATATTCAGAAGGACCAAATCTAGTTTCCAATGATTTAAGAAATTGAGACCAAGTTGAAATCTGATGATTTTGTTCCATCCACTGATACCACCTCAAAGCTTTTCCTTCCAAAGCGAATGAGGCTATAACTAACCTCTGATCCTCAGGATATGATGGAAATTGAAAAATTTTTGAGTTGAAAATCCAGCCCAAAGGATCATCACCATCAAATTTCGGAATTTCTAATTTTAATCCTTTCAACATATTATCCACTAAAGAATTATCCATCGCAGTCCCATTAACAGGAGTAGTAGAATCCATAGCATGATTTTTATCAACAGAATCCATTTTAGAATGTAAAGATTGCAATGAAGTTGATAAAGATTGCATATTTTCATGCATTTGCGCATTAGTCAAAAATTGTTCTTGAAACTTATCTTGCATCACTTTGACGGATTCGGCAATGGAATATACCAAAGATTGCAACTTAGCAATCTCTTCTTGTGATCTAGTAGCCATGCTAATCACGAACGAGAGCACCAATTTGTTAACGTTGTAGTCGGTCGGTGCGCGGGTCACCTTCGGATAGCACGCGGATCTTCCTCGGGTTATTTGACCCGAGTATTTATATCACTCTACCGAACACTCTCTCTCTTGCCTGAGCTGATATTTCAGATACGTCTCTCTCTAACCCTAATGCTCTCTATTTATCTCTATTTTGAAACCCTAATTTCCGTATTTGCTATATCAACCACTAACAAATGTTTGTTAATTTGTTCCTTGCAGGTAACAGAGATGGATAGATGTTCTGAGACTCATTCGAGCTAGTCTCAAGCTCCTATACTCGTGTTTACTCAAAGCAGGGGTAAAAAACCCTTTTCTGCTAAACTTGTATTTATATCCTCTAGTTCAGATCTGTTTTCCTGTTTACATGCAAGCATGATATTTGTTACAAAATAACTGTTTGTAACTACTTCCTACTAGTTACACCCTGGATACAACTGTTCTTATTCAATCTTTTACTATTTTAGCCCTATGTTTGTATTATTTACTAAGAAACATAATCTTCTAGCCAGGCTGGCTTTTTCCTTATTCTCGTGTTTGTAACATAAACCTTCTTCTTAAGCTTCCATAGATGCTATAGATTGATTATATGGGGGTTTCATGCATCGAAGGACTCTCCATAATGCCTAAAGGCTAGAGATGATGATGCCAAAACTTTGAAACACTCCTCTTGTTTATGATCTATAATAATATTGCTATATTTGTTGTCTTTAAGACTTTATTATCTTCACATTTATATTATACTTTATAGATCTAAATTTTTATGAAGCTTTGATTATGTTATGTTTAGATCTATAGGTTTAGGGCCTACTACCATGCATTTCTTTTATATTCATGTTTATATTTTGTGTCGATCTTAGATTTAAACTTGCATAAAAATGGTGAAATTCGTATCTAGGCAAGACCCATTTTAGAAAAATCACTTTCCAAGTGTCAAAATAAAATTTTTTCTTGAGATAATGAAGGCTTAATGTATATAAATCATCAAGACTTCATTTTGTATGGTTCAAAGATGATTTTCAAAGATTATTTTCCTAACAAAACTCTATTTTTGGATTTAGGCCAAGGCCTAGTTTAAAAACATGCTTTCCAACTCAAAAATGAAGTTTTTATTCAAGAAATGGAAGGCTCTCAAAATAGCATATGTAAAGGATGATTTTTCATAAGTTTAGATGGATTTTATCAAAAGATATGTCCAAAAATAAATTTGGTAAATTCGGATCTCAACCAAGACCAATTTTCGAACCCCATTTTTCAAAACCAAAATGAAAGATTTGTTTAGAAATAGAAGGCTTATGGAATAGGTATCAGTAGGAGATGTTTTTTATAAGTAAATAGTAGATCTACTAGTAGAGATTTTCAACAATAGGAAGAGATTACAAAATATAAAATTTGAGTTTTATTCAAATTTTGTAAATTTGGATGGTTTCAAAACCATACCTTAAAAACCCCTTTATCAACTCCAAAACTTGTGTTTTATATGAAAAATGAAGATTTTAGGTCATAGATAACATAAAGTAATGATTTTTATAAATTAAGATGGGATTTGCTTAGAAAAATATGTAGAACAAGCAGTAAAAATAAAGTAGGAAAAATTTCAGTTGTTTGTCATTTTAAGAAATTCATAATAATGGAGTAATGGTATGAAAACTCCTAATTTTCAAACTCAAAATAAAAGTTTTATTAAACAAATGAAGTCCTTGGTGACTAGGTATGGCTGAGCCTTAATTTTCTAAGTATCAAATGAGTTTACTTAAAGGAATCACCACAAAAACAATTTTTACAAAATTCGGATTTTGGGATGAACCAATTTTAAAAACATGTTTACAAAGTGTAAAATGGGAGTTTTTATTGAAAAATAAAGGCTTTATGGAATATACATAATTAAGGCTTAATTTTAACAAGAATAAATACATTTTATCAAGGAATTTTTCTAAAAACAAATGGAGATTGTCAAGAATACAAGACTAGCCTTTCTAATTTGATTTTTCATAAAGTCTTACAAGGAAAAAAGTTAAAAAAAAGTTTCTTTTAGTAAATATCATCAAGAACATGTACATATATATCTCATGACATATCATTTATGAGATAAACTTGTTCATGTTGCATGTATACTTGTTTTGGATAGTAGAAACTTCATGAACTTTCACAAAATTAATTTTCTAAATCGGTTTTCGCTACTGTTCTGATCTGATCAGATCCTTTCGAAGCTTCAAAGTGTTCTAAACTTAAATATGATATTAGAATTAGATATATCTTTCAAAGTAAATAGAAATCGATATATAATTTGCTAAATTCCGAGTTAAAACGACCAAGTTATGGCCGTTTTAAGTTGGAATTCCTGCTTAGGACAAGAATTATGAATTTGATAGTTTATATAAGATAGAATGGATTAGTTTTGAGTAGAAATACTCATTTGGGTAATTCTTCCTTTTTAGGTGACTCTGGAATCGATGATTCCCTACCACCGGATTACTTCTACTAAGAAATCGGTGATCCAGTGGTCGAGTGAGTTTTCCTCTTATTTTGTTACCTTGCTTGTGCTTGTAGCTAATTGCACTAGAATTAGAAAAAGATAAAATTGTGATGAGTTGTGATATAATCTTGGTTGAATAAATGATAAGTATATCGAGGTGAGACTTGTTGTAAAATCATTGTATGAGCTAGCATAGACTTGAAGTGTCTGAAATTGTCTATGATCGCTGTTAACCTACATAATTAACATGCCACGATTATATGGATAAACTATACATGCATATCACGTATTGAGTCATATTGCATTGGCTAATATACCTTTGGTGGGACAAAAGTAGATTAGCGGAGGCTAGGGAGCCTGTGTTAACATTAAGGATACGAGATCGCTTAAGTTAACGGAAGTGGTGTAGGCACTTGAATCAACTACATAAAACAACAGATGTTGTAAACTAAGAGAAAGAGACCAGGATTATGATTGCATGACTTATGAACCACCCCACTCAAGATTGGAATTATGGTTGCATGTCTTATGGACCATCCTAACCCCGAATGGAGGCGTAAATCTATTTCATATGGCTATCGGAAAGTCATATGTTTGTCTGCTCATGTTGTGTTCATGCATAGCATATGGATGAATTATAACTGCTTGTTATGGTACGAAATTAAGGGAACTCTCACTAAGCTAGTGTAGCTTATTATACCCCAATAGATGTTTGAATAAACAGGTTGACAGGAGAATGCTACATGTGGACCGAGATGGTTGGAGCTGAATATGACTTCGGATTTTGGGCAGAAAGTAAGAATGCTTGAAGATATTAGCTAAGTTTTGTGAATTGCTTTGTACTAGTTTTATATAGTGAAATCTTTTGATGAATTGTATTTGAGGTATAGTGAATTGTGTTTCCTTTACATTATTACTCAAGTTGTATCAATATAAAATGTTTCACTCCGATGTGTCTCCTCCTTGTGTTAGACACCTTGTACATAGTATGAAAGCCCGCATGACTAAGATGATCATTCCTAGGCTTTAATATTGTGTACGGTGGACTGCCATGTTTAGGATACCTTCGGGGCGTGACACTTCATTTCCTTAATAAAACTTCCATTTTGGGTTTGAAAAATAGGTGTTTACATACCCTCTTTTCCTAGTTGCCAATTTCATGTAACTAACATAAGATCCAAATTTTCTATCTTGTAAATATTTCTTGTTTGACAAATTTTTCTTAGTAGATCTATTATTAACTTATTAAAATCATCTTGTATTGATACCTATTCTATAAGCCTTTTATTTTTCACATAAAACTCATGTTTTGGAGTTGAAAAATAGGTTTTCAAAATATAGCTCTTTTTCCATCTGAATTTACAAAAGTTTATTTCGATGAAACAAAATTTGTTCTTGAGCTTTTTGGCTCATCTTCATAAATATCCTAACTTAAATAAAAAAAAACATTTATTTACATAGGACAAAATTTTTATGGCTATTATTCATTCTAAACAAAATAAATGCATGAGATCTCAAATGACATGTAAAGATGAATGTTTAGACTCTAGATCTTAGTGTGATGATCATGTTATATGCATGAAATGAAGTATACTATTATGATAACAATGCAGTAGCAAGATTTCTACATCAAAATCATCACTATATAAATATATTATGATCATGACAAAAATATGAGCTTAAAACATAAGATCCACAACTTGTGATAGCTTGATCATCATGTTTTAGTGATTTCATATCCCTAGATGAAGCTCATGAGAATTTTTTGTGAATCCACACATGAATGATTTTACCATTACATGTTTTTGTGGTGATAGTCTATAGATATATACCTATTAAGCTTGTATAGCAAGAGGACTTGAAGGAAAAAAATGTTGTGTGTGTGTGTGTGTGTGAAGGGAGGGGGCTTACGGCACAACAATAAGAGGGAGAAAGAGGAGAGAAAAACTTTTCTAAAAGTTGATTTTTGTGAAAAAGAAGGAAAGTGAAATGGTAAAGGTATAAAGGTGTTTATATAGAGAATTGTATTAAGGTTTTGTGTGATTAAATAAAAGAAGAAAATAAAACAAATGAGAGGGAAAAAGGGAGGGGTTGCGCCGGCCAAGGGGAGAGAGGGAAAGAAAATGAGTGTTGTGTAATTTTTCAAACTTAATTTTGTAGGAATTCATACAAAATTTCAAATCTTGTTTGCAACAGAAAAATTAAAACCCTAAAGCCTGGATCCATATGTTCTAATTAAATTGGAAACAAAAATGATTCGAAATAATACCTTGCATTTTCGAATTTGTGAAAACTGATATCAATCAGGATCTACAAGGTACCATAATCTCGCAGCACCCTCTACTTCATCCACACGAACAAGCACCTCTAGAAGGAATCACCTTTGTGTGCTAGCACATCTAGAAATCTAGAACGTTTATAAATTATTTGAGAAGAATCCTATTTTCTTGTATTTCTCTTTTAGGGTTACAGAATTTCTCTACTGTCAAATGTGATAGTAAAAGTCTTAACCCTAATGAGATGCTATCACACCTATTTATATTATTTCAGTATTTGCACTGACAATAATGCCCCTAATCTTATTAGGGTTGGTAGCGATAGTAAATTATTATTCATAATAATAATTTATTTATTCTCCCCGTTGAATTTTTAAAATTAAATCACTAACTGGTGATTGGCCTCAAGTACATGAAATAACAATACTTAATAATTAGCCTAGGGCACAATCACTACCAATCTCCCACTTGCACTAGGCCAAATCACACATATCTAAAATCCATGATCCCTTTTTGCTTATTCTTTTGTGTGTGACCCTGTAGGTTCATTTGATATTGGCAATTAACTTAAAAACTGTTTTTCAGTAAATAAAACATAAGTGGCCTCTAGCAAGACATTATGTTTACCCAAATCAAATGAAGATCAGTGATCCGATTTTACCTGTTCTATAACTTATGTCATCATCCTTTTGTCTCGCGATATCTAGATCGAATATAAGACATGGACAGTGTCATTCTTATATCATTCAATATTGTTGTTTCTCGATCTCTAAGTGAACTGATAAAACAAATGAAATTGATAACACTTATCAATTCAATTGAGCACGACCATGCATTTGTCAGTCTCACTTATCGAGGGGCCCAAAGATATCTCTCTCATAAAGAGAGAGACAAATCCCATCTTAATCACTCAACTTCCTCTACATATTTATATTTTGCCCAATCTCAACCTTTATAATCATCCTATTAAAGATAACGTTTGATTAAGTTAAAACACAATATTCCTCATGTTGGAATCCATGGTGATTTTAGGTCTAAGGATATGATGACATTGTTATTTTGAGAATCACTTATAACATAAATCCATGTAATGATCTCATATCGGGTCAGTCCAGTGCATAGTTCTCTAACATGTACCTATAAGTTTAATTTGTATCTCCATACAAATAAACATCCCATGATTATCAATCAAACCACACTAGATTTAATTCATTACTTTTCCCACAATAATGAGCATCTAGGGATATTCTAATTATTCATGGATCCTATCATAAAGTAAACATGCAAACAATATAATAGAAATATTTATGAATGACAATATTCAGTAATTGTGATATAAAATCATCCTGGTCATATTGGAAACTAGCATCCGTGTAACTATTTACAACTAGTTCATCTTCCAATCCTCCATCTATCAAGAATGAATCTTTAGTTCTTGTCACGCCCCAGCGGGTACCCTAAACGTGACAGCCCGCCGTACGCAATATTAAAACTCAAGAATGACTACCTCAGTCACTCGAAAGCTTCCATATCGGTACAAGGCGTACATTCACAACAAAGGGAAACCGGTGGAGTAATGCATTTTAAGACATTGGCAGCGGAACATGCAAAATAACACTCAATATATTTCATTGAAATAAAAGTCTTACAGCTTCTAAGGGGCATTCCCCGATAAATCATAATAACATGGTTCTAAATATAACATAACTAAGGCTAGAAGATTTTAGAAGAAATCTACTCTATAACTTCAAAATAGATTGCCTCCAAAAGCTTCTCAAAATAAGATTTACCCGAGAAATCAAGGTGGTCTCGGGGTGCAAAATATAATCCTGCAATATCAAAAGTCTATAGAGTATAAGCATGACTAGCTTAGTGAGATATTCCTTACGCAATAGTACTCATAACAACAATCAAACAAGTTTATTAATCAAGCATATGAATGCAACAATCATATGATCAAATATTACATACGACTATCCGATTTCGTATGTTTGATGGATTTACCCCTCCATCGGTGGTTAGGGAATGCTTTGAACTGGGTCCCGAACAACCTCCTCAAGTTTGCGTGCGTCTTGGGGTTCCAATGAACCGTACTACTAGTCCCCGGGCCTTCCATGCCCAAAGCGATCGATCCGGCTCGGCTACACCTTGAGGCCGTATTCCCCGTACGTCCTAACCCTCAAGATGTAGCTAGGCAGCTTACCTTTCCGGTCCCACGCTGAGGAGTAGTAGCAAAACTTCGAAATGATATTCTAAGTGATATGCATGAGCAATTTTATACGAGGATTTCAATATGACATTAAATCATTTAAAGCGATCAAACAATATTTGCACACATAACAATACATGCATGGAAACATTTATATCAATCACAAATCGGGTTCCGATATACTTATCGTTCATTGATCGCACACAACGTACACTCATAATTCCCATAATATCCCCATGCATATCAATTTTTTTTTTTCTTTTCTAACATCTAGTGCTCTATTCTACAAGCACATGCGCGAATACATAAGCGTAAAAGAAACTCACTCGTCCATAGCGCTCTAGGAGTTGAAGTAATCCTCGGGAAAGACAAGGTCGTGATCCTCGACACCTAAACAAAAGTAATACCCAACATGAGTATTTCATCGAAGATCTATTCCAATTCTATACTTCTATTTTAGAGAATTCGTAAAAATCGTATGGATGGAAATCCCAACTTAAAATGGCCATAACTTGCTCATTTTAACTCAGAATTTCGCATATTATATCGATTTCTACCTACTCAAAAAGATCTATCTATTTCTAAGGTTATTTTCATCAAAAGAAGTTATTTAGGTCTCGGAATAGTAGCGTACAGATTTGATACGAATTTTTCAAATTTCAAAACTAGAGTTTTCAAACTTTACTTCACTCAAGGGCTTTTGTACAAAAATATAGATATATTGTATGGTTGAAAAAATCCCTTGAATTTAGTATAATATGTATAAACTCAAACTATATGCATGAATTTGGTGTTGTCTCAACAATGGTTTTGTAAAACACATGTCTTGAAAGTGAGATAAGCTTAAGACTTGAAAAGAAGTTAGTTTTATTTTGAAAATTTCCTAAATTATTACAAATGAGTATTTCTTCCTTTTAACTCCATTTCTTAGTTATTAATCTTCAAAAGTAATTTTCATCTTCCAAGATTTTCATAAATTTATTTCTAGTGGTTTGGAAACATATAGTTTTTCTAAATATTTCATAGTTATATCCACTTTAAAAGAAATTCTTATTAAATTTTGGAAAAACTTATCTTAGACTTTAGTGTTGGTGGAAAACTTTGACAATTGAATTTAAGAAATCCTTTGTTTAGGTCTAAAGAAACTTTCTTATTCCTTTGAAAAGAAAATTTATAATAACTTTACTTTTGTATTCATGGTGAAAACCACATATATTACTAAAACTTAAGCTAGCTTATCTAACTTTAGAAGAATATTTGCTTAAGATAAATTTCAAACCTTTAAGGAAAAAACTTCTTATGTGACAAAATTTATATTTACAAAAGTTCTTATTCTTATTTTAAGAAAGCTCATTTCTATTATGATTGAGACAATAACAACATATTCATGCATGAATGAGAATATGTAACCATGAAAAATATAAAAACAACATAATTAAAATAAATAAGAGCATAAAAGTAAAGTCAAGTATTGGAAACCTTAGCTTCATCAAGGTATCCGGGACTAAGAATAGACTAGTCCTCAAAGAAAAGAAAAGCAAAGAAATAAATTGTTTTTGACTTGATATGGACAAGTCTAAGACTAGAAAGACTAGTCTTAATATTGCATAAAACAAGTAAATAAATAAATTGCAAGACTTGAAAATAAATAAATAACAAGTGAGCTTATATGCTCTAAATAAATATAATACATAATATAATACTTATATAAGTTAGGTTAGAAACAAATAATAAAAACAATAACAACATCATACATAAAGAAAAGAATAGAACATGAACAAAAACAAAACATGAATAAATTGTTGCTTCTTTAACTCAATGAGTCTAAGAAACATACACTAAACTCATGTTTAGTTATATGAACATGATGAGTAATTAAGAGAAGTTTTACCTAAAGTTTATGTGATGGTTGAACAAGAAAAGAATGGGTTGTAGTATTATGTGGGAATGGATTTTTCTAAGGAAAGAGAGAACTTGAGAGAGATGTTGGGAGAGGAATTTTGTGGAGTGATTTTGAGAGAGTTTTAGTATGAATTTTTGTTGTGTGAAAGAATGGAAGAGGAAGGGGGTATTTATAGTTTTTTGGAGTGGAAATTAGATGTAATAAAATAAAATGGAAAAGAAAATAAAATGAGATGGTGGAAGAGAGAGGGGGCGCCTGTTTTGACTTGTAGGGGGGAGAAAATTGATTTGTTTTGTTTGTTTTGTATTAAAAGAAGTAATGTGTAAGGTATGATGTGATTAAAGTTGTATGGGGAAGGTAAATTGTAAGGTATAGGTATGGTAGAGTGTAAGAATAGAGTGTAAGAAAAAGTAGAGATATGTGAATAGTAATGAATAGTAGAAAAATACTATGAATAGTAGATTAGACAATTAAAATACCGGTAGTAACGAAAATACGCGTAATTAAGCTATATCTGGTATTTTTAGTTACCGAAAAATTTTAAAACTGATATTTTTGAAAACCTTATATTTTTACGAATCTATTGGTGTTGTCGGAATATTTTCGCTATCTGGTGCTCCGGGGCACTGTTTTCGAAAACTGATCCCGATATGATCCGAAAGACACTAGAAAAATTCGAATCTGATATTTTTAGGCTTCCCTATATTATTATGAACCATAATCCACAATTATTTCAATTTCGTTTTCTAGGTTTAAGAACACGGGAGTGCCGGATCTAGATCCACTAGACTAATCGATAAACTAGGTTAACTTTTAGGGTTTCATTTCAACTTCCGGTTCTTGCTAATATTATCGAAAAATCTAGGGCTACAGTTCTTCTTAAGTACCAAAGAATATTCTTGACTGTTGTTCAATGAGGTTCACCAGGATCTAACTGGCATTTACTGGTTATGCTTAATGCATATGACACATCTGGTCGAGTGCATAACATGGCATACATGATTGATCTAATAGCCAAATCATAAAGAGTCTTACTCATGTGATCTTGCTCATCATTTGTTGTTAGACATTGAGTCTTGCTCAGATTTATACCATGTGATATTGGCAAGAATCCCTTTTGGAAACTTGCATACTAAACCTTTTCAGTACTTTGTCTATATATGCACTTTGATTTAGGCCAATAAGCTTTCTAGATCTATCCCTATAGATCTTGATGCCTACAATATAGGCAATCTATAAGCCCCTAGATTTTTCGATAATATAAGAAAACCCTAGAACCGGAAGTTAAACCGAAACCCTAAAATTAACCTAGTTCTATGTTTAGTCTGGTGAATCTAGATCTAGCAATCCCGTGTTCTTAAATCCTAGAAAACGAAATTAAGATAATTGTGGAATATGGTTCGTAATAACTTAGGAAAGCCTAAAAATATCATATTCATAATTTTCAAGTGTCCTTCGAATCCAAACGAGATCAGTTTTCGAAAACCATGCCCTAGTGCACCGAATAGTGAAAATATTCCGACAACACCAATAGATTCGTAAAATATAAGGATTTTAAAAATATCAATTTTAGAATTTTTCGGTAACTAAAAATATCAGATATAGGTCGTTTACACGTATTTTCTTTACTATAGGTTACTTAATTGTCTAATCTACTATTCATAGTGCTTTTCTACTATCTCTATCTCTACTTTTTCTTACACTCTAATTACACTCTACCATACCTATACCTTACAATTTACCTTCCCCATACAACTTTAATCACATCATACTTTAACATTATTTCTTTTATTACAAAACAAATTAATTCTTTCCTCCCCTTTTCCATATAGAACCGGCGCCCTCTCTCCCCCATCAATCTCAATTTGTTTTTATTTTTCAATTTATTTATATATCTAATTTCACTCAAAAAATCTATAAATACCCCCTTCCTCTTTCATTCTTTCACACAACATAATTCATACCAAAACTCTCTCAAAATCACTCCATAAAGTTCCTCTCTCTCAAGTTCTCTCTTTTCTTTAGAAAACACATTCCCACATATTACTACAAACCATTCTTTCTTCTTCAACAAATACATGACCTTAGGTAAAAGTTTCTTTCATATACTCATCATGTTCATACAACAACTTATGTGAGTTTATGTATGTTTCTTAGACTGAGAGTTAAAGAAGCAACAATATTCTTGTTTTGTTTTTGTTCATGTTTCTATTCTTTCTTTATGTTATTATTATGTTGTTATGGATTGTTATTATTATTCGTTCTAACCTAACTTATAAAAAGTATTATGTATATTATGTATATATATTTATTTAGAGCATATAAGTTCATTTGTTATTTATTTACTTTCCAGTTATGCAATTTATTTATTTCATGTTGTTATTAAGACTAGTATTTCTAGTCTTAGACTTGTCCATATCAAGTCAAAACAATTTTCTTTCTTTGCTTTTCTTTTCTTTTGAGGACGAATCTATTCTTAGTCCCGTGATACCTTGATGAAGCTAAGGTTCCCAATACTTGACTTTACTTTCATGCTCTTATATAATTTTATTATGTTGTTTTTTTTATTATATTTCTCATAGTTACATATTCTCATTCATGCATGAACATGTTGTTCTTGTCTCAACCATAATGAAAATGAGTTTTGTTAAGTAATAAAAATAAGAACTCTCTTTAAAAATAGTTTTTGTCACGTAAGAAATTATTTTTCCATAAAACTTAAAGTTTTGTCTTAATAAATATTTTCTAAAGTTAGATAAGTTAGCTCAAGATTTAGTAATAATACTATATGGTATTTTATCAATGAAAATAAAGTTACCACAAACTCTCTTTTCAAACCAATAAAATAAGAAAGTTTGTTTAAACTTAATTTTTGATTTAACCAAGAGTTTTCTTAAACTCATTTATCAAAGTTTCTACCAACACTCTAAAATACTAAAGTCTAGACATGTTTTACAAAATTATCAAAATATAACCTTTATAAAGATAAGCCTTACTTAGGAAATAAAAATAATAAATAACTTCTAAAATTATTTGTATTATTCTTTTAAAGTGGGTCTAACTTTAGAAAAACTTTAGAACTTATAACCATGAAATATTTAGAAAAGCTATGTTTTATAAACTAGAAATAATTTATGGGAATTTTAAAAGATTAAATTTCTTTTGAAAATGTAATTATTCTCAAAATTAAGAAATGAAGTTAAAAGAAGGAGATACTTACTAATAAATTTTCCAAACAAAGCTAAAAAGGAGATTTTCAAGTCTTAGTTTCTTTCACTTTCAAGACACATTGTTTTACAAGATCATTGTTGAGACAACACCACTAAATTCATGCATATGGTATAAGTATATATATATATGTATGTATTCAAAAAGATTTTTCAACTATACAATATATCTATATTTTTTACAAAAGTTCTTGAATGAAGAAAAGTTTGAAAACTTAAGTTTTGAAATTGGAATTTTCGTATCAAATCTGTACATTACTATTCCAAGACCCAAATGACTTCTTTTGATAAAAATAACCTTAGAAATAGAAGATCTTTTCAAGTGGGTCAAAATCGGTATATATATGCGAAATTCCGAGTTAAAATGAGCAAGTTATGGCCATTTTAAGTTGGAGTTTCCATTCATACGATTTTTGACAAATTCAATAAGATAGAATTATAGAGTTTGAATAGATCTTTGATAAAATACTCATTTCGGGTATTTCTTTTGTTTAGATGTCGAGGACCAAGATTTTCTCTTCCCTGAGGATTACTTCGACTCCTAGAAGAACGCTATGGACGAGTGAGTTTCCTTTACGCTTATGTATTCACGCATGTGCTTGTAGAATAGAGTACTAGATGATAGGAAAAGATAAAATTGATATGCATGTGAGATATCATGGGAATTATGTATGTGAATCGTTGTGTGCGATCAATGAACAATAAGTATATCGGAACCCGATTTGTGATTGATATAAATGTTTCCATGTATGTATTGTTATGTGTGCAAATATTGTTTGATCGCTTTAAATGATTTAATGTCATATTGAAATCCTCATATAAGAAATTGCTCATGCATATCATTTAGAATATCATTTCGAAATTTTGCTACTACTTCTCAGCGTGGGACCGGAAAGGTAAGTTGCCTTGCTACAACCTTGAGAGTTAGGATATTCGGGGAATACTGTCTCAAGTTGTAGCTGAGCCGGATCGATCGCTTTGGGTAAGGAAAGCCTGGGGACTAGTAGTCGGTTCGTTGGAACCCCAAGACACGGGAAACTTTAAGGAGGTCGTTTGGGACCTAATGCAAAGCATTCCCTAACCACCGATGGAGGGGTAAATCCATCACACATACGAAACTGGATAGTTGTGTAATGTTTGATCATATGGTTGTTGCATTTCATATGCTTGATTAATATAAACTTGGTTGATTGCTTGTTATCAGTACTTTTGCGTAAGGAATATCTCTAAGCTAGTTATGCTTATACTCCTATAGACTTTTGATATTGCAAGATTATCTTTTGCACCCGAGACCATCTTGATTCCCCGGGTAGAATCCTTATTTTGAGAAGCTTTTGGAGGAATTCTGTTTTGAAGTCTAAGAGTAGATTTCTTCTAAAATCTTCTAGCTTTAGTTATTTTATCTTTATTAGAACCATGTTGTTATTATCAGGGGAATGCCCCTTAGAAGATGTAAGACTTTATATTTTAATGTAATATATTAAGTGTTATTCTTGTATGTTCCGCTACCAATATCTTAAAATGCATTACTCCACCGGTCTTCCTTTGATGTGAATGTACGCTTTGTACCAATATAGAAACTTTTGAGTGACTGAGGTAGTCATTCTTAAGTTTTAATATTATGTACGGTGGGCTATCATGTTTATGGTACCCATTGGGGCGTGACACAATCTTACCTAAGTCTTTCATTGAAAAACATTTTCCTAACCAAGACTTGACATTCTGCAAAGTAGGAGTCGTTCCCAATGAGTAATATGTCATCTACATATAGCACTAGAAAAGACTACTGCACTCCCACTAATGTTTCTTGTAAATATAAGGTTCATCTTCATTTTTGATCAAATCAAACTATTTGATCGCTTCATCAAAACGAAGGTTCCAAGTCCAAGATGGTTGCTTCAGTCCATAAAGGGATCATTGAAGCTTGTAAACCTTCACAAAATCCTCAAGATGAACAAACCCTTCAGGTTGTGTCATGTACACATCCTTAAGTAGGTTTCCATTAAGAAAACTTGCTCTAACATTCATTTGCCAAATCTCGTAATCATAATACGCAACAATGGCAATCGGAATCCTGATGGATTTAAGCATAGTAACTGGCGAGAAGTTTCATCATAGTCTATACTATGTTTTTGTTTTGAAACCTTTTGCCACTAATCATGCATTAAAGGTATGCTGATAAGATCATATTTATACAAATCTTGATAATCAAAAGAGCTAGAATGGATATTTGTTTTGATTAAATTTTATGTTTTAGGACTAATTTGGATAAAGAAATCAAAACAAAGAATTTGAATCGAAAATAGGAAATATTGAAGTAAAGGCCGGCAATTCTACATTCAAAGCCGTCGGCGTTTAGACGGCGTAAAACTCAAGGCCGTTGCAGCACTGCCAGCTTTGCCAAGCATAAGTTTCAACTACATTCAAAGCCGCCTCAAAGCTACCGGCGTAGAAGATGAAGAAGCCAGCGTACATGAAGGCTGGCAGCCCAGAATTGAACATCACCAGCTTTGAAGGAGTTACATTATAAGCCAGCACTTAAGCTGCCGGCTTTGAGGCAGCGTACATCATAGATCTGAAGTGACATGAAGATATCAAACACTTGGAGGAAATTGAAGAGACAAATTTGTTGGAGTGTCTACGCCGGTGTCTAAGCCGCCGGTGTAGGGACAGCGTTCGAGCAAAATTGATGCAACGCTTCATTTCTGACCACATACGCCGGCTAGATCTACATCTAAGCCGCCGGTGTATGAGCGGCCTACATATGTAACTGATATTGAAGGCTTCCAGTGCACTGCCTGCGCAAAGTATAATTCGAAGATACGCCGCTTGTAAGCCTCCGGCGTAGGATCCATAACTGCTGGCGTACAATGTGAAACAGCAAAGTTCATTTAATGTTTTGCACGAAATTTTTCCTATAAATAGGGGGTCTTCTCCTCACTTTCCACAATCATCCAATCATCCAATCATCCAATCCACATCCCTAGTAGCTCTAGAATACATTACAATACTTAGAACTAGGCATTTCATAGAGATTTTTGAAGAGATATTTGAAGTTGTTCAAGAATTTGCAAGTGAAGCTTTGATATATTGAATTGGTGATATCTGATCTTTTTCCTTTTATGCAATTCACATATCTGAATATTTTGATCATAATGAAATCATTTGCAATTTCTTATCTGATTGTTGAATCATCATCCATGAGAAGCTAAATTCTTTTTGTGGAAAGTTGATGAAGCTTTAAACATGCTAAAATGATCTTTGAATCCATGTTATAAGATAGTTAGAATCATGAAATATTCATATTGAGTTCTGATTATTCATCATACCTTTGGTGTATAAGAATTCTAATTACTCGGAAAGGAAAATTAGGGTTCATGAATTCATAAATTAAGATTAAGTTACAATTGCGGAAGCGGCGGAGTTTAATCTAATTTAGAAATTGTTCATGAATATTAATGCAATGTTTTATGTTAATTTCTCACTAAGGAATTAGGAGATGTTAATATAAAGTATTAGTCAATTATAGAATCGGAAGGTTTATAATTGTAATTTTGATTCCACTAATAATTATTTAGCGGAAGCTATTGAATTGTTTTAGTGGTTTAAAAGGTTTTTAAACTCTGTTTTTAAATCTTGACAATTTCTTATGAATATCATGAATCTAATTATCATTATAACATGACTTCAAGTTGATTAGCAATAGTTTAAAGTGGATTCTGCTCCTTCCCACATTTTCTAATATATCACTCTCTTCAAAACTCATTGCATTCATATAGATACTAATTAGATAATTTAGTTTAATCTTAATCTATCATTTGAAAAGATCAATTGCCTAGATATTAGTATTAGTTGATAACTGTCTGGTAGTTAATAGATCTCCGTGTGATCGACACTTAACTCATGCTATATTACAATAGAAGGCCCAGTACGCTTGCTGAAATAGATGCTTTGAAAATTCACTACTAATTATAGCACATCATATGCACATTGCCATCCATGTCTGTTTCTTCTTGAAAAACCTATTTGCACCCACTGGTCTTTGTACCTTTCAGGTGGATCAATCAAAGTCCATACTTGATTGTCATACATGGATTGCATTTTAGATTTCATGGCTTCTAGCCATTTCTCGAAATTTGGACCCAACATGGCCTCTTGATAGGCAGTGAGCTCATTTTGATCCATAAGCAGCATATCGCGACTATATGTAATAAGAAATCCATATCTCTCAAGTTGATGTCGCACTTTATCAGACCTATATGAGCCTTGTGTAACCTGTGGAGGGTCAACAACTAACTAATATTCTTGTTGACTTTCCACTGGCGGTGCAAGAATATTTTATGGATCTCGGACCACTTTGTAACCCCCAAAAATTTTCATAAATCATAGAAATAATTCTAAAAGCTTAAAATTGAAATCCCAAAAATCGACTCAAGTTAAAACCAAATTCTAAAATCAAGACAACACCAAAACGAAACCCTAAAACGCAAACCAAGTTAAAACCTAAATAAAGATAAAAATGAGATTTCTTAATTTGAGAACTAGGGAACCCTCAAAAACAAAATAGAAAAATCCAACTATCGGTTAAAAACAACATTGGTACGTCAATCAAATCACATAACTGTTTCCTAACACACAAATCAAGACAATATATCCAAGTAACGATCAATAACAAAATCGTAAAACCCTCGATAAATTTCAGAATCAGAAATTTCAATTTTCACCAAAGAGTCAAACTGAGTCAACTCATAACCCTAGACTCGGTTAAACAATCCCGAGAACTAAAAACTATTAAATAATCACAAATAAAATAAGATAAACCATAGACGTCGAGCTTAAAATATAAAACGATCAAAACTCAAAAAATATACGATCTTACGAATAACTCAGTAAAATTGGAAGTCAAAACGGAACCCTAAAGGTTAACAAGCCTATAATGAACCCTAGTGTTTAAGATCCGGCAATCCCATGTTTTCAAACCCTAAGAAACGAAATTAAGCCAATAGCTTAAAATGGTTTCGGAATAATATAGGGTAACATAAAAATATCAGATTCGCAAATTTCGAGTGTCGTTCGGACTCAAACGGGGACAGTTCTCGAAAAGCGTGTCCCGGAGCTCGGAATATTAAAAATATTTCGTTTATACCAATAGATTCGTAAAAATATAAGGATTCCAAAAATATCAGTTTTAGAATTTTTTGGTAGCTAAAAATTACAGATATCACCTTAATACGCGTATTTTTATTACTACCAGTACTTTAATTATCTAGTCTACTATTCATAGTACTTTTCTGCTATTCATTACTATTTCACTATCTTTACTTTTTCCTACATCTATTTCTTACTACCAACATACCTATTTTCTTACTTTTTATATTTCTAATATACCTTTTATCAAATTCATACCTTACATATTAATTATTTTCTTACAAATTTCACACTCAAAAATCAACTCA